>CM067327.1:26197500-27397500 GCA_034376525.1 Nicotiana benthamiana | reverse complement strand
CAAAAATACTTTTGGTTAAAAAAAAAGAAAGATAAAAGCACTTTTAGCTAAAAAAAAAAAAGTTGCCAAAACAAGCTATAAGGTTAATTTGCATGACATAAGGCTAGTTATAGGGAAAACGCTTTCTCCATTTCTAGTGCTTGGCCAGAGAACTTTAATTTATCTATCTCATCGCGCTCTTTGATGATGTTAGTGCATATAGTTAGACTTTATTATTATAGATCCCACATAGTTGCATTCCCTTTCTATTTTTATGAAACTTCCTGGTAGAATCCAACAGTCATTAATAAACCATATAGTGTCATCATAATTACAAAAATCCTTACATTTGCCATCAAGGTATAACCGCCCTTTTTACCCCAAGTTAAGACTAACTATGCTTTGCTAAATTTGATCAAAGTTCACACAGTTATTAAAGTGAGAATTAAAATTTGTATTCATTATATTGAAAGTGAGTGTAAGGGCGACAGGTAAATGGAAAAAAATAAGAGTTTTTGGTTTGAACGGGATTTTTGCGTCAAAGTAAAGCATCCAAGAAAATAACTGTCAATCATATGAAAAGAGAAGGAAGAAAAAATGTAATACGGGTAGGTGTTCGGGAACAGTCAGAACCATTATTAAAACTTTTTACTAAAAACATTTAGCTTTAAACAGAATGAATTGCCTCATTTTAGCAATCATACTTTGTGATTGAAATGACAATACTAATACTTAGAACGGCAAATGATTAGAACATCCTAACCTACATTTACACTCCATTAGCACTACCTTAAAACCTTAGTCTGTATATCAGAGGACAAAAATTAAGAAAATACAAAGATAATTAGTGAGTGATGAAGTAACTCCAAAAAGTCAAGACATACACAACCAATTGAGAAATTAATGAACTAATATACTCAATCATATTAATATAACATAATACCAATACAGTGGGACTAACTAGCCCTCAATGAAATAGTTTTACTCATATTCTATCTTTGTACTAAATCACATTAATATAATGATTATTAATAATGTAATAAGAAATAAATATACAAGAAGTCTATATATATATATACACACACATGTATCTAAACTTCCTTGGCTAATTTTTTATTTTTTAAGAAGCTATTGTGGTGTGGATCATACATTACATTCTTCAAGAACGACAATGTCAACGGAGATCATTAATACCAGTATCACCATCTCAATAATATACACAATACTCGAAATACATACATCTAATTTAACCAAAGCTAGTGTCGGTGTGTCAGATATTAAAAATATTCTACTTACAATGCTATTAGATAGTCCTTTGCCCATTTTCACATTGCCACTAAAGAAACAAAAAGTGACATTTTGGGTCAGAAGGTATGGCAAGCTCATCTGCTATAGATGATGAAGACAAGCTAACTGTCAATTTATTGTATAAAATGCCAAGCAGAAACGTCATTTCATATTATCAAACTTAGCTTGGAAAAGTATAGCAATAGTATTATCAGCCCATACCGTTGCCTTGGTGTATTATCACACACAGGGGGTCACAAAGATTGAAAGTTGGGGTCACGTTAAGGTTAAGGAGAGAATAAGTGGAAAAAAATATAACAAGTCAAAGTACAGGAGTGGCTTTAGATGTTACAAATTACAAGCACACTAGGCGTGTACTACTAGTGAATACAACTTCTTTCTACGCTTGTTTCCATGGTTTGTCATATTACCCAATATCAGGTTTGGGGTTGAGTGAACCTTCTGTTAGGAGGAGACTTATGAGTATTCTCTTCTTGGAATGGAACTACAAATGACTCAGGTGTGGAGTACATTACTGTTTGATTGTTCTACCGGTTAGTAATCTAGCTCACACCAGGTCGATATTCTCCAATTCCAAGCAAGTCCTGTAAATGTTCAAACTCATTGAGTTGCTTAACAAACTAATTTATGATAGTACAGGATTGATGATTATTAAAAGGAATTAATAGTTGAAACAGCAGAAAGTGAATGGAACAAGAACAAGGATAAGGAAAGTATTATGCAGGGTCTGGGGAAGGGCCACACCCGAAGGGTGTAATGTACACAGCCTAACCTAGTGCAAGCATTAATAGCTGCTTCCGCGCTCCAACCCGTGACCTAGGTCACACGGAGACAACTTTGGTGTTGCTCCAAAGCTCCCCTTCAGGGACCATGCACTTTCAATATGCAAAATGCATGTATGATTGGGGAAAAGAATACTGATAGAAAGCTTCTACATTCTTCTTCATATCCAACTACTTTGTGCAGTCAATTGGTTTAACAACAGATCACCGTTCTACTTCCCTACGGGAAGGGAAAGAGTGAACCTCTAGGGATTTCACAGTCTTTTATCAAACACACGAGGCATGCTTAGTTCTACAGAAACTTAGTATTGAAATAGAATTAAGGTGTTGCAAGAATTTCATATTTGTTAGAATCAACTAAAGATAAATAGAGCCGAACAGTGGAGACCATCTGACACTAGAAATAGTGCTCCAGTTAGCAAATTAAAATGAAGTGACATAAAGCAGTATAACATTGTAGAACCAAGCTACATGTAAGTCCATCTCAATTTGTGACAAAGGCAAGAGTGAAGCTGGGAAAGACACAAACAGCCATACGTTCAGGGTCTGCGCATATCTATTCTACTACTAAGTTCAGGCTAGATCACGACTAAAAGTGACACTGTTAGGCTTGACAGCATCACAAAAGCCCAAAAAACTGAAATAAGCCTCAAAGCAGTTTTACATTTCTAGCTGATCTATGCACCTTAAATGGATGAAACAACACCAGAGCCTCTACTCACAAAGAACAATGAATTCATCCAAAAAAAAGAAAAGCAAGATGGAGTTGCAAGCAATTGACAACAGTAAAGCCTAAAATCATTATAGAAATTGATCCGCCAACACAATAAGCAGTGAGCCAGACCGAGAACTAATAAAATGAATTAAACAAGGAACACCAACTTATCTTTTATAGGGTTCGCAAGATAGGAGATTTATGTACCTGACATGCTTTATTTTTGGCTCTAGTTTCTGCTGTGCTGGGAATGTCATGATTTGGTTTTAGAAACTTCTTCTCCCGCCGCTCACATGAACCCCATCCATCTGAGAACCTACCACCCCTAAGAACAAACCAAAGAAAGGGCAACATGGAACAAGCTGAAAAGAATCTAGCAAAGCGACATGTTTCAATAGAAATGGTAAGCGTATCAAAAGAACATACTGCATATACGCCCGAACTATAAATTCAGCACGCATGACATTACGGTTCTCATCAAACTCGATGGTCTTGTCTTTAATTTCATATGATAGATTGAAGTAAAAGGATATCTTCCTCCAACCTGCACAAGTATGATGCAGTAAATGCACTAACAGTTAGCTGAGAGTAGAAGAAACTAGTGACCCAAGCCTGATAACTTACCAGCCTTTTTAATGAAGGGATTTCCAGAAATCATAGTGTAGTCACTTCTCTCCAGAATCTGTGAAATGTTTATTTGCTTAAGCGCTGAAATCATATTCATGCATACACAAAACTTTATGACAAAACAACAGCAGTAACTGCTGATTATAGATGTTAACAGAATCTGACAGGAAGTGTAGTTCTATTTATCTTGAAGGTGACTTGTAAGAGGCTATTTTAGTAAAGGTGCAGATATTGCACAGATTTCTAGAAGATAGTTTTTTCCTCGAAATTTGAAGATTTTTCGCACATTGATCTGCTGATCCAATTTAATACAAAATGCTGTTCTCGTCAATTCCTTATACTTCTCTACCATATTTTGTTTCTCTTGCTTCAGTTTTTCTTCAATTACTATCAAATTCCAATGTTGTCTAAGAAGCTGAATACTTCCATTGCCATTAATGAAAAACTGATATCACAAGACTATAGAAGAGATGACATTGTATGTGAAGTCAGAGAAGCATAATGTTTAAAGAGAAAATAAGACAAGTCTATCGCCAAGAAAATCAAATTATGAGAAAATGGGAATCAATCCTAAAAATCTGCAAATGCATATATCTTATTAATATGCTGAAGATATAAGGTGAAGGCAAAGATCATGAACAAGAAGACAGAAACACTTAAGAGCTTTCACTTAGAGTGCATTGGAATAGATCAATGAACATAAAGCTAAGTAAAGTTACTAGTTACAAGTTGCAACTACATTGAGAAAGAGGCTATTATGCACTATCAATTCCTGTTAATGCTCTACTATCTTTTGCTCCAAAGTTTCCATTGATTCAGCTTTCTTTCATTTATAATCAAATTTAATGCTGTTTAAGAGGCTGACGTACTTCGATTAACCATTAGAGATAATTTGAAACAAGAGATGACATTTCTTCCTATGCCAAAAGAAATGTTCAATGAGGAGATGAGACAAGTCTCACCAAGAAAATGAAGTCTGGAAAAATGGGAACGAAACATTATAAATCTACGAATAGCATACACCTTACTAATCACCAAGACAAGGATCATACATGATACAAGAGAAACAGAATCACTCATAAAGCGTTTGTTTTCAAGTACATTGAAATAGCTCAATGAACAGAACTTAAAGTTACTACATCTACGTTCGAAAAGTGGCTATTATGCACTGTAAAATTTTACATATCAATTAATAAATTATACTAGCATAACAACAGATAATATAGCAAATTCATGCTAAATTTCAGATTGACGACTGTATTGGTCCAAATTTGGCAAACACGACAGTAACCAAGTAAGACGAGGAACGAGGTTATTATGACGCAACGTCTCATGGTCGTCGTAACAAAGGACGACGACCAAGAGCGGTCAGTCAAAATGAGATGTCAACGATAGTTTAAACTTAGGGAGAGACAGTAAGGATATGCTTTTGGAATATTCTTTATGTTGTACTTTTAGGGTTTCTTGGGGGATTGTCCCTTATAAATAGGAAGAGTGAGTAAAGAAAAGGGGATCCGGAGAAAAAACAAGAGAACACTATGTAAAAGATTCATCAAAGAGTATATACAAAAGTGACTTTATTCATTGATTGCATATCTCAAATCTACCTCGTTGTTTTACATTGACAAGATCTAAAGATTCTTCAATCATCTCATATCTCTCTTCTTTCCACACTGTTACCGAGGAGAGAGGCTTTCCGAAAAATTTCAATAATTAGGTAGCAACTTCCTACGATTACGCCGATCGTATTTACTTAGATTGATTGTGCATTTATGTTGTTGCATTCAAGAACAATTAGTCGATTCAAACACAATAACTAACGTCTTTCATCTTGTCTACTTTATCTATCATTTGATCTAGATTTTATTATCCTTAACTAAGATTCACCTCTCTTCTCATCATTAATGATTTAGTCAAAAGGTTGAGTACTTTTTGGTGAAACAATTTGGCACCATCTGTGGGGAGGTCTTTAGTCAAAATTTTAGTTTCATGTAGATCATAAAAAAGGATAGCCATCTTTTCCAAGCTTGGCATAAACTAACAATGGCAGGAAAAGGAGATACAAGGTTGAAAGCGATAGCGGGTGTCACAACCAACCTGGACACCATCAACGAAGACGGCAGGGAAGACAATGAAAACGTGACACCAAACGCTACACCTAGGAGAGACGCTTTGCCACCCCCACGCGAAAGCGTAACTGCTTTGCACGAAAAGGAAGCCACCACGTCTATAACAGGAAAGGCACCACCGACGGTAAAAAGACTACTGGAAGAATGACTAACAAACACTCTGAACAACATACTTGAGAAACTCGCTCAAGGGAGAATAGAGATGTTGGACACGTAGATGTCACGATAATCGCTGGCCAACAAGATGCCCCCCGGAACAGGTAGCACTCATGCCACTATTGAAGCAGGTAACGACGCACTCGCAATCATTCTAAAGAAACTGGAGGAAACGGAAAATGAGAACAAGGCACTCCATGAGCAGATGAAGGAGCATCAAGAAAGGGTCGATAAAATACCAGGCGCCCCAAAGTTGTTATCGAAACGGGACGTCGGTCGATTCATTGAGCAACCGTACAACGAGAAAGCAGCCCCCCTCGACATAGCTAAAACCTTCAAAATGCCATCATACCTGAAAATATACGATGGCACTACAGCCCCAGAAGATCATATTATCCATTACGTCACAGCCGCAAAAGACAACAATCTCTCAAAAGAACAAGTACCATCAGTTCTACTGAAAAAATTCGGCAAAACCCTAATAGGGGGAGCCTTAACCTGGTACTCACAAATACCAGCGTGGTCAATAGCCACGTTCGAGGAAATGGCGGACAAGTTCATCATCGCTCATGCAGGAGCTAAAAAGACAGAAGCTAGGGAAAACGACATATTCGCCGTTAGGCAGATGTCCAGCGAGGGGCTCAGGGACTTCCTAGCCCGATTTAACAGGGTGAGAATGAGCCTACCGAATGTATCAAAGGGGATGGCGGTAGCGGCCTTTCAGAACAAGTTAAGCAGGAATAGGTCGAGTGCAACCAGAAAGCTATTAAGCAGGCTCATGAAATACTTTCCCACCACTTGGGAAGAAATCCAGAACGCTTATTGCGCCGAGGTAAAGGCCGACGAGGATGATCTCAATGGCCCGATCCAACGGCTGACGTCAATACAAGCAGAAATAGGGAAGGATTGTCGTAATGATGGTCGAAGGGATCAATTGGGTCCTCATCTCGACCGAGATAGACATCAGCCCTACATCAGAACAGCCATCCCACCTCCCCACAGAACACAGATGGCCCTCCTCGGCATACCGCGGCACAGTGAAATGAAGTGGTATACCTCTGCTCTTATCTGCTCAGAATTTTTGTGTTTCCCCCTCGGAAATATTGTACACACCGGAGAAGCTCGGCGCGAAGGTACAATGGCCGCAAAAGAATAAGTCCGACCCAAGTTCTCGGAAGTCAAATGTCCTCTGCGAATTCCACCAGGAACAAGGTCATAAAATCGAGGACTGTATAGGACTGCGACAGGAGGTAATGAGAATGCTAAATTAGGGACACATGAGAGAACTGATGAGCGACCGAGGATGAGCCAACTTTGCTCGGGGATGTGAACAACCCCAGGGACCTCCAAAACCGCCCTCTCCCGCTAGTACCATACGAATGATCATCGATGGAGGTGACGGGACAACAGTCAACCATGTAAAATTCATCACCACGCACAAACTCAAATGATTGATCAAATCATGAACGGTACGATGACCTCGAAGATAGTATCATCTTTGATAAGTCAAATATCGGCGGTTTGTCTTTCCCTCACTACGATGCTCTAGTTATTACTTTACGTATTGCAGATACTAATGTAAAAAGAATAATGGCGGACGACGGAAGCAGCACGTGTATTATTCACCCTCGAGTCCTCTTACAGATGAGGCTCGAGGATAAAATAATATCGCGTTGCATAACACTAATTGGTTTTAATAATGCAGTCGAGCGAATAGTGCTACCCGTTCTAGCCGGAGCAGTCACCCTGGAAACAACGTTTCACGTCATGGACAAAGACACAACCTACAACGTCATCGTAGGGCGCCCATGGATACACGCCATGCATCGCCCAAGATTACGCACACACCCAACAACTAAAGGAAGCGAGCGCGGAAGCATAGCAATTAGCGATGCCGAGAACCAAACTCGACGTACAAACAAACGTTATCAAGGATCCCGACATCGTGGAAGCCGCCGAGTTGACCATAGAAGATCTCGATCTTGTCCAACTAGATAACAACGACAGCAAAAAAAAGGCTTACATCGGGCACAATCTCTCAGAACCAGGTAAATTTCATAAATTCCTAACTGACAGTGTCGATTTGTTGGCCTTCTCCCATTCAGATATGCCAGGCATCCCGAAGGACACCGCCATGCACAAATTGAATGTTGACCCCCTCTATCCACCAGTACGGGAAATGAGGAGAAAGTTCAACGCTGCAATTGACAAAGTCGTCAGCGAAGAAGTTGATAAGTTGCTCGCCAATAGCTCCATTCGAGAGTCAAAGTATCCCTGTGGGTCGCCAATGTGGCCATGGTGAAGAAGAAAAACAGAAAGTAGCGGATGTGTGTTGATTTCGCGGACCTAAACAAGGCATGCCCAAAAGACTCATTTCCATTGCCCAGCTCATCGACGCAATAGCGGGACACGAGTTGCTGAGCTTTTTAGATGCCTACTCGGGTTACAACCAGATCCTCATGGAGCAAGAGAACCAAGAGAAAACTACTTTCATCACACACCGGGAAACGTACTGCTATAAAGTCATGCCATTCGAACTAAAGAATACAGGGGCGACATACCCAAGGTTAGTCACCAAGATATTCAAAGAGCAACTTGGCAAAACGATGGAAGTCTATATTGATAACATGCTGGTTAAATCGAAAAGAAAAGAGGACCACATCGATAACCTAAAGGAAGCCTTCAATATTCTAAGGCGGTACGGCATGAAACTAAAACCCCAAAAAATGTGCGTTCGGCGTAACATCAGTCAAATTTCTCGGTTTCCTGGTATCACAAAGAGGTATCAAGGTCAATCCAGACAAGATCAAGGCCATCGAAGGAATACCCAAAACGTTAACCAGCAAAAAGCAGATACAAAATTTCACGGATCAGATAGTTGCCCTGTCAAGGTTCATCGCACGGTCATCGGAGATGCCACAAACTTTTTAATGTGCTAAACAAGGACAACGGGCGCCAGTGGAATTCATAATATGCCAACGCCCTGACCATCTCCAAAGTCGCGATAAGCACGATTCTGGTCCGCAAAAACAAAGGTAAGCAATCTCCGATTTATTAACAGCAAAGCCTTAATTGACGCCGAAACGAGGTATCCCCACCTCAAAAAATTGGCTCTGGCATTGATCATAGCTTCACGGAAGCTTAGACCATATTTTCAATGTCACCCCATAAAGGTGGTGACGACCTTTCCCCTCAGAAGCATGCTGCACAAACCCGAACTGTCGGGTAGATTGGCCAAATGGGCCATAGAATTGAGCAAGCACAATATAACATATCGCCACGAACTACGATAAAAGTCGAATGTACTCGCCGATTTCATCGCCAACTTCAGTGTAGAAATAATGTCCGAAGTCGAGCAAGAAGCACTTCGCACCCCCTGGACGGCCCGACCTTTAGGTCCTCTACACCGATGACGCATCTAATGCCTCGGAGTCCAGACTAGGACTCGTACTTGAAGTCCAAATAGGCGAAGTGATTCGTTAATCCATACGATGTCCAGAAATGACTAACAATGAGGCCGAGTATGAGGCCATAATTGCAAGAGTGAAACTTGCCATAAAATATGGTGCATGACGAGTCATCCTCCGATGCGACTCACAACTCGTCATTAATCAAGTTACCAGGACTTTCCAAATCAAGGACCAAAGGCTACAGAAATACCGGGCAGAAATCCATAAGCTTCTACAAGAATTCGACGAATGCCGATTCAATCAGATACCCCGGACGCAAAACATCGAAGCAGATTGTCTTGCCAAACTGGCCGCAGCAACCATCACCAAGGAAAATGTGGCCAGCCTCCTCCACTCATCAATAGATCAAGTTGAGGTATATTCTATAAATTTAACTTGGGAATGGCGCAACCGCATCATAATATATTGGCAGGAGGGAACACTCCCGCAAGACAAAAAAGAAGCCAAAAGGCTTCAAATACAGGTGGCCAGGTACAGCCTCATAAATTACGACCTTTATAAAAGGATATTCGTTTCCTCGTCATTTCCCCCTGCAGATCTTCCAGAGATTGCTTTTGCAGGTTTACTGATCAGTTCCCTTTCTGTTTTGAATTTTCTTTTCCTTTATGCCTGGCTTGAATACTTGACTTTCCTTTTCTCCTTCTTTTTGATGGCTTTAACACGATATTGTGTTTTGTGAAAAATGACACACTATCTTCTTGTCTTTATGCATAATTGATTGACATTGAAGTTGATCACTTCAGAAATAATTTTTTTCGTAATTTATCTGTTCACTTTGGTAGAGAAGTTAATTCCGGAAAGTTCAATGTAATATGAATTTTACTATTGTTATTGACACCCATTTACCTTAACTTTTAATCCTCTTTTATGGGGCTATTACTATATGGTCATACCATTTTACAAATTATGTCTTGTAAAATGAAATTTATTATTGTTATAGACAAGAGGGGTTGCTCTGATGGTAAGCAACCCCCACTTCCAACCGAGAGGTTGTGAGTTCGAGTCTCCCCAAGAGCAAGGTGGGAAGTTCTTGGAGGGAAGGATGCCAGGGGTCTATTTCGAAACAGCCTCTCTATCCCAGGGTAGGGGTAAGGTCTGCGTACATACTACCCTCCCCAGACCCCACTAAGTGGGATTATACTGGGTTGTTGTTGTTGTATAAAAGGACATTCGACGATCCTTTGGCAAAATGCCTAGGACCAAATCAAACAAGGCGTGTGCTCGAAGAAGTACACGAGGGTCACTATGGTGCCCATACAGGAAACCGAGCCCTCGTCAGATGCCTCATTCGGGCAGGATACTACTAGCCCACTATGAAAAGGGAAGCCGTAGATTCATCAAAATTGTGAGCAATGCCAATAGTACGTACCTATTATACACCAAGCAGGTGAACTCCTACACTCCGTCACTTCACCATGGCCGTTCATAAAATGGGGAATGAACATAGTTGGACCCCTCCCAACAAGGCGAGGTAAAATACGCTTCCTTTTGGTTTTAACTGACTACATTTCCAAATGGGTGGAAGCAGGTGCGTTCATCCAAATACGCGAACAAGAAGTCATCACATTCATATCGAAAAACATCATATGCCGCTTCGGCATTCCCAAAGAAATTAGTTGTGACAATGGACCTCAGTTCGTTAGAAAAAAGACAACTTAGTTATTCGAAAAGTGGCACATCAAGCGAATACTCGCCACGCTATACCATCCCGCTGGCAACGGTCACAGACGTTCCCTATGGGCTATCCCCTAAGGTAGGGTTTCTTTATGCCACTAGTCTAATTATGATATGGAGCAAAACAAACTCTTTCCCGGGTTCGGGAGTCTTTTTCTTTAAGAAGAACATCCCCTTCTTCGGCTTCATGTAGAATCCTCCAAGAAAACAATATTGAATATAATAAAGAAAAAGCTCGAGGGCGCCAAAGGGCTATGGCTGGAACTACTACCAGAGGTACTATGGGCCTATCGCACCACGCTAAAACCAGCGCAGGTGAATGCCATATTCATTAGTCTACGGGACCGACGTTGTTATACCCGTTGAGGTCGGAGAACCTAGCCTGAGATACTCCAATGAGAGTGGACCAAACAATGACGAGAACAAAATACAGGACCTCGACGAAGTGGAAGAACGGAGGGATATGGCTCATGTAAGGATGGTAGCCCAAAAACAACAAGCGGAAAGATACTACAACAATAAGGCAAAAATACGACCACTCAAAGTCGGGGACTACGTCTTCAAGGCCAAAACACAAGCAACCAAAGACCCAAATGAAGGGAAACTGGGAACTACCTAGGACGGGCCATATAAAATCACAGCAGCAGCAAACAAATGGGCGTTCCTACTAGAACAATGGAAAGAAGATTACTACAAAACAACTGGAATGTCGCCCACCTCAAATACTTCACTTCTGAAAAACGACGCCGCCCAAGTCGTACTCTTTTTCCCCACTCGAGTTTTGTCCCACAGGGAAGTTTTTAACGAGGCGACGAGGGGGGACGTCACGAAGTTCAAAGTATAATTCATCGTCTCGCCTGCCAATGGCATCTCCAGGCCAAGCAATGAAAGGACTAGATATAAGGAAACTTCTACTTCTCCAATATATGTACGAAATCATCATGTATCTCCAATGTATGAATGAAATCGACATGTACAATACTCCGGTAAATGAAATGAAACAACACTTTACTCTCCATCGATCTTCTTTTGCAATTAAGAGTTTGACCTTGCTCGAAACACAACGGGTTACATTTCGACATTAACTCGAAATAACACATTTACGGCAAAAGCCCTCACCAAATAAAGAGTTCGACCTTGCTCGAAACACAACGGGTTAACATTTCGACACTAACTCGAAATAACACCCTTACGGCAAAAAACCGTCGCCAAATAAAGAGTTCGACCTTGCTCAAAACACAACGGGTTAACATTTCGACATTAACTCGAAATAACACCCTTACGGCAAAGGTCATCGCCAAATAAAGAGTTCAACCTTGCACGAAATGCAACAGGTTAACATTTCGACATTAACTCAAAATAACACCCTTACGGCAAAGGCCATCGCCAAACAAAGAGCTCGACCTCGCTCAAATCATTTAATAGTCGACATCACACGAGTTACTTGACATCCAACGTCGCCTGGATTACGACAAAATATCCCACAAGGCTAGGTAGCCTAGCCCCCTCCCCCCCCCCCCAACAAAAAAACAGTTCAGAGATACACGACAAAAAAGTAATTATTCCACTATAGCTAATATATTACAAGAGTTTTTTACAAAGGGCTCAAAGACGCCCTCACAAAAATAGCAAAACAAAAATAAATACAACCAAATCCTATGTCACATCATCCCCCGTGACATACACCTCGTTGTACCAAGAATCGGAGGCAAGCTTTTCCACATCGTCATAATCAACATCATCTACGCCAGGTGTGCCAGAGTCGTAACCGCATGCCTCACGAGATGCGCGTGTTTTAACATGCACATCATGAAGTTCTGCCTCAAACACATTCCCATCGGTATAAAGAGACTTATACACATCAAGTTGAGCTTCGGCATGAACCCGCAGCTCATATAAATCTCGTGGCACGACTAGGTCGGTCAAAGCATGAGATATAGAGGGTTGTGACTGCCGCCACACGTCCTCCGCCTTCAAAGCAGTAACTTGTTCGTTTAACACGGACAACTCCGCCTCCAGATCTCGGATACGTCCCTCAAATCTCGCTATTTTAAGCGCAGACGTCTTCACCTCCTTGTCTCGTTCTGATCTACAAACACGAAGCGCGTCTTCCAAAACCACTACCTCAGAGATGGCAGTCGCCCTATCCCTCTCAGCTTGAGCCAAACCATTAGCCTTCGCTCAGCTCGCCCCTAATGTCGGCAGCCTCCGCCGCCCTCCTGTCAAGCTCAGCAATTAAGTTGGCTATCTGCACTTGAAGGTCGGCATTCTCTGCCATCACCCCCTTACTTATCTCGAGTTTATCTTCCTTGACCTTAAGAGCTGCCTCAAGTTCGCCGCATCGGGCAATGTCCTTCATCGGGTCTTCGTCCCAAGACCGTCCCGCTCTTTCAGCTCCTCAACCTGTTGCGCCAACTATTTATCCTTTTACTTGAGCCCATCAAGGAACAACTGAAAATCGTTGTCCTAAGTAAAGAGATCGGCCAATGCACGATGTTTAGTACGGTACTCCTTATATTTGTTGGCCATTTTCCCAAAACAGCCGTCCTCCGCCTATCCCTCTGATCACGCTCAATCTCCATGATGAGGGTCTAGTATGCAAAGCAAACCCCAAACAAGGAATGGGTTAAGTACACAAACGAATCCAAAAACAAAAAGAAAAGAGAAACACACTTACCCGCAAAGCAACGCTGGAAATACTCCGCGATAGCTCTACAACGCTCATCGTCTTAAGCACCGTGCTCTCGCAGGCAGCGCACAAAGGGGCAAACACAGACGCTGCCTGCTCACAATTAGCCAAAAGTCGTAGTCCATAGGGATGACTACGTGTCGATCAAGACCTTCCGTGCTCACTTCGACACGAGTATGCCGCTCCAAGTAAGCTCAGATATCTTCTGGATGAACATCCAAACCTGAACTGTCGTCCTTGACAAGCTCAACCCCGGGTCCTCCAACGGCGGACGATGCGCCACCCTCGCCGGATCGTACAGATCCCCCGCCTTGATATATTCCTTCGCCCCTGGGGGACCTCCCTGCCAAAATGGCGTCAGCCATAAGAACAGCACTTATGCCTGACCTAGGCAAAGACGCTGCCCCCAGAGCATCAATTCTGCTCTTTCAAGTATACACCCTTCCCAAGCTCCACCCTCCTCATTTTCCTCGACGGTGATTCATCCTCGTTCGAGGGCTCATCCATGTGGTGATAAATGGGTCGAGAGGAGATCTATCCCATACAGCGACGTCACGAGAAGAGTCTCAGCCAGTATAGATTGAGCACAATCTCTTCGGACGGACTCAGCCAAGACAAATTGCATCCTTGCTGATGCAGTAGCCTGGTGAAATGCCGGGACTGGGACCTTCTCGAGGAAGCCCCACGACCTATCATCACGAAAAGGTCGCATCAATAAACAACAGTAAAAAGACAGGTCCAAGTAAAAGGAACACTCACCGGATGGAAGTTTCAGCCCAAAGCGTTTGAGGAAAGCGGGCGAATCTCGAGTCCCCGCTACATAAGGTAGCACGCGGGCTACCCAGTCCTCGATACCGACAATGGGAAGAGGTTCCCATCTCACAGCCACATAGGAAAATTACAAATAAGTATAAAATAAAAAGAACGAAAGAAAAAAACGAGTACCAATACCTATAGTTATGATTTCATTGTTTTGAAAATCTAGCGGGGTCTGACACCAGGTGCTCGGCTTCTAACGAAAAAGTATTTGTGCCAAAATTTTCAGCTTGCCCGGTCGTCCGTTCCGACCACCAACCCGCTGGTCCCATGATGCCGCAGGTGTATCATGGTGCTCCTATGAAAACTCGGAGAAAACAAATGTAAAAGGTGATGAAGGCCAACTTCACACCTCGCCAACTCCGCATACTTTGTCAATATTAGAAAATTTTTATACATATATGGAGATAGCTGCACCGCGAAGACCTCGTAAAACCGACAGAATTTCTCCGCCAGCGGAAGAAGAAGGAGGGTGTGACCGATCACAAAGGGATATACATAGAAAGAACAATATCCCGATCTATGGACCTCCACGAGGTCCCTCCCAACCGGAACCATCTCAATATGGGCAGGAATGTTGTACGTAGATCGGAGATCATCTATGTGAGCCTGCTCAGTTTCAGAGATCACCGGAACATGAGGGGACAATCTATGGCATGGGCGCGTTCTAGGCATCTCGATAATAGAAGGTATATTGGTGAAACATAAAACGAGGAATGGTGGTTGAACGGAAAAGACGAGAAGAAAAACCATGAAAACTAAGCTAAAGACCCAAGAAGAGATGACTAAAGGGGGCAATCTATACACAAAAAGAAAATGGCTAAAAGTTCTTGAAAACAAAACCTTCACCTATTTATAAGGTTAGGTGGCGCGAGAATCGAAGCGAAAGACTGACAATGGCACCAAAACCAAAGCGATAAGCAATCAGTCGTTGTCTTTGGAAGATGCGTAATATGACGAACGTGGGAGTGACGTCATTTTTCGATAAGCTACACTAACCAGGGTACCATGGAACGCGCCGCTCTTTCTTTCCTGGTCAAACCGGCGTAATTCAATAGCCAAATTTTCCCGCGGATAGGCGATGTCCGCTTATCAAGGATGTGCAAGGCCACGACCTCATCAAGCAGAGGACTAACTGTATGGGTCCAAATTTGGCAACCACGACAATAACAAAATAAGACGAGGAACAAGGTTATCATGACGCAACGTCTGATGGTAGTCGTAACAAAGGACGACGACCAAGAGTGGTAAGTCAAAATGAGATGTCAACGGTAGTTTAAACTAAGGGGGAGACAGTAAGGATATGCTTTTGGAATATTCTTTATCTTGTACTTTTTAGGGTTTCTTGGGAGATTGTCCCTTGTAAATAGGAAAAGTGAGTAAAGAAAAAGGGATCCAAAGAAAAAACAAAAGAACACTTTGTAAAAGATTTATCTGAGATTATATACAAAAGTGGCCTTATTCATCGATTGCATATCTCAAATATACCTCGTTGTTTTACATTGACAAGATCAAAATATTCCCCAACCATCTCATATCTCTCTTCTTTCCACAGTGTTACCGAGGAGAGAGGCTTTCCGAAGGATTTCAATAATTGGGTAGCAACTTCCTATGACTACGCCGATCGCATTTACTTAGATTGATTGTGCATTTATGTTGGTGCATTTATAATCAATTAGTCGATTCAAACACAGTAACTAATGTTTTTCATCGTGTCTACTTTGTCTATCATTTAATCTAGATTTTATTATCCTTAACTAAGATTTGCCCCTCTTCTCAAATTGATTTAGCCAAAAGGTTTAATACATTTTGGTCAAACAACAACATCATTTATCATGCCATAACTCTCTATTTAAATTATTATATCGTGACAATTTGCTTAACTACTGATATACACAGTACCCATTCCATGAAATTTACATTGAAAAAAATGATAAAAATAAAGTGAAAATTGATGAATTTTACCGCCATAGCTGCATTTTGATACTCCTTGAACAGAGAAACAGATGGAAACTGACCGGCCAAGCTATGCCTCATGATGCTATCTCCATTCGGAGAACTTTCCGATCCAATCGGACTGTTACATTTTTTTTCATACTGCGATACCGGAAGCAGAACCGGAGACGACCTCGTCACTGGCAGCGACGAATAATTAGTCACGGACGCCGTTCGCTGCACGTGCTTTACTACCGCCATTGTTTTCGGACTTGTCTCGTTCAGTTCCGAGACGCAGTTAGTGTTTGACCTGGAGATTTTCTGCGGCCGGTGATTTAGTACCTCACCGTCGCGGTGATGATTGTGGAAGTTTCCAGGATTAGACTGTGGAGAAGGATTTGGAATGTGAAGAGGCCGAAATGGAGAGTGATTGTAAGGTAGAGGTTTGCGGTATTTTGAGACAGTGGTGGTGGAGGAGGCGGAAAGTAAGGCGGCGGCGGTGGCGGAGTCGATCATCGCCCATAATGCGGCGTCGTCTAGGTCCTTATCGTCAATAGCGTAATTCATAGGAGAGTTCATTTCTGTATTTTTAAGAGTTGAGAAAAAAGAACAGTATAATCGATATTCGGAAACTTATAGCATGGAGCTTCGTTTGTGCTAAGCTGCGATTTCTTCTGCTTCACTAGCTTTGCAGATTGGGAGGTGAGTTCTGGAACCATGCCGCGCCTGTGTAAGCATTCAAATTTGAAGTCGGTCATACGACGTCGTAACAAGGTTTATCCCATTGGCCGGGGAAAAGGATGTGCGCTTTTCTTTTTTTCTTTTTTTCTTTTCTTCTTTTATATGCTTCTAATTATTATTTTCCAAAGTTTATACTTTATAGACTTGTTTTTTTTAAAAATTATGGCTTTCAATTGTGAAAAACTTTTTTATGGACTAATTATTCCTGAACTTTTTTAGAGGAACACTTTACATGCCTCGTGGATCTTGAGTCCAGAATCAAAAAATATTTTTTTTTAAAAGTTAAAGAACAATAATGTGTGGCGAAAAAAATATAATAACCAAATTATATATAACGTCTTTTAAAAAGACGCTATACCTTAACAGCAGTTTGGCAAATTAAGTATAACGTCTTTTTATTTGAATTAAATAAATCAGGAAAGTATATCGTTCTTTATTAAGACGCCATAAGTTTAACATCTTAATAAAGAGCGATATACATATATAAAGATCGTCCCCTTCCTTTTTCCCACAGAACAGAACGCTTTCCCTCCCCCTCCTCCTCTCCCTCCCCCCAGCCCCCCCCCCCCCTCCTATCCCTAATTTTAAAACGAGAACAACGCCCACTTCCCCCTCCCCCTCATTTTTATTCAAAAACATCTCGAGTAAAGCCCACCGGTCTCACAAAACGTATAGATTCTCGATCCCACGTCCTAGTTAAGGTGTAATCTCGAAGTGGATTGCTTGTTTTGGCTCCAAATCACAAAATCTTTAATATTTCAAAAAATTTAATCACTTAATTTTTATTAAAACTTGTATTAAAAATTTGCATATTAGTTGTTTTTTATGTGTTTTATGTTATTTTGTGGTTGTTTTGCGATTTAGCTAATTCGTTATTTTTTATCCGAACTATAGTATTAGTATGCTAAAATACTCATAAAATAGAAAAATTGTTAGTGGTCAAAAAAATGTTAATTAGTTATTTTTTACTGTAGTACATGTATTTTCGTAATTGTTTTGTGATTAAATTGATATATTATTTTTATCCAGTTTAGATTATTTATTTACTAAAAGACTAGTAAACTAGATAAATTGTTACTTTAGTTCGCTGTAAGGATATCTTGTAGCCTAATGTAGTGTCATTTTAGCGTAGTAAAATGTAACGACTTTAGAGTAGGATCCTTGTATTATAGAAATTAATCATTTAAGTATCTCTTATACCCAAAAATAGGTTAAAAAGTTGGCTTCAAACACAAACAATCTCCAATTCTAGTAAACAAATATAAGAAAATAACATGAGGAAACAATAGTATTTTCTCAAAGTAAGTATTGTTATATGAATACTTAATAATAAAATCATATATAGTTATGAAAATTAATTATTTAATTTTATTACAGTAAAAATTAAGTGAGTAACAAACAAACATATAAAATAATAAAACTAACATTTTAAAGTAACATATAAAATATAATATTATAATTTTGAAAATGTATCAACCTAATTAGCATATAGTTAAAATATCGAATAAAATTTAATATTAAAGGTATTTCAATATATTTAAGCAATGATAAGAAAAAATAATGTAATTAATATTTTTCAATTTACAGTAGTCATCATAGAGGTTTCACCTTTGCATCTCGGACCTGCCTCGCTAGAGCTACTATTGTAGTATAGGTCTTCCTACATATGGGAGGATCGGTTATTGGCCTGGACTTTCCATGATAGGGGAGTAGACAATATGTGGGACTTTCTTAAGACTCACCATCTCCATCCCCGTATAGTCAGACTCCTGCAGGATACGAGTTTTTATAGGATTATTGAGATCGGCCGCTTGCAGCTGGATTGGTCATTAATCACGTCTTTGATAGAGCGGTGGAGACCATAGACACACACATTCCATTTGCCCATTGGCGAGGCCACTATCACAATGCAGGACGTGAAGGTTCTGTATGGATTGATAGACTTCCTATTGGTTTGCCACATATACAAGGTTAGAGTACACAGGAGATCAGTACTTGGAGATGTTGCAGCGGCTTACCGATTTTTGGCCGACGGATGGGGTGCATTGATTGGGGATGAAGTATTAATGTTAAATATCAATAAGATTTAACAAGAATGGAAACATAATTTTATTTCATATATTCTTCAAAATAAATAAGTACGTACGCTTATTACAACCACATTATAGAAACTAAATATTACGTGTATCCTTGATAGTTGGGCACATTAGATGAACTTAAACTAGGAGATGGATTACTACCTCCACCCAAACCAACTTTAGAACATTTACGACCGTCCTATTTGCGAGCATATCCCCTAGTTATGTGCATGTATTGTATCACCAACATCCATTTGGTTCCGTATATGTGTTATTTGTTGCACTTGTAGCTTACGCAAACAATCCTTCTTACATGCCATTTTAAATAGGTCCGGTGGTCAATAATGCTCAGCACCACTAGCTGCAACTGTCCATTATAGGTGTTTAAGTATGCAACAATATTATATTCCTTATCAATGTGGCTAGTTGCCGTGAACCTGTATGTTGAAAGTACTTCATGGCATGTGAGAGCATGTGGTAGATGGACCATTTCCTACAAGAACATAACATTCGGGCTTTATTTATAGGGTGTGTATTATTTTTCCTATTTTGATGGATAGCAGTCGAACTTCAAAAATATTTCGCTCATTGCAACACTGTAAATATGAATGTCAATGTGCTAGCCTCTTGTATTGTTGAAATCTTTTTATTGGTATTGGCATAAATTCAACACCCCTCTTCATCAATATGATGATGCACCTCTAGCCCTTTCAACAAACCTTTCCGCTATCTGTTTGAATGATATATGCACCATGGCATCAGCAGGCAATCCACACAAAGACTTCAATAACCCGTTGAAAGACTCTAACACATTTGTTATCAGGGTTTCCATCTTCTGCCACCATCCGCATGCCATGTCCACTTGTCAAGCTCATGTCGCATCAACCAACGATAGGCTCATTCGTCTTCCTGCCTGATCGATTCCATGTTCCTCCTAAATTTATACTCTTGGTGATCAGTTGCAGCTATCCACATTAAATCATGCATGTCCTTGTTGAGATATGCCTTCTAAAAATTGGCCTTCAGGTACCTCACACAGCAACGGTGGTATGCATACAATTCCTTTTATGCAGGAAAATGCTATAAAGAACTTAAAATACCACCTTTCCAGTCAGATATTAGACAAATACCTAAACGTTGTCTGACAACGTGCTCCTTCAAATTGTTCAAAAATAGCGTCCACGTTTCTTGGATTTCATTCGCACAAAAAAGAAAAACTAGGGGAAATATACCTCCATTACCATCTACTGTAATGGCTATCAACAACTTAATATCATACTTTCCATAGAGATGAGTGCCGTCTATGGATATTACTGGCCGACAATGCACAAAACCATCAATTGTTGGTTTGAAGGCCCAGAAAACATATCTGAATATTGTTCTAGTATTCCAGGACTCTGCTCAAGTTTTCATTCAACAAAAGTCCCGGGGTTAAAGTATTGCAATGAGGCCATGTACCTGGGTAAAGATGCAAATGACTTATCCAGTTACAATAAACAATCCAAGCGCATGTTTGCGCAAGATAAATGCCTTTCTTTTGGTAATGATACGCCCATATTTCTGGTGGACAGATGTAATACACTCTTTGATCTTGTACCTTAAAGAGGGTTCAATGTATGAAATCAAGACAAGAGAAATCAAGTCGACATCCAAGTTAAAACGATTCCCACTAAATGTGTCCATTTCATAATCGTGGGTGCCAATGTATTTAGCCATAACCCACATATTTGTTTTCTTCTTCCTCGCACGCAACATCCAACTACAACCCGTAAACCAACTACGGCAAATAACCTTGTATACACCCGGAGATGTCTCTCATACCATCATCTCACGTCACTCTTTTATGTTGTACATTTTCACAACCCTACTTAGGCCCTCTTTATCTTGAAAAAACATACCTCTTGACAACACCGTTGGTAGATTCATTCCACATTGTTGTCCGAATTTTGTCAATATCCCTTGTAAAATAATCAAGGTAGAGAATATGCCTTGAATGAAACGGCACGTGGGACTCATACACTCTTGGTCTAACGGGAGGTGGAGCATGATCCCTCGTCAAATCAAGTTCAGCATTATCTTCCACCTCCTCCAACCCTCGTCAGGGAAGGGTGTATCATCTCCAGACTCATCGGCGTTGTTGTCATAATCACTATTCTCTTCATGACTCTGCGCATATGCCAAATTCCAATTAAATATATCGTCTTCAGGCAATTGAGTAAGGACAAGACCATCAATTTGCTCGTTTTCATTGCACAATCAATAAAATAATAAGTTACCCTAATTGGTCCAAACTTTACTATAACTTTATATATTTACTTACAAATCATAATGTGTTGATATCCCATAATGCACATTATCCTGTTGATGATGACCTACTAATGGAACACCATGGTCCAACACACCAAAACTAATTCTAACTGGCCACTGGTTCATAACTTGTATAATTCACACCTAGTCAGCAACCCCTTTGGAATATATGATTATTAATACTAATTGAATACACAAAAATATACATCATAATACAAAGGAAAGTTGAAGTTTACCACTCCGCTTGTGCATTATGTAAAATAGGGAAGAAATTATTTTCGCGCTCCTTATTCGCCCATGGAGATAAGTTTAGATCAAGCCAAACTCGTTCAACCACAACTTGTTCGGCTAAAAATGCTCCAAAAATACCACCCAATGATTGAGGGATATCCTTACTTGTGAGCACATAATTTTTGCCTGACTAAAATTGTCACGACCCCAAACCCGATCGTGATGGCGCCCAACCCAACGGCTAGGCAAGCCCGACCAAATGTGCTCTCAACCCGAGCTTAGAGCTCATAAACCATTTATTTTAAGCCAGTAATAGTGAAGGAAGCCAAAATAAACTGTTAGCTATAAAAGTATCTCGAAAATCTCATAGAACAACATAACTTCCCCAAAGACCTGGGGTCACGAATTTTAGAGCCTCTAAAAATACTGAATACATGTCAGAATAACTAGAAAATAACTAGAAAATCAGAGACATGGGTCCTGCGGACGCTGGCAGCTAACTCAATACTCTGTCAAACTAATAATCAGCAACCGCACGCGCAAATCCTCTGGAGTACCTGAATCTGCACACAAGGTGCAGGGAGTAGGGGGTGAGTCTACCAACTCAGCGAGTAATAACAATAAATAAAGCGCTGAAAGCAAGAAACGTAATAATTACACAAAGTAAGCTAAAATAGTGTATAACAGTATCTGCAACTGAACAACAATATATATATGTTATGCAAATGCAGGGATACGATGCAATGCATATGATGGTACAATCCAGTACCCACTGCGTGCGTGCAGCCCAAGCCACCCATATCATTTATCATCGACGGCGCTCACAGGGTTTGTGTACAGACTCCGGAGGGGCTCCTAAGCCCAAGCGCAATAACCAACCATTTCGTGGCGAATAATCAAACCATCCATCTCGTGGCGAATAATCAAACCAGCCATCTCGTGGCAAATAATCAAACCAGCCATCTAGTGGCGAAAATTAATAACCAGGCCAGTCCATGTTACCTGACCGCTTATATCACACAGTGTCTGTGCTACCACTCTTTCTAATCACCACTACGGCACGCAGCCCAAGCCACCCAAAATCAGACCAAAAAATATATCATAAGCCCCTTGGGCAGCTATAAACAATGATCCTCAGCCGACATACATTTAAAAGATAGCATATGAGTTTTGAACATTTGAAATACGGCTGGGTTTTGAAAATAATATTTTAAAACCATGGACTGATAGTAAATGATATGCAATCATGCTAAAACAGTAATACCAATTCCGAAGGATATCACAGGTCGGCACTAGGCCCCAAACAAGGCATAAAGCCCAATAATAGTCATCACAATGTGCGTATCATACGCCAATATAGCATAAATCTCACTCGAGATGGACCAAGTCAAATTCCCCGATAGTATCCGACCTCGCACTTATCATGAAGTGTGTGTCACGCCTTAACATAGCATTACGATGTGAAAGTCTGGGGTTTCAAACCCTCAGAACAACATTTACTTGCATTACTCACCTCGAACCGATGAAATCTCAAGCTCGCAACGCCTTTTCTTCTAAATTCGGCCTCCTCCCGCGTCTAATCTAAACAAAAACAGAGCTAGTACATCACAAAATGCCTATGGGGCAATACCTAATCGAAAACAACCGAGAAATAGCAAATCTCGAAACTAGCAAAACCCGAGCCCCAGGCCCACTTCTCAAAAAATTACGAAACTTACTTTTTGGAATCCTCGTCTTGCCACGAGTCCGTACATATAAAGTCCATCAAAATCGGAGTCCAATTGCTCCTCCAAATCCCAAATCTTCATTTGGAATACCAAGCCCTAGTTCTTCAATATTTTACACCCAAATTTCAGAGAATTTATGGTTGAATCTTCAATAAAATGATGTAATAAGACCACGAGACTTACCTCCAATCACTTCCTTGTGAAATCCCCTTCAAAAATCGTCAATGAGCTCTCAAGGTGTTAAAAATGGAGGAAATAATGAGGAGCTCGCGGATGAAATATTATTAAAAAGCCCTCTGCCCAGCTCTACTTTCCTCTATGCGATTGCGAATTTCCTCCTACGATCGCATAGAACAACATTTCCAGGCCTCCCCAATGGCCTATGTGAACGCGACCTCAACCCTGTGACAGCACTGCTTCATCAGCTGAACCTACGCGAACGCATTCCCAGATCTGCGATCGCAGAGCACCAAGAACTTAGCCTACGCGATCGCATCCCCCTGAACGCGACCGCATTGAACAAATTTCAGGACCCCAGCGCAGCCTTCTATGCGATCGCAACGCCATTCATGCGATCGCATAGAGCAATCCGTATGCAACACCTGAAGTCTAAAATCTGCTGCACTTCTCAACTTCAAAACCATCCATCAACCATCTGAAATCACCCCGAGGCCCCCGATACCTCAACCAAAAGCACCAACACGACTTATTACTCCATTCAAACTTGCTCAGGCCATAAAACACTATCTTTGACATCAAAAATCACCAAAATCATTGAATTTCATTCTAAGTTAAACTTAAACTTTCCAAACTCATATCCGATGTCGAAACCAACCAAACGAGGTCCGAATGACCTGAAAATTTGCACACATACTCAAATTTGCCTAACGAATCTAATGCAACTCTCGGAATTCCATTCCGACCTTCGGATCAAATTTTCACCTATCAACTGGATTTCTCCAAAATTCTAACTTCGCCAAAATAGGCTAACTTTCACTTCGGACCTCCGAATTCACTTCCGCTTTCACTCCTAAGTCACAAATCATCCTCCGAAACTAGTCGAACCATCGAAAATCCGTTCCGAGCCCTCTATCTCATAAGTCAACGCATGGTTAACTTTTCCAACTTAAGCTTTCCTTAAAGAGACTATTTGTCTCATTTATATCCAATTTCAATGCAAACCACTTCAAACTTACCAGACACATATATTAACGCACGGGGAAACATATAACAGGAATAACGGGGCTGAAATACAAGAGACGACGGGTCAGGTTATCACATTCTCCCCAACTTAAATAAACGCTCATCCTCGAGCATATCCAGAGCTGTACTAGAAGCAACCCAATAACCAAATGACATTACTAGGCACATGCCCGGGGTGATCCTACGTCAAACCTAACTCACACAGGTACCGAAAATACAACACAGTTGAAATTTCACAATCCATCTGGCCCATAAACTGTAGAACCACACTGCCTCACCCGAAATCATACACAAGATCAGAACCTCACATCTATACTCAGAATCAATCCGAATCAGCTGTAACAACCCACACCTGCAACCTCAGGTGCGTTCGTGCAATATACCACACATTACAACACTCGGAACGATAGTCTTTATTCATAGCAGTTGCCCATAGTACTCAATATCAATAGATAACCTCTTATTTAGCTAGAGTCTTATTTCAACACTTCCGCATATTGCCAACGATAACTAAAACGCAACGAACAATAGCAGTCCTTCAAATCAATCATTCATGAAGTCACTTCCAAGTTGACTATTACCATAACAGATTTTCGAGTCAAACCTCGATATTATCCTTTTAACCCACTGAAACCAAATCTGCTCATGCTCATTAATAACCCAATGATCACCTCGGGTCTAACACACCACTTCTGGTGATCTGATACCTCAATACAGGCCTAAGCCACAATTTCATAACACACGCGCCAATAAGAATCAGTCTAAACATTCCCCAAATCGGGGCCAATGACTCAACTGGAAGAGTTATACCTCAAGTTCATCAATACCTTTACAAAACCAAGCTGAGACGCCGTCTCACATCATAGGGATAGAGTACCTGACTCCTCCTCGATGGGTCTTAATTCCACGTGGCCTCTCCATAACGCGCGATCCTAACTCAACTCTATTACATATGAATCACCTCGTGCTACCATGCTCAAAGTAGACAACCATGCACAGATCGATGCCCAAAACTCAATCACCCATCACACTCACGGTGAAACAAGTAATAAACACCATACCGTTCTGAAAGGACACAACCGATACGATACCCCCCAAGCAATTCTCAATGCGGACATTCACTCGGAAGCCAGGAAGCAAGGAATACAAATCATCACGTGGATAGCTTTTTCAGCATCACACGGTTGCGGCGCGCAACCCGATCCAGATAACATACTCGTGGCGGCGTGACACCCAATCCACACAACATGCCTCACATTGGGAGGTACACATCGAGCCAAATTGCTCCTAATAACAAAATACCAACATAGATCGTAAGCAACTGAGTGCAGAAAGATATTCATATAAGCATTTTAAGCTACGAATTCCACTTCCACTACTAGACTCATACCGGAGCCATACGATATGGTGCCCGGCACCAAATAGTTACTGAAATCCACAGTCTCACCCGGTGACATGCCCGGCCACCAGGGCGCATCTGAAAAGTCCCTCAATACTGGAACCGAAATCAATGGTAGAAACCTCTATACCGATATCCGCCTCGAAGGCCCAATTATGGAATGCAATCCTTCCCAGCCGACCGCTAGTCTCTGGAACATAACTCTCTAGCTAGAACATAGTCCGATACACCCCGCCACGCAACCTGTGGCCTTTCCCAACATGACTCATAGCACAATTGTTTAAAATGATTCGACACTGAGACAATCACTCTACATCCCCATTACATATCCAGAATTTAATATACTAAGCACGGAAAGATCCACTCGGCTTTCGAATTCCCAATAGCCGCTGACAGTACCAATGGAACACACACGATCCTCAATCCTCGCATAGACTACACTAGAGAACTCCCAGTCTCCGACTACCCATAGCACACGAATCACTGTGCATGATCCAAATTTCCACAATGAGAAATACCGATTACATCTCAAGTACCCAACTATTCCACGAAAGATACTCTAAAACTCCCTTGCCATCAAATAACTCAGATACCTACAGTCGATCCCATAAGTAAATACCGTAACACTTCTGACGTATCATTTGCGAAATTACCCTCTTTCCGAAACATAAGCCAACATCAAATCACTTCCACTTAACAGTACCAATTCTTGATTACCTGAAGCTACTCATTACCTAAGACATAGCAAAATCCACCATACCTTTCAGAACTAAGTTGAAATCTCGCATACGCCCATCTTGGTTCTTTATAACATACCGCATACACAATACCCTCCAAGGATAACACAAGAACTTTCATCTCCCTTCTGCGCCGCAGACATCGACGCACCCAACCAGTCTGGAACTTCTATTGATACCATTTAGGAGAAAATTATTATACCATCATGCCAATTTACAGCCTTAGAAATGCATCCCTTCAACCTTGTCTTAATCAATAAGAACTCTCCAAATTCCATCTGCACAACTAAACCGCCGTGACTGAATCCTTTTTAATTATAGCACGCTAAGAGAATCGTCAATAACCAAGAACATTGCCGCAAAAATTACATGTGCTAATCCATTATCTCGAATACACAGTGAGAACTAACCATACCCTTACCATGTTGAATCCTGTCCACTAACAAGCTACTTCATTTGCCTAGATTCCCACCTGATTCATCTTCAACTATATATACTCTCTTGATGCAGCACCACAATGTCCCAACCCAGGCTCACTACATGAGACCCAAACACCAGACCACACTGTTTAAGACCCATAGTCTACTGAATACTTCCACAAATGTCCTGAGAAATACCATGCTCCCAAGTACCTTACTCGAAGGACTTACTGCGACCCTGAATTAGTTGCCATTACCTCCCAATTTCTGATACCTAGAATTCCTATAATCAACATAAAAATACCACGAGTCTTGACCCGTTCCAAAGAAACACTACCTTAGTCGCATACTCAACCTTAAAACACCTGAGTGATACATATCAAATCTCGAACACCTCAAAAGCCATTCTCAAAAGCCATCCACTCTAATACACACTGCAAATCACTTGAATTAATGAATCGAACTACACGTGACTATCAACACTCTGACACTATAAGATGAGAGCTCATTCTGATACAACCGAAGAGCTTCCTTCCCTTTACTCTATGCACTCCTTATCAAGAACTCAAGATTTTCTCTTTTTTTTTTCTCGCATCTACGATGCACCATATAACCTTTGGCAAAAAATTTTTTTTTTTGCTTCACTTGTGCCACCCTCAACCCACTCTCTGCAACCAGAACTGATTCTCCCACATGCATCAAATCGGGAATAACACAGTACATAACAGTATCACCAGGCCATCAACAGCAACCTCTACAACTTAGCTTGAAGCCATATATATATATATATATATATATATATTAAAACACACATACTCTATAGCCCTCGAAACATCATTGCGAGATTAAACTCGCTCTTTCATAAGCTTGTGGAAACACGAATCATCAGAAATTCTAACTTTTCTCCAATTCGTGCATTCATTCACACAACCGACATGCCCACTCTTTAGGCGACAAAATTTCTACTAAGTATCAAATTTTTCCAGAAATTTAAACAGAGTTTCCTTTATAATTGAGCATATCCACCTGTTAGAGAATTGCCAAAATCATCCTAACAACACGTCCACAACTCGACGTAGCATCACAATGTATAACAACAACCTTAATCTCGATACTACATGTACTATATTATCAAAATTGATACCTGAACATGCGCTGCACCTGTTCGAATCATAACATATAGAAAATACATCTTAATTACACATACAGTCTTCTAACATACACATAATGATCATACCACTTCGGAATAATCTATGCTAGGTACCCACCTGTTTGCGTCAATATAATATTTCGGTACATCATCCACCGTCATACTCTTCACGCAATCAATTAGTCTTTCTGAGTCTGGACTCATACCACAACACACACACACTCCCAGCTAGGAGACTCGAAAAGATTTTTCACGCCCCCATAACTCGGGCCACATCTCTATTTCACAATGAGAATCAAACATTTAATGGTTCGTCTACCACCTAGAAGACCTTCTTCAACACTTCCAAATCATATGGACACATTACACGACACCAACATACACACCACGTATCTATCCAGCCGCCATCACCACAATTAGGGACAATACCAAACTTATAAGCTCATAACACTAGCTCGCTCAATCAGCACCTTGGTGCTCAAGCCATAGATAGAGATTCGGCCTCAAGTCCTCTAGACTGACCCAACATCAACTCATAGGAATCATAATTCTCCCCCCGATAGGGGAATCACTACCCATCAAGGCACATATAATATTGGATGCTCACGGACGCATACAACGCGGGGAAGAAATTTCAAGGGTTATTCTTTCAAACTGAATCAAGGACGCACGATAAGATTTCAAAAAAGTGAAGTGTTTCCTAAAGATTCTGTAGCCTCCTGCATATAAGTGCGGTGCACGACACGCCCATATACAAGACTCTACTAAACCGGCTCATGACTCGTGAGGTCTAGTAAACTAGGACCCCAAACCCGATCGTGATGGCGCTCAACCCAACGGCTAGGCAAATCCGACCAAATGTGCTCTCAACCTGAGCTTAGATCTAATAAACCATTTATTTTAAGCCATTAATAGTGAAGGAATCCAAAATAAACTGTTAGTTATAAAAGTATCCCGAAAATCTCACAGAACAACATAACTTCCCCAAAGACCTGGGGTCACAAGTTTTAGAGCCTCTAAAAATACTGAATACATGTCATAATGAGAAAAATACAAGTGTCAGAATAACTAGAAAATAACTTGAAGATCAGAGACATGGGTCTTGCGGACGCTGGCAGCTACCTCAATACTCTGTCAAACTAATAACCAGCAACAACACGCGCAAATCCTCTGGAGTACCTGAATCTTCACACAAGGTGCAGGGAGTAGGGGTGAGTCTACCAACTCACCGAGTAATAACAGTAAATAAAGCGTCGAAAGCAAGAAACCCAATAATTACACTAAGTAACTAAAATAGTGTATAACAGTATCTGCAACTGTACAACAATATATATATATATATATATGTGAT
Organism: Nicotiana benthamiana; assembly: GCA_034376525.1. Lineage (NCBI taxonomy): Eukaryota > Viridiplantae > Streptophyta > Magnoliopsida > Solanales > Solanaceae > Nicotiana > Nicotiana benthamiana. The sequence continues at coordinate 27,367,877 of CM067327.1, read as the reverse complement.
GCAAATGCAGGGATGCGACGCAATGCATATGATGGTACAATCCAGTAGCTACTGCGCGCGTGCAGCCCGAGCCACCCATATCATTTATCGTCGACGACGCTCATTGGGGGTGTGTACAGAATCCGGAGGGGCTCCTACAGCCCAAGCGCAACAACCAGCCATCTCGTGGCGAATAATCAAACCAGCCATCTCGTGGCGAATAATCAAACCAGCCATCTCGTGGCGAATAATCAAACCTGCCATCTAGTGGCGAAAATCAATAACCAGACCAGTACATGTTACGGGACCGCTCATATCACACAGTTTCCGTGTTACCACTATTTCGAATCACTGCTGCGGCGCGCTGCCCGAGCCACCCAAAATCAGTCCAAAAAATATATCATAAGCCCCTTGGGCAGTTATAAACAATGATTCTCAGCCGGCATACATTTAAAAGATATCATATGAGTTTTGAACATTTGAAATACGGCTGGGTTTCGAAAATAATGTTTTAAAACCATGGACTGATAGTAAATGATATGCAATCATGCTAAAACATAAATATCAATTCCCAAAGGATATCACAGGTCGACACTAGGCCCCAAAAATGGCATAAAGCCCAATAATAGTCATCACAGTGTGCGTATGATACGCCAATATAGCATAAATCTCACTCGGGATGGACCAAGTCACAATCCCCGATAGTATCCGACCCCGCAATTATCATGAAGTAAGTGTCACGCCACAACATAGCGTTACGATGTGAAAGTTTGGGGTTTTTTTTTGAGTATAACTGTTATATTTCATTAATATCAAAGGAAGTACAATGTAAAGCTCTATAGTAGTAGCTTGGACTAGCTGCTACTCATTTACAGACAATCATCTATACAAAGACAACTATCACTGAACACAAATGCCACCTCAGAATAGGTAAATCTACTAGACTAGAACTAAGGAAAACAATTAAGTTGTCGCAAGCCATTTTGCCATCGTCTGCAGTTTCTGCCACGGATATGAATAAGTAAAGCAACTTCTCTGCAAATCTGCTTTTCCACAAATACTTTCCCATCAAATCGAATGCTATACCTCTCCCTCCAGATAAGAGCAACAGTAATGACAAAAACAGAGGCTGTAATAGCATTGTGCCACATTCTGCTCCTAGCTTTACTGCAAATCCATTGAATATCTGCTTCCCAATTACCAATAGTTCTGTAGTGCCCCAGCCAGCTATGGATTCTGGACCACAGTCTACTAGTGATTGAGCACTCAAAGAACAGATGGTTAAACTCTTCAACATTCTGATTACAGAACACACAACTTGCAGGGACTTGAATGCCAAAATTCTGCAATCTGTCAACTGTAGGAAGTCTATGCTGGGCAGCTAGCCATACAGTGAACTTGTGTCGAAGTTGAACATTTGTAATAATCATCAGATTCTTCCATTCAACCTTATTGAAACTGGGAATCATTGTGAAATAAAGTTTCTGGATGTGGAATTTATCCAGTCTGCATACTCCTTTCAACCTGTTAAACAAATCCCGTTGAAGCTTCTGATTCTCCATTATAGCAGTTCTGCTTTCCAGTATCTTCCTAACAACCCAAGAAGCTGACTTAGGAATGGTCATTGTTACAATATCACCCTGTTTGATATAGTAACAGTGCACCCATTTAATCCAAAGACAGTTTTTTTTTCCTGGCCAAGTCCCATAAAATTTTAGTAATAGCTGCTTTATTCCACACAGTCATATCTAATATGTTGAGCCCTCCAGCTGAAAGTGGTATGCATACCCTTTCCCAAGAAACCAGAGCCCTTTTAGACAGATTAGCAGTTCCAGTTCACAGAAAGGTTCTGCAAATTGCTTCAATGGCTTTTAATACTTTTTTGGCAGAATGAATACTTGAGCCAGTAAGTCTGAATACCAAAAATAACAGCTTTGATCAGTTGACATCTCCCTGCATAAGAGAGCAGCTTAGCTGACCAGCAAGTAATTTTATCAGTAATCTTCTCTATCAGAGGCAGGTAATGATGGAAGGCAAGTTTTTTAGAATCAAGGGGTATCCCCAGGTACTTGAATGGAAGCTGGCCCTCAGTGAACCCCAATGTCTCTATGATTTCTTCTCTGGTACTCTGCTGCACACCAACCAAGTATATTGCACTTTTCCTAATATTAGCTTGTAGTTCAGAAGCTTCAGAGAACTTAAGGAAAGCCTCCTGTAAGATCTGGATGGAAACAATATCAGCTCGACAGAACATAAGGAGATCATCAGCAAAACAGACATGAGAACAGTTAAGTTTTCTGCATTTGGGATGGAAGTTGAAGTCCCCATTCTTGTGTAACTGTCCCAATATCCTGTTCAAGTACTCCATAGCCAGTACAAATATATAATGAGTTAATTACATGTTTGAATTATTTAACTACTTAAAATAGTTTAAAAGTTAAATATTGCTTGTTGTGCTGTGATTTATGATTATCTAAGTTTCTGTGATAGTTGTTTGAAATTACTGAAATTCAGGGGGTCTCAAAGAAATGGAAGAATTTGTTTTGTTTGTTTGGAAACACACAGAAATGGGGAATACGTTTAAAGATTGGGATAAGAATTGAAAGTTAAAAAGTTTAAAAGGGTCCGGGAATAAAAGAAGCTTCTAGAAATAGGGACAACTGTCTATTTCTGTTAAAAATAGATGTTAATCTCCTGATTTTTAGCTGACAGGATTTCAAAAAGAATCCCTCACATCTCTATTATTTACTCATTCTGTTGAGCATAGGATATATTTCATTCTATATAAGACCTCATATCCTCGCATTTGAGTCTCTCGAATTCTCTGAATACACACACATCCAAAAAATACAGAATAATTCTCTTCCAGACATACAAAAAGCACTCACATATAAGCTGATTTTCTCGTCACATTGAAAAAGGTCAATCTGAAATTTTACTTTACAAATCATTCAAAGCATATAAAGAGGAACAAAAGTCAATTTGGATTCAGGTTTTCACAGTTTTTTCTGAGTTTCTTCCTTTGGTTGAGCTGTTGGATTTGTGCTCTTGATCTGAAGCTGTTACCTTGCTGATATTCCTGCTGATTCAAAGACTTATTTTCTGGTTTTCTGTTGTTTTCTTGGAAATTAGGTACGCCTCTATAATTCTGCACAACTCTAATCTTTAGAACAGTCAAATTTTTTCTATTTTAATATGAAGTAATGACTGTTTGATTGCTCTTATATGATTTCATAAATGTTTGTAAGTTGATGGATCCATATCTGAACTTATCTTTTTGACATAATCTTTGTTTTAGATAAAAATGCTAGCTAGAGTAAAATTGTTATTTAAGCTTGGTTTCCTGAAGCATAAGCATATTTTACTTGATAGGGCTATTACTTTATTTAATATTACTTGCTAAAAGTGAAATTCATGTGTTCAGAATCATTTAGTCTATAAGCATATTTTTTTGTCTTATGTAAAGATGAGAAGCATCACATTATAATCAAATATTTGGGAAGTTTAGTTTATATGTGATTCAACTGTTTAAGCCTTGGATGTTTGGGATTGAGTTGTCTGATTCCAAAAAAACATGAGAAGAAGCAGTTTAATTTTGGTAACACTCTATTCCAGTATGTATAAAGGATGTTTGATTATTGTAAACTCAGAATTTGCATAAATCTTGTGTAATAGCTTAAGTTCATACTCATAGTTTTATTTGAGAAGGTATGATTGAGAAACATTTGATTCCACACTTCAGGACAAGCCAAGAACCTTTGCAAATATTAACCCACCTCGTTTTATAGATGATTAAATAATTAAATTATCAACGAATAAGCAATTAAAAGACAACAAAAAGTAAAATTTAGCGGAAGTCTGAACTAAATATAGAAACAGTCTAGAAAATCAATACAAGTCTCTACCCAGCACTTGGTGTCACAACAATACACAGACTGTCTAGGATTACTGCAAATGAGAGTTTGAAATAAAGGACATACACTGTCTCGAATACAAATGTCAACAGAATATGAAAACTGATAGAAGAGATGTCGAGCATGCAGGCGCCAGCAAGGCTACCTCGGAGTCTCGTAGACTGAAGTTCGGCTCCCTGACTACTACTACGCATCGTAAGCTTCTCTGACACCTAGATCTGTGCAAAAGAGCATAAAGTGTAGCATAAGCACAACCGACCCCATGTGCTGGTAAGTGCCTAGCCTAACCCTTAGTGACAAGGCTAAACCGGACTACCACATAAACCTGTGCAGTTATATATAAATATACAGGAGAATCGAGATACAGAGACAAGTAATAAATATGGTAGGGGGAGAGTGCTATGGGGGAAATAACAATTTCAAGTAGAAGTCGTCATGTATCGAAAGAAACAACACAACTCAGACATTAATAAAGAAACAGAAAGCACACAAGTGCATGGCATCACCCTTCGTGCTTTTAGTCTCATCCTCACCAAGCAATGATATAATAAAACATGCACGGCATCACCCTTCATTCTTTTACTCTCTTTCCTCACATATAATCAATTGAATCGGCACTGAATGGTACATCGTGCAGCATGGCATCACCTTTCGTGCTTTACTCTCTTTCCTCACTATAAGCAAACAACGCATGGCATCACCCTTCATGCTTTACACTCTTTCATCACAATAAGCAGACAATACACGACATCAACCTTCGTGCTTTACACTCCTCCTTACCCAAACAACAATCACAAACAAGGGTTAAGGGAATAAATAAAACAATAATAGAAATACCGGCAAGGGAACACAATTAAACAATTAAATCTCGGCAAGGGTACAACACCAATAATCTCAACGTCCCGACAAGGGAAAATGATCAATAAGCAACAATATCCTTGCAAGGAAGCAATTTAAATACTCTTTCTCTTCATTTCACTTTTATTTCATATCTCACTTTACCACTTGAGTCAATGTTCCAAAGGGTTAGACCATTTCATATACATTCACAATCATAATATAACATTAGCCAATGCTCCTCGATGTTCATAGGTAACAATTTCCTTTCACAAGCTTTTCACAATAAATAGGAATCATCACCAAGGCAAGAGAAATACAATGAAATCAAGATATTCACAATTTAAAAACTCACAGTCATTCTAGACACCAACGTATAGATACTCGTCACCATGCCTATACGTCGTACTCGACAATTACCACATAGAAAATAGGACTCAACTACTAATCCCGCAAGTTAAGGTTAGACCAAACACTTACCTCAAACTTCCACGGCCAATTCAATCCTTAATAACCACCTTTGCTCTCGAATTCGGCTTCAAATCAATTGTATCTATACAATAACGACTTCAATACATCAATAAATGCTAAATAACGCGAACCCAATGCCGAATTATAGCTTTTCCATCATTTTTCCCAAAAACTTAAAATTTGACCCGGGCCCGCTTGGTCAAAACACGAGGTTCGGACCAAAATCAAACTACACATTCACCCACGAACCTGAATATATCATTTGTTTTCAAATTCGACCCTTAAACGAGGTCTAAATCAAGAAAAATTAAAAAGCACTAACTCTACCCAAATACCCAATTTTCTACCTTAAATCATATGTTTTAGGTCTAGGATCTCAATAGATAATGAAGGAATTGGAAGAAAATAAGCTAAGAATTACTAAGCCAAGAGGTTTTGATGAAGAATCGCTTCAATGGTCGCCTAAGAACTTGGAGAATAAAGGTTTTATGAAAACTTTAATGAATCCCGTAATGACACTGTTCTGGAATTTTTAAAATTTAACTGGGCGAAATTACTCATCGTGTTTGCGATAGGCTAGTCACATTCGCGATGAGTAACACTTAATAGGCCATCGCGATTGCAAGAAGAGGAACGCAAACGCGGAGAGTAAAATGTTTTGGCCCAGAAATTTTTCAACGCGAATGCGTGGGCCAGCACGCGAACGCGAAGAGGGAATCCTGCAAGGCTACACGAACGCGAGTATATTCACGTAAACGCAATGATGAAAAGAAGAATCAGCCCTCAACGTCAAATAACACTACGTGAACGCGAGGGATGGGATGCAAACGCGAAGAAAGAAAAAGTTAAAGCTTCGCGAACACGGGAGAAGTGATGCGAACACGAAGAAGGAATGGGGTCTGCAATAGCTGAAGCAAAATTTGCAATTTTTCTAAGGCTAAAACAACCTCGAAACACATCTGAATTACACCCGAGCCCTCGGGGCTCCTAACCAAGCACATGTACTAACTCAACAATATCATACGAACTTAACCGTGATACCTCCGAAGCATGGACACATGAAACACTAGATGTACAACTGATAAGCTCGGCGGCAAAACAAGTCTATAAGCCACCTCTCCCACTCGATCAAGAATCTCAAGAAGCTTGACCTTCTTCCCAAACCTCATTACGCCCTTCATAGGCGGCACTTGGAGAGATACTCGTTCACCAACCATAAAAGCCACATCTCGAACCTTGCGGTCTAAATAGCTCTTTTGCCTGGACTGAGCTGAACAAAGCCTATCTTGAATGATACTAACCTTGTCAATGCCTCCTAAACCAGATCCGTACCCAACAACCAAGCCTCTCCCAGCTCAAACCATCCAACTGGAGACCAACACCGCCTACCATATAAAGCCTCATAAGGAGCCATCTGGATGCTCGACTGGTAGCTATTGTTGTAGGCAAACTCTGCTAAAGGCAAAAACTGATCCCACGAACCTCCAAAATCAATAACACAAGCTCATAGCATATCCTTTAAGATCCGAATAGTCCGCTCGGACTGATCGGCCGTCTGAGGATGAAATGTTGTGCTCAACTCAAGTCGTGTGCCCAACTCTCGCTGAACTACTCTCTAGAAGCGCGAGGTAAACTGCGTACCCCAATTTGAAATGATAGACGCGGGAACACCATGAAGGCGAATAATCTCTCTAATATAGATATTAACAAACCTCTAAAAAGAATAGGAGACTGCCATAGGAATGAAATGTGCTAACTTGGTCAGCCTATTAATAATGACCCATATTGTATCGAACTTCTTCCGAGTCAGCGGAATTCCAGTAGCAAAGTCCATAGTGATCTGCTCTCACTTCCACTCGGGAAGCTCAATCCTCTGAAATAAACCACCAGGTCTTTGATGCTCATACTTAACCGGCTGACAATTCAAACAATGAGCCACATATGCTACGATATCCTTCTTCATTCTACACCACTAATAATGCTGCTGCAAATCCTAATACATCTTCGCGGCGCCCATATAAATAAAGTATCAGGAGCTATGGGCCTGCTCCAGAATCAACTCTCGGAGCCCATCCACATTAGGCACACATACTCGACCCTGCAATCTCAAGACTCCATCATCATTAAGGTAACCTGCCTGGCACCTCCACGTTGCACCATGTTTCTAAGGACACACAAATAAGGATCGTCATACTGTCGATCATTGATACACTCCAATAATGAAGAATGGGCAACCGTGCAAGCTAATAACTGGGCTCATAAACATCTAGCCTCACGAACTGATTGGCTAAAGCCTGAACATCCAAAGCAAGCGACCTCTCCCTGACTAGAATATAAGCAAGGCTGCCCATACTGGCTGACTTCTTACTCAAAGCATCGGCCACCATATTGGCCTTTCTAGGGTGATATAAGATAGTGATATCATAATCTTTCAGCAACTCCAACCACCTTCTCTGCCTCAAATTCAACTCTTTTTTCTTGAACAAGTACTGGAGACTCTTGTGATCAGTGAACACCTCACATGCCATGCCATACAAATAATGCCTCTTAATATTCAGTGCGTGAACCATGCCTGCCAACTCCAAATCATGAACCGGATAGTTTTTCTCATGATTCTTCAACTTCCTCGAATCATAGGCAATAACATTGCCATCCTGCATCAATATTGCTCCAATCCCAATATGAGAAGCATCACAATAGACTGTATAAGGCCCGGAACCTGTAGGCAAAACAAACACCGATGTCGTATTCAGAGTTGTCTTGAGCTTCTGAAAGCTCACCTCACACTCATCCGACGATCTGAACTAGGCACCCTTCTGGGTCAATCTGGTCATCGAGGTTGCAATAGATGAATACCCCTCCACGAACCGTCGATAGTAGCCTGCCAACCCCAAGAAACTCCGAATCTTTGTAGCTGATGTTGGTCTAGGCTAGTTCTTGACTGCCTCAATCTTCTTTGGGTCCACCTGAATACCCTCTAGTGATACAATATGACCTAGAAATGCATGTGAATTCAACCAGAATTTTCACTTCGAGAACTTAGCATATAACCGACTATCCCTCAGGGTCTGAAGAATCCCTCTAAGGTGCTGCTCATGCTCCTCCTGGCTGCGGGAATATATCAATATATTATCAATGAAAACTATCACGAATGAGTCCAAATAAGCCTGAACACCTCGGTTCATCAAGTCCATGAAAGCTGTTGGGGCATTGTCTACCCGAATGACATGACCAAGAACTCATAATGCCCGTACTGAGTGAGGAAAGCTATCTTAGGGACATCAGATGCCCTAATCCTCAATTGATGGTAGCCAGATCGCAAGTCAATCTTGGAAAATACCCCGGCACCCTGAAGCTGGTCGAACAAATCATCTATCCTCGATAGCGGATACTTATTCTTGATCGTTACCTTGTTCACTTGCCGGTAATCAATACACATTCTCATTGACCCATCCTTTTTCTTGACAAATAACATCGGCGCACCGTAAGGTAAAACACTAGGTCTAATGAAACCCTTCTCAAGCAAATCCTGCAAATGTTCCTTTAACTCCTTCAACTCCGACGGGGCCATACGATATGGTGGGATAGAAATGGGTTGAGTGCCCGGAATCTATTCAATGCAGAAAGTCAATATCCCTGTCGGGTGGCGTACTCGGCAGGTCTGAAGGAAAATTTCTAGGAAACTCACAAACAACGGGGCACAGAATTAATGGAGGGAACCTTAGCAATGGAATCATCAACATAGGCAAAATAGGCCAAAAACCCCTTCTCAACCATACGTTGAGCCTTCGCATATGATACACCACTGTGGGTATAATGACCAGAAGTCCCCCTCCACTCTAAACGAGGAATACCCGGTAAAACTAAGGTCACAGTCTTGGCATGGTGGTCCAAGATAGCGTGGTAGGGTGATAACGAGTCCATCCACGATATAATATCAAAGTCAACCATGTCAAGCAACAAATCTACACGAGCCTCAAGACCCCCAATCACCACAACACAAGAACGATGGGCTCAATCGACCATAATAGAGTCACTAACCAATCGACCACAATAGAGTCAAATTTATTCATTTTAATATCAAAACTTAGCATTTATCACAGAATTTCATATTTAAGCTTGTTGGCTACGTGCCCGCACTGTGCACGCTAATCAAGGTAGCTCTAAATGAGATTTTTAAGGCCTCGGAAGCACAAAATTCATTTAAAACAGGTAATGAACCTTTGGGTCATCACATGTGATTCCCTTTTCAATATCGAATTCCAAAAATCCTTAATTGTTTCTTTTAGTTAAATTACGTTCTTTTGTGTAATCAAGTGTGTAGTTTTGATGAAATCCTGGCCAACAAATCTTCACTAGTTCTGATTAACTTAAAAGAATTAAGAATTTAGTCTTAAAAAAATGATGAATCATAACCTCAACTCCGACAGATTCTTTGCCATAACACCATCTTATATAAAATCTCAAAGGTAGTTTAGGAAAACACTTACAAACATCTAGTTTGCTTTAGGCACGATTATTAATCATCGTGACTATGGGTACGGTTCCCGTGGCATAGATATGATACATGATCCCCAATTCGGATATGCATTTCACGTGACCCGACCATAACTTCGACCAATAATAAAATAAATATGTTGTAGATTGTGGTTACTGTTCTTGTGACACGATTCACAATGTGTACAAAAAATAAATGGGTGCACGATATCGTGACTTGATCAAACAAATTTCATAAATAATTAAAAGCAGTTAAAATTTTTAAAAAAATATATATTAGGTTTAAAACATATAATAAATCATATAAGTAGGCCAACTATTAATAGCTGAGCGACGATGCTAAAACCACGGAACTCCGGAGTGCCTCACAAATTCTCTCGGGTTAACAGAACTCCTTACCCGGTCTTCTCTGTTCGCGAACCATAAATAAGAGTCAATTCCTTGATTTGGGATTAAAATAAACTGGTGACTTGGGACACCATAATAATTATCTCAAGTGGTGACTCTAAAATAAATAAATAATCTCATTTCGATTGATGTCACTTAAATTAAAAACATTCCCCTATTCTCTCGGGAAAAAGGAGGTGTGACACTACTTTGCACAACCTCATTATTACGAAAGCCTTCATCCTTGACGTACAATTCCAATAGTTTTATTCCAATAAATTTCCGGTATTCATTCAGAGTCCTCAAAAATTATCTCAGAGTTTCTAGTTCTTCGATGTTAAACTCAACATCACAAGCAACCCCTTGCGGAGTCACGGAATGAGGATATTTTTCGGTCACTTTAATATTCACAGAACGCTTGCTTATGCTCATTTATTATATAACAACGATACTAATCTATCATACTCCATTGTAAGTGGCAACTTAACATGACATTATGGAGATAAACTATATCATACTGAGTTATTCGCCACGACAAACTCACTCCCCCCACCCCACCCCCACCCCAATATAATGAAACGCTAATTCGCTCTTTAAACATTATGATAAAATTTAATACTACTTAACAAAGAAAATTTCATAAGACTCGAGAATATTTCTGAATGGATTTTTAGGAAATCTTTAACGTCTTTATATAAGGCAAAAATCCAGGGATCGAAATGAATTCTGTGTTTCGAGGCCTTAAAACCTCTTTCAACATCACCTCGATTTGTGTGCACAGTCCAGCATGTAGTTTGAGGTCTATATGTGAAAAACTGTAAAAATAATAAAAGTTGGCTTTACAAAAAAATTAGTTGACTTCGGTCAATATTTTTGGGTAAATGGACCCAAACCCCTGATTTAATGGTCCTGGAGGATCCGTAGAAATATATAAGACTTGGGTATATGCCCGAAATCAAATTTCGAGGTCCCAAGCTCGAGAAATAAATTTTAAAATAAAATTATTTTCTGGGTTATTTATGAGATTTAGAAATGAATTGTGATTAGAACTTGATGGTATCGGGCTTGTATTCTTGTTCAGACACTCGGTACAGGTCTTATATGTGATTTAAGATAAGTCTATGAAGTTTGATAAGAAACGGACTTGAAATGACGTGAATCAGATCGTTTTTGAGAAAATTGGAAATTTGAATTTCTTAAGAAAATTTCATGATTTTGATACTAAATTCATAGTTGATGATGTTACTTTGATGATGTGATTACACGAGTAGGTCCATATGATGTTTTTGAATTAATATGCATATTTGGTTTGGAGTCCCGAGGACTCGGGTGAGTTTCAGGTAAGCTCCGGGGTGTCTTAGGCTTAAAACATGGATATGGGAGGTTAAGAGAACTACAAATCTCTAAACCAGGCAGTGCGGTCCGCAGTCTATTTTGTGCTCTCTGCACTGGAGGCTGTGCGGCCGCACTCCATTTTGTGCAGTTCGAACAGGTTCACTGCTCCAATTTCGGAAGCCTATATCTTTTGATTTACAAGAAATTTTGAGATGATTCAACAAGGAAAGTTGTAGCCGTTCGTGTCTAGTTTCTAGGAAGCTAAATAAATCGCAATTTGGACATCTTTAGAGAAAGTTATGGCTAAAATACTAAAATATATTACTGCAGTACACAGGAAGGGCTGTGCAGCCGCAGCCCATTTTGTGCGGTCCGCACAGGGGGTCTGAAAGGGGTATATTAAAAAGATATTTTCAGTTACTTTTCATTTTTTTCAAAATTCCAAAAATATAAGAGGCGATTTTTCAAACAACCTTTCTTCTCCAAAACATTGGTAAGTGATTTCTAACTTATTTTCTTCAATCATTAACATATTTTCACATGATTTCAACTCAAAATGAATGATTTTTATGGGAGAAATTGGGTGTTTTGGGTACGACCTAGGTTTTCAAAAGTTGAGGATTTGAACCTCGATTAAAGGTCCGATTTCATAACAAATTATATATTCCGGCTTGTGGGTTAATGGGTGATCGAGTTTTGGTCCGAACCTCGTTTTTCGACCAAGCGAGTTCGGGGTCAATTTTTGACTTTTAAAGAAGAATGATTAGAAAGCTATAACTAAGTATTGGAATTGGATTGTTGGGAATTTATTGATATTATTTAGTCAATTATGTATAGATACGATTGAGTTGGAGCCAAATTCGAAAGGGAAAGCGGTGTTTGAGGCTTGAGTTGGCCATGAATTGTGTTCGTAGCATCGAGATAAGTGCTTCGTCTAACCTTAGCTTGAAGGATTAGGATTTGTGTCCTATTTTCTATTTGTTTTTTGTTGAGCAAGACGTATAGGCATGGTGATGAGTATATATAAGTTGGTGTCGGCATGACTTATATTATGATTTTCATGACTTCGTTGTATTATTCATGCCTTAGTGAAGATCTTTATTTGTTGTATAAAGTTGTGGAAAGAATTGTGGCCTATTGAGGAACGTTGGATCCAGTTGTATAATGAATTGTGAAGGTATAAGTGATAATTGAAACTCTAGAACACTAACTCGAGTCATAAAGTGAATTGTGAAGTAAAAGTCAGAAAGAGAAGAGATCATTATGTTTCCCCCCCTTGCTGGGTTACTGTTGAGTTGTGGTTCCCTTGCATTGTGTTCTTAATTGATATTATGGATGCTTAGGTTGATGATTCTTTGTGTCGGGTAAGGATTATGGTTATAGATGTGGTAGTTAGAGGTTGGAACAAATTTGGTTATAGCTACGGTAGTTAGGTGTTGTAACAAGTTTGGTTATAACTGAGGTAGTTAGGTGTTGTAACAAGTTTGGTTATAACTGAGGTAGTTAGGTGTTGTAGCAAGTTTTGTTATAGTTGTTTCTCCTTTGCCGGGACGTACTTACTTAGGCTGTCAAATTCCTTGTCGGGACTCTTGTTATGATTGTTAACAATATTATATGTGCATCGATTTGCACGCTGCAATAATATTATATGTGGATCAGGTTGCATGCTGCAACAATATTATATGTGGACCGGGTTGCACGCCACAACAATATTATATATGGATCGGATTGCACGCTGCAACAATATTATATGTAGATAGGGTTGCACGTCTCAACAATATTATATGTGGATCGGGTTGCACGCCGCAACAATGATATGTGTGGATCGGGTGTCATGCCACAACAATATTAATGATATGAATCGGGTTATACGATGCAACAATGTTGATATTATATATTGGGATCAGGTTGCGCGCCACAACAATTATTTATACAACTGTGTTTATTTTGGATATTTGTTTTCTTTTATTTGTTGTGAATCCTAAGCTCCCTTAGACTGTTATTATGGATTTACTGTTGATACTGGTATACCCCTGCAACATGTTTCCCCGTCTCATCCTTACTTGCTCATTTCTACTTTACTTTTTGCTATATATTATATAACTGCACGAGTTTATTTGTTAGTCTGGTCCTAGCCTCGTCACTACTTCGCCGAGGTTAGGCTTGGCACTTACTAGCACATGGGGCTGGTTGTGCTGATACTACACTCTGCACTCTTTTGTGCAGACCCTTGTGTTGTGGACTTCGGATCGCAGTGAGATTGCTGACTGATGTTCGTCAGGCGACCCGAGGTAGCCCTGCAAGTGTCCGTAGGCCTTAGCGTCTCCTTTCTATCTACTTTTCTGTTTCTTACCTGTATTTCCAGAGACAATGTTGTATTAAATTCTTTCAGACCTTTATTTATAGTATTCTTAGACCATCTGTGAAACTGTGACACCAGTTCTGGGTAGTCGAGACTCAAATAAGTTGTATTAGATATTCATGTTCAGATAGCTTATTATTTTTCTTCCGCTTATGTTAAATTATACTGTTTAAATATTATTATATTGAATATTATTAATGAATATAAAATGGGTAAAAAGGTAAATTATGCTATTAATTGACTTGTTTAGCTCGTATTAGTAAGCGCCATCACAACTCCCGAAGGTGAAAAAATTTGGGGCATGGCAGAATTTTTTAAGGTAGAGCGCCTTAAATAAGAGCGTTATACCTATTTGAATTATTGTTAGGTCAGTTAAGCCCAGAACAATTATTGATGGGCCCACATACTAAGTATAGCATGGTAATAAAGAGCGTTATATATAAGAGAGAGAGAGAGAATCTTTTAAAAGGACACTATACTTAACTAACCAAACAGCTGTTAAGGTATATCGTCTTTTTAAAAGACGTTATATATCATTCAGTCACTATGTTTTTTTCTCCCACGCATTTTTATTCTTTGAGTCCAAAAGAACCACATTTTGGTTCCGGGCCAATTCACTTGTAGTCAGTTTAGTCTTAAATAATAGGGTTAATGGCACAGTTACCTACGAAAATAAAACTATTTATCCTTGTCTACCCATTTATTTTCTATTCATAAATTAAATACGTTTCCTACCCAAAATAGTTTTTGTGGGGAATTTTTTTTCTTTTTTCTCCAATTGATTTTTTTTCTATGCTTCTTTTTTTTCTTTCCTTTTTTCTTTCTTTTCTCCGTTCCTTTTTTTCTCATTTTCTTCTTGTTTTTCTCTTTTTTCCTTTTCTAATTTCATTAACTTCTTTTTATATTTTTTCTCTCTTTATAATATTATTTTATTTACTATTTTTACTATTTTTATTATTCTTTTATATACAATAAGAAGAAATAATAGATATAGTAAATAATAGTTCATTTTTTTTAATATAACTAGTATAATATACCTTTTTTTTTTCTTATTTTTTAAATTCAATTATTAAATTGAAATAGTATCAGCTGTCACTTGTTCTAATTCATTGAATATCACAGTGACTGCTATTGAGCATTATAAATTACATAATCAGATTCTAAGAATCAACACGTGATTGCCATGCAAACCTTGATCACCTTGCCTATAATCAGTACAAACTCTACCATTAGCAGTAACATAACCAATTATGGAGCAAAAAAATATAATCTATGGCCACCAAATCTCAATATATGCTAGTTAGAATAGAAATGATTATAAAATATTGAACAATGCAATAAAAGTATGAGCAACAAAAAGACTTCTAGTATCATATGTACCAATATGGTATACATGTATACTAACAGAGTATATGATTGCTCTAACTTATTGCTACAACTATCTACGACTATACTACTGTACCAAAACTATAAATGATGCTAAAAGTATGAGAAAGTTAAATGCTCGCATTGCAAGCTAAATATTTGCAATGCAACTTGCTCATTCTGTATACTAACAAGGTGTATAGTTGTATGAGGTTGTTCCTACGATTGTCTATGACTATAAAAACTATTATATAATACACATAATTTATGTCTATCGGCACAAAAAAATTCTAACACTGCAAATCATGTTCATACAATTAATTTCAGAATTGCAATCACTTAAAAATATAGCTAAAACAAAAAAAATATATTCAAACTACCATATGATACCAATATGGTATATACTATACCAATATGGTATATACTATACCAATATGGTATATACTATACCAACATGATATACAACTTTACTGATTAACTAATTTTCAACAATTATATAACTATATTACTATTACATTACATGCATGCATAAAGAGAAAAAAAGTATACCACATATTAATAAAATAAAGTGTTTCAAGATATTGTACTATATTATTATTAAAATAAAATAAAATAGTGTACCAATTAAATATTGCTAATAAAACAAAAAAATGATTCAACTATCATATGATACCAATATAGTATATAACTATACTAATACGGAATATAGTTGTACGGGTCATTTCAACAATTGCACATAACTATAAAAACTATTACGTAATACATAAAATCTATATTCATAGGTACAAAAAAATCCAATACAACAAAACATGATCATATAGATTATTTCAGAATGAAATTCACTTAAAAATGTAGCTAAAACAACGAAAAATATTCCAACTATCATATGATACATATATGACATATAATTATACCAATAAAGTATACAATTCTACTAGTTAATTCAGGCAATTATATACGACTATAGTACTATTACATAATACACATACATAAAGAGAAAAATAAAAAAATAGTGTACCGCATATTAATATAAGATTATATTTCAAGATATTGTACTATACTATTATTATATAAAACAAACGCGTAGAGAAAAAATTAAAATGATTACATAAGATACATGCATAAAGGAAAATTAAAAAAATTCAAGATAGTATACTATTCTACTGTTACTAAAAAAAATTAAATAGTGTACCAATTAAATATAGATAATACAACTAAAAAAATATTTCAACTAATATATGATACCATCATAGTATATAGTTATGCCAACATGGTATACAATTAGACGCAAAAAGTTTATTTTTTTAATTCAATTATTCGACTGAAATAACATCAGTTGTCACATAATCTAATTAACTCAATGAGGACTTATGCAATGAATAATACCTCCATGGAGTTCCATTAAATAGTTCATTTAGAAAAATATTTGAATACAACATCCGATTAAGTAATCGGGTGTTTTAAGGTAATTAGTACGAGGATCACGCATGACGTTGAGTATAAATCTTATATTCAGAAAGCCAAAATCTATCGAATTCAACGAGATTGAGAATTTTGAGAAGAAATTATTGGAACCCTAATCTTTTTATTTATAGATTTATTTTGTAGTTTCATTTTTTTGGAATACATGAAAAAAAGGATAGAAAAGGGGCTTGATCAGAGGGATAAAATCTAATTAGAGAAAGGGAGAAGAAAAATAAAGAGAAAAAGTACAAGACAATTTTAAACTGCGTAGTTATAAAAAATAAATAAGAGAAATAGGCACACAGGTAAATAATTTTGGTCGGCTAAGAGTATAGCATAACTATTTTGAGAGTGGTAAAAGCAAATAATTAGTTTGTCTTTACTAGGTATATAGCATAAATTGCTCTAAATAATACTGAAGTTTCATATTTGCCATAAATACTTGCAACTAACAAATAAGTAGCATAAAGATACTGGTGAAGTATTTGAAGATATTTTTCGAAGGTATTTCAAATAAAATAATAATTTTTCCTCATAAATCTTCAACAAATTGAAATTCCTGGTCAAATACATAAGTTCCAAATATTCTTTCCCAACATCAGCATCAAATGTTTTTTTAACTTAAATCAATTTTTTTCTGAATAGATATAGATGATATATTGCCTACAACTTTTCCGAGGTTAACATTAAAAAGCTTAGTTGAAATTAAGACATGGTTGTTGAAATTTCTAATCTTATTTTATTTCTTTTCCTTTCCAATAGTCTCCGAAAACATAAAAGGCAGGACAACTTATTTGGATAAATTTTACGTATGGTCATTTAATGTTGAGTTTAATATGGAAATTATTTTTAATTTTTGTAATAAAAATTATTTAATTTTGAATTTGTAACACAAAAATCACTTTTCTATTATTTGTCACGTAAAAATCATCCAACTTTAGTCAGGTTAATTGAAAAGAAAATATCGCTGAAAGTTTATATTTTATATAAAAAATATGACACTCCACCCCAAAATTGGTTAGTTACATTTGGGATAATTTTATAATCTTCTCTCTAAGTTTTACTAATTTCAATTGTGGTTTATGAATATTGCATTTACTTTCTTATTTAATTACTTTAGAATAATTTTGTTAACTCATTATTATTTATGTAAAAAAATATGATTAATTGTTTTAACCTTATTAATTTTACTCATTTATTTAGTGAATTTTGTAAATACCTTTTTGAATTAGCAGAAGAGCCATTATTAGAGTACCAAGCAATTCAACAACAAAGACAAGTCTTTGAGGTCAATAAGTTCCCATAGCTTCGAGTTATTACAAAGAAATCAAAATACAAGGATAAACGTAATTTCGTAAACCATAGAGTAGTATTACGAAGTGTCATACCATGTCATATTTCCTATAATATTAGTTTATTATATTTAATATTTTGTTAAGCTAACTAGCTAATTTCCGATATAAAATATGAAAATTTAGGTGAAATTTATTTTTTAATTAACTTGGCCAAAATTAATTAATTTGGGTAAGGTCTGTGTACTCAGTACCCTCCGCAGATTCTACTAACATAATTTTACTGGATTATTATTGTTGTTGTTAGCAAAAATTGGATGATTTTAAGAAAAAAGAAATTTTTTTTTAAAATTTGTGATCTTAAAATTTTAAAGAGTAAAAAGTTTGTGAGGCCATACCATTGTGTGGTTATAAAAACTTCTCATTAAGGACAAAATTGATAAAATAAAGAGTTTAAAGTTGAATTATTACCAAATTTCAAAATATATATTGGAACCGATTAAAAAAGAAAATAAAATGGGCAGAATGAAGCCATTACACCATTCATTTTAATTTTGGGAGCGACAACAGAAGCAAAATTAGCGGACAGTAAAGAAAACCGACCAGTTTGTAAAATGGGTAAAGCCTTTTTCTTTAAGCAGTTAATTTGTGGGTCATTGCATTAGCTTCTACATATTTTGATGAGTATTTTCAGTCACATTTGTTCACGTCTGCTTGTTTATAGATGATCTTTGCTTCAATTATCGTTATAAAATTATCCTTGATTCAATTATCACTGAACATCTCTACTTATGTTGCTTTAAGTAAATGATCTCCATTTTTATTTTATTTTTGAAAAAGTAAATGGTCGTCGTTGTTGTTAAGACATAATTAAGCAAATAAAATCTTATTTTTTTCACTATCTTAAGCTTTTAGCTTTTAGATAAAATGGTCACAAATTTCAACGTGTTATTAGAGTAGGCAGAGGTTCATAGTTTAAGTCTTATGGACACCCATTATCAATTAGAATTTCCATGTATTTGTCTCATTAAAAGAATCGGGCCAACACGTGAAGGAGTCGGAACCAAAATGTGGTTCTTTTGGACTCAAAGTACACAACTATTTGAGGGAAAAAAGTTACATTTTTATGTATAGTGCTACAATACCTGGCACTATACATTAACGGTAACTGCACCGTTAATGTATAGCGCCAGGTATTGTGGCACTATACTGCAAAAGCTGACAGGGACTGATATAGCGCCACAATACCTATACATTAACTTTTATGTATAGCGCCATGTATTATCGCGCTATACTCCTTTTTTCTGGCCCCACCAATAATTCAAAAGTATATAGTGCTAACTTATTTGGCGCTATCTCTATATAAAAAAATCTTCCCGGCTAGCCATTTCCTATATAAAGAGGTTAGAATCGCATAGAAATTCATTCAAATTTTTTTTTAACTCTTGTTGAAACGTCTATTGTTGTTAAATTCTCCAGTATTTTTTCATTATGTGTGAAGAGCATAAGATAAGAGTTTCATTATATTGGGGGGGGGGGGGAAGAGTGAGGTTGTGATGGAGAATAACTTCGTGAGCTACAGTTTACCTGCTAAGTGTCATGTTAAATTGCCACTTACAATGGAGTACGAAACATTGATATCGTTGTTATGTAAGAAAATGAGTGTGAGAAAACGTTCAGTGATACTTAAAGTAACCGGAAGATAACCATATTCCGTTACTCCGCAAGGGGTTGCTTTTTACTCGGAGTTAACATCGGCGATGATGAAACTTTGAGTAATTTCCTGAGGACTCCAGACGAATGTCGGAAATTTCTTGTAATCACAATATTGGAGATGTACGTGAAGGTCGAAGACGTTCCAAAAAATGAGGTTATGCGTAGTAGAGATAACTCCAAATCATTGGGTGGTTATTCTAGATCAGTTTTTGCCGGAAAGGTTCCTGATGAAAGAGTTTTCCTTGATTTAAACTTATCACTATTGGCGAATGAGCAGCGAGAAAATAATTTATACCCTGCTTTTCAAAATTCACAAGAAGAGTGGTAAACTTCCATTTTCATTTGTGTTAATTATGTATATTTTTGGCATATCGAATTTGTATTGACGCTCATTTATTTAATTGGGGTACCGGCCGGATATGAATTTTACAAGTCGCACATCTAGTAGTCATCACCTAATTTAAAACGTCCATCATGGAATATCATCACACTAAGACTTGTAAGTGAAGTGATATAACCATATGGAAATCATTTATTAATTCAGCAGCTAATATTTTTGTTGGTTGTGCAATGAAAACGAGCAAGTTGAACCACCCGTACCCACTCAAATGCCTGAAAATGACGTATTACATCGGGATTTGGCAGATGCACAGAGTGAGGAATAGAACAGTGATAACGATAACAATGCCGATGAATCGGGAGACGAGATACCCTTTACTCGTGAGGATGGTGATGAACAGAATGAGGAGGAAGGACCCGATTTGAAGAGAGACCCCCTACACGAAGAGTGTACTAGTCCGAAGTGCCGTTTCATTCAAGAGAGATTCCTTACATTGATAACTTGCCAACCGTTCAGGATGTAGAAGCTGTTACAAGGGATTTTGATGAAATCCGGACAACAGTGTGGGATGAGTCTAGACCAACGGTGCTTGCAAAGGGGATGCTTTTTCCTGATAAAGCGCGCGTAAGCATGGGTTGTAAAAGGCACAATGTAAAATAGTGTCATGAGATGCAGGTATGGGAGTCAAGTCCGATGGTATACAAGGCTGTTTGCCGTAGGTAGTTTTGGCCATGTAATAGGATGTTGCTTGCGACCAAGAAGAAGACAGGTATGTGGAAAGTGGGTAAATAAATTTCCACCCACACATGCGAAATGAACACATTCAACGGGAATCACTTCAACTTGGACATTGACTTGATATCTCTTGTACTTATTACGCACATCGGAGCGTCCATAAGATATAAAATCAAAGAGTCATTACAGCAGTCCACCAGGAACATGGCCATACAATTACTAAAAGACAGGCATATCTCGGGCGCAAAAGAGCGTTTGAAATACTCTATGGTAACTGGGATAAGTCATTTGCAGATCTGCCTAAGTACATGGCTGCACTACAACAGTTTAAAACCGGGACGATTGTTGAATAGAAGCTTGAGCGGAGTCCGGGTAAACCAGAATATATATTCAATTATGTTTTCTGGGTGTTTACGCCAACAATTGATGGTTTTTCGCATTGTCGGCCCGTAATATCCATAGATGGAACCCATGTCTATGGAAAGTACAATATCAAGCTATTGATAGCCGTGACAGTGGATGCTAATGGACAGATATTTCTTCTAGCTTTTACTATTGTGCCAAT
Organism: Nicotiana benthamiana; assembly: GCA_034376525.1. Classification (NCBI taxonomy): domain Eukaryota; kingdom Viridiplantae; phylum Streptophyta; class Magnoliopsida; order Solanales; family Solanaceae; genus Nicotiana; species Nicotiana benthamiana. The sequence continues at coordinate 27,346,618 of CM067327.1, read as the reverse complement.
GAAGGCACAGAGATGTGGACGATGTTTTTGAACCACCTGAAGAGCATGTTGTCAAACATCGTTTAGGTATTTGTCTTATATCTGATCGGTATGGTAGGTATATTAAGTTCTGTGGAGAACTTGCCTGCATGGCAAAAGCTTTATGCATACCACCATTACTGTGTGAGACACTTGAAGGCCAATTTCCAGAAGGCACATCCCAAAAAGGATCTACATAATTTGATGTGGATGGCAGCAACAGACCACCAACAACATAAATTCCGGAGGCATATGGATTCTATCAGGCAAGAAGACGAGGCAACCTATCGTTGGTTAATGCGACATGACCCTGAAAAGTGGATGTTGCATACATATGGTGGCAGACGATGGGGAATTCTTATTACAAACGTGTCAGAGTCCTTCAATGGGTTATTGAAGTCGGCAAGAGGATTGCCCGTCACAGCCATGGTGCGGATGTCGTTCAAGCAGACCGCGAAGAGGTTTGTTGAACGGTCAACAGCTGCAACAGAATTGATAGAAAGGGGTGTTGAATTTATGCAGTGCCTATGCAGAGATTTGAGAAATATAGACGGCGAGCACATTGGCACTCCTTTTTGCAATATGATAATGAAAGAGGTATTTTTGAAGTTCGCACCGCTATTCATAATAATCGGGGTAATAATGTACATACTGTAAATGAATATACAAGGTTATGCTCCTGTGGAAAATGGTCAATCTACCACATGCCAAGATCACATGCCATCAAGTGTTTTCAACGTATTAGTTATGCGGAGATCAACTATATTGATCAACAATATTGTATTTCCATGAACCTAATGGTCAGTTGCAGCCAGTGGGTGCTGAGCCTTATTGGCCCCCGGAACCATTTAAAATTGTGTGTAATAAGTCCTATTTGCGTAAAAGACAGGTCAGAAGAGAACGCGTGTACGGAACCAAATGGATGTTAGTGATACCATATATGCGCGCAAATGTGGTATATGCTCGCAAACAAGATACGACCATAGAAAATGTCCTTTGGGTGGCAACAATAATCAAGCTCGGGGTGGGTGTTCTTTTAGTGTACCTAACTACCCATGAGTTGATGTTATAATAATTAGTTGTTATGTCTATGTTGCAAGATTTATGAAATAAAATGTCCTTGTTTGTTAATTATAATTTGTACTTTCCCATTTTACCTATTTAAATAATAATTTAATATAATTATATGTATATTTATTATGTGTGTGCTGTCTTGTCGAACTGAAAAAGCTGACCAGCTAACATAAAGTTGTATTGTCAACATCATGATATTTAATATGCAAAATATAGCACCATTAGATATGACACTATGTATGTGTTGTCTTGTCGAACTGAAAAACTGACGAGCTGGTATAAAGTTATTTTGTCAACATCATGATATTTTATACGCAATATATAGCGCCATTAGATATGACGCTATGTGAGTGTTATCTTGTCGAACTGAAAAAGCTGACCAACTGACATAAAGTTGTCTTGTCAACATCATGATATTTAATACGCAAAATATACTGCTATTAGATATGACGCTATGTGTGTGTTGTCTCGCCTATAAATAACGAGCTCATTGTAGTTATTTTGTGTGCTCAAAATTTAGTAAAAGCAAATATTTCATTAAAAGTAAGGTTTTTTTTTACTAAAAGCAAATATTTCACAAATTTCTCATCCTCTTCGTCCACCAATGTGCTACTGTGGAAAAGCAAGCTTGATGCAAAATTGTTGGGACAGTGGTGAAGTTGGACGCCACTACTGGTGCTGTATGAACCAGCTCTACAAGGTTTCCGACGGACCTATTTGTCCTTTCGAGGAATGGGTTGATGAACCATGTTATCAGGAATGCTAGAGAGAACAATTGCAGCTTCTTCATAATATATGGTTATGCCAACGAGAAATACAAAGAGAAAGCGATAGAATTATTGCAGAAATGAGGGCGAAAGTGAAGGAGGTGGGAGAAGAAAAATGGAAAGCACAATGGAATTGTGAAGCACAAAAGGAATGTAAAAAAAAATATAAACGGAAACTTGCGGAGGTGAAGGCGAAACTGAAAGAGGTAGAAGAAGAAAAAGAACAAATAGAATAACGATTTAAGTGATTGGAGTGGAGAATAAATGTGAACCGGAACTAAACATTGGCATGTATGTGTTTAGTGTAGTTGTTTATTTTTATTATTTTGGCCTATTATGTTTGTGTTTGTGCTATAGTAATGTTTTCCTTGTTTATTGTACTAAATTTTATTTTAATTAAAGTTTTAGTTAAGTTTAAGTGCTTGTGTTGTTATATAAAACTATCAAACAAATGGAGAGCTTAAAAAGGTAATGGGAATATTCGATTAAATATTGTTGTCAATGTATACAAAAATATTATTCACACCAAATTTAAAAAAGGAAGGCCGAATCAATGTGTCCCGCATCCAGTGTGTCTTAATGTAGCCGCTGTCCTGAGACGCATCCCCTCCCGCCTGGGTACGCTATCAGGTTCATTATCATCAAGTCGTCTCCTTATAGCTGGATGAGGCACATGATGACATGTATCGTGGTGCTGTCAGGTCCAGTAGAAGGCTACATAATAATATGAAACTTAGTATAGAAAACTACATAACAATTCACAACAATTTATATTGTCTTACTATAATCGTGTATGGATCCTGAATGTAGTCATCTGTCGCGACATCATGTGAAGCCTGAAAAAGACATTAATAAAGTTAAAGAAAATAAATAAGTTACGGTTAAAACAAATTCAAATTCAATACTAATAAACTCAGTGATGAGGTGTCATAACTCAGTCAGCGCAGTGTTCGGAAACAAGACCCCCCAAATGGAAAGAGCAACAACACCTTGTATATCACTGTACATCCACCTATGCTAACTCGTCGGTGATAGTATCGTAGATCTGTACCAGGTGGTCTCTAATGGGACTAACTGCATATGACTGAGCCCATACGCTACCTCCTGGCCCTCTAGCATGAAACCCGTGAGCATGTGCAGCATATCCCAATATGCCTGTCGCGTATAATATGTCATGGTCGTAGGCAGAATAACTGGAAAGCCATCGGCGGACAGGCCATATAAAATCTTAGCGTCCTGGAGTGTGATGGTGGCCTCGCCGATGAGCAGATGAAAAGTATGTGTCTCCGGTCGCCACCGCTCAATCAAGGCCGTGATCAAAGAATAATTGAGCTATATCCGGCCAATGCTAATCATCCTATATAATCCCATCTCCTCCAGGTAATGGACCACGCAGGGATGTAGAACGCGATGAGGACTAGAAAACTCCCACAATAGATCCCCTCTCCTGGCCCGGAAAGTCTGCGTAAGCAACTGTTCCTCCCATATATATACTCAGATCTATGTTGGGGCTGTAGGGATAATAGATCCGACGTCCAAGCACCGGGATGTATAGGCGCATCCATGTCGTCAACTGTAAATTCATATTTTTTAATAACTTCAAATTACAAATTATATATATATATATATATATATATATATATATATATATATATATATATATATATATATATATATATATATATATATATATATATATATATATATATATATATATATATATATATATATATATATATATTTCGAGGCCCAGTGGCATCAAACTATCATTAATAATTATGTGTTTTTTATAATTTAAATTCATTGTAATATATAAATATATATATATATATATATATATATATATATATATATTATATATATATATATTATATATATATATATATACACACACACACACACACACCTATGGGTTTCAGGCTCGATATTTTGAGGCCTAGTAGCACCAAACTATCATTAATAATTATGTATTTTTTATAATTTAAATTCATTGTAATATATATATATATATATATATATATATATATATATATATACACACACACACACACACACATACACACACACACCTATGAGTTCCGAGCTCGATATTTTGAGGCCCAGTGGCCCATACTATCATTAATAATTATGTGTTTTTTTATAATTTAAATTCATTGTAAAAATTATATATATATCCGAGCTCGATATTTTGAGGCCCAGTGGCACCAAACTATCATTAGTAATTATGTATTTTTTATAATTTACATTCATATTTTTTAATAACTTAATTGTACAAATTACTAATTACGTGTGTTGATACAATTATTGACTTAATTATACAAAGTTTGCATTTTCAACTACTAGTATAAGATACTTAAACAAAAGGAATTCTAAGCTAAAACAATACGCATTACTACGCTACAAGACTCTAAATTTTACTATTTTTAAAGGGTCTATGTTTTACTACACTAAAAAGGTATAGATTTTACTACGCTAAAAAATAATCTAAACTAAATATATACAACAAATAAATTTAATTGCAAATAAAACTCAAAACGGCATGAAAACACATAAATATAAATGAGGATATTAAGAGACAAATTATATATTTTTATAAATTATTAAAATTAAATCCGGATAAATTGAACATGCTAGTTTCAAAAAAAAACACAAACAGAAATGGAACAATAACAAATCAAATAATATGCATTATTATAAAAGTTTCAACTTATAATAAATCGAAATACCTCGATTTAGAATTTTGTGAAAGCAAATAGATCGAAATTTTAACTCCGGAAGTGTGAATGAACAATAATACGAAGCTCTACTCGAATGTGAGACCTACGTTCTTCAACATTTATGTATCGGGGGATCCAAAATTTCTTTTAAAAGGGTGAACAGCGATATGGGGGGGGGGGGGGGGGACAAGAAGAAAGGGGAGTAAAATAATGGAGGAGGAAACTATTGGGCACGATGAAGAAGACGGTTCAATTTTAATAAAGGGTATAGCGCCAGGTATTGTAGCGCTATGCCAGTCCCTACCAGCTTTTGCAGTATAATGCCACAATACCTGGCGCTATACATTAACGGTGCAGTTACCGTTAATGTATAGCGCCAGGTAGTGTGGCACTATATGTAAAAATGTAACCTTTTTTTCCCACATATTTCTGTATCTTGAGTCCAACAGAATCATATTTTGATTCCGGACTTCACGTGAAGGGCGTGTTGAGATATAATTAAATAAATAAAAGTATGCTTTCGCTTATAACCTAAACGCACATCCCAGAAGAATTCCTTCATTCATACTTTAAACAGTTTAACCTTGGATTTCATAAGGGCATCGTCTTGTGTTTCGATAAAAAACCAAAGGATAGCTTAGTATCATCCTTTCCAGGCGATGCTATAAGATTCTTTTTAGATCTCTTATGTCATACGGGAGTTTCACAAAGTATATTTGGTCCCTAGCCGATAAAGGATGATATTGTAGTTGATCGAGGACCGGCTAAAAATAGTCTATTGATTCATATTGCTGGCCCCAACTAATACGGAATGAGGATAGTTGGTTGATTGTTGATTGATCTGTTCCCACAATAAGTAAATGTGCCAATGAATTTTCTCTTGTATCTGTGACTTGAAACGGCTAACCTGTGAGACACTTGTTAAAAAAACAAAATTTTGCATAATGCTAGTTAAAATGCATGCTATTGCACATTGCAAGTTAAAATGCTCAATTGGTTGGAACATTAACACTGTGATCTCTGCTTGGTCTTTCTATAGTACAAGGTACTAAAATGAAAAAATTACCTGTTTCCGCATATACATATCAACAATGTGTTCTGTGTAAATTGAGCTCGACTAGGTCTTAAACAACTAACAACAAAAATTTATAGAAAAATTTCAAGCTCAACAACAGAATATAGGTATCACTTTGTTCCCTCTACAACAATTTATGTCAGGTCTCTAAAGAGATTGGTCTGACGACCAGCTTTCAGAGGTAGCCCAAAATTTTGATAGACCCTGATCTCACCTCCCAAACTTGCTGTCACAATTACCATGCCCCATGCTGTTGCTTGGACAACGTTGCCACTATTGCTGTTACTACCATCTTGAGACCAGGAGGACGACCAAGAGTGTGATCGTGAGCTGCTGGATGCAGATATAGAAGGTGAATCACCAAACCTGGTTGATGAAGAACCTGATACAAATGATTCACTGGGACCAATACCAGAATCAGTCCGAGAAAGTTGAGTTAACTCTTCCTCTTCCTGACTACTTTGGACTCTCTCCGATGCATTGACTTTTATGGGTAGACGTCGCGAATGTCTTTTACTATTTACCACATCGGGGTTTTCTTTTGTAGGAGAGCCAATAGTGGGATATGGGGGCGGGAGGAAACGTTTTGAATGCCTTTTTGAGTGTATCTCTACAAGTGGTGGTTCGTTCTTTACACTACCTGGCCATGGGATGGCAACTGAAACATCTTTACACTGAAAGCGCTCGTGAGCTTGGACAGAGATTGAAGTTCTACGTTTACCAGTGGGGGTCTTAGGTTCTTCTCTCTTCCATATGTAGACATGAGAGTCTTCACTTGCACTTATGACATACTTCCCATCTGAACTGAAGGAAGCTGCAATTTGGCTGCTCGTATTTCGGAAACCTGATGCTACCACACAATAGAACCACGGTTTAGAGAACACATGAATGTTGTTTGAACTCCCCAAAAGAGTATATCAGAGAGAAAATACCTCTAAACTTATAGATCATCTCTGACCCGTCAAAAATTCTGATGCGAGAATCAGCTGAAGTTATAAGAACTTCTGTTGGGTTCCATGGGGCAAACTGGAAATAAACAAGTTCAGCTTTCATAGGTTTTGAGGAAAAGAAGACTCTACACATAAACAGTAGTAACTCAAGAAAAGCGAAATACCTGTAAACCAGTGACCTTCTTGAGCTGAGAATTTTTCTTAGGTTGAATGTCGATGTTGTCTTTTTGTTCCAGTTTGCATTCTGAGGAATAAACGCACATTGGAAATCAGCAGCTGTATTCCTGTGGTCATTATCACATCAATAAAAGATGGTAAGTAATGCATTACTTACCAGAGGTAGTGTACACACGACAGCTGCCTTTATGTGAGCCTATTAAAGCACCCTTCATGAAAGGAAAAAGGGAATATCAGTGATACTTCTTCAGATTCTCCCTTGAGAATCATAAAAATACTCGAGATTAGACTTTGTGCTCTTGTTTTTTTGTGTGTGTGTGTGTGTGTTTTTTTTGGGTGGGGGGTGGGGGTTGCCCTTTTTTCCCTCCTAATTCCCTGCAGCCATAATGCTTTTGTGTGTGTGTGTTTCTTGTGGGGTGGGGTCTGTATGGGTTAGCTGATTTGGCTTGATGATGTTCTTTACGGACACAAACAACTACCCAAGAAGGAGAAACATGCAACAGCAGAAATTCATGTCATATTGAAGAACTATGCTACATTCTTGGAGTCGGTTTTAGTTTAGCGAGAAGTTAAATGTGAATGTTCCAGTACAATTACTAGTACTACCTGGCCATCTGGGGTGAAGCAAGTAGCAGTGACCATTTCATGAAGATCAGTCCAATCTATAACTTTCCGATCAGGTATATTCCAAAGCCGAACCTTTGCGTCCAGAGATCCGCTGATGAAGTAGTCATCATCCATTGGATTGACCTGTATGCAAGTAACTGCCAAACCATAAACTCAATAGATGCAAGTGATGGGAAGAAATCATCATTTAAAGTCTTCTATTAACTAGCTACAATATAATTTGGCATCTCACCATAGTCGTTATGCGCGAACATTTTTAAGCAACTCTGAGTTTCAACATCCCATAGCCGAACAGTCTTGTCTATCGAAGATGAAAGAAGTAGCTGCATCCAAGTTTGATCTTGCATGTTAGTATGTATGTTTTAAAAGTGATACTGCATCCATCCCAATTAATATTACGGTGTTTGAATGAGCACCGAGTTTAATAAAAGAAAAAAGTTCTGAAATTTGTGGTTTAAAATAAGTCATATATATTTATGTGGCTATAAATCATCTCATTAAGGGTAGAGTAGGCATTATATAGCTACTAGATATTATTCTTTTTGAAACTAACTAAAAAGGAAAGAGTGTCATATAAATGGGACACATGGAGTAGTAGATAAATTTATGTAATGATGTTTGACTGGCCACAAAATTAAAGAAAGATGGATAATCTTTGAAACTTATGATCTAAAATGAGCCATAAAAGTTTGTATGGCTATAAATTACTCTCATTAAGGGTAAAGTGGGCATTTTAAGGTTAAATTGTTACTAAATGGGATTAACTAAAAAGGAAAGAGTTTCAAATAAATAGGAATGGAGGGACTACTTAGATTTGTTTGCAGTAACTATAACTTATTTGGGGTGGTTATCAAATATCAAGTTTGATATTGCCGTGGTTTCATTTTCTCTCTGCTACAAATTTGTGTCATGTTTGGTTAACTGAAATGAAAGTGCAGGAATCTGACCTGAGATCTTGACCAAGACAGGTCCAAGACATCATCCTGGTGACCTTTAAGAGTGCATACTGGTTTCTCTGAAAGAGCAAAAACAGTTTCTGGTACATTGACGTACTCCGGAATTGAGTTTCCCCTTTTCTTATGGGATACCTTCCCCCTCTTCCTTCTTTCTGATGCCATATGTCCCATCTCCGGCAGAGGAGGCCGGTCTGAATTGGTCCTTGCAATTGGATGAACAGGGGAGGTACTGAGAGAACCAGCCATGGGATGAGTAGGTGAGTTACTTGCAGCACCAACAACAGAGTGTAAGTCATTCATAACTTCACATTCTTGCACTTCCCATATATGAATTAACGTATCTTCTCCTGCAGTTGCTAGATAATGTGCGTCCGAGCTGAACCTTATGGTCCATATTGAGCCCTCGTGAGCACGGATTTCCTGACACAAGTGCATAGCTGTGAGTTCCTTGTAGGACTTTCCATGCTGGCGGACTTTAATCCATTTGGAGGAGTCCTTATTTGGTTTCTGCTGTTCCTCAGGCGCAGTTTGTTCACGTTCTTTATCAATAATTTTGCCACTCATGCTATGTGCTACTCCTTTTATGTTTTTCAAAAGAGCAACTCCCCTTCTCTTGCTATTTCTGAACCTCTTACTCAAATACGAATTTGTGTTTAATTTCCTCTCATCATCATGATTTCTTGAACCATTTACCCGGCGCATCAGTTCCTTTACAACAGGAGAATATCCCACATATTTCTCAAATTCATCCATGGTAAGCTGCTTTCCTGTCTGAAGATCACTGAGCTTATTCCACATTCCCTGTTCGTTGGACTCTTTGACAATGAACTCCTTTCCAGTGTCCAAATTCTTTATCAAGAAGAATGAAGCAAAGCCCACGTCAGGATTCCCATTCGACAATGTGGAGGACGTATAACTGCCGTTTTGCATTGATGATCCACTTGTTTTCTTTCTGTGTGGCATTCTAACAGAACCAGCTAATTGGCATATTCCTAATCTTGGTGCCAAAATACCTGAAAATGTCCTAGTGAGACGCTGTTTAGAGATGTCACCAATTAGCTCCTCTTTCCTTTTCTTGGTATTTACAGAAAAATATTGTATGTCTCCGTCTGATCTCGACCTGACCAGCACAATTGGCTGTGAAGCTGATGGCTGTTGTTCTCGATTTAATTCTGTTGCAGGAGAATATTCAGCCTTTGGTGGTTTGGAATCTTGGCTGGTCTTAACTTTTCTTGAAATTGCTCGTACAACCTTGGCGCTTTTGAGCTTGAGGAGGTCCTTATTGCTCGATAATCCCATGCCTTGCAGGAGACGCCTTCGACGTTCCTTGATATCACCAGGTTCAGCCATCCACATGCCATAGTCCTCCATGCTGGTGAAAGAATCAGAAACTGCCTCAATCTCAATCCCTTGGAATTTCTTGATGGAGGCTGAGGATAGGGTCGAGACAAAGGAGAGGCGGCTGTCCTCGAATTCATCATCGTCGTCTGATCCTGAGGATGCCAAGTCAAAGGGAATGGCTGTTGAAAGCCGGTCACGGGACTCGAAGAAGTTGTCATCATCATCATCTTCTCCGAGACCATCCCAGTTCATCGTTAGCGTCCTCCGGTCCATTATAGCACATTGCCAAGAAGAAAATCAAATGAATATCAAATGAAATACTGCATGATTAGAGAAACTTGGGTTGTCCTTTTTTCTTTTCCTTAATGTTCTGTTCTTGTTTGCTCCCTAGGGGAATGGCAGAGGAAGAAAAGAGAGAGAGAGAGAAGTGGAAGAGAGAAAAATAAGGTAAGAAAGACTTTTGTGATTGTCTTTTTTGGAAATTGGCTGGATTGTAAAGAGGGAAAAGAAACGGTTAATGAAATGTTAAACAGTACTTATTATTACATCTCCTCACGTCTATGCCCTTCACTCTGGCATGTAGGTTCTAATGTCTTTGCATTTGTAGACTTTTTGGGTGGCCCCTGTATTTTTATTATTTTAATTATTTTAAAATTCTCATATTGCTTGCCAATCATCAACAATTTATTGGATTAATAACATTTGTTTTTTGTGTTGTGCCTAGGATATGGAGAATTTGGAAGGATCGTGCATTTAAAAATGTTATTTTAACACTTATGAAATAGCTTTATTTTTAGTACTATAATTCTGGCAACAAAAAAATGTTGGTCGTTATGTAGGCAATAATTGTATTAACTTAAATTAACTTTTATAGTTTGTGTCACGAAGTTTAGCCTCTTTTTTTTTTATATATAAATGATTGAATGGAAAGGTCTAGAAATGACAATGAATTATTTGCATGTTTAATAAAGTTTTATTAGTATGATTTTCCTAAATTTCTAGAAAGGAATAGGAATAACTTCCACTTGATAGGAGAAGATTTCATTATCAGAACTTAACGTTAAAAAAATATTAGATATAAACTTGGCTAGTTGTTAGTAAAAATGAAAGATTAATATCTCTTTGTCGTCAAGTGCCTTTCTTTCTATTTGATGCAGTAAATCACACGTAAATACGAAGTCAAAAGAACTGTTTCCACATAATGAAAACAAAAAGGTAACATGATTATTGGATTTGAAAGTAATGAAATTATTTTACGTACAACTCAAAGAAAGTCGTTAGAGAGCATCACAAGTAAAGATAATATGGGTTTTCAAAATCTCGTACTAAATCAAAATTCACATTGAAATCAGAGGTTAATATGAGAAAAAAAGGTTGAATTGAGGTGTACTGGTGAAAATCCAGATTGATAGAAGGAGTAGCCATTGTTGGAGGAAGATGGAAGTTTTTACCAATTTTTATTTTTGGGTATTAGTTCAAATCTTTAATTAAATTGATAATTAGATTGGGGCTAATTAATTTGTCACATGTAGTTGTGAGCACGTGATTTTTGCCCTATATAAATTATTTCCATAAATTCAAAACAAGATAATTTTTTTCAGTATTTCCAATCTTGTGGATTTTCGTGGCATTTTCGGTTAATTGTTTGCATTTTTACTTGTGCATTTTAATTAGTAAAAATACAAAAAATGTGTTGCATCTGCATTTAAAAGTTAATTTGAAATTTTTTAAGAATTAATTAGCAATTAGTCATTTTATAAAAGAAAAATTAAAAGTTGTTTAATTTGCACTTTTAATTTTAACTTTGATTTAGGTAATTTTTCTTTCAAATTATTTTAATTATTTGTGATAATTATTATTAATTAGCATTTTTGATAGGTTAATTTGGTTTTGTAATTTAAATTAGATTTTTATTTTAATTTGAAAAAAGGAGTTTTTTAATTTGAAAAGAAAAGAAAAAGAAATTAAAAGAATTGGTCTTCTTAATTAAAATACCCAATTTGGGCTGGCCCAAACCAAATCCCCTCCCTTATACCCGTTCCAAATCACCCCTGACCCGACCAAAACCCGGTCCCCGTCCCAATCCAGCCCCACCGGCTACCAAAACGACCCCGTTTCGTTGGCAACAAGTAAGGACCATCGATGTTTTAAGATCTAACGGTCCTGAAGTCGGGGTCTATACATATATAAATGTTCAAACGCCCCTCACCCCGTCTCTCATCTCCCTCACCCTCAGAGAACCCTCCACCGTCTTCGTCGCACACTGCTTATAGGAAGTCGTCTTCGCCGGCGGTGTTGCTCCGATTGACCCCATTTTTGCACCATAGCTTCCTCTCATCTCCCTCATACCCATGCCACCATTTATTTCCCTCGAATCTCACCAGAAACCACCCAAAATCCCCAAACCTTAGGGCGCTGCCATTGATTCCTTCGTCGTATCCGGCGGCGCTACCATCAAACAATCCCTAAATCACACCCTGGGACCATCTCCTCTCCCTATTGCCAAATCCTCACCTTAAATCCTTCAAATCACCCCGGAATCGTTTGAATCTTAAACCAAAATAAACCCTTGATTCCCAAGAGGTCGCCGGTTCGTTTCTACTTAAAAATTTAGGTCCGTTCCGAGGTTATTCTTGTGCTCTTATTAAGAACCTGCGATCAATTTCGAAATACGCCAGAAAATCCAAAAGAAGTGGAAACGTCGATCCTTTCTTACACTTGTTGAGGTCCCTGTAGGTATTTCTTTTTCTTTGTTAGTTTATTTTCGTTATTTTTCTTTTGTTTCCAGTGTTATCTGCTTCTTCCCTCCCTCTTGAATCTTCTAGTGTTCCTAGTTTCAGAATAGTTTCTTAGTTTTAGAGTGTTATTCACATATATGATAGTGTGTTAAGAAGTTTTTTTTTAAAAAGTTTTAAGAATCTGTTTACAATTCAATTCAAATTTCATTAAGTGTGTAGTTGCAAATGGTTGCCCGAATTACCTCTATTTCTACTTTTCACCTTTCAATTCAGAATTTGGGTTTGCTTGTGTTTTGGGCTTGAGATATAGCTTTGGGCTCTTTGGGTCATTTGTGACCCAATTCAAAGAAGCCCGACTATTTCTGAGCCCAAGTTTATTGGGTAATTTAGGTAATTTTTAGGGGTCATCAAGGGTAGTTTGGGAAATAGGACACATGAAATATTTGGTAACAATTTTCAAAAACTTCTTGTAGGGGTTTGCTAGCAAATTTCAGATATAACTTGGCAATCAAGCCATAAAATCAGGGACCATAGGGCAAAAATTAAATTCTGAGGATTGCCCTAATGTTTAGCCTATAAAAGGACATAAAAACTTTAAAAAAGAGAGTTGAAAATCCAAAGAATAAAAAGATGATGAATTACTGTTTTATAGAATTTCAGAGAGCTAAAATACAGAAATATATACGTCTGGAAGCAATACAAGATGCGGTTCCATTAAAATTTTTCTGAGATTCTTGAGGTTTTTCATTGCTAAAACAATTTCTGAATATTCAGAGGTTAAAAATGAGTTGAACTTGATGGTCTTCAAGTGTTTGATTCAAATTTTGGCTGCATTTTGGTTATTGTGTATCATTTGACTCTCTACTGGTTTGAATTTAGTTCAAAACTGGTTTTGTCATTGGTTATTTCTGGGTTGGTTCTGTTGCCGGTGGTCGATCCTATTGCTGAACTATCCATTTTTGCTTTTGTTTTGAAATCCAGGTATACATCTGCTCTCAATTTGAATGTAAAGCTTGATTAGGGAATGGAAAGTGGAATCTGGAGCTTTGAGCCATGTTCACTTTTATTTGGATTGATAGTATAGTTTACCTGCTTGCTTTGTTTTACTTTAGAAGTTCCATGTACTGTCTCTCCATCCTTGAGCAATGTAATCAAATACTTAACCTCTGAGTATCATGTGGTGTGATATCTTAATTTGAGGTCCATCTCAATATAGCTTTTTACATGTATTCATTTTTACTAGTCGTTTGCTTTAAGGCTAGTAATTGGACTGGTTTAAGTGCAGTTGGTTTGAGTTTGCTTTTAGGCTGTCAGATACGTGTTGAGGGAGGATTCTAAAGCCATTGTAAGGTCAATGTTTGCTTGTTTAGAGGGGAAATTAAGATGTGCATCATGATTTTTTTACAGATCTGATTGAGGTTGGTTTCATGTTTAAGTTATGTATGCTTTTAGAATCTGAATTGTGTATCACATTTATCTAAGTGCATCTCTAGAATTCAAGCAGGCCGTTTGTGTTCTTGGGGAACTGTGATTCAAGCCATGACTTTACGGTTCGATAAGTTCCAAGCCTACTAACAGTAACATGCTGATGATGTAATTTATTCGAAGTGGGGTGTTAGACTTTGAATAAGTTTTGGTTATTTTATAAAATTATGTACTGGCAGTGTATTCCACTTAAATTACTATGCCTGTTAGTTCATTAAAGGCTTTGCTGTCATATTAGCTAGGTAGTATTCTGTTTGGGCATGAATGGGTTCTAATCGTTGGGCTAAGTCTATTTCATTATGTGTCCTCCTTTGGGCCCAGCGAGGTTTGGTGCTAATTGTCACCTGCGATAGCCCGTTTTAGTAGGCTATTGGGCCTCCTGGTAGGCCTAATCATCGATTTTGAAGCATCAACTTCTTTTCACTAATTTGAACTATAGCAAGGACTTTACCCATTACTATTTAGAAAATATAAGCCCTTTAATTAATCGAGGCAAGCCGTGTTAGTGGCGCAAACAATTAGGGACCTTCGAATATAATAGAATTAATCCATTTAATATAGAATTAAGGTACACCATGCCAAACAAAAATGACAATAGCGTGACCTTCGTTTCAATTAATTTTATCTTAACCTTAGAATCCGAGGCGCACCCATTTAGCAAATTTTATGGCCCTCGCAACGTGCGAACACGTAATTGCTTTAGGCACGCTAGTTAAAAGTATACTTTTTGTAAATTCGGGTGCACATTTATGTGACTCAAATCCAAATTCTAATGATGTTAGAATATGTCGAAGACTGGGGGTGCATTTATGTGACGTTATTCAAGACGTGTTTTAATAACGTTGCAAATTTCCTAAATAATAAAAGTGGTTAAAAGATTGAAAATGCACATAGGTTCAAAATGTATTAAAATCAAATAATTAAGCGAAATATAACAGTTGAACGACCATGTTATAACCACGAAATTCGGGAATGCCTAACACCTTCTCCCGGATTAATAGAATTCATTACCTGGATTTTCGGCTTGCAGACTGTATCACAGAGTCAAACCTTCCTTGATTCGGGATTTTAAATCGGTGACTTGAGAAACCATTAATTATACTAAGTGGCGACTTTGATGTTGTAATAATATAATCATGTTTCGATTGTCCTTTAATTGGAAAAACTCCCTTCAAGTCATTCACTACCCTATAGACAAATGTCCTACCATTATAATAATATTGCAGAAAAATTGTTCATAAGCATCATGGTAACTAGTGCCTAATCTCAAAGCTCTCAGAAGTACTGTAGCCGAGCCGAAATAATAGAATATCCTTCCACAAGGTGATGATAATAGCTCAATAACCCCGCATGGAGAACCATCTACACCACATTACTAGTGCCATTACAATTCTTCAATTCTCGATTTATAGCACGTGTTTCGCATCGTGTAAGATTGAGTAGGAAAGAAACAAAGGCATAAGCCTCACAGGAATCAAATCGCACGATAAGGAATCAAGAACGGAAGTACTCCTAACAGCCATGTAGCCTCCCGAAGATAAGTCCAGACGTCTCCGTACAGATCCGCGAGACTCTACTAGATTTGCTCAAGACTCATGAGACCTAAGAGAACCTAGGGCTCTGATACCATGTTGTCATGACCCAAAATCCACTAAGGGTCGTGGTGGCGCCAGACACCGCTATCAGGCAAGCCAACCAAAAATACTTAATTAAATTTAAATTTTAATATTTGCTGAAGTCATTTTCCTATATACATTAAATATCAAATAATGAGCTTTACAGAAATAACCATGGAGTCTTTAACAAACTTAATATTGAAAAATCCTATAACCATCCCAGAACCAGGTGTCACAAGTGCATGAGCATATACTAAGAAAGAAATAAAAATATAATTTCTGTCCAGAATACAATGGACAGAAAGTAAATACAATATACTGGAAGGGACTATACTAGCTGCGGGCCACCTGGAATAATGCAACTCACCTAGTCCCCGAATCATCCGTGTTGCTACGCCTAGTAGGCCAGTAGAGTTACATATACCTGTGCAACAAAAATGCACAGAAGTGTAGTATGAGTACGAAAACAATGTGTACTCAATGAGTATTCCGTCTAATCTCGAAGAAGTAAAGACGAATGGTCGACTTCGACACTTACTAATGGTCCAATAATGATGTCAATAATACATTATATAAAGTTGGTTTTAGTCTGATAGAAGGAAACAAGTAAAAAATTATTTCTTTTATAGGAAATTTCCAAAATTCCTTTTTCATTGTTTATCCAAATATTCTCAAGCCATGAAAAGTCAATAAAAACTTTAATAAGTTCAACGCATCAATACAAGCATGCGCAAATCATGCCGAGCTCAACGACCCGCTCCAACAGAAATGTAAATTGTGCACTGCCGAGGGTCGAGTGGCGCGAACCATAAATTCATCTATTTAATCTATCGAGGCGTTCAGTCCTCTCCCGTTTAATCTACCGAGGCATTCGGCCCGCTCTAACAGGAAATACACACACAGAGGCGGTCAATCAAGAACTCATCATGGACAAATTTTCTGAAGAAAAACCAAAACTCATTTAATAATTTTAAAAAGCGAAGTTTAAATCCTTTTAGAAATTCGTTAACTAGTTTAATGTGATTTAAGCAAGTCAAGCTATCAATAGGTTCACAAGTAATCCAAGTATAGCATGCTTTGTGGTCCTAACGACGCAGACAATAACATAACAATAGCTACGCACGGACTCTAGTCACCTCGTGCATACGTAGCTCTCACAATTAGGATCACAAAATCAATTATTTCACCTATGGGGACAATTCCCTCTTACAAGGTTAGATAGGAGACTCACCTCGCTCCGAAGTTCCATAACCGGCATTCTACGCCCTTTCATAGACTAAATCGATGCAAAAATGCTCCAAAAACTAGCCAATAATTATATAAACCCATTAATGTATACTCAATTATTCATTACAACCCAATCTACAATAATTCCTAACCTCGATCAAAAAGTTGACAAAAATGCCCTCAGGTCCACGTGCCCGGATTTCCAAAATTTTTGAAGAATAAGTTTATCCATAACCTCACAAACTCAAATATATGATTTGCTCCCAATTTCATAACCAAAACTGTGGTCAAATTCCAAGAACATGAATTTTCTAGGTTTTCAACTAAACCCCTTGATTTTCCTTAATGTTTACATGTTAATCTAACCATAATCAATGTATTTAACTTAAGTTGCGTAGAAATTACTTACCTCTTTGATGCTGACGGAATCCCTCCTCAAATGCTCTCAAAAATTGCCTAAGGACAAGCGGGAAATGAGGGAAATGGGCTAAGTTTCCAATTTAATAGCTGGACACAGCCCTCAGATGTCGCAATTGCGACACCTGGTTCGCAAATGTGATAGTCGCAAATTCAACAAAGCCATCGGAATTGCGAACGTGGGCCTCCCTTGCCAAGGTCGCAAATGCGAACCCTGCTGAGGTCACAAATGCGATCAAATTGTCGCAAATGTGAACCCTGCCTCATGCCATGGGGTGCTCCGACTCCTCCCGCACATCCGAAACTCGCCCGAGGCCCCCGGGACCCCATCGATTCACAGCAACCCACTTCATAACATAATACAAACCTGCTCAAGTTCTCAAATCATACCAAACAATGCTAAAATCATGAATGAACCTTAAATTCAAGCTTTATGAACTTTAAACTTCAAACTTCTATTTTCGATGTCGGAACCTATCAAATCACATTTGATTGACTTCAAATTTTGCACACAAGTCATATTTTCCATTGCGGACCTACCCCTACTTTTGGAATAGTATTCCGACCCTGATATCAAAAAGTCCTCTTCTGGTCAAACTTCTCAAAAACCTTCAAATTTCTATCTTTAGCCAAATGGCTCCAAAATGACCTACGGACCTCCGAATTCACTTTCGATCGCGCTCCCAATTCCAAAAATACAATACGGAGCTGCTCCTAGACTCGGAATCCCAAATGGACATTGATATCACTGAAATGCTCTTCAACCCAAACTTATGAAATTTCTTTCAAAATGTTACTTTCCATAATAGACGCCAAAATGCTCCCGGATCATCCAAAACCTGATTTGAGCGTACAGCCAAGTCTGAAATCATCATACAAACCTGCTGGAACCTTTAGATCCTGATTCCAAGGTCTTTTACTCAAAATTCTAGTCCTAGTTAATTTTTTCAACTTTAAGCTTCCGAAATGAGAATTCTCTTTCCAAATCAACTCCGATGTTCCCGAAACTTAACTCCAACCACGCGTACAAGTCATAATACCTGAAATGAAGTTGTTCATGACCTCACACTACTGAACGACGTGCTATAGCTCAAAACGGCTGGTCGGGTCGTTACAAAATCCTTAGAATTCGAGGCATGCCATTTAGCAAATTTTCATGGCCCTCATAAAGTTTTAGAAAAATGTGTAGTTGCTTTAGGCGCGTAAATTTTAAAATTACCTTCCTAAATTTGAGTGTGAATTTCGTGTAACCTAAATCTAAATCCAACAACATCAAATAAAATGTGTTGTGGATCGCGGGTGCATTTCATGTGACGTGGTTCAAGATGTGTTTTAGATAACGTTGAATCTTCCTAAAAATAATTAAAAAGCGATTTAATAAGTTAAAATACACTATAGGTTAAAACATACATTAAAATCAGATAATAAGCCAATTACGATAGTTTAAGTGACCGTGCTAGAACCACGGAATCCGTAGATGACTTACACCTTCCCTCTGGTTAACAGAATTCCTTATGGTTCGCAAACTTCAAAAGGAAATTCAAATTTCCTCGATTTGGGATTTAAAATAAACTGGTGACTTTGGACGCCAGATAAACTATCCCAGGTGATGACTCTGAAATAAGAAATAATCTCATTTCGAATAATGCCACTTAAATTGAAAAAACTCCATATATATACCCTCGGGTGTGTAAAAAGGAAGTGAGACATGCATGTACAAATTAGGTTTGTGAGAAGATTATTTAGCATAAATAAGTAAATATTGGGTTGGGGAAATGGAGGAAACCTTGTAAAAGAGATTTAAAATCAAGATGTTCAACTGGTATTTGATAAAATGCTCAAATGAGCTGAAACCATGAATATCTTCCTAATTTGTGTTCAGTTTTGTTATGTCTCAAAGTAGATTGAGATTTCTAGAATTTTTGGAACGTCTTAGTAACTTAAGAAAAGCTTAAACAAGGTATGTATGGCCAAAATCCCCTCTTCTTATAAATTGAGCTCCCATGGTGTCCATGTAAAATTGTAAGTCCGAAATTTGATTGACGTAGTATTTGTTGCTTCAAAGGAATTAGTATTACAAGAATATATGTGAAAAGTGTGTCTCAATATGTTTAATGTGATATTATTGTAATTGGGGATATGTGAAAAATGTGAACTATATTCTAAATTGTTTAGATTTCAAGTGAAGTTAAATTGTGATTATTATGCCGAATGATGAGAATTCCTCCATATGCTTATAACTTGAACTGCTCTTCTATGTGCTTATTATCTTAAATTGCAAGTTTGATGTTGAAAGTGAAAGTAATATGGAATGAGAGTTATAAAATATGGGCTAGTGCCAAGTATGACAAAAATATAGCCTAGTGCCAAGTATGATGCGATAATCGTGGCCCCAAGTGCCGATGAACTAATACATGTGAAACCAAAGATTGGTGTGAGATGAATAACAGAAAAAGGGTAATGTCTCGGGGAGACGGCTTAGCTAATCGGGTCGTGATCGGACGCCACGAAATATACATACATGGTGATAATGTATTGATGGTTGAAACTAGAAAGTGTGAATGAAATAATGGTAACGTCTCGGGGAGACGGCTTAGCCGATGGGGCCGTGATCGGACTCCGCTCAAGAAAGCGGTGGTGTTATGAATAATGATGAACAGTAGTAAAAGCCCCAAACTAAAGCTATAGAAATTATGTGAGATTTATGTGATCCCTTTTATTTGATGATGTAATGATTGTTTAAAGCTTTTGTTAAATCCTTATGATTTCTTTGTCCTTGTATGGTTGTTCTTTCTAACGAGATAGTGTTTTAGCTATACATACTAGTGTTATTTGATGGCAATAACGTCCCTTTTGCCGTGGATGCTACGTCTTTAAATAGATGTAGGTGTTTCTATAGCAGGCAGTGTTAGTCGCAGCTAGTGTCTCATCATCCTTTCAGCTAACTTGGTGAGCCCACTTCATTTCGGGGTCCTATTTCATCTGTTAATCATGCACTTTGTATTTGAGGTATAGCCGAAACCTTTTTACTGGCAATTCATATTATTCTTCAGCTATATTTAGAGGCTCCGTAGTCAGGTTGTGGTAATGTTGGGCATTGGAACTAAAATAAAAATATTGATGTTTAGCAATGATGTATAAAACTTGTAATATCTTCAAAATTGTGAATGAAGTTGCTAATGAAAATGAAATGGAAATGGTTAATGATATGTTTATAGAATTTGATTAATGGACTCCATCTCCTATTTATTCATGAATTAGTTTAGGTAGAATAAAACCTAATAGGCTTCCTCAGTCAGATTTACTCGATTGAGCACTGGTCACGCCCCTCGGATTTTGGGGCGTGACATTCCTAATCAAAAGATAGAAGAGCGCCCTTCTCTCAAAGTTACGAGGTCATTTTGCTGAGTTCCTTCGACATGGCTCTCTCAAGCACCCTAGTATACTCTACTTGTTCACCTGTGTGGGTTTGGGGTATGGTCAGTTCACTGGGAGGATCGCCATCCCAATTCAAAGTTTTTTTCTAGAAGTTTCAACTTTGTTGATCACTATGACAACAGTTGCGGCTATAAGTAGACTTGTGACTATGGTAGGGCGGTACGCTCTGCTCTCTCACGACCCCTACTCTAATCAAAAGACTAAAGGCCCCTACTGAAGATAGGTCGCCAAACTACGCACGAGGGTTTTGCCTTTTGAAGCGCCAGTATCCTAGGGAGACAGGCCAGGCTGAGTCAGAATGGATTTAATGACTCAAGGTTCATATTAGGGAAATGAGAGTGAGGGGAAGAGGGGGAAGCCCTCGTCCCATTTATCCTATTCGCTCTAACAGAAAGTCATGGTTTTGTAGTCAAAGCAACTCTATCACTTTCGTGTACCCATCAGACATCAACCCTTTTGGGGGTTCCTTAGGGACCAATTCACTCTACGTAGATTTACTGAACACAGAAAACCTTTCACTGGCAGGCGATCATGTTTTTCACAAGATTTTTCATTACTCATTTTAGGATTCTCACTTATGATATCTCTTGTTCTTGTCACCAAAAATGTTCCCCGATAGATAGAACAGTCTGCTACTAACACTTGAAAAAACAGCTTTTAAGGTCTCGTCACTTCGGTGAATCACTTGAGCCCTGATACATTTTTGGTGCCATGGAGTTAGACCAGCGAGCTATTACACTTTCTTCAAAGGATGGCTGCTTCGAAGCTCACCTCCTGGTAGTCATCGCTCGATATCTAATATGGAAAATATTACTAAATGCAGGATTTAATGTAGTTGTAAACAACCCTATTACATTAGTTCCACTAGAAGCATTACTTCCTTTTCCACTAAGTGATTGCTTAGGGACCTTAGCATACGATCTGGGCTATTTCCCTCCCGACTTTGGATCTTAGCACCCAAAACGTTTGTCTGTACAAACTTGTATTCGGAGTTTACCTAGGGTTGGTAAGGTGAAATGAATCCACCCTAGTCCATTGAGCGCTCTACCTCGGACCATCGACATCATACACTCTACTGAAATAAATTTCGCGGAAAACCAGCTATATCCAATCTTGGTATGTCTTTCACCCCTAGCCATAAGTTATCCCCATATTTTTCCACATTTGTGGGTTCTGTCCTCCAAGGCTTGTTAGAGCTCTCTTCAACCTACTCATGGCTCGATTGATTGATTTCGGTTCAAATAAGAAGAACTAGAAGATTCAACCTCTGTAAAGAGAACACTTAATGGCTTAAGCCGCTATTCCTATTTCCCGCTGACCCATCATGCAAAAGGTAAAATGTTAGAGTGAGTGCGCTTTACAAAAAGTACAAGCTCTAAGCTTTTCTCCTTCGACTGATTATTCGCATCGATCTCAGGTTCTCTATTGCACTCCCTAAATAGGGTTCTTTTCACCTTTCTCTCACGATACTTGTACACTATCGATCATTGAGGAATACTTAGGCTTAGAGGGTGGTCCCCCTTTCTCGTGTAAAAGAGACCAAAATTCTAACACGCCGCATTTTATTGCGAAGGATCGAACCATGGGAACGAATCTATAGGGCTATCACATTCTTTGGCCAGATCTTCGAATCTTTTCACAATTACATATCACTGCGCCCCCTCCTTTAAAGGGCGGCAGTTTGAAAGCTTACCTTATTATTAGAGAAAGGTTTGGTAACCTAACCAGCATTTTGGATTTTGGAGTTTTTTCCCCAACCTAGGTTGGGAGTCGTTATACCATAGCTTACTGCTGAGAAACGTTGCTAGGCTAGTGCGGCTCACTTCGCTCTTCAAGCTTCGCCCCCTTACTCAACCTCAACATCTATAAAAAAAAGCCCTTTTTTCTTTTCTAAATAAGGTAAGCTCTGAAGCTGTAGCTTGTTGGCTTTTCCATCTTCCAATCCACAACAAATCGGATGAAACCCGGCAAGAAAGGAATATTATATAGAAATTTTATATTCATTAGATAAGAGATTATGGATTTGTTCTTAGTGAGGACACCCGGATTGGGACGATCAAGTCGGCTGAGGGCAATAACACACCAATAGGTGGATTGCCATTCTTGTACTATCTGGGTAAAGGGCAGGAGCGCTCTTTCCCTCTCACCAGTACTTACTATAAGGGGTGGGTAAACCGGTTAAAAACTAATATCCAACAGCTGCTTTGCTTAATGGCCACCCGCTTTCGAGTGAACTAAACTCTTGGACTGACTGAAAGGGAAAGGGGAAACTGTACAAGGTATTTTTCACTCGTTTACGAGACCAGTGTCAAAGGAAAGTATTGTTGCACTCTCATGATTGAATGAATCGACATTTGTGGATGCTTGTTCATTCGGGATTCTTCTATCTATATTTAGAACTACTGGATCAACTACTCCAACTTTTAGCCTTTGGAACCCACTTGGTTACCCATTCTTCTCGAACGTGATGTCTGAGTAGGTCCAAGTCTCCGATCACCAATAGTTCCTGAATGTTCATGTCAATGGCCAGCTTGAGCCCTAAGATGCAGGCTTCGTACTCGGTCTGTTGTTGGTGCACAATAATATGAGCTTGGAAGATACTGGGTAATTCTGACCAGTTTCTGATACCAAGACTGCTCCTATACCGATTCTTTTGAAATTTGCGGCTCCGTCAAAAAACATCGTCCAATTGTCATAGGATTCTGCAATGTGTTCTCCTATGAATGCTATCTCTTCATGTGGAAAACACGTCTTTAGGGGTTCGTATTCTTTTCCTACAGGATTCTCGCCGAGGTGATCTGCCAAGGCTTTTCCTTTGAACACCTTCTGGTAACATGAACGATGTCAAATTCACTTAAGAGTATCTGCCACTTGGCGAGCTTGCCTGTAGGCATGGGCTTTGAAAGATATACTTCAATGGATCCATCCTGGATATGAGATGAGTGGTTTAAGTGCAAAAATAGTGCCTCAATTTCTGAGCTACCTAGGTTAAAGCACAACAAGTGGGCTCTAACAAGGAATACCGAGCCTCGTACGGGGTAAACTTCTTGTTGAGGTAGTAGATGGCTTGCTCCTTCCTTCTCATCTCATCATGTTGTCCCAAAACATAACAGAATGCCCCATCCAATACTATAATATAATGCAATAGAGGTCTCCCTGGCTCATGTGGAATCAAGAATGGCGGCGTTGACAAGTATTCCTTGATTCTGTCGAAAGCCTTTTGGCAGTCCTCAATCCATTTAGTGGAGGCATCCTCCTTTAGCATCTTGAGGATGGGTTTACAAATGACAATGGACTGAGCTATGAATTGGCTGATATAGTTGAGCCTCCCCAGAAAAGTCATTACATCTTTCTTGTTCTTTGGAGATGGAAACTCTTGAATGGCTTTGACCTTTGACGGGTCCAACTCTATCCCCCGGCGCCTCACAATGAAACCCAATAACTTTTCGGCTGGGACCCCGAATGTGCACTTGGCGGGGTTCAGTTTCAAGTTGTATCTCCTTAGTCTGTTGAAGAATTTTCTAAAATCTTTCATGTGATATGTAGCTTTCCTGGATTTAATGGTGACGTCGTCCATATATACCTCGATATCTTTGTGTATCATATCATGAAAAATGGTGGTCATGGCCCTCATGTAGGTATCACAAACATTGTTCAAACCAAATGGCATCATTCTATAATAGTACATTCCTCACGGAGTGATGAATGCCGTTTTCTTTGCATCCTCTTCATCCATCCATATTTGATGGTATCCAACATAACAATCGACGAACGACTGCAGCTCATGGTTGGCATAGTTGTTGATAAATATGTGTATGAAAGGGAAAAGAGGAGTGAAACCATTTGACAAAGTTGGAAAGGACTTTTCTAATCATAATAGGTCTCACCTTCGTCTGGGACTTGAACGAGATATTTTGTGCTTGTCCTATTGAGATTCTCTTCCATTCTCTCTTCACCAGACAGATAGACAAATAAACAATCTGATAGATAGATTATGGCTTCCTCACTATCAGTAAGCTCCCACAGGCGATGAACTACTTCCAACTTCTTCATTCAGTTTGTCGTCATACCGTATAAAGTGAAAAGTTCCTTTTAATAGAAGTAGTTATATTCAAGCAAGCATTCCAGCGAAACGATCCTTTGATAATGGGCTTTTCCCAACACTAGGATTGACTTTATACAGAGACCATAAAGAATTGCACGGCATCACTGTAATTGTAATAAAAATAATTACAACGAAAATTGTATATGGAATATACAAAAATTATTTTGGCACGAAAAGAGATGAAATAATTGGGTAAACTGATAAGGAAGCAAATTGATATTTTGTAGGAAAAAAAAATTGGAAGAGAGAAGTTTTTAATATATTTATGAACAAGTTATTAATTATTTAAAGTATAGTTAAGACCTTGTTTTAGTCAATTAAGTGGTCTTTTGGACATTAGAATTGTATAATTTAAAAAAACAAGAATTTTTTTCAAGTGAAAATGATATTTGAAAATTAGTGAGCGTTTGGACATAAGAATTGTATAATTTTAAAAAATTCAAGTGAAAATGATATTTGAAAATTAATGATCGTTTAGACATAACAATTGTAAGATTCCAAAAAAGAAGTGAAAAAAATTTCTAAGTTAAAATAGTATTTGAAAATAGAGTTATATTTGGACATGAATATAATTTTGGGTTGTTTTTGAAGTTTTATGTGTGATCTTAGTAAAAATTTAGAAAAATAACTTTGTGGAATTTTATAACTTTTACAAAATTCTAAAATTCATCTTCAAGGGAAAATTGAAAAGTTTATCGCCAAAAACTTTAGAAAAAAGTGAAAAAATTTCGAAATGTCCAAACGGGCTTTTAGAGCTGTATTTGGACATGAATTTAATTTGGAGTTGTTCTTGAAGTTTTGTGAGTGATTTGAGTGAAACTTTTGTAATACAACTTTTTGGGGTTTTCAAATTTTCAAATAATTCCATTATTCATTTTCAAGTAAATTTTGAAAATTCTATGGCCAAACACTATTTTGGAAAAAGTTCAAAAAAAATGAATATCTAGATGGGCTCTTACCTTGATCTAGAGAGTATTTGAATTGGCTTTTAAGCATGTCAAATAAGCTTTTATGCTTTTTCTTTTAGCTTTTTTTAGTATTTGGTAACATCAAAAAGTGCTCAAATAAGTTAAAAATTACTTCAAGCAAACCAAAAAATAATAAATTGTTACAAAACTTAGCTCAAAGTAATAAACAAAAAGATAGACAACAAAGTAGAGAGAAATAGAGAAGAGAATATATTTCTTCTATGTATCCAAGTGTATTACAAAATGATTTCTCATCCTCTATTTATAGTACTACATAGAGGTATACTAAAAGAATTCCATAAATATGTCATTAAGCTTTTGATATCATGGAGGAAGATCATGGAGGTGTGGGAGTTACAACCATATGTATTGGAGTAGTGGGAGTTATGGAGATAATGGATAAAAGTAGTGGGTGTTATATGAGTTATGGACATCCACCATAATCTAATATTTCATAACAATCCCCCTTGGATGTCCAAAGATAATGCGCCTCGTTAAAACCTTAACTAAAATAAAACCCAATGGAAAAAAAAATTTTAGAAAAAGAAAAAGAGTACACATATCTAACAAAATGCATTTTTGTTGCCTCGTTAAAAACCTTGCAAGGAAAACCCAGTGGGACAAAACCTTGTAAGGGAAAAAGAGTGCAACGCACATTAACTCCCCCTGAAAAGAGCATCAATTCACATCCTTTAGCCTTCGCATTCCAATCTTGTGTACCAGCTTCTTGAAGGTTGACGTTGGTAGAGATTTTGTGAACAAATCAGCCATATTATCACTTGAACGAATCTGTTGCACATTGATATCACCATTCTTTTGAAGATCATGTGTGAAAAATAACTTTGGTGAAATATGCTTTGTTCTATCTCCTTTTATGAATCCTCCCTTCAATTGGGCTATGCATGCTGATTGTATTCATACCAAATCATGGGTAGTTTGTCACATTCCAAACCACATTTGTCTCGAATATGATGTATTAT
This sequence comes from Nicotiana benthamiana, assembly GCA_034376525.1. Classification (NCBI taxonomy): domain Eukaryota; kingdom Viridiplantae; phylum Streptophyta; class Magnoliopsida; order Solanales; family Solanaceae; genus Nicotiana; species Nicotiana benthamiana. The sequence goes on along the minus strand of CM067327.1, from coordinate 27,319,942 downwards.
AGACCTCAACCACACACACTCTCGACTTGCTTCATGAATATCGATTATCTCAGCATGATTAGATGATGTAGCCACAATTGATTGCTTAGTTGATCGCCAAGATATGGCAGTGCCTCCACAGATAAACACATAACCTGTTTGAGATCGAGCCTTGTGTGGGTCAGATAAATATCCAGCATCAGCATAACCAACAAGATCAGGACTGCAATTATTGCTATAAAATAAGCCCATATCGGTAGTCCCTTTTAGATACCGCAATATATGTTTGATTCCATTCCAATGTCTCCTTGTGGGAGCAGAGCTATATCTTGCTAAGACATTAACTGAAAAGTTATGTCAGGCCTTGTGGTATTTGCAAGATACATTAGTGCGCCAATTGCACTAAGATATGGTACTTCAGGACAAAGTAGCTCTTCATTCTTTTCTTGCGGTTGGAATGGATCCTTATTCACATCAAGTGATAGAACAACCATCGGAGTACTTAAAGGATATGCTCCATCCATGTAAAACCGTTTCAATACCTTTTCTATATAGGCAGATTGATGAACAAAAATTCTGTTTTCCAAATATTCAATTTGCAAACCAAGACATAATTTTGTCTTTCCGAGATCTTTCATCTCGAATTCCTTCTTTAAATAATCAATTGCCTTTTGGAGTTCTATGGGAGTTCCAATAAGGTTTATGTCATCGACATATACGGCAAGTACAACAAATTCCGATGTTGTTTTCTTTATAAAAACACATGGGCAAATGGCATCATTTATATAGCCTTCCTTTAATAAATGCTCACTAAGACGATTATACCACATTCGTCCTGATTGCTTTAGACCATACAAAGATCTTTGCAATTTGATTGAAAACATTTCCCGGGGCTTTGAATTATGAGTGTTTGGCATTTTGAATCCATCGGGAATTTTCATGTATATCTCATTATCAAGTGAGCCATAAAGATAGGCAGTAACCACATCCATTAAATGCATGTCAAGCTTTTCAAGGACAACAAAACTAATGAGATAACGGAAAGTTATAGCATCCATTACAGGTGAATATGTCTCTTCATAATCGACACCAGGCCTTTGAGAAAATCCTTGTGCAACAAGGCGTGCCTTATATCTTTGTACCTTGTTTTTCTCATTTCTCTTGCGTACAAAGACCCATCTATAGCCAACAGGCTTAACACCATTAGGTGTTTCAACTATAGGCCCAAAAACTTCACGTTTTGCAAGTGAATTCAATTCTGATTGGATTGCTTCTTGCCATTTTGGCCAATCAAGTCTCTGTCGACATTCTCCAACAGATTGAGGTTCAAGATCCTCACTTTCATGCATAATGCTAGATGCAACATTATATGCAAAGACATAATCCACCACTATATCCACTCGATTAAAATTTGTCTCAATATCGATTGGATTTATTGATATTTCCTTATTTTCCTGAGTCTCGGGCTCAATGGATTCTTCATGAATCTCAGAATGTATTAAATCGTGAATTTCCTCATGAGATTCTTTCGTAGTGTCATTTTGATCATTTGCTTTCCTTTTTCTAGGATTTCAATCTTTGGAACCTAATGGCCTGCCACGTTTTAGGCGTGCTTTCGACTCATTAGATATGACACTAGAAGATTGTCCAATAGGGACATCAATACGGATTGGAACATTCTCTGCGGGGATGTGAGATTTTATTATCCTTTTCAAGTCCGTGAATGCGTCAGGCATTTGATTTGCTATTCTTTGCAAATGGATAATATTTTGCACCTCTTTTTCACAAATAGAGTTATGTGGATCAAGATGAGATAATGATGGGATTTTCCACAAAATTTCCCGTTTGGTTTCACCAACTTCTCCCCCTAATTTTGGGAAAAGTGTCTCATCGAATCGACAGTCTGCAAATCGTGCAGTGAACAAATCCCCTGTCAATGTTTCGAGGTAGCGAATAATGGAGGGCGATTCAAACCCAACATATATTCCTAACCTTCTTTGCGGACCCATTTTGGTGCGGTATGGCGGTGCTACAGGCACATATACTGCGCATCCAAAAATTCTTAAATGGGATATATTAGGTTCATGACCCAAAACTAATTGCAACGGGAAATATTTGTGATAATTCGTCGGTCTGAGACGAACTAGCATTGCTGCATGCAAAATGGCGTGACCCCAAACCGAAGTGGGCAGCCTCATTTTCATGAGTAATGGTCTTGCAATCAACTGCAGACGTTTAATTAAAGATTCTGCAAGACCATTTTGAGTGTGAACATGAGCTAAGGATGTTCCACTTTTATCCCAATTGATAAGCAATAATCATTAAATGCTTGGGATGAAAACTCAGCAGCATTATCTAGTCTAATAGACTTAATTGGATTATCAGGAAATTGTGCTCGTAATCGAATTATTTGTGCCATTAATTTTGCAAACGCAAGGTTGCGTGATGACAATAGGCACACATGAGACCATCTAGAGGATGCGTCTATTAAGACCATAAAATATCTAAAGGATCCACTAGGTGGGTGAATAGGTCCACAAATATCCCCTTGTATACGTTCCAAAAACGTAGGTGACTCAGTTCCAACCTTTGTTGGTGATGGTCTAATAATTAACTTGCCTTGATAACAAGAAGTGCAAGAAAATTCATTATTTAAAAGAATCTTTAAATTCTTTAATGGATGCCCATATGAGTTTTCTATAATCCGTCTCATCATAATTGATCCAGGATGTCCCAATCGATCATGCCAAAGTACAAAAGTATTGGAATCAGTAACCTTTTGGTTTACTGTGGAATGTGCCTCAATTGCACTAATTTTTGTCCAATACAGGCCACAAGATAAAGATGATAACTTCTCAATAACCCTCTTTTGGCCAGAGACATTCTTTGTAATGATGAGGTATTCAAGATTATTCTCATCTATTGTCTCAATATGATATCCATTTTGACGGATATCTTTAAAACTCAACAAGTTCCTCTTGGACTTGGAAGAGAACATTGCATTCTCTATGATAAATATTGTTCCTTTAGGCAGAGTTATAGTTGCTCTTCTGGAGCCTTCAATCAATTTACTACTACCAGAAATTGTAGTAACATCTGCCTTACACATACTTAAATGAGAGAAATATTTCTTCTCTTTGAATATCAGATGTGTGGTACATGAATCAATTAAACAAATATTTTTACAATTGGACGTTGATCCAAGTTTGCTTTGTGAGATATCCATATTTGCTTCCCATGGTTTGACATACAAAAGAAATATACGAAAAATATTAGTATTTTTTTTATATAGATATGAGAATAAACAAATTTAAGTCTATGATTCAACATAATAGTTTCAGTGCGGTCATTATGAAAAAAAAATATCTTTTATCATAGTTATTCTCCTTTTAATACTCTTGTATCCGTTGCTTAATAATTAAAAGATTAAGGAAAGGACACACCAAATTTATACTGGTTCACCACAACGTGTGGTTAGTCCAGTCCCCGAGAGGCTCTCTCGAGTTTCCACTAACTCCGTTAAGCTTACGGGTGCCTAACAAACCGTTACACTTGCTCGTAGATGTACACTCTACAAGACTTCAACTTGCTCGATGATACCTCACCTCAAGACTTCACCTTGCTCGTGGATACCGCACCACAAGACTTCACCTTGCTCGTGGATACCGCACCACAAGACTTCACACACTAAGATTGAGGGTACTTAGCAAACCCGACAATCAATGAGAAGATATGGTCTTCTCAAACACCTTTCTCTTTTACAACAAGAACTCTCTAAAAAGAGTAGATAAAGAGATACAATATTAGCTCTATGAACAACTCAAAGTTTTCTCTCAATTGGCTCAACAAAAGCTCTAAAATGATGCACAAATAATATTAATATGTATATGAATAATGAGAGGTGTTGTGTGTATCAAATCAGCTCAAAAGACCTCTATTTATTGGTGTTATAAGTTGTATGTCCGTTGCTTAATTGACAATCAATTATACTGATTTTATGCAAGATAATCGATTATTGGATTTTGATAATCGATTATTGGCTTTAACGTTCAACAATCATAAGCTGATTTTATGCTAGATAATCAATTATTGGATTTTGATAATCGATTATCTGCCTGTCGTTCAAAAACATTGGCAACGGTTAGAGAATAATCGATTATGCTCTTTTAGATAATCGATTATTCTGCCTTGCGGAATTTCCAGTTTAATCTGGAAATTCAGCATAATCGATTATCAGCATATGGATAATCGATTATCTGGCTATGCTGTCCAGAATTGAAAACTTACTTCAAAAACCATTTTGGTTAAAAATGAAAACGTTAAAATCATTTTGTTTGAAGTATTTGAAATATGTTTATGATAAATATGATTTGATAAAATGATTTTATGCATATTTATGATAACCTATATTGAGCCAAAAGACGAGATAACTTAAACGTTGCTCTTACATTGGTTCAACCTAACGCCTTGGGTCTTCGGTCTTGAACTTTTGAGCTCGTCTTTGGGAAGTTTACAGTTAACAAATTAATATTTTTTCCCACGGGAATTAAAAATAATTTCAGAAAATGAAGATTGAATTTTAAATAAATTTGGTCCAAAAAGATTATCAATCAATCAGATCCGAAGCCGAGCCGAGCGACGACGACGGCGCGAGGGGAGTCCCTCTTCTTAACCCTTTAAGAGCTAGAAGAAGTGCTTTCTAATATAAGCACATAACTTTCCCTTTCTACCACCAATGTGGTACAAAGCTCCTTTTCAAAGGAACTTTGCTTTGAAACTTCATTTTCCTTCTATTGTCTTCTTCCCTCCATTTCTCATTCACACCAACTTAGCTAGCTTTAATCATTAACTAGCTTTAACAGGTTTATGCGTTTGTCTAATTAGTACGTACGTTAGGGCTTCATGGTCTCCTGATTATCTCACGGCAGCATAATTGGGGATAGCAACTATTGTACGGTCATCCCCTTTGATCTGTCAAAGCTACTAAACAAAGATACATCATTAAGTTCCATGCTTGTATCTGCTACTCTTCAATTTTTGCCCCACACTATCAAACACTTGGCGGACAATATCTCTAATTATCTTTTCACAAAGTTTCAGTCTACTCAAGCTTTCTTACAACCACCACCTACATACGTAATTGCCCTTGAAGTCTCTCACATTCGCTTTGCTGATTCGCGGACCCCTGTCCCGTCTTTTTGTTGGTTTAAAAAAGACTGGAACGAGGAAAAGAAGATTTTTGTGTGTGCTTCTGATTACGCAAAGGATCCATATCATCGCTACTCTAATGGTGTTCTCGAGTATCTTAAAGCGTTAAGGAAATATGCGGGTGAAGGTGGGACTTTTCCTACTAAACCACCCATTGCGGTGAGATATTGCAGGTTCTTTATTCTTTTGGTATCATAGTGTAAAGAAGGAATTTTTCATGTGTAATATAAGATGTTGGAGAATGTGTTGGTTAACATTTAAAAATAGCATCTTTTTCAAATTTCTTATAAATTTTTTTGGCACGGAATAATGATATATAAGCATTCTTGTTGTTAATATCCATGGAAGCCATGGATTTGAAGAAGAAAGGAGGCGGTGAACAGTATCGAAGAGAGAGAAGGGAGAGAATTCTGAAAGGGTGGTTTGTTTATTTTCTCGAATGTTCCAATACAAACTGACCCCTTGCTTATATAAAAAATACACAAAAAAAGTAAAATAAAAAATCTGTGTGTGTGTGTATACAAGTGTATGTATTAAATAAAGAATGGCTATATTTACAATGTCTTAAAATGGCTACTTATGTAATATCTGTTGCTGTTTGTTTGTTCTTCAGATTGGGCTGCAGTTGAGTTGAGCCCAATATCTCAACACCCCCCCTCAAGCTGGAGGGTGGGTGAACACCCAGCTTGGGCAAGAAGGAATGATGCAGGATACCTGTCAAGGGCTTTGTAAAAATGTCAGCAAGTTGTGAGCCAGAAATAACATGATGTAAAGTGATGAGACCCTCCTGAAGCTTAGTCCGAATGAAATGGCAATCAAGTTCAATGTGTTTGGTGCGCTCATGGAAGACAGGATTGTTGGCTATGTGGATGGCAGCTTGGTTGTCACAAAAAACAGGGGCAGGAGAAGAAATAGGAAACCCAAAATCAGAGAACAAACGAGTAAGCCAAGTGATTTCACCAACAACTTTGCTCATGGCCCTATATTCAGCCTCAGCTGAGGACAAAGACACTACAGGTTGTTTCTTAGCTTTCCAGCTAATCAAAGAACCCCCTATAAGGATGCAAAAAACCAGAAACTGATCTCCTTGTGTCTGGGCAAGAGGCCCAGTCACTATCACAATAGGCAGAAAGAGCCAAACTAGGAGAGTTATTAAGTAAGATCCCAAGATCAAGAGTCCCCTTAAGGTACCTTAAGGTGTGTAAAGCAGCAGACATGTGTATAGAAGAAGGAGATTGAAGAAACTGACTGAGATGTTGGACAGCAAAGGCTAAATCAGGTCTGGTATGAGTAAGGAAGTTAAGTTTCCCAACAAGACTTCTGTAAGTCTCAGGGGAAGGAAGAGGAGTACCCAAGTCTTGTTTGAGTTTGACAGATAGATCAAGAGGGCAAGTGACAGGAGTAGCATCAAGACAATTATAGGAAGAAAGAAGGTCAGTAATGAACTTTCTTTGGTGAAGGAGAATACCAGCAGAAGAATAACAGACTTCAATGCCAAGAAAATAATTGAGGACACCCAAATCTTTGATCTTAAAAGTAGAATCCAAAAAGGACTTCAAAGCATTAATTTCTGGCAAGTCATTTCCAGTTAAGATAATGTCATCAACATACACAGCCAACAGCACAATAGAAGAACCAGATTTCTTATGAAAGAGGGAGTAATCATTAAGGGAGGAAGAATACCCCTTAGAGCTCAAAGCTTCAGAAAGTTTGGCATACCATTGCCTAGAAGCTTGTCTTAAGCCATACAATGATTTCTGAAGCAGGCATACCAAAGGAGGAGAAGAAGAAGAGGAAGAAATAGAAGAAGAAGAGGAAGGAACAGAAGAGGAAGCAGAAGAAGAAGAGACAACCAAACCAGGGGGCAGTTTCATATAAACCTCCTCATTCAAATCACCATGGAGGAAAGCATTGTTGACATCAAGTTGGAAGAGAGGCCAGGACTGTTTCACAGCAACAGCAATCAAAGATTTAATAGTTGAGAATTTTACAACAGGGGAAAAGGTATCAGTGAAATCCACACGCTCTACCTGAGTGTCACCCCTAACAACCAACCTGGCTTTATATCTTTCCACACACCCATCAGCTTTATATTTCACCTTATAAACCCATTTGCACCCAATTGGCTTCTTCCCAGGTGGGAGATGAACAATGGACCAAGTATTATTGGCTTGCAAAGCCTCAAACTCCTTGGTCATGGCATCCTGCCAGGCAGGATCAGAGGCAGCTTGCTGGTAGGAGGATGGTTCAGCAGGTGCCATGAGGACTGAGCTATTACAACAAGGGGATAAAGAACTAGTGCCAGAAAGGGAAGGAGGTAGGTTGCAAACATATTGTTTAAGATGGGCAGGTGGAACATGGGGTCTGGATGATCTTCTAATAGCAGGTAACACATGGTCTGGTTGAGTAGAGGAAATAGGAAGAGCAGGAGGGCAATGTGCTGAAGAATCAACAGGAGAGGAAGGTGGATGTAAGGAGGAAGGAGGATGGAAGGAAGAGATACTGAGGGAAGAATCATCATCAATAGGTGGACACACAACAGGAGGAGGAATAATGGAGGAGCCCCCTGAAGGAGCAAAAGGGTAAATGTTCTCATGAAAAGACACATCTCTAGAGACAAGTGTGAGTTTAGTCTTCAAATTATACAACTTATAGCCTTTCTTGCCCAATGGGTACCCCAGAAACACACATGGATCAGCTCTTGGATGGAACTTGCCTCTATGGTGTTTTGGTATAGAGGCAAAGCACAAACAACCAAAAGATCTAAGATGGGTATAAGATGGACTGTGACCAAAAAGTAATTCATATGGGGATTTATTGTTAAGTAACTTGGAAGGAAATCTATTGATAAGGTAGGTGGCAGTGAGGACACAATCCCCCCAGAATTGTAGAGGAAGATGGGATTGGAAAAGTAAAGCTCTGGCAGTTTCCAGTAAATGTCTATGTTTTCTTTCAACTACACCATTTTGTTGTGGTGTATAAGGACAAGAAGTTTGGTGAATGATGCCATTTTCAGCAAAGAAATCAACCCCAGCAGTGCTAGACCCAAGTTCAAGAGCATTATCACTTCTTATGGTTTGGACATGAGATTGAAACTGAGTTTTGACCATAGCAATAAAGGCTTTGATAATGGGGAATGCATTACTTTTGGATCCCATAAGGTGGGTCCAAGTGGCTCTTGTAAAATCATCAACAATGGTTAAAAAATATTTACAGCTAGTATAAGTAGCAGTGGTATATGGTCCCCAGGTGTCCAAATGAATAAGTTGAAAAGGATGATTTGTTTTTATAGAGCTGTCAGGAAATGGTAGTTTAGAATGTCTAGCTAATGGGCAAATAGTACACACAAAAGGCTGTTTATTTGAAAACTTGTATGGAATATAAGAGATGGTTTTCATTTTTACAAAGGGGATGTGTCCCAGCCTATTATGCCATAAGACCTCCATTTTATTCAATTCAGAATGTTTTTCACAATGATAAGAAGATTGAGAAGAAGAAGCAGAAGCAACAGCTAATGGGGAATTGTAAAGACATGGGGAAAGGGAAGAATCAGAAGACTGAACAAGTTTGTAGAGACCATCATCCAGTTTACCAATTTCCAGTGGCCTCTTCAGAGAAGGGGCCTGTATCAAGCAAGAAAATTTTGTAAATAGAACAATAGAATTCAGTTGGTATACAAGTTTGGAGACAGAGATGAGATTGTACTGAAAGCTAGGTATATAGAGCACATTATGCAGAGTAAAACACAAAAATTTGATGGATCCAATACAGGTTACTTTCACTTTGTAACCATTTGGCAAGACAACTAAGAAAGGCACAACTAATGGTTTGATGTCAAAGAGAAGGGTTTTATTAGAGGTCATATGGTCAGTGGCACCAGAATCTATAATCCAAATGAATGTATTAACTCTAGTCAACATGCAAGCACCATAAGAAACATCTTTTAGAGGACTGAAATAAGAAGGAAGAGTACCAGCAAAGTTTGCAGACCCCATAATGTTTGGTTGATGCTGAGATTCTGAAATCTGAGTCTACTGAAGAAGCATCATGAGCTGTGCATATTGGTCCTTTGTTAAGCCAGGTATACCAGATTCTGAGCTAGACTGCCCCTGATTACCTTCATTTGAGCTTGAAGAATCAACAGGGCTGGCACATCCTTGTGTCTCAACATTAGCAGCAATTCTTTTGTTTCTGGTAAACTTGAACTCTGGTGGAAAACCATGCAGCTTATAACACTTATCAATTGAATGACCTGGTTTCTTACAGTATCTACATGTAATGTTTGGCTTTGTGGTGTCAAAGTTGAGTTTTTGGTTAAATTGCTTCGCATGTGGATATGGTGCAGGGGTTTTAGTAGAAGGTTTATTGATGAAGTGAGTGTTGAAGGCACTAGACTCACCACCAAATTGTGATGGCACACGGCTGACCTGTCTTTGTCTTTCGTCTTGAAGTAATATGTTGTAAGCAGTGTCTAATGAAGGAGGGGGTTGCATCATGAGAATGTTACTTCTAATCCCTAAGTATGTGTCATTCAGGCCCATGAGGAATTGATGTAATTTGTTCTCATCATCTTCCTGCTGAAATTCAGCTCTAGCAGTACATGCAGCACCACAAGTAGATGCATTACACCTTGAAGACCTCATAAAATTCAACTCATCCCATAACTTCTTTAACCTATTGAAATATGATGCTATATCCAAAGATCCCTGAGTGGTGGAGGCTAACTCTAGTTTGATTTCAAAAATTTTTGTGCCATTGACTGCTCCATATCTAATGTTTAGCTGATTCCAAATACTCTGAGCAGTGTCGGAGTATTGGACACTCTCAGCTATTTCAGGTGAAAGGGAATTTGTAAGCCAGGATATGACTAGATTATTACATCTATCCCACTGCTTAGACTGAAGTGAATCTGCAGCAGGTTTTGGAACAGACCCATCGATAAAACCTAATTTGTTTCTAGCTGATAAGGAAACAATTATACTTCTTCTCCAACCCCCAAAACCAACACCTGAAAACTGGTTGGTAACTAGAGAAACCCCAGGTACATCAGAAGACATAAGAAATAGAGGATTCGACGGGTCAGGAACGAAGCTAGTAGGTACATGAGGAGGATTTTCACTTTGATCAGTCATTTTAAGTGTGAGTGACAACAAATGAACAAAAAAAACAAAAATGTGAGATACAAAACTGTTACTCAAAACTAATTGATTTAAGACACAAAACTTTGTAAACACACCATGAGTAGTACCGATGAAACAACAAGCAACTTCAAAATTGATGAATCGAAGAAGGAACACAAAACTTTTGTGAACACACCACGAGTAGTGTCGATGAAACAACAAGCAACCTCAAAATTGATGAATCGAAGAAGAGATACTAACCGACTGCGAAGAAAAACGAAGAAAACCCTAGTTTGTGAAAACTGGTGAAAACTTGAACGATAGACGACGAGGCTAGTACCGGATGATAGCTCTTGACGAGAAGAGTCGAATGACCTGCTCTGATACCATGTTAATATCCATGGAAGCCATGGATTTGAAGAAGAAAGGAGGCGGTGAACAGTATCGAAGAGAGAGAAGGGAGAGAATTCTGAAAGGGCGGTTTGTTTATTTTCTCGAATGTTCCAATACAAACTGACCCCTTGCTTATATCAAAAATACACAAAAAAAAGTAAAATAAAAAATCTGTGTGTGTGTGTATACAAGTGTATGTATTAAATAAAGAATGGCTATATTTACAATGTCTTAAAATGGCTACTTATGTAATATCTGTTGCTGTTTGTTTGTTCTTCAGATTGGGCTGCAGTTGAGTTGAACCCAATATCTCAAACACTTGTTACTCTTTGTATGCCTTTCTCAACGTCGTGAAGTTGAAAACAACCAATTTATGTGAAGACTAGTCTTCGTTATGAGACTATGAAGTGGAAAATTTCATACAGCATAGGTAATTTGCTTTAGATTACTTTAACTCTGTGCATGGTGTATTTCGCTGATGATATTTTCCTAATTACCTAGATTCGTTTTCTGGAACCTGTTATGGTTGAAGATCAGTAGTATTATTAATTTCGTGTTGCGAACAATAAGCTGACACTCTCAATCCACAAGAGTTGCATGGTTAGCTTGGATAAAACATTATCCAAATCCTATACAGCTCATGATGTTAAGCTTTTTACTCATTGTAAAACACAAAAAAGTGAAGAGTCTATCCTTTTCTCTTGTCAATACAAGTTTTTCCTCGTCTATAACTACAGTAAAGAAGTTACTAATACTACATAAACAACAACAATGGTGGAGTCCGAAGAGAGTAATATGTACGCATACCTTATCCCCATCCCAAGGGACAGAGAGGTTGTTTCGAAGAGACCCTCGGCTCAAGAAAGCAGCAAGAGACAATATATTAGTACGATTTGACTCATAATAAAATAACATAAACTACAAAATAACAATAATATAAGAAATGTAGGAAGTATAGAAATACGAAAAAGATGGAAGGTGGAAGGTATAATAACATCCAGCCGATAAAGCATGCATCAGTAGCTGACCAGTAGCATCCTAAGACTAACTTCTAACTTGCTGGTCTCACTCTAGTACATTGTAGAAATATTCACAACTTCTCCCTAACCTACAACCTTAATGCTCGACCTCCACAATTTCCTGTCAAGGGCCATATCCTTAGTAATCCTAAGTCCAGTGGCGGATCTACACATGAAATTTGGGTGCTCGAGCACCCATTAACCTCGACGCAGAGTATGTATAGTTATATAGAAAATTTGAGAAAACGTATAAAAATTTACAAAAGCACCCATTAATTTATGTACAAGAAAAATTCAGCACCCACAAACTTGAATTCCTAAATCCACCACTGCCTAAGTCGTGTCATGTCGTGCCTAATCATCTCTCCCCAATACTTCTTAGGTCTCCCTCTACCTCTCCCCGTGCCAATTCGACAATTATGAAAGAACACTGACCTTGGTCTTAGGTTTGAAATTATCACCGAATCAAATATTGCAATTTTTAAAAAAGGATGGAAGTTCTACGTCATCTATAGCAGGATTGTGTCATTTTTGCAGCTTTGGCCTAGTGCATATTAAGGATTAAATTGAAGTGATGTTAAAAGAAATTACTTCGATTGGAAGTGGAAAGCATGGCTTTACTTATCGGTGGGGCTGTCAAATTTGGCCCAAGTTCAAATGACCGCCCAACTTGTTTAAGGTTTAGCTGGTTATTGACCTGCTCATTTTTAAACTCAACCCAACTTGATTCATTCCATTTCAACTCATTAAAAGTTTGATTTAATTTTTAACCCAAATGATCAGTGAGTAACTTTGCCGAAATATCTTAGAAATAAATTTATTTTCTTATTTGATATGTTATATATGACTTTAATAAAAGAAAAATAAGTTTTATTTGGTAATTATACAATTTATAGGAAAATAAGATTGATAAGAGTTGAGGGGATTGGACTATCCTAAATTGTAACCTATCTCGATGCAACCCATCGTACTCAAAGTAATTTTTGAGCAGAATATTTGATCTGTCCAATTATTAATTCAACCTGTTTGACCTGCCCAAAATTGGCCTAGGATGTCCATTTGACACCCACAAAATTTTGTGATTCATCAGTGATGTTATAAAGAAAAATCTACACCTGTACATTCCCTGAAATTCAAATTTTCTTAATATTTTGACACTATGTTGTAAATTGTATTTTGTACATGTTGAAAGTAGCTTGATAGATGTCAGACTTTGTGTGCGAAAGCACATTATAAAGGGGTTGGCTGCTTTAATTTAATGTCCACATTAACTTTTAGTGCTTGGCTTTTTTGGCTATTCGATGAAGCTTTTGCATTCTCATATTATTTGAAAAGAATTACTCTGAGTAGTCTTAACTCGCTCTTTCATTCTTGAATGTATATTTTGCCTCATAGTTAGTATTTCACAGGTAAAGTTTATGGAAGAAAGGATCTGAAAAGAGTTCATAGCTAGATCAGTTTGGCCAATTCGTTAGATCATTGATTTGTATTATATGGGTGCTAGGAAAAGTAAAGTGTCAAAATTTTGAATTTTTTATCTCTTTATATATATATATATATATATATATATATATATATATATATATATATATATATATAAATTTATTTGCATCTTTTATTCGTGGAACTACGAAGAACCATGAAAATGATTACTTCCTCAACAAAAGTTGAAGATTTTAAAAATTAAAAAACGTGTTTCTTCTTATACGAACTTTCCTCTTCCTACAAAATATGATTGTACTTTTCTTCGGTTATTATAGTAAAAACTGCACAAAGCGTTTTATTTGATCGTCTTCATTTAATTTATATTCAATTTTTAAAAAAAAATTTAACTTATACTTACTTTTCAAATAACTTCAGTCATCTTCATCCTCCTCCTCCTTCTCTTTTTCTTCTTTCTTCTTCTGCTGGTATTGGTGCTGCTATGAAACTACAATTCGTGGATTGATTGCCATAAATATGTTTATCATATTACTTAAAAACAACTTATAAATAATTACATAAGTTAGTAGACAATAATTTATGATATTTCCACATACGTAAGTTATTAGACAATGATAATTCTGTTCTTTTTACGTTTATTGCCTCCAAAATTTATGATTTAGATATTGTTGGCAATTTGATTATTTATCTAGTATATTAGAAAGCTTTTTCAATAATTTCAACAGAGTACTGAAGTTTTTACAAATGAACTAAATAACTTCAGCTCTAGAGCTGAAGTTCGACAGTTATAAAATAAAAACATCAGCTCTAGAGTTGAAGTTCGCCAGTTACAAAATAAAAACTTCAACTCTAGAGCTAAAGTTCGCCAGTTACAAAAACAAAAACTTCAGCAATTACAAATAAAAACTTCAGCAAATAGAGAACAAAACTTCAACTACTATACTTAAGTTCAACAATTACAAACAAAAACTTCAGCACACTTGCTACTTCAGGCACGTCTACTAGAATGCCGAAGTTTTTCTTGTTTGTCTTTGCTACTTCAGCTCCGTATGCTGAAGTTATGCGAAAAATAAGGTATGCTTGCAATTTTTTTTGCAAAACATGCACAAGTTAAAACGTGACACAAAAAGCGAGTATAAATGCAAATACCCCTTATTACATGTAATTTCTTTGTGTTTGGAAAATCATTTTTGGGTTAGGTCCGTCCATAAAGGGCGCTAACTAGCCGTTAACCCATGAGCTAGTCCACCTCCTAAAATACTATGTACAAGCTATAAATACACCATTACAGGTATGGAAAAAGAGTGGTTTTCCATTAAGCGGTAGCTAGGGTTCATGTGCAGTTCTTTACATCTCCTAGAGGGATTTTTTAAGCTGCGGAAACAAGGGAATTTATTTGTTTACCTTAAAATTTGGATAACAATTAAATTTGTGATGTGGTTTTAATGATACGTGATTTCACCTAATATCAATTTATTAACTTAAAGATACGTGAAGGGAATTGACAAGAATGTAAAACAAACCAATGTCCGGACGGTGCCCTCGAGCTGATGAACCCTCGGGTTTAGTAGAGTAAGAACAATTAAAGAACAACAAGTTGATAAACCAGAGAAAGAGAGAACTATTATATTGCTTTCATCAATATGAATATAAGGTGTCTACATATGATAGGGACTCCCCTTTATATACTAGAGGAATCCTAATTATGGTACAATTATATTTATGAAAGTAAACCCCATGTTTGGTACAAATAACCGCCCTTAATTTGATCTATTCTGAGATTTTTACCGTGATCTTCGACGGATTACGGATATCTTGCGTTTCCTTTCTCGCATTTCACTCGAAGTCGGTCATACTCAATCTTGATTGTTGATGGCCTCGATTTCAACAGACACCTTGATTCTTGAACTCGACACCTCATCTTCGTGCTATAGCACAATCCATTACGAGGCTCACCCTCGATGTGATCTCTTAGTATCGATTAAATAGCAAAATTGGGCAAGCCTGATTTTAACCGTATACAGATAGTTCCCTCATTTCTTCGAGTGTAATGAGAAGAAAAAAATTGAGCCTTCGATTTTATACCTCGACTAGTTATGATATCACTCTTGTGACGTAAGCGACAGAAAAAACTAAAGCAACGCGCCTGTACGGTTCCCAAGATCATTAATTAGCGTCGATTGATGGTTGGCCACTAATGCCTTTAAACCGTCATGGCAAACATTATAAATAGACCATCTTCATAATTTTGTCAAAACTTTACTTCCAAAATCTCGTCTTATCTTCAAACCTCTTCTTCTCCCTTCAAGTTTCTCAATTCTTCACATCATGTTTGCGAACCTTCTCATCAAACAATAAGTTTTATCTTCTTATTTCTCAGAACTCATATAAATATGGTGAAAACATCAAAACTGTTCCTCAAAAGGAAAAAATCTCTTCACGTACTTGTGAGCAAGGTCGAAGGAATGTCTTTCACCCTTGACCATCTCATTAAACTGTATAGACCCCATCTCTATCGATGCGGATTAATAAGGCTTCAGCACCGGGTCACAAAGGTTCTATTCTCGAGCATGGTCGAGAATAAAGACCAAGGATGGATGGGCCAATTTGTTTAAGTGAGGACTTATGACATAATCCCGACCGATAATATGTTATTCCCCAAAGAATGAAACATGAAGCGTAAGTGCAAACCCATCAATAGCTTATGTTGATCGTTTTACATCCTTTACCTTTTCTCATCAGCATTCTTTCTTATGGCATAATGGTCTCTTGGGTGCCTGATGCAATTCCAAACCTTGAGGGCTGGGTTCGAAAACTGGCATGGACCTCTTCATACGCCGAGCACTCATGGCATGATTTAGCAAGGGGCCGATGAGAGTCCATAAACCATGGTATGTTTCTTTTTGCATATGTAACATTTTTATCCAAAATCTCATTTTTGTTTCTACCTAGTTTCCTTTCATACAGGTCTCGGGGAAAACTCTATCATGAGGCCGCTCTCGCGGGGGGAAAAGGAGGAGGCCCCAAAATCAGCCAACGATAAGAAGAGAAAAAGGGTTTCGCCCTCTGATACTCCTAGTAAGTGGGGATTTTAGCCTATTATTTGTTCTTTTTTACTTGTGTTTTGGGCCAAAAATGCATGAAGGTATTTCCGGAAACTAACTTAACATACTTGCTTGCATGGATTGTTCAAAATAAGCCAAAAGAGCCATACTTAACTCATAAACGAGTCAAAACTTGAACAAAACCAAGACTGTGCCAACAGATGAGAAACGTGGACCGCGCCAAGATTTTGTGACCACGAAAGTATCAATGCAGCCGCGAACACTATTTTGAGGTCCGCAAAATGAAGAATCAGAGAGATGGATTTTTGGGCTAAAGCACAAACGCGCGACAGCGATTGGAATTTCACGGACCGCGGTTTCTGAGGTTTAGAGAGTTCACATATCAAGCTAAAACAAGAAGTGCGGACCCCGATCAGAATTACGCGGCTACAAAAGCAAGAGTGTAGCCTCGGTCAGAATTACGCGGCTGCGAAATCTTTTTACAGTGGTATTTCTGTCCGAAAATTTCAGCTTAGCATAAATATATCTTTTTGTCATTTTTAGGTCAAGTCTTATTTTAGCTAAGCACGTGAGATTGCTGAAAAATCTATTTTGGGAAATTTTGTACTAGAATTATCTCTCAACATTAGATTTTCATATTTGAATCTAGTATTATGAATTTTATCTTCATTTCTTCTTTAATTTCTGTTATTTCCATGAGTAGCTAAACTCATAGCTAGGGTGTGACCCAACCCTACTGTGGGTATTTGATGGGTATTGAACTTTAGGTCTTGAATGTGTATGGGCTAGTGATGGTTAGCCTAGTTCTTGCTAAAACTTCAGAATTAGTAGTTGGAAAAACTAATTTATGCCTATATGACTTAGCCTCTACTCGATAAAGAGGGACTAAGTCTAGGAAAACTAGGCGAACAAGGAACCGGGGTGAACTCAAGAAATTGATAACTCCAACTAAAAGGTTAAACCTAGAGATAGTAATACCCAACTTAAGCCAACATCACTTGAATTGCATGAATACCCATTTGGACTTGAGAAAGCCTAATTGGGAAAATTACTCAAACTACCGAGAAGTATAGAGTGAGTATCCGGGAGTGATGGCTATATTACAATCCTAACTAATCACAAGATTGTCCTGGATTCTATTACCGTTAGATATTCACCCAGGTGGAAGTCACTACCCTAGTCCTTTTAAACCCTTGAAAATCAACAACGAAAACATTGTAACTAATTTCAAATATTGTATGCAATGGAATAGAAGTAGAATTAGAAATCACACTGAACATTTGTGGAAGTGTAATTAGATTCAAATCCCGTTTTAACTTAGTATAAACCTAATTCCAATTATTAACGCCTTGTGGATTCGATCCTGGCCTAGTTGGGTTAAAACTGCATTGATGATCCTTTATTCTCAATAGTAGTGTAGGCTTGGACCCAATCTATATTTGGCGCCGTTACCGGGGAGTTAGACGATTTTAGCTATATTCTAAGTATTAGTGTGTTTTCTTTTCTTTCCATTCATTTTTCTAATTTGTGTCTGAATTGCTTCTAGGTACCAAATGGCTCTTAATAATGAAGCCCTTGGAAATTTGCCATTATGGGAGGAGGTAGATAATGATCACATGGATGAGGTTCAACCGAACCTCAGGTACAAATGAGAGGCCGACCGCTTCATGATAATATTCTACACCCTCCCCTACCTCCAGCAAGAACAGTATATCGGGTGTTGCCCAACGAAGGTTATAAAAGTGTAATAGTCCTACCCCGAATTAGGGCAGGAAACTTTCAAATAACCAATTCATGCTTACACTCTTGGAATATAGGGATTTCTTCACCGGAGCTCCACGCCAAAACTCCTACATGCATCTCAAAGGTTTTGTTGCACGTGTTGGGGGAGCAAGGAAACTGACGTATTCGAGGACCCGTTGAGGTTAAGGATTTTCCCATTTTCTTATGGGGGAAGACTTTGGATTGGATTGAAAGGTTACCCAACCATTTCATCACCACTTATAATGAGTTTGCCGAGAAGTTCATCACAAAGTTCTTTTCTCTGGGACATATGGCAACGCTAAGAAATGAGATCCTTGCTTTTAAATAAGAGCCGAATGAACCACTGCATAAAATTTTGGAAAATGTATTGGAAGATAGTTAATGAATGTTCGAATAATTAATATGACTGAAGCCATGATCCAACAAACATTCTACTGTAAAATCATCATAACAAACCAATATGTGGTTAACCAACTCACTAGGGAAACTTCATGAATATGCCATATGAGGAAGCATGTGAAATACTTGATGAGATGGCGGATACCTCTTTGGCGTGGCAAAGTCGAGCTAATGTGCCACAAGATGATCCTAATGTTATTCACCTACACAAGGAGCTCCATGACCTCGACCAAGCTATAGCCGAGTTGACTACTACTATGAACCAATTGGCCAAAGCTCAGTTGAGACAAGTTCAAGGGCCAAAACTAGTGAATGCCATGGAAGGAGTGAATATGATGATCAACAAGAGAAGGCAACGAGGCCAACAAGTTCAAAACAATCCGGAGCAATTTGAGCAAATTGGTAGTAGGTACAATCAAGATGATTTATATGATAATCAAAGTGAAGAGGTTAAATACGACAAAAATTATCAAGGTCAACGGGGCAATGCTCCATCTCAACAATAGTGGAGATCACAAGGAAATTGGGAAAATCAAGGTCAACAAGGAAACTGGAATAGCGGAAACAATAACAACCAAGTCAATTGGGGGAACAAAAACAATCAAAATTAGGATAATCAAGGAAACCAAGGCAATTAGGGTGGCAACAGTAATAGTAATTGGTGATGCAATAACAATCAAAGGGGTTAGAACAATAATAATCAAGGGAATCAGGGGTCTTGATTTCAAAGGCCTCCTATGTATCAACGACCAAACAACCTGCCTCAATATCCATCACAAGGTCCTAGCTCTTGCAACAATGAGATGGGATGGATTGAGACAATGTTTATGCAAATGATGAAGAAAAATGCTGACTCCGATGCCCAATTATCTTCCTACAACACTTCTATCTGCAACTTGAAAGTCCAACTAGGTCAAATTTCTCAAGCTTTAAACACTCGCCCTAAGGGAGCACTACCAAGTGATACGGTAGTAAACCCAAAGGGTGAGAACAATACAGGATATGTTATGGTGGTGACTACAAGAAGTGGTAGAGGTGGAGTTTCTAGTACCGCTAATCCAAAAACGATTTTGAGTGTTTATGTGTTGGTGCAAGATGATGATGATCCAAGCAATGACGTGCAAGTGATTGATGAGAATGTGAATAGTGATGTGAGGATAGACATCGATAACATGTAGGAGACATAAAATGATGTAAACACGTCTAGGGAACACCTAATAGACGTACCAAAAATGGTAGTGCCCAAAGCCAAGACTCCTTTTTAAATGCCTCCACCATATCCTCAAAGGACGCAAAGCAAAATAATAAGAATTAGTTCAAGAAATTTATCGATATGACAAAACGTTTGTCCATAAATGTGCCTTTAGTTGAAGCTCTAAGACAAATACCGGAATATGCCAAGTTCATGAAGGACTTGGTAACAAATAAGAGATCAATGAACTGTGAAATGATCAAAATAACACATCAAGTGAGTGATATTATGCACTCTATCGCTCCAACGTTATAAGACCCTGGTGCCTTTACAATCCCATGCACTATTGGCAGTGCCGATTTCGCCAAAGCTTTGTGTGATTTGGGGGCAAGCATTAATTTGATGTCATATTCTATGTTTAATACATTGGGGATTGGAAAACCAAGGCCCACATCCTTGAGGTTGCAAATGGCGGACATGATAATGAAGAGGGCATTGAGGATAACTGATGATGTGCTAGTTCGGGTCGACAAATTCATGCTTCCTGCAAATTTTATGATACTTGACTGTGAGGTCGACTACATGGTACCAATCATATTAGGGAGATCTTTCCTAGATATAGGGAAGGCCTTAGTTGATGTGAAATCTGTGGAGCTCAATTTCCGGTGGGTGGTGAAAAGGTTGTGTTGCATGTTTGCAAGTCAATGAGGCAGCCTAATAGCAACGAAGTGTGTACATTTGTCGATCTTGTGATAAAAGTGATTATTGAAGACACAAGTGCTATGATTAATGTGGAAGACCCATTGGAAGCTGCGTTGTTGAATCATTACGTGGATGAGAAGGAAGGCTTGGTGGAATATGTCAATGCTTTGTAAGAAATAGGTTCATATACATATGAGCCCCAAAAGCATTCCTTCGATCTTGAGAACTAAAAGACTCCACCAACAAAGCCCTCAATCGAGGAACCTCCCACATTGGAGTTGAAGCCCTTTACTTCACACCTCAGGTATGAGTTTTTAGGCCTTTGTTCCATTTTACCTGTTATTCTTTCCTCGTGCTTAACTAACGTGCAGGTAGATGCCACCCTTGCGGTGCTCCAAAGGAGGAAGAAGGCAATAGATTGGACATTGGCAGACATTCGGGGTATAAGACCCACATTTTGTATGAACAAAATCATATTGGAGGAGGATGCCAAACCCTCTGTGGAACATCAATGAAGGTTGAATAAGGTCATGTAAGAGGTTGTCAAGAAAGAGGTCATCAAGTGGTTGGATGTTGGGGTTGTCTACCCCATTTCTGATAGTTCAGGGGCTTCACCAGTACAATGTGTCCCAAAAAAGAGGGCATGACTATGATTATGAATGACAACAATGAGTTGATCCCCACAAGAACTGTCACTGGTTGGAGGGTATGCATGGATTATAGGAAGCTCAACAAAGTGACTCAGAAAGACCATTTTCCGCTTACATTTCTTGATCAAGTGTTGGATAGCTTGGGTGGATGTGCTTATTATTGCTTTTTGGATGGATATTTCGGATATAACCAGATTCTTATTGCACCTATAGACCAAGAGAAGACTACTTTCATTTGTCTGTATGGCTCATTTACATTCCCAATGATGTCGTTTGGTCTATCTAATGAACCGACTACTTTTCAACGGTTTATGATGGTAATATTCACGGATATGGTGGAGGACTTCCTTGAGATTTTCATGGATTATTTCTCTATTGTGGGGGATTCTTTTGATGATTGTTTGGATCATCTCGATAAAGTCTTGGCACGTTGTGAAGAAACCAGCTTGGTGCTTAATTGGGAGAAATGTAACTTTATGGTTGAAGTGTATAAAGCAAAAATTAAAGTGATATCAAAACTCCCTCCTCCTATTTCTGTCAAAGAAGTGAGGAGTTTTCTAAGTCATGTGGGGTTTTACCATCAGTTCATCAAGGATTTATCAAAGGTGGTGAACCCCTTGTGCAAGTTGTTGGAAAACGATGCAAAATTTGTGTTCAATGATGATTATATGAAGGCTATTGAGCTACTCAAGTATAGTTTGACTACTACTTCCATCATTTCCATATCAAATTGGAGCTTACCATTTGAGCTCGTGTGTGATGCTATCTATGTGGAGGTAGGAGTGGTATTGGGGCAAAGAATCAACAAGATATTTTATCTGGTCTACTATGCTAGTAAGACCATGAACGACGCCCAAGTCAACTATACGGTGACCGAGAAAGAACTCTTAGCCATTATTTTTTCTATGGAAAAGTTCTCCTCGTACCTCATGGGTACCAAAGTGATTTCTTACACCAATCACGCGTCGCTTTATTATTTGATGAGTAAGAAGGACTCAAAAGCTAGATTGATGAGGTGGGTACGTCTTCTACAAGAGTTTAATCTTGAAATCAAAGACCGAAAAGGGAGTGAGAATCAAGTGACGGACCACTGATCCCGTTTGGAAGAGGAGGGGAGGACCCATGATGTCCTTGAGATTAATGATTCGTTTCCGGATGAACAACTCATTTCCATGTCTTTGACCTGGATAACTTGGTTTGCCGCTATGGCTAACTATCTTGTGAGCGGAATTGTCCCGAATAAGTTCTCTTCAAACCAAAGAAATAAGCTAAAATGGGATTTTTTGGATTATTATTGGGACGAGCCATATCTTTCAAAATTTGCATTGATGGTGTTATCCGGAGATGTGTTCCAGAAGAAGAGAAATTGGTTATTCTTTAAGCTTGCCATTCCCCACCCTATAGTGGTCACCATGGTGGGGCGATAACTGCTACAAAGGTCTTAAGTGTGGTATCTATTAGCCTACCTTGTACAAAATGCTAGTGAGCTTGTTAAGCAGTGTGATGATTGCCAAAGAGTCTGTGGGATTTCAAAGAAGAATGAGATGCCTCTCACCACCATCCTTGAGATTGATATTTTTTATGTATGGAGCATCGACTTTATGGGTCCATTTATGAGTTCATGAGGCAACACCTATATTCTTGTTGCTGTAGATTTCAAAGAAGAATGAGATGCCTCTCACCACCATCCTTGAGATTGATATTTTTTATGTATGGAGCATCGACTTTATGGGTCCATTTATGAGTTCATGAGGCAACACCTATATTCTTGTTGCTGTAGATTACATTTCCAAATGGCTTGAAATTGGGGCTTTGCCCAACAATGAAGCACGAAGTGTGGTGGCTTTCTTGAAAAAAAATCATATTTATAAGGTTCGGCACCCCAAGGGCCATCATCAGTGATGGGGGTTCTCATTTGTGCAACAAAGACTTTGACAATATACTCTCCAAGTATGGTTTCACTCACAATGTGTCAACCCCCTATAACCTCCAGGCAAGTGAATAGATTGAGTCTCTACCAAGGAGATCAAGAGTATTCTATCCAAGAATGTCAATGCAAACCGGACTGATTGGTCGAGAAAACTCGTGAGTTGTACATTTCTATCTTTTTATCATTAGCCTCGATTTTCTTTTCACTTGATTCTATCCGTTTAGTGAGCTCCTTGAGTATCTACATGACGGCAGGATCAGTCCTCGATCCATTATCGTTCAATTTCTCCTATACAGGTTCAACCCTATGAACAACTTCCTCTGATGTATCGAGTTCGATTATGCTTGGTGCCTATTTTGGAGTTGCATTATTGCAGACTGCTGAGTGTAACATTTCGAATGTCATTCGTAGGCTAATCTCGCCTTCTTCACCGCTCTGTGCATTCTGATTGGCTGCCCCGATGTCTCTACGGACGCTATTTTGAGGGTCAGCGCCTAAATTTCCATGAATCACAACACGAGAATTGGCATCGATTGGATTAACGGCTTGTGGTCCATCGGGATTGATTGGAGGTACTCCATTTCCCTGGGTGACTATGTGCTCATTCTCCCCATGAAGACAAAGGCCAGTGTCTAAGTGAGCGGGCACTGCTTGAAAGTTTAACATGTTGATTCCTGAAATCAAAGATACTTACAAGAACAAGTGTAAAAGCAGTGTGTGATATGAGGATTAATATCAGGCAATCACTATTATTCTTAGCCCCACAGTGGTCGCCAAACTATTTACCCTAAAATCGGATAACAATTAAATTTGTAATATGGATTTAAGGATACGTGATTTCACCTAATACCAATTGATTAACTTAAAAATAAGTGATGGGAACTGACAAGAATATAAAATAAACCAATGTCTGGACGGTGCCCTCGAGCTGAGGAACCCTCATGCTAAGTAAAGTAAGAACAATTAAAAGAACAACAAGTTGATGAACTAGAGAAAAAAGAAATATTATATTGCTTTTATTTGTATGAATGTAAGGTGTCTTCAAATGATGGGGATATATACTAGAGGAATCCTAATTATGCTACAATTCTAATAACGAAAGTAAATCCCATTGGTACAAATAACCGTCCTTGATTTGATCTGTTCCGAGATTTTCATCGTGATCTTCGACCGATTATACATATCTCGCCGTTCCATTATCGCACTTCACTCGAAGTCGGTCATACTCAATCTCGATTGATGATGGCCTCGGTCTCGACGGACACCTTGATTCTTGAACTCGATACCTCGTCTTCGTGCTATAGCCCGATCCATTACGAGGTTGGCTCTCGATGTGATCTCCTAGTCTCGATAAAATAGCAAAATTGGACAAGCCCGATATTAACCGTATACATCATTATCTCGTGAGGGTTCTCTACTGCCGGTGATACAAGTCGTAGTTACAGCGGATCCGCATCCGCAAAGGATAAATCCATATGTCTCCTAATTTAGTATTTAGGGTTAAATGCTTCACTTCGAAATATTTTCTAAAAACTTTCTTAATATCCAAGACAGACTAAATGCTAGGAAGAAAAGAGAAGGAAATCTGTGAGCCAGCCAGCTCTGGTGAGGATTTTTAGATGCTGCTACATTAATGACAATTCACTCTTTGGATATGTTGAATCAAATGTTATCTGCATTTAACCAGTGGTTTTTATTCTTATTGTAATTCCATCATATTACTAAGAATATATGAACAATCTCAGCAAGTCACTCCAGCCATCTCCTATTATTCGCACTTACCAACCAAGGCACACTTTTCTTTTCTTTTTTTTTTCCTTCCGTCTTCAGACTACTTATGCACACCTTAGGTATTCCATTGAATAATTGTACCAATACAAGTATCGGATAACTTCTTCCTTCAAGACGTACAGATATCAAAAAATTCAGTCCACAAACTTATTTAGTAGTGTATTAATTCTTAAACAAGTAGTTTTATATAATTGTCATTTGTCAATAATTATTTGGCCCCTACATTCTCCACTTGAAAAATGCTGGCTCTACAAGTAGACAAATCGTGCAGAGCCCTCTAGTTAGTATATATATATATATATATATATATATATATATATATATATATATATATATATATGTATATATATATATATGTATATATATATATCCCAAAATATTCCCTTTATTTTGGTATTAAATAAAGGGAGTAGTTTATATTTAATTTATATTGCGCAGAATATAATTAAAGAGAGTGCTATTGAAAATAACCGTCTTAGATTAACCTGTAAATTCCTAGGAAAAAGCTGGTTAAGATAAACCAAGTGGTATGTGCACTTAACCATGGCCGGGGTGAGGTTAAAGAAAAAAGAGTTAAGAATAGATTCAAATCTATGAAGAATTGGAAAGAAGAGATGAACAGAGTAAAAAAAAAGTATAAAAGGGGTAATCTTAGACATAATTATGATTACAATGTAACATTATAAGTTTACATATAAGAGAGGGAGAGTACCGAGTAGGATTTTTTAACATAAAGTTTTAAAACACTTCTATTGCGCTGTTAATGTCTGATAATCGTAATAATTATACATATCCAGAAAGCTTTGCAGAAAGTCTTAATAATAGCTTAGGCGAATTTATTTGGGACGTAGACACAGCGCAGTACCGAGTAGGATTTTTTAATGCATATGGGATTAATAGTAATTGGATTTTTTAACATAAAGTTTTAAAACACTTCTACTGCGCTGTTAATGTCTTATTTCTCTTTAATTTATTATTTTCTTATATATAAGTTGTTTCTATTAAATCGTCTACCTTTGGAATTTCAGTCTTATGAAACAACACTATATTGCTAAATATATAAGCTGTTATAATCATATAATCTATATTACTATAGAAAATATAAAAATTCATATTGACTATAAAAAGACATTAGAACTATATCAAAATAATCTTAGTACACCAGAACTAAGTGATTTTAATAACTTTCTACTTTTTGAACTACAAAGAATTAATTTTGAAATAGAACAAGAAAGAATTTATCTTAGATCAATTAAGAACAAAATAAAATATATTCCATAAGGATAAAATATATGTTAAGACAACATCCAGTAACTAAAGTAATAAGGTGTAGTTATTGGTTTTTAAGAAAAGATATAATAGCAAGGCAGGATCTAAGGAAAGAATTAAAAAAGGTTAAAGCTCTATTAATATCTATATTAGAATTAGCTAAACAAATAGAAGAATCAGAATTAAGATATTATAGTGAACCATGTTATATAGTAAAGAGTCTTATTAATCCAGGAACTATATCAGCTCTACAGTGGGATATACAATATCTAGAAGGTCCAATAGATTCTTATAATAGATTAATAAAATATCATAAGGAGAGAAAAATTTGGATACCATTATGATAAAACAACATAGCTAATTTAAAATATTTAGAATATTTAGACTTAAAAATCAATCCAGAAAAGAAATATAGAATATTAAAAGATAACATAGTAATAAAGTGTAATTTTAGTAGTGGAGAGCATATATTGCATACTGAAGATAAACAATATAATACTTTAATAGATTTAATAATAAACTTTGGAGAAAAAACTCAAGAAAATAATAAAAATATAATAAGAACATTAGAATTAGTAGAAATCGGACATATCAAACAAAGAAAGACTTTAGAAAAATTAGAACAAAATTTAGACTTTATAAAAGCAGAAGAACTAGAAATAGACAGAAAAATACAACTTTTAAATAACAAATTTAATATAGAAAAAAATACCTACTAAAAACGAAATAGAAAAGTTAATTAAGACTATTACGGAAAAGCATAAAATATTAGAAATACAAACAACTAAATTAGTAGAAAAAATAACTGAACAAGTAGAGGTATTAAAAGAAGAGATAAGCGCACTTAAAGAAAAGATAGACACAATAAAGGAAATCGCTCTTTCATGAGTGATATACAAATAGAATTACACCCGATATATGAAGAAGTGTTAAAACTAACAGCAAAAATTCAACCCAATCCGGAAGGACTAAGTAATTATACTCCTCAAAGTAAAGCTGATCAAATAATACTAAAGCAGAATAATACATTAATAATCTTATTATTAGAAGTTAATAGAAAACTAGATAAAATTATTAAGGAAAAAGAACTTAAGACTGAAATTCCAAAGGTAGACGATTTAATAGAACAATTAAAACGAGTTGAAATTAACACCACAAAAAGAATAAATAAAAGTAAGAAAACCACAAAAATGTACTTTTTTCCAAGTGGGTCAAGAAGAACAAACCAAGAAAGATCAAGAATAAGTTTTTCAGAAAATAGAATAGGAAACAATATGTTAGCTAGAATTTTAACTAGAAAAAGACAAGAAGAAGATAAAAAATTAGAAGAAATAATAGATATAGATAAGGATATACAACTTTTTCAGCAAAACCAATTAAGGTTATTAGATCCAAAAATACTATATAATACAGGATATTTTTCCACCAATTCTCAATTATATAGACATTATAGAGAAGAACAATTGTCAGCTATAGGAAGTAAAGTAGAGACATTAAATTTAATCAATCCAGAATCAGTAAAACAAATAAAAAATTATAAAAGGAATTTAATGCATATGGGATTAATAGTAATTGGATTAAAAGGATTAACACGAAAGAATTTAGGGACTAAAGTATTGATAGTAGTATATGATGATAGATGGTCAGATCAGAAGAAATCTATAATAGGTTTAACAGAAGTAGATATGACAAATAACGGAGGAATATTTTATATTAGCCCAGATTTTATGATAAATCTAGCAGAATTTGGAAAAAATATAAAAATAGGAATACAGACTAAAGGGTATGAAGAAATGAATAATGGAAATAATCTATTAATATGTGTAGGTTTTATAGGAAAAATGGCAACAAATAGCAATACAAAATTTAAAATTAAGGTAGACGATGTAGTTGAAGTAATGGGAAATAAAGGTATAAAATTATTAAAACCGATTAAAATTGATCCAGAAGAATATGCGGGATTAGAATGGAACTTAGAAGATTTTTCCAAACCAAAAATATTTAAACCAGAATCTCACTTGATGTATACAAATTCTAATGGAGAAACGTCAATTAGGTTTACTGATTATAATTATTCTACTCATAAAGATATAGATGATGAAGATGAAAATAAAGTTGAAGAAACTGAATGTATGAATGTTGAAATAATACATGAAGAATTTGAAGTAGACATAGCAATAGAAGAAGCAAGAAAATTAGTTAGAGAAAATAAGAATAAGACTTTCCAATGTAAAGGATGTAAAATAGGAAAATTAACCTTAGGAGATGTAGAAGAACATCTTAAAAAATGCGAATTAAGAACAGACAATTTAGGACATAGAAAAGAAAATAGGTTACAAGAAAAATCAGATAAATTTGATCAAATTTTTGAAGAAATACAAGATAGTTATGAGACAGAAACAGATTCAGACCACAGTTTTATGAAACAACACTATATTGCTAAATATATAAGCTGTATAATCACATAATCTATAAGAAAATAACCGTCTTAGATTAATTATTGTCTTAGATATCCTAAAATTATTAAAGTATTATATTGTTTATCTTCATTATGTAATATATGCTCTCCACTACTAAAATTACACTTTATTACTATGTTATCTTTTAATATTCTATATTTCTTTTCTGGATTGATTTTTAAGTCTAAATATTCTAAATGTTTTAAATTAGCTATGTTGTTTTATCCTAATGGTATCCAAATTTTTCTCTCCTTATGATATTTTATTAATCTATTATATGAATCTATTTGACGTTCTAGATATTGTATATCCCACTGTAGAGCTGATATAGTTCCTGGATTAATAAGAAGCTTTACTATATAACTTGGTTCACTATAATATCTTAATTCTGATTCTTCTATTTGTTAGCTAATTCTAATATGATATTAATAGAGCTTTAACCTTTTTTAATTCTTTCTTTAGATCCTGCCTTGCTATTATATCTTTTCTTAAAAACCAATAATTACACCTTATTACTTTAGTTAATGGATGTTGTCTTAACATATATTTTATCCTAATGGAATATATTTTATTTTGTTCTTAATTGATCTAAGATAAATTCTTTCTTGTTCTATTTCAAAATTAATTCTTTGTAGTTCAAAAAGTAGAAAGTTATTAAAATCACTTAGTTCTGGTGTACTAAGATTATTTTGATATAGTTCTAATGTCTTTTTATATTCAATATGAACTTTTATATTTTCTATAGTAATATAGATTATATGATTATAACAGCTTATATATTTAGCAATATAGTGTTGTTTCATAAAACTGTGGTCCAAAAAATCTTCTGGCTCTGATACCAAATTAAAGAGAGATAAGAAAATAATAAATTAAAGAGAAATAAGAAAATAACCGTCTTAGATTAATTATTGTCTTAGATAGAAATTTTTATATATAAAATTATTGTCTTAGATAGTAATTTTTATATATAAAATTATTGTCTTGAATAAAAATAGTGAGAGAGGCTAGATAAATGTATTTGTAGTATTCTAATTATAAGATATAGCTGCTTATTAAATAAATCTACACAAAATCTACTATTTTCTGTTATATAAATAAAATGTGTAGCGTAGTCTACAATAGAATAGAATCCTGTGTCTACGTCCCAAATAAATTCGCCTAAGCTATAATTAAGACTTTCTACAAAGCTTTCTGGATATGTATAATTATTACGATTATCAGACATTAACCTCACCCCGGCCATGGTTAAGTGCACATACCACTTGGTTTATCTTAACCAGCTTTTTCCTAAGAATTTACAGGTTAATCCATCAAAATTGTTAAGAAATTGGAAAGATAACCATATACTAAGAGTAGTTTAATAATTTACAGAATAACAAAACCATACATAATAAAAACATAAGCATAAAAGGAAATCATAACAAGACATAGGGGTAATATCTTAGAACATAACTTAGATAGACATAGTAACTTACATGTTTACAAGAGATGGGATTTCCCTTTCGGAAAACCCGAAAAGGTTTTGCCGGACTTCTGGATTAATAAACGATCAACTTCTAAGCATACAAACTTTATTTATTTTACAAACTTAGAGGAATAAGTACTAGAATATTCATAAAGGGAATATTTTACAAAGTTGTTTCGGAAAGGTTTTTGGGATGGATTTTGGAAAGTTGGCTGAGGCTAAGGCTTTCAGAGGATTTCTTGCTTTTTCTTTCTTGCTCGATGATCTTTCTTCTCCGTTGGTCTGTCTTTTATAGCTGGTTTTTTTGAGCGGATCTGAAATGCGGACTTCAAAAAATTTTGAAATCTTTGTCTTCTTGCCTTGTAGGGTACTTCATTGGGCTCCATCTTCACATGGCTGGTGCAGAGATTCCATTTTATGTCGTCCACTTTTTTCTTAATTGTTTGTCTTTATATCACATCTGTTACATCTGACCCCACTTATTGTCTCCTCCATTATTGTTCTCTATTATTGTTCTTTTGTCTCCTTCTTGATTTATTATTTCCGAATTATTTTTATGTGTCTAAATTATGGAGTGCTATTGAATCAAAACTCATTCCCGAATCATAGTCTTCATATGGATCTTGAGAATCTTGATAATTCAGTTTGTCTTCATTATCATCTCTTCCTGAGCTTTGAGACCTTTCTGGACTAGATCTTGACCTTTCTGGACTGGGACTTGGACTAGGATTTTTTATCATATGTTTGTCTTGTTTTTCTTTTTGTTGGAAGAATTTTTCTAACGTCTGTTTAGTTACAACTTCTATTTTCTCATTTTTTTTTTCTTTTTAGCAATTATACTCTTCTTCTTTAATATGTCTCCATGTGTTAATGTTCTGGGCAGTCTTCGTCTTGATGAGCCTTCGTCTTCACTTTTTGGCAAAGTGACAGCCATAAACGGATTTAATTTGTCTTTACCGGTCACCGTTTGAACCGGACTAGCTGTATCATTATCCGATACAGTGGATTTTTCTGCATTCATTGGGGAACGCACACCCTTCTCATCCATTTTTTCTTGAGATGGAAAACTCATATTTCGTTGCAAAACAACTTGAGTCTGAGACTGCACTAACGCCTGTACCTTTTGTTCTAAAACTTTTACATGCTCCATAAGTCTGATTTTTTCTTTCTCTAAGCTTTCATTCTTCAGGTTCAATCTTCTGAAAGCTTCGGTCATGGATGAGCAGTGGTCACAAAATATTATTTTGTCTGTGTCTTTTTGGATTTTATACTGGATCTTTTCTGGGTTTTGTCTAAGAGCTGGGGAAATATAGTAATTAGGTCCTAGTATTCCTCTTGCATAGTCTAGAGCTTCAGTAAAATCATTAAAACCTTTAAAAAGTGGTTTTTGTATATCTTTAATAGAGTCTAATACTTCTATCCATGTTTGAAAAATACCATTTGTCTTACCGTGTATGACTACATAGTATTTAAACTTCTTCTCTTGATTTTTGTCTGTAAAATATTGCCCTAAGGCATTAAGAGCTGCTATAACATATTTAGTGTCTTTCTTATTATATGTTATCCATAAATTATCAATCAAGCATCTCTGAGGTCTATCTATAACACATTCTGGCAAAACTCTAAATGAAATATTTGATGGTGGGAAAAATATTAAATTATGCTTCCCAAAATTTATTCTTTCTAAATTATTTTGTTTTGTAATGGTCTGTGGCTTAAAATGAAGATTACCTAATACTGCCTGCGAATATCTGTCTGAGGGTGAGGCTTGAACGCCTTTTCCCTTGTCTTCAGTCTTTGGAACTGTTGGTCTCATTCTGTACATATAAAATATTCTTATTAATTGACAATAATTTTTAGCCTACTTAAAGTGTAAGCTAAATTATTATCTTTTCCTTTAATATGTTCAAAGACTAAATTATATATTGATATTGTATCAATAAAATTTAACCATCTCCTTCTACTACTATTTTTTGAATTTATCTTTTGGTGGAATTTTACAATAGCTTCACAGTCAGTTCTAATTGTTACTTCTTGTTTGTTTAATATATATAATTTAAAACTGTTTAATCCGTATATAACAGCTAGGATTTCTGCGTCTATACTACTCATATTTCCTTTCTCTTTATATTTTCCACTTTGGTATGCACATATTTTTTCTGTATTCTTATCACTATATTTATTAGGTTTTGCTTTTAAAACTGCTCCCCATCCTTCAAAACTTCCATCTGTTTCTATAATTAAATAGTCAGTTTCTAATGGCATAGTTAAATCAGGAATATTTCTTATTTTTTCTTTAATCTTTTGTACTAATTTAATATCTTCTGTATTAAAATGTTTTTGCCCCGTAGATCCTGTCTTAGCATATAAAGGTCCTGCTATTTTTCCTAGGTCTTTTATAAAACTTCTTGCATAATTTACTATTCCTAGAAACTTTTGTAGTTCTTTAATATTGTCTAGTTTATCTGGCATTTCTAGAGCTTTTTTAGCTATATGCGGTTGCAGCTTAATCCTTCCATCTCCTAGAACTACTCCTAAAAAGTTTATATAACTTTTACATAATTTCATTTTCTTTTTACTAATAATTAATCTATTATCTACAAATAATCTAAATACTGTTTGTAAATGTCCTAAATGTTCTTTAATATCTTTACTAAATACTAATATATCATCTACATATACTAAGACAAACCTTTTATATTCTCCAAATATATTATTCATTTTTCTCTGGAAAATTGGTGGAGCTGTTTTTAATCCGAACGGCATGACTAACCATTCAAAATGTCCTTCTGGACAAGTAAATGATGTCCACTCGATACTGTCTTCGTGCATTTTTAATTGCCAATATCCTGATTTACAATCAAATTTACTAAATATCTTTTTACCTTGTATCCTATTTATTAATTCCTTTTTTCAGGTAGCTTATATCCATCTGTTTTAGTGTTATCATTAAGTCTTTTATAATTTATTACCATTCTCGCTTTTCCCCTTACTATTTCACTATGATTTCTAACCATAAAAGCTGATGATCTATGTTTAGAAGTAGATCTCCTTATTACACCTAAGTCTATAAGTTCTTTAATTTGAATTTTAAAGTCGTTAAGGTCTTCATTTGTAGCTTCTATTGAGGCCGTTTTAATTATATATTCCGGTTTATTATGTCTAATTTACACATTACTTTATTGTTTTCCCAGTGTTTTAAAGGTTTTTCTCATATTATTTCTATCTCATCTAAAATTTTTATTATATTTTCTAGATCTTTTTCATTCTTTATTATTCCTATTCTTTGTAATCCGGTTTTGAAATTGTATAATTCTGTTTCAATGTCTATTAATGTATAATCTTTTTCTATTATATCTCTATCTTCATTTTCTTCTAATATTAAATTTTTTATTTCTTCTTTAGCCCTACAACATGTTTTATTATCTTTACATTTTTTACAATATTCTTTCTCATTTTCTTGCAGGTATATCTGATTTTCCTTTAATCTTGTCCTTATCCTAGTTGCGGCTTCTATTGTTTGTACTGGTGTTTGTGTAATATTTTGAAAGAATATTACTCCATCTCTACTAAGCAAACAACTACCAATATTATGTAATATAAAACTTATACCTAACACAAAATCTACATTTATATTTAGATCTCTTACCCAAATTTTATCTACCTTATAACTAGGTTTATAAAAATCTAAACATGTATTTACAAAACTAATCTGTGATTTATCTATATAATGTTTATAGATATTATGGGTTCCATCCATTTGCATAGCTGCTACTGGTTTGTCTAATGTTTTTATTAAATTAGGTGGAACTATCTTCTTATTTATTATGCATCTCGTGCATCCTGAGTCTACTAGAGCTAATGTTTCTATTTCATAATCTTCTATTTTAATTCTTGCTAGAATTTTTATCGTAGATAATTTTTTATCTTTGTTACATATTAAGGCATCATAATTTTCTATACTCATCAGTTCTCTTTCTTCTTCATTTCTTATATCTTCTAATTTCTCCTTTCCTTTTTCCATTTTTTGTATTCTTTTTTCTAATTCATTTATTCTATTTTCTAATGTAATTATTCTTAAATTTATAACAGAATTATTTGTCTCTTGATAAATTTCTTCTTTAGTTATTTTTATTTCAAAATCTTTTTGTATACATAAAATACATCCTTCTAAATAGCATAATTTACATTTAGCTCTTTTATTTCTACTAGGATACCATTTACATTTAAAACATTGATTGCTATCTAATCCTTTATTTATTTCAAACTCATGGGTACAGTCTTCTAATATATTTACAAAGTTATTTTCTTTTAGGTCTAATTTTTCTAATCCTATTTCATTTATTAATTCCTCTTCTTCTGATTCTGAGGTTTCTATTTGAGTTTCGTCTACTTCTACACTTACTATAGAGTATATACTTTCGTTGTCTGACATGTATTCATCTACATTTATTAGAGTTTCTTGAAAATCTTCTATTAACTGTGAATTTCTTGTTTTGCTATTGATTCTTTTTGGACAAGTGTTGGCTAAATGTTCTACACTACCACAAGTAAAACATTCTAATTTGTTTTTATAATTTCTATCTGTTCTATATTTTCTAACATGCCTATTTCTATTTAAATAGGGCTTTCTAGCTGAAGACTTTCTAAGATAATAATTTTTTCTATTGTATTCCTTATTGTATTGGGGTTTATATCTTTTGTATTTCTTTCTTTTGTATTCATTTTTGTCATAATTTTGGGTTGTATATACTGTTGATTTACAGAAACTCATATTGTTCTGTTTTAACTGTTTTTGTATTTGTAAGTTTGTACATTTTTCCTGTAATATTTCCATAATATGCTGTACTTTGTGTCCTATAGACCATTTTGTATTTGGGTTTTGTATTACTCCTTCTCTTTTATACCATCTTTCTTCTATTTCTCTTCCTAAGACTCCTGGTAATTTATTGAATAATTTTTTACCTAATTCTTGATCAAAAGCATTTCCACTAATAGTACAATAATAAAAGTAATCATTTAAAAACTTCTTTATATGGAACCAACTACTTATACTTAACTGTTCTAATTTTATTAAAGCATTCTTTTGTAGTACTACTAATCCACTATTTGGATCTTCTCCTGTAATCAAACTATATATTTTATTTGTAAAATTATAAGGATTTGCACCCATTGCTATTAAATTTTGAAAATCTTGAGGGAATTCTGATTTATAAGCTTCCCATAAACCTTTTGTAGATTCTCCTAGAAAAGTTTCCATATATTTATACATTGTTTCTGCATCTGTGGCATTATAAGTTTTTATAAAGTCTGCTACTACTATTCCTTTCCATAGATCTATTACTGAGTTCCACATTTGTGGATCATGGGCTGCTATATTTAATATTTTACTTTTACTACCTCCTTCTTGTAATCTTATAGGTTCTTCTATTGGCATCCTTTTTCCTGATGGTTTTACATTTTCTATTTCTGTTTCTTGGTCTATCCTGTATACTCTTCTTCTAGGTACATTCCCCGTACTAGTATCTACTGTACTTTGGTATGTTGTTCTTTGAAATGGGCTTGGGCTAGAACTAACTGATTCCATTAATTCTTTTAGGGTAATTACCGAATCTGTTTCTGTCTCATAACTATCTTGTATTTCTTCAAAAATTTGATCAAATTTATCTGATTTTTCTTGTAACCTATTTTCTTTTCTATATCCTAAATTGTCTGTTCTTAATTCGCATTGTTTAAAATGTTCTTCTACATCTCCTAAGGTTAGTTTTCCTAGTTTACATCCTTTACATTGGAAAGTCTTATTCTTATTTTTTCTAACTAATTTTCTTGCTTCTACTATTGCTATGTCTACTTCAAATTCTTCATGTATTATTTCAACATTCATACATTCAGTTTCTTCAACTTTATTTTCATCTTCATCATCTATATCTTTATGAGTAGAATAATTATAATTAGTAAACCTAATTGACGTTTCTCCTTTAGAATTTGTATACATCAAGTGAGATTCTGGTTTAAATATTTTTGGTTTGGAAAAATCTTCTAAGTTCCATTCTAATCCCGCATATTCTTCTGGATCTATTTTAATCGGTTTTAATAATTTTATACCTTTATTTCCCATTACTTCAACTACATCGTCTACCTTAATTTTAAATTTTGTATTGTTATTTGTTGCCATTTTTCCTATAAAACCTACACATATTAATAGATTATTTCCATTATTCATTTCTTCATACCCTTTAGTCTGTATTCCTATTTTTATATTTTTTCCAAATTCTGCTAGATTTATCATAAAATCTGGGCTAATATAAAATATTCCTCCGTTATTTGTCATATTTACTTCTGTTAAACCTATTATAGATTTCTTCTGATCTGACCATCTATCATCATATACTACTATCAATACTTTAGTCCCTAAATTCTTTCTTGTTAATCCTTTTAATCCAATTACTATTAATCCCATATGCATTAAATTCCTTTTATAATTTTTTATTATTTTACTGATTCTGGATTGATTAAATTTAATGTCTCTACTTTACTTCCTATAGCTGACAATTGTTCTTCTCTATAATGTCTATATAATTGAGAATTGATGGAAAAATATCCTGTATTATATAGTATTTTTGGATCTAATAACCTTATTGGTTTTGATGAAAAATTTGTATATCCTTATCTATATCTATTATTTTTTCTAATTTTTGATCTTCTTCTTGTCTTTTTCTAGTTAAAATTCTAGCTAACATATTGTTTCCTATTCTATTTTCTGAAAAACTTATTCTTGATCTTTCTTGGTTTGTTCTTCTTGACCCACTTGGAAAAAAGTCCATTTTTGTGGTTTTCTTACTTTTATTTTTTCTTTTTGTGGTGTTATTTCAACTCTTTTTAATTGTTCTATTAAATCGTCTACCTTTGGAATTTCAGTCTTAAGTTCTTTTTCCTTAATAATTTTATCTAGTTTTCTATTAACTTCTAATAATAAGATTATTAATGTATTATTCTGCTTTAGTATTATTTGATCAGCTTTACTTTGAGGAGTATAATTACTTAGTCCTTCCGGATTGGGTTGAATTTTTGCTATTAGTTTTAACACTTCTTCATATATCGGGTATAATTCTATTTGTGTATCACTCATGAAAGAGCGATTTCCTTTATTGTGTCTATCTTTTCTTTAAGTGCGCTTATCTCTTCTTTTAATACCTCTACTTGTTCAGTTATTTTTTCTACTAATTTAGTTGTTTGTATTTCTAATATTTTATGCTTTTCCGTAATAGTCTTAATTAACTTTTCTATTTCGTTTTTTGTAGGTATTTTTTCTATATTAAATTTGTTATTTAAAAGTTGTATTTTTCTGTTTATTTCTAGTTCTTGTGCTTTTATAAAGTCTAAATTTTGTTCTAATTTTTCTAAAGTCTTTCTTTGTTTGATATGTCCGATTTCTACTAATTCTAATGTTCTTATTATATTTTTATTATTTTCTTGAGTTTTCTTTTCCAAAGTTTATTATTAAATTTATTAAAGTATTATATTGTTTATCTTCAGTATGTAATATATGCTCTCCACTACTAAAATTACACTTTATTACTATGTTATCTTTTAATATTCTATATTTCTTTTCTGGATTGATTTTTAAGTCTAAATATTCTAAATGTTTTAAATTAGCTATGTTGTTTTATCCTAATGGTATCCAAATTTTTCTCTCCTTATGATATTTTATTAATTTATTATAAGAATCTATTTGACCTTCTAGATATTGTATATCCCACTGTAGAGCTGATATAGTTCCTGGATTAATAAGACTCTTTACTATATAACTTGGTTCACTATAATATCTTAATTCTGATTCTTCTATTTGTTTAGCTAACTCTAATATAGATATTAATATAGCTTTAACCTTTTTCAATTCTTTCTTTAGATCCTGCCTTGCTATTATATCTTTTCTTAAAAACCAATAATTACACCTTATTACTTTAGTTACTGGATGTTGTCTTAACATATATTTTATCCTAATAGAATATATTTTATTTTGTCTTAATTGATCTAAGATAAATTCTTTCTTGTTCTATTTCAAAATTAATTCTTTGTAGTTAAAAAAGAAGAAAGTTATTAAAATCACTTAGTTCTGGTGTACTAAGATTATTTTGATATAGTTCTAATGTCTTTTTATATTCAATATGAATTTTTATATTTTCTATAGTAATATAGATTATATGATTATAACAGCTTATATATTTAGCAATATAGTGTTGTTTCATAAAACTGTGGTCCGAAAAATCTTCTGGCTCTGATACCAAATTAAAGAGAGATAAGAAAATAATAAATTAAAGAGAAATAAGAAAATAACCTTCTTAGATTAATTATTGTCTTAGATAATAATTTTTATATATAAAATTATTGTCTTGAATAAAAATAGTGAGAGAGGCTAGATAAATATATTTGTAGTATTCTAATTATAAGATATAGCTGCTTATTAAATAAATCTACACAAAATCTACTATTTTCTGTTATATAAATAAAATGTATAGCGTAGTCTACGATAGAATAGAATCCTGTGTCTACGTCCCAAATAAATTCGCCTAAGCTATAATTAAGACTTTCTGCAAAGCTTTCTGGATATGTATAATTATTACGATTATCAGACATTAATAGCGCAGTAGAAGTGTTTTAAAACTTTATGTTAAAAAAATCCTACTCGGTACTCTCCCTCTCTTATATGTAAACTTATAATGTTACATTGTAATCATAATTTTGTCTAAGATTACCCCTTTTATACTTTTTTTTTATCTCTTCTTTCCAATTCTTCATAGATTTGAATCTATTCTTAACTCTTTTTTCTTTAACCTCACCCCGGCCATGGTTAAGTGCACATACCACTTGGTTTATCTTAACCAGCTTTTTCCTAGGAATTTACAGGTTAATCCATCAAAATTGTTAAGAAATTGGAAAGATAACCATATACTAAGAGTAGTTTAATAATTTACAGAATAACAAAACTATACATAATAAAAACATAAGCATAAAAGAAAATCATAACATGACATAGGGGTAATATCTTAGAACATAACTTAGATAGACATAGTAACTTACATGTTTACAAGAGATGGGATTTCCCTTTCGGGAAACCCGAAAAGGTTTTGCCGGACTTCTGGATTAATAAACGATCAAGTTCTAAGCATACAAACTTTATTTATTTTACAAACTTAGAGGAATAAGTACTAGAATATTCATAAAGGGAATATTTTACAAAGTTGTTTCGGAAAGGTTTTTGGGATGAATTTTGGAAAGTTGGCTGAGGCTAAGGCTTTCAGAGGATTTCTTGCTTTTTCTTTCTTGCTCGATGATCTTTCTTCTCCGTTGGTCTGTCTTTTATAGCTGGTTTTTTTGAGCGGATCTGAAATGCGGACTTCAAAAATTTTTGAAATCTTTGTCTTCTAGCCTTGTAGGGTACTTCATTGGGCCCCATCTTCACATGGCTGGTGCAGATATTCCATTTTATGTCGTCCACTTTTTTCTTACTTGTTTGTCTTTATATCACATCTGTCACATCTGACACCATTATTGTCTCCTCCATTATTGCTCTCTATTATTGTTCTTTTGTCTCCTTCTTGATTTATTATTTCCAAATTATTTTTATGTGTCTAAATTATGGAGTGCTATTGTATCAAAACTCATTCCCGAATCATAGTCTTCATATGGATCTTGAGAATCTTGATAATTCAGGTTGTCTTCATTATCATCTCTTCCTGAGCTTTGAGACCTTTTTGGACTAGATCTTGACCTTTCTGGACTGGGACTTGGACTAGGATTTTTTATCATATGTTTGTCTTGTTTTTCTTTTTGTTGGAAGAAATTTTCTAACGTCTGTTTAATTACAACTTTTATTTTCTCATTTTTTTTTTCTTTTTAGCAATTATACTCTTCTTCTTTAATATGTCTCCATGTGTTAATGTTCTGGGCAGTTTTCGTCTTGATGAGCCTTCGTCTTCACTTTTTGGCAAAGTGACAGCCATAAACGGATTTGATTTGTCTTTACCGGTCACTGTTTGAACCGGACTAGCTGTATCATTATCCGATACAGTGGATTTTTCTGCATTCATTGGGGAACGCACACCCTTCTCATCCATTTTTTCTTGAGATGGAAAACTCGTATCTTGTTGCAAAACAACTTGAGTCTGAGACTGCATTAACGCCTGTACCTTTTGTTCTAAAACTTTTACATGCTCCATAAGTCTGATTTTTTCTTTCTCTAAGCTTTCATGCTCCATAAGACTATGATTCGGGAATGAGTTTTGATTCAATAGCACTCCATAATTTAGACACATAAAAATAATTCGGAAATAATAAATCAAGGAGACAAAAGAACAATAATAGAGAACAATAATGGAGGAGATAATAAGTGGGGTCAGATGTGACAGATGTGATATAAAGACAAACAAGTAAGAAAAAAGTGGACGACATAAAATGGAATCTCTGCACCAGCCATCTGAAGATGGGGCCCAATGAAGTACCCTACAAGGCTAGAAGACAAAGATTTCAAAATTTTTTGAAGTCCGCATTTCAGATCCGCTCAAAAAAACCAGCTATAAAAGACAGACCAACGGAGAAGAAAAATCATGGAGCAAGAAAGAAAAAGCAAGAAATCCTCTGAAAGCCTTAGCCTCAGCCAACTTTCCAAAATTCATCCCAAAAACCTTTCCGAAACAACTTTGTAAAATATTCCTTTTATGAATATTCTAGTACTTATTCCTCTAAGTTTGTAAAATAAATAAAGTTTGTATGCTTAGAAGTTGATCGTTTATTAATCCAGAAGTCCGGCAAAACCTTTTCGGGTTTCCCGAAAGGGAAATCCCATCTCTTGTAAACATGTAAGTTACTATGTCTATCTAAGTTATGTTCTAAGATACTACCCCTATGTCTTGTT
Organism: Nicotiana benthamiana; assembly: GCA_034376525.1. NCBI lineage: Eukaryota > Viridiplantae > Streptophyta > Magnoliopsida > Solanales > Solanaceae > Nicotiana > Nicotiana benthamiana. The sequence continues at coordinate 27,279,179 of CM067327.1, read as the reverse complement.
ATGATTTCCTTTTATGCTTATGTTTTTATTATGTATAGTTTTGTTATTTTGTAAATTATTAAACTACTCTTAGTATATGGTTATCTTTCCAATTTCTTAATAATTTTGATGGATTAACCTGTAAATTCCTAGGAAAAAGCTGGTTAAGATAAACCAAGTGGTATGTGCACTTAACCATGGCCGGGGTGAGGTTAAAGAAAAAAGAGTTAAGAATAGATTCAAATCTATGAAGAAATTGAAAGAAGAGATGAACAGAGTAAAAAAAAGTATAAAAGGGGTAATCTTAGACATAATTATGATTACAATGTAACATTATAAGTTTACATATAAGAGAGGGAGAGTACCGAGTAGGATTTTTTAACATATAGTTTTAAAACACTTCTACTGCGCTGTTAATGTCTGATAATCGTAATAATTTTACATATCCAGAAAGCTTTGCAGAAAGTCTTAATTATAGCTTAGGCGAATTTATTTGGGACGTAGACACAGGATTCTATTTTATCGTAGACTACGCTATACATTTTATTTATATAACAGAAAATAGTAGATTTTGTGTAGATTTATTTAATAAGCAGCTATATCTTATAATTAGAATACTACAAATACATTTATCTAGCCTCTCTCACTATTTTTATTCAAGACAATAATTTTATATATAAAAATTACTATCTAAGACAATAATTTTATATATAAAAATTACTATCTAAGACAATAATTAATCTAAGACGGTTATTTTCTTATTTCTCTTTAATTTATTATTTTCTTATCTCTCTTTAATTTGGTATCATATATATATATATATATATATATATATATATATATATGAAAAATATTCTATGTGGGATGGATGTAAAACATTAATTGGGTGATTAATAGGTATGAGGAAAATGTTCGAGCAGCCACGTATGCTTATATGGAGCAAAAGCATAAATCTTAAGACTGGTACAAAATCTATAAAAAGAATAAATAACGAAGCAAAATAAGATCATCAAATTAGATTATATGTGGTTTAATTTACATTCCCTATCAAAGAGGGAAGTCGATTACTTAGGTGGAAGTTCCTACATTTAATTCTAGGGGCCAGTTGTACAGTACAATGTTGGGGTGAAATAAAAAATAGCGAAATTTGTAACTAGTCGTTCGAAAATAGCCCAACTTTAAAAGTAATTAAAATTTAGTTATTTTTTATGTAAAAATAAATTTGAACAAAAATACTGTTTAAAACCCGAAAAATATTCCTGTATATTATGCTGGAGTTCTATTATGCTTATGTTGGAACTCCATCATATTATATTAGAGTTTCAGGATAAGTATGTTGGAACTCCATCAGCATAAGTACACTAGAACTCCAGCATAATATACTGAAATTTCAATAAGTATATTGGTCCAGTATAATATATTTGAGTTTGGAGCACTGGTGCTCCAGTCTCCAGTATATTATACTGGAACCAGCAAAGTATACAAGTCCAGCATAATATGTTTGAGTTCATATACAGATGCACTGAACTCCAGTATATTATGCTGGACCGGTTTCTATTTCAGCAAAATATTGGCTATTTTTTATTGACTTGGTAAACGATAGTTATTTTTGAATGACCAATATAAAAACTAGCTATATCGTGCTATTTTTACTACAATGTTGATAGTGCTAGAATGGGGCGGCTCGTCCCTAAAGCAGGTAAACAACTACTTTAGGCCCCACATTTGTGCACATTTGTGAAGGCCCCATTTTCTTTACACTTAATAGATTATACATAAATTTAAAGAAAACAGTATGTGAAGTGAAAAAAAGTTTGATATCTTTATTTAACAAATAAATAGACGAAGGATATGCAACTGCTTTGATTTCTGCCAAGGAAAGTGCATTTAAAATTAATATCAAACCTGAATTGCATAAGAAACGATATATAGGAAGAATAATTTGAGAAGAATATAATAGTAAAATCTCAAAATTTCTCAAAGACTCGTTCCATAACAAATGACTTTTTAACCTTTGTTGTGCCCTTAAAAATATTGACTCAAACGATATATGAATCAAACATTCAAATTAATAAATATATGACATATATTTTTTATATAAAATTTATTATTTAATCACAGATAATTACTGATTTAAGTTTTAATTTAATTTAACACTTAATTTGATAAATTAATATGATTTGGACGTGCATGCATTAGGTTTGAATCTCTTTGTTTTTTTTTTCTTTTTTTCTTTTGTTTTTTTTGCATGTCAGTGTCTCACTAGCCAAATTGAACTAGACTATATAGTTTGCGGTTTTACCCCCAATATGACGGACATCAGAAAGTCCATTTATTTAACAATGACACTAAAGTAAGAGGAATTAACGGTGGATTTCATCATGCATGGCGTTGTCACACCATTTTCTTCATCAGTTAGAGGCGAGGAGCCAGAATATTAAAATTTATGAGTCCCGAATTAACTTGCAATCATAACTCCTTTTAATTAAAGAATTAACAACTAAATATTAATTTTTTAATGATGTATATGTTTATCTTAAAATTGCATAATAATTAAACTTATAATATGGTTTTAAGGATACGTGATTTCACCTAATACCAATTGATAAATGCAAAGAGTAACAATAGAAATTAACAATAATATAAAGCAAACAGTGTTTGAACAGAATTCAGCCCTCGAACTTGAATACCCTCGAACTAGTTTGTGCAAGAACAATTAAAATATAACAAGCTGATGAACAAGAATATGAACTATAGAAAAGGCGTTATATTACTTTGATCTCTCAGAGTGTAAGGTGTTTACAACATGATTAGGATCCTCTTTATATAATAGAGAAACCATATCTATAGTACAATTCTAAATACGGAAATGAATCCTATGATTAGCCTAAACAAGTACCTTTGATTTGATCCGTTCCGAGATTTCCGCCATGATCTTCGGCCAGTCGCAAATCTCGCTTTCATGTTATTATACTTTTCTTGGAGTCTACCTCATTTGGTCTCAATCGCTACCGGCCTCGATCTCGGCATGCACTTCGATTCTCGAACTCGGTACCTTGTCTTCGTCACTTTAATCTGCTCCACTACGAGGCTAACCCTCGATTCAACTCACTGATCTCCATCAAATAGTAAAATCGGGCCCGATTTTAACCGTATATAGATAATCCCCTCGTTTCTTGGACGAAGAAAGCTTTCCCTCTCGGCTTCGTTAACTAGACTTGAGAACATCACATGAATTCCCTTTTTCAGCTTTTCCGTACTTGCTTAATACACTAATTATGTTTCATTCCGTTAAGCTATACATTGCCTTGAACCCGACCTCGTGCTTGCCCTAAGCCAAAGAAGGAAGAGAGATTCCAAAGCTGGAATTCGAATTAGAAGAGGAAAAAAATTGAAATGATGATGATAAAAAGTGAAAAGAGGAGCGGCTAGCTAGCGCAAGGAAATGGCAAAGGGATATCCTTTTCCTTGAGGAAAAAGAGAAACCTCCTGAGCCTTCGATTTTATTCTCTGATTTGTCATGACATCATCCTCGTGACTTAAGCGGCAGAAGTGATTGAAACGTCCCGTCTGTACAGTTCCCAAAGTCATTAATGAGCTTCAGTTGGTGGTCGGCCACTAGTTCCTTTGAACCGTCGTCGTGTATCGCTTAAATAGGCCCCTCTCTCTTATTGATTCAGTCTTTACTTTTACTTTCTTCTAATCCCTTAAGTTGTTTATATCTCTTAAGCTCTTTATTCTTCAAAATCTCCAGGTTTCGTTATCAACCTTCCCTCAAAACACCAAGCGTTATTCTCTTCTTCTTTCTTTGAACTTATATAAAAAAGGAAAAAAATGTCAAAACTGTACCTCAAAAGGAAAAAGCTTCTTCATCGCGGCCGGCCGACGGTAAAACACCGATGGAGCCACACCTTGAGAAGTGTGTTCCAAGGGGGTGTGAACTTACTTCCGACTTCAAAGTCAAGAAAACTCCATTGGCCCCTAGTCAATACGAGCCAATGTCGAGATATATATGCTCGATAACTGAGTGTGACCTTGAGTAGGTTAAAAAAGACTACCATTGAGAAGATAAAAAGGTAGTGATTTCGACCCCCGAAGAAGACATCACCACCCACGTGAAAGGGTTTTTGAATGTTTACACTTTCCCTTTCATGTTGGTCCATATCGATCCCGTCATCATCGATTATTTCCACCAATACCAAATAACCCTATGTCATATCCATCCCTCATTTTGGCAGATTGTCATTCTGCTTCGATTTTTCATGAGCAAACTCGAACGAGTGTCTTTCACGCTCGACCATCTTATCAGGCTATACAATCCTTGTCTCTATCGAGGTGGGTTAACAAGGCTTTAGCGTCGGGCTACCAAGGTTTTGTTCTCGAGCATAGAAAAGGACAAGGATCGAGGATGGATGGGCCGATTTGTTCGAGTGAAGACTTTCGACCTAATCCCGGCCGAGAAAATGCCATTTCCCAATAAATGGGATATGAAGAGTAAGTATAATCCCACCTATAACATCCATTTATTGTTTTGTTTCCTTTGCTTTTTCTTACTGATATCCTTTCCTATGATGTAGCGATCTCTTGGATGCCCGGTGTAATTCCTAACCTCGAGAGCTGGGTTCGGAAATTGGCTTCGGCCTCTTCGTATGTTGAGCGCTCATGGCGCCATTTGGAAAAGGGTCGATGGGAGGTAAAAAATCATGGTAAGCCCCTTTTCACATATTAGATTATCTTTTCTGAAATATTTTTTCCATACTCACTTGGTTTCCTTCCATACAGGCATCGGAGAAAATGCAGTTATGAGGCCCCCGTCCGGGAAGGAAGAGGCGTCGCCCTTACACCTGAAACCGGTGAATGATAAAAAGAGAAAAAGGGTCTCGACCTCTGAGGACCCAACGCCCAAACAAAGTAAGGCTCGTAAGCCAAAGAAAGACACATAATCCTGCATGCAGAGGTAGTTCAGCGACTAAGAGATGAAGAAGAAAAACACGAAGTGGATGGCTCCGAGCTGGTAGCTCGAGTGAAGAGGAGCACTGAGGCCCCAAAGAGCTCTGAGTCGGTAAAGGTTGGAGAAATCTAGCCCTGTATCGAGAGAGACTCGGTAGAAGACCCGGGAAAATTCCCCGAGTTATTGGAGACTGAAGATGTCTCATGCTGAGATGAGAAATTGGTAGGTATTTCTGATAGGGCCGGTTCTAAGGCCCTTCGAAAGAAGAGAATGCTCCAAGTGTTTCACTTGGGGCAATAGAAATTGGGGACTCCATGCAACTTCCTTCCTTCTTGGAAGGGAAAGTTCGGAAGGCTCATGCTATGAAGGCCCCTCAGGTAGAAGGTGCCATCGGAGGGGAGGACCTTTTCTAAAGTTGTTTTGACGGGGTCGATGATGTCGTCGGCTTGAATGACTTGAACATATCGAGGAGGAACTTGGGCGAAACTTCCTCGAGTTTCAGATTGAATAGCCAGTTCCCAGACTAGTGTCGATCCTGAGTGCAAACAGACCATCATTATTACGGTCATGGAGAATGCACAAGTTTTTGCCGCCTCCGTAGGGGTGGACAATAATCTTCAAGGTCTAGTTACCGAGGAGGATCAAGCTCTGATGGACAAGGTGGGAGCACCATGCCTCTTCAATGAGATCTATCAAGCTTTGAATCGGGTAAGCCCTAACCTTTTATGTTGACATCGGTCTCCATACTTGTGTTTTTCTCTCATTACCTAATTCTTTCCCTTCTATCTGTGTAGGCCTCGGTACTTCATCATGAAGCTTTCTTCAAGTCTCGAAGAGTTGAGTCGATATGAATATGAAATGTAAGTTCCTATGGAGGAGAAAAATGCTCTCAAGCTTCTTGGTGAGCAAAAAGAAAAAGAAATCAAAGGTCTCCGAGATGAGTTGGCTGTGGCCCAGAAAGAACAAAGTGAGATGACCGAGCTGATAAATAAAGTCTTAGATTCTTATTGCCTCGGTTTGCGAGTGATGGCTAATAATTCAATATCGCAGGTCCAGCGGCTGCATGAAATGATCGTGCATACTCGAGGAGAGGTAGATGAGGTAAAGGTAGAGGCTTCAATGTGGAAGCAAAAGATGGATCCCTTGCCTCGAAGAAAGAGGCAGCTCGAGCTTAGTTATCCTCAGCCGAGCGCTAACTCCAAGGCATGAAAGAGAAGATCTTGGAACAATCCAAGAAGATTGAGGAGCTACATGCTCGGTTAGACACAGAGATTGTAGCGGTGAAATCTAAGGCTGAGACGGTTAAGGCCGATGTTGAGGCAATCGTGACTGTCTATTGATTTAACACCGAGGCTGCTCAAACTCGAGCTAAAGAAGTTTCCTATTCTGCTCAGGCTAAAGAATATTGGGTTGCCGAGCATGCCAATGCCCAGTCAGGAAGAGAGACTCCTGAGGAGATTCTTGCTCGTAGATTTAACCTTGCCGTCGATATCAAGAATGTGAAAGAACTTGAGGCTGAAGCAAAAGCATTGATCTCTTCTGATGAGGATAATCCCGGGAGTGAGTGGACCTGAGAGAAAAAGAGATCCAGATGGCAAGGATGTCGCTCCAAGGAAAATTTGGCCCTTTGGATTTTTATATTTTGAATTTTTGTGCAGGACCTTGATCGGTCCTTGTAAATATTTTCATATGTATAAAAGATCTCTTTTCTTTCTGGCTTGTCTTTATTTTAATTTCGGCCTTGTGAAAATTCTATTTCGTTCATGCCTTGTTCATGAGTACAAGCTTAGGAAATTTGGTCAAAGTCGGACTAATGTAGTCTTTGTGATTGAGTGAGTACTTATTCGAACTCGAAGTAGGATCACCCTTAGGTTTTAGTTGAGTGAGGTTGAATTCTCAAACTCAAAAATAAAATGGCCCTTAGGCTATTGAATTAGGCCGATATGGCCTTAAAATTAATGTATTTTCACCCTTTTTCGTCCTAGAACGTTAATCATGTAAAAATTTGTTATGCTTTAGCATGAAATAAGTTCGTTCGGTAGTTCGAACAATTTGGTACCCCTTAGGGCTTTCGAGGGTTGATGTGATCGAAACCATTTATAAATTTTCAAGGGTAGCCTTTTAAACCGATTTTACGAAAATATATAAAGGCCAATTTTATTACGGAATTCGGACAACTTCAAGTCGTGTTGGTTTAGTCGTAGTCTTTGACTTGGGATTTACCTCTTGGGCTTGTTTCCCAGTTACACTTCGAAATTGTTCAAAGTCTTAGTCCCCGATTGGGATGGCTATAGCCTGTAAAACCAAGGGTTGACTCTTTAAGGTTTTATGATCTCAAGATTTTACTAGTTTGATTAAATCGATTTTTTGGACGACAGTCCTCGAGTAGGGGGTAAGTCGTTCAAACTTCAGTTATGATCGACCCTTAATCCTGTTTCCACAATAGACCAAAAGTAAGAAATTGTAAAGTAAAAATACTTCTCTCAATAGATTATACATGAGTACATGTTTGTATTTAGGGTTCGAGTAATCTACATGGGCACAGTTCGTTCAACCGTTTGGCCCTTACAAAGTTTTACCTATCGAGACATTGTCGACACGAAGTGCCTTCCTTATACAAATTTAACATCTGAGTTGATGCCCTCCAGTATTCGAGGTTGATTTTAAAGAAGCCTTGGATAATGTTGAATTTCCTTAAGGTAGCACAAATAATGGTTGCCTCGTTAAAAATCTTGCCAGAAAAACCCACTTGGGACAAAACTGAGTCCAAGGGAAAAAGAGAGCAACACATTTTTAAAACCTATGGACTTTGTTTTAGAGAGTTCCTTGATGTCTTCGACTGGACACCTACAATTGGTTAGTATAAAATACAAATGAAAATGGAGAAAGTCGTACCTTAGCAGTAATATCGTTTGAGGAGTGATATGTTCCAATTGTTTGGTGATTGCTCCCTATCTATCGTGCCATGTTCGTAAGATCCTTTTCTGATTATTTTGAGGACCCGATATGGTCCCTCCCAGTTCGGGCCAAGTTTCCCTTCGTTTGGTTCTCGAGTATTGAGGGTGACCTTTCTTAGAACTATGTCCTTGATTTTAAAGTGTCGAAGATTGGCTCTTCGATTATAGTACCTTTTGATCTGTTGTTTCTGTATGGCCATTCGAATGACGGCGTCCTCTCATCTTTCATCTAATAATTCTAGGCTTGTATTCATGGCCTTGTAATTTGACTCCTCCATTGCATACCGAAAACTGAAGCTAGGTTCTCCGACTTTAACCAAGATCAAAGATTCGGCACTGTAGACTAAAGAGATTGGTGTTGCCCCCATACTAGATTTCGATGTTTTACGATATGCCTATAGGACCTCGAGCTATACTTCTCTCCATTTTTCTTTGGCTTCGTTCAGTCTTTTCTTTAGATTTTGGATGATGGTCTTGTTTGTCAATTTGGCCTATCCGTTCCCACTGGGATGATACGGCATTGATAAGATCCTTTTTATTTTGTGGTCTTCAAAAAACTTTGTCACTTTGCTGCAGATGAATTGCTTTCCATTATTGCATACGATCTCGACATAAATTCCAAATCGGCATATAATGTGGTCCTAGAAGAAGTCTACGACATATTTTTCTCTGACTTTCTTGAGGGCCTGTGCTTCGATCCACTTATAAAAATAATCAGTCATTAACAAAATGAATTTAGCTTTACCTATGGCCGATGATAGAGGGCCGGCGATATTTATTCCCCATTTCATGAACGACCACAGGGATAGGGCTGAGTAGAGTTGCTTTCAGGGTTGGTGGATCACCGGTGCATACCTTTGACATTTATCGCATTTTTGAACAAATTTTTTAGTGTATTTTTTCATATCTGTTACACCCCCATGTTTTCTTACATATAATTATGCCACGAGTAAATTGGTATGATCAGAAATAAGATGTTACATCCTGCATTTTCATAGGTTGGAGATTCATCGTAAGTTAATCGCATAAGTTTGTGAATGAGATTTATTTTGGGATTATAAGTAATACGCTATTTCAAACAAGTGATAAGTTAATTCGTGAAGGTGAAAGAGTAAGCGAATCGAAAAAAATTAATTTCATTGAAGTTTTGTCATTTTGGAATAAAATACGACCCAAACTAAAATGCCTGATATTTATGGACTAGCACCATACAAGGTACCACATGACCATGATAATAAAGTATATAAGGTATGCTAAAAATAAGTAGTATTTACTTTGAGATAATTCTTAATTATGTGGGTACTTAGGTAATTATGGAAACTTTGAACCATATTGTCATCTCATAACCTTAATGAATGTGGTGGCAACATTTAAAGAGATTTGGCATTCTTAAGAAGTGAGTCACCTATCCATTTAATATGTAAGTCTTGAAAAGGGGATATTTATCCATTTCATATGTATGACTTGAAAACGTAGGGATCTCATCCATTCTTAAGAATGTGATTAGCTCAAATTTTGCTATAGTAACATGAGGCTTCATCAAGTTCATATAAGAATTGATATGTTAGCAATGTGAATTTTTGCTACAAAAATCATACAAGACTACGTAATATTATGGAAATGGGATTTTGTGATATTAAAGGAGTACGGTACAATCTTTTCAAGAATATCATATGAATTTTCCCCTACTTCAATCCATTGTTATATGATCCATTGCAATTGACGTGTGTTAAAGGGATTTTCAAGAGAATCGGTTGAGGCATATTAAAGTTATCCCTTCTTTCTTTTTGGCATGATCCATACGATACAAACGAAACGAGTAAATGAACAACTTCCATAAATGACTCTATTCATAGAAATGTTAGAGATGCATATGTTCTTCATTCTCCATATGTCCTATTATTCTATCATCTGTTCATGAGTCTCAAAAAATACGTATGTTGATAAAGTTTATTTCATGATATTAATCATAGGCATAAGATGATACAAAAGATTTTATTGACGTACTTCTCATGCATTGCGTTCATTTATACATGCACATTGACTCATGACCAGATGGAACTATATACGCATATATATATATATATATATATATATATATATATATATATATATATATATATATACATATGCGTATGTATATGGGGAAAGTTTACAGCGTTATATACGCACCACCACCTGGTCAATTGGCATATGCTGATGATTTTGCCCACAATGGCCGAGATGATATGATGGGATGCCCTCAGAGGCTTGATGATGTTATGAGCACATGTACTTATGCATGACATGACATTCATATGCATATGCGTGACACTATAAGTATTTCATGATTTATAGAGTTATTTAAACTTACATGTCGAGTCTTTTAATCCATATTTTTCTCATGTCTATTATTTACTAATTTTCACTCCTTACATACTCAGTATATTATTTGTACTGACGTTCCTTTGCCTGGGGACGTTGTGTCTCATGCCCGAAGGTCCCAATAGATAGATTGGGAGTCCTTTAAATAGGCTATCAGCTCAGTAGAAGATGTTGGTGCACTCCGTTTGCTCCGGAGTTGTTCGTTTGGTCAGTATGATTTAGACGCGTATTGCGTGCAATGTCGGGGCCCTATCTCAACTTATGATGTTTATATACTCTTAGAGGCTTGTAGACATATTTCGTGTACGTAAAAGATTATATGGATATATCGGCCTATGTTGAGTGTATGAGTTATCGTTTTTGGTCTTATAGGCCAGTACGTCATATGTATAAGTTTGTATTCCCCCATGCTTTACTTTGGTTCATTTACCTACGACAAAATGATTCGAAAGATACGTTATGTTGGTACTCGATTGAGTAAGGTACCGGGTGTCAGTCGTGGCCATCAATTTGGGACGTGACAAAAGTGATATCAAAGCAGTTCGGTCCTCGGGAGTTTACAAGCCATGTCTAGTAGAATCTTGTTTATGGGTATATCATGCACCACACTTATAAGCAGGAGGCTACGGGGAATTTTGGACTGTCACTCTTTCTTCTTACTCTAGATCGTGTGGTAGAGCTCAGTTGTAAGAATTCAAATTCATAACTTCTATTTTAGTCGTAATAAGATAATACCTACATCTAGAAAGATAGTATGTAAGAGATTGAATGTGGCTATGGAAGAGTTGAGTTAGAGGGACTCGATTTTTCATGATGCTTATAATAAGGAAAGGATAAGGTCTTCAGTAGATCGTGTGTGTACTAAGACGTGTAAGCCTCTTGATAAGGAACCTTGATGAAAGAACAGCTATCCACCTTTATGGTGAAAGACAATAAGAGATGAAGAAGATAAATACAAGTTTCAACAAACAAAAGAATCAAGATGAAGAAGGATACGACGCGCCCAATTAATGAAGCTTAACAGTATTTACAATTCAGGCAGAGGAATATAAGCTTTTAGAGTTACATTCAACTGTAATAGAGGTATGAACAATTGGCTACGTAGATCTTAGTTATGCCCTATGGGAGCTAACATATATGATTCAAGAGAAGGACGGTATATCATTATCCGGTTCGGGTTAGAGTGACCCAAAATGATGGATGAATTGTTAGCGTTAGTAGACATTTTCTAAGGATATTACAAACGTGGTAATAATTCTCCCCCTGAGACATCCATATGGTGCACTCTAAAATAGTACAGTTAGATATGAGTACAACAAAGATAGGCACTGGAAGCCTTGAAGGAATAAATATTACCTTAGTGTGGCTCCCATCCCTAATAAAGGAATAATGTTAGGCAAGTCGAAGAGCCAGTGGATGGAGCAAGGGAAGCTAAAAGCAAAAGAATATCTTATTGAAGTTCTCAGAATAAAGTGACAGACAAAAATATTAGGATGGAAATAAGAAGAGAGATAATGAACCATTATGAGTAAAATATGATACATGAATAAGAACGGTTGATCAGAAAAATGACAGTATTACAAAGTCTACAGTCAAGTTAAAGAAAAGATAAGAGATGACAGGCCTTGAGACAACAAAAGAGTATAGGCCATAAAGTCATATCCTCGTTTCGAGAAATAAGTTCGTGAATCCAACGCGACTACCATAAGGAAAAGTTAGACCCTAGAGTAATAGAGATCAGTATGGACTGGTGAACAAGATAAACTAAATATGAATTAGGGACTGAGTGATTTAATAATGGTCGGCATTACGAGAATTTCAAATTGCGTTTCGGCGATAATAGAATGGATAACAGAAGAATATGCACAAGAAATTCAAAAAAAGGTCATTTAGGAACACGCTTCCCTAAAGCAAGCAATATAAGCAAAGCTCAGCTTAAGAGACTGTATGTGCAAGTTACGCTAGGTGTCACCCTTGTGAGTGATCCTTGGTACAGAATGAGATAATGGTCATCGATGATATGAAAAGACGCCAAAGATCTATAGATAGGGGAAATATGGAGTGATGTGGCATTAAAAGGTTTAGTAATTATGGAATGATAAAGGAATAATGCGATAAAAATGAAAAGGGGATGAGATTGCACTTATTCAAAGGCTACATATATGCTACGATTCCAGAATATTATGTAAACACAATGTCAATTAAAGGAAGTAAGGGTCCCTACTCGAGATATTATTGATAAATAAGGAGCCAATGCAAGAGGTAAGGTAAGACAAAATAAATAACCAAAGAATGATTACACAGAATACTGACATAAGAATGGGCCAACGAGTAGTTAGTGGTTGATATAGAAAACAAAGCCTAGTTATGGATAAACAAGAGGATACAGACAAATCAAAAAATTGCACGAATACAGACAAATCAAAAGATTGTGCAAGATAAACATATTAAACCCCAACATGAGTCATTCAGTCTCTCCAAATATGACATCGTAATCTTGAGAAATATTACGATAAAAGTTGGGGTAGTAAAGGTACCGTAAGAGGGTTACGAAGATAAAAGAGAGTGCCACTGGAAGACCATCAAGATATCAGCTCAAAAACAACCCTACGAGCACAAGTGCATAAAGGTAAGTGAGTAAGGATAATTACTAAGCTCGCAGCCTTACAAGAATCGAAGGGTCCTCCCTAAGTTCTACAACAAAAAACTAGCATAAGAAGTAAGAAATAAGGCTTTAACAGAAGCTCAGTGACACAAAGAGGGAATGGTCTTATAATAATAGTCTCACAACAACATTGTATGGACTCCATAAGAAAGTGACAGCTACCTGGCAAATAAATGGGAAGTAAAATCAGAAGAGATATTTAAGATCATATGAGTTGTATGGAATTCCAAAACGTGTGGGAACTAAGGTAAGCAAAGTGTGCACTCAACAAAGGGGCGGGAAGACTAGGAAAAGTAATTGCTTACATTTAAGGAAAGATGAGAAGGAACGAAAAGAATTATTCAATCAATGATCCAGAGTTAGTTACGTTATGAACACACTTAAGATTCCGAAGATTATCCATGCAGCACATATGTTGACAATCATACAGCCGCAAAATACTCTGGTATAAATTAAAAGAAGGAATTGAGTCCATGTCATAGAAAAAGGATTGAATCATTAGAATATTTTATCATGGATATTCCATAGCATCCATAAAACGGTAGGGAACAAATTCCATGAGTCGAAGATCAGAATATAGCTTAAGCCTACATAAAGGCTGATCATAAGGAAGAAGAAACTAAAGAGTTACATCAACTAAATAAATCAGGAGTCTGATTATTGAACTCAAAGAATTATAGAAATCGTGATTGAGAACATTGTAGGATCACTCTTAATATCAGAGGTACAATAGAGATAATACAACAATCATATTCTACAACGGCTCTATGGTAAAGCTAGTTAGAAAAGTGCCAACCTCATAAGAAGTCAGTGTGAAGCTCCCACCGGATTGTGTGTGCACCAAAAGTACAAGTATTATAATAGAAATTCAAGTTGTGGAGGTGAATTATACCTATATGGAAGGGAGGTTATAAAAGGAGTAGAAGAGGTGAGGCGATATTTTAAGGTAAGAAAAGGTAAAAGTCAACGACGTACACGATACTCAGGTGTAGAAAATAATGAATAATCCATACTTCAAATAGAAGTCTAAAAGCACTAAGATTCAATATCCAGGAGTAATAGCAGCGTCATAAGTGGCATATTGTAAGGCCCCCTGAAAAACTTGTACTTAAAACCTGGTAGCTCGTAGTGCCATGTCACGAATATGTGTTAGGAATGTGTAAAATTCTTTGCGGCTTGCTACCCTTTGTACTAATCTAAGCATTGGAAAATCAAGAATCAAAGTTTTCCAGGAAATTGCTATTATGCGGTCCAAAATGCAGTCGCAAATCAAGTATGTGGACCACATTTCTATCATAAAGTGAGTCAGTGTGTTAATCAAATTTAAGGTCAAAATTCGATCGCATAACCGATATGCGGACCGCATAGTCGTCACATAATTATCTTGGAATTTCATAAAGGACAGTTCTGCAGTGCATTATGCGACTGCATAATGGGTATGCAGACCGCATTTCTGCCACAAACCAGTCAGAAGGATCAGATTTTTGGAGCACTTTTGCGGTCCATTCTGGAGGCTGCATTTTCACTTTGCGATCGCAAACCTGACTTGGGGCTCCCATTTTCTAATTTTTAAATCTGACCCTTTATTGATATGTTCGGTGTTATAGTTCATTTTGAGCATATTATCTGATGTTTTTAAAGAGAGAGAGAGAGAGATAGAGAGAGAGAGATGGTCTTAGAGAGGGAAAGTGTCTCCCATCAACAATTCTCCATAGAATCTTGTTAAAGCATTGAAAATAACCAAGTGAAGGCACCTGAATCTTCACCCCAAGAGGTAAGACTTCATCCTCTCAGCTCTTATTTCTATAACTCAGCTATAAGGGGTAATTAGTGTGATAATTCATGGGTATAAGAATGGATTCTTTGCATGTATGTTAAACCTTAGGGTTTTGGGAGGAAGTTAGCTAAAAGAGAAAGCAAATGGGGGATATAATGATAGAAAATTCCTCACAAAAAGGGCCAAAAATCACAATGCACCTTTAGTGTTTGATAATATGCTTGAAACAATCTAGAATCTCAACTCCGCCTCTTATTCTCGATCCAATTTTTAATTCTTACACCATATATCGAAGAGCTAAGAGTTTTGGAATTTCGTAATGAGGAAGGAAAGCTATATAGAGGTATGTATGGATAAAAATCCCATTTTATTTGAAATTGATCTCCTTTGGCGTTTACGCAATGTGGTAAGGCTAGAACTTGTTGATGTACCTATTGTTGTTTCACATGAACTGGTTTGTAATCATGTCTATATGAAGGATGTGCTTCAACGTGTTTAATTAACCATCCTTGTCATTGAAAGCAGTGTGAAATATTCAAATTACGTGTTGACATGCCTGGGCTATAAACCAAGAATAAAAATAAGATTGTTATGCTAGCTATGTGAAATCTTACTTATGTTTGCAACTTGAATTGCTTTTGTATGTGCCCAAGAGTCACAAATTTCAAGATGGATATTGAGAATAGAAAAGACATGATGATTGAGCCCCTAAGTGCTAATGAATGAATATGACATATGTGAAATAAAGATTCAAGTGAGATGATCAATGAGAAAGGAACAATGCTTAGCCGATCGGGTCGTGATCGGACACCATGCTACACACATGGTGGTAATGTGCTAATATTGAATTCCGAAAAGAGATATGAAATGCTAATTGAGATACATGCCTCAAGTGAGGTGACCTAGCCGATCGGGTCGTGATCGAACTCCACTCAAGGTAGCGGTAGTATTGAGGATAGTGATGAATATATGAAAGAAATATCCCAAACTATGTTGTGAAAATTATGTGAAAGATTACCTGGTTTGCTTCTTTTATGATGTGGTGTTCGGTTAAACCCATGATTTATTCTTGTGATTTCCTTTTTATTGCTTGATAGTTCTTTCTAGTAAAATGGTGTTTAGTTATACATACTAGTACTATTCCATTGTACTAACGTCATTTTTTCCGTGCGCGCTATATTTTTAAATAAATGTAGGTGGATTCGTAGCAGATAATATCAATCGCGTAGCAGGTTATCTTCTTCTCAAGGTCTAGGTGAGCCCCTTCCTCCTTCAAGGGGTGTATTGTATATCTTCCGTTGTTGTGGATTTCTATTTTGAGGTATAGCCAGGGGACTTGTTGCCGGCATTGTTGTACTTATTTTTGTATCCTTAGAGGCTCCGTAGACATATGTGTGTGTAATGTATTGGTGTTGTGGGGGCTCATAAACTGTTGTAATTATAAAACTCACTTTATAGGAATTCCAGAAACAAACTTCATATATGGTTTAAGCTTGTAATATGGAACGAACTGTCACTATTGAATATACTACCTTTCCTTACCTAAATAAAAAGGGAACATGGTAATATTAATAATAAAGAGTGGGGTAGAAAGTGTGTGATAAGGCTTGCTTAGTTGGGTTCACTCGATCGAGAACTGGTCGCGCCTCCCGAGGTTGGAGCGTGACACATATCTTCTAGCCTATGGTTTCTAGGAACCGAGAGATATACCCAAGAGAGTAAAGGAGATTTTGAGATGACGTTCCAGAATAACATAAGGAAATATATGGTGCAAGCAATTTGAAGGGATATGTGTAGGTCGCAAGTTAAAGTGTAGTAAAGCGATAAGGTTTATGACAGGATTAAGGATAAGAATGAACAAGTGGGAAGGCGACGAGAAATGGATAAGTCCTCAAGATTAAGTCCATGAAAAATAAGAGAACTAATGGTTTCTCTAAGTTATAAAAAGTTCAATATAGCCTGAATAAACTCAAAGGAGTCTAAGACTAATAGCATTTAGAAGAGATGAAATGATGCCCTGGTAATAAATAAAGGATAACGGTTGGGCCTTCTATTGAGTTATGATTTGAAAAAAAAATGGGGGAGGGGCGGATGTCATGAGATGTACGCGATTAGAATAACCCCCATAGGATGAATCACATTAGAATGCTATGAAATACGGTTATGAAAGCATGGTATCGCCCCCAGGTGGATCAATCTAATTATTTCAGATGTTCTCTAATGAGACGTAAGCGCTAGTGGCAATATATTATGTAAGAAATTTCAAGTAATCAATGGATGATTGTAGATCAACATTGAGGTAAATCAACAATGGATGGGTAAAAAGTTGCAAAGTACGGGATGAGATTGGGACATCAGTCTTAAAGTGAGCAGTAATAAAGAAGCGTTAAAGGACTTTATGCATATAGGATAAGCAATGAGAGTAACCTGGAGTTTTGTAGCAGACCTTAATAATGATAGATCAAAGTAAGAATTATCGCATAGTATGGCCTACTTAGATGTAGTAAAGCTAATTACACCCAGAGGGACAACTTGACATAATTTTGTATATGTTCACAAAGTGAAGCCTAGAGACTAGCTAAAAATTGGAGGAAAGAAAAGAGAAGAGTCGTCTCGTATAGGCGCACATACAAAGTTAAAGTTGTAAAGGCTGCATAATAAAAGGTAGCAACAATTACGAGATTATAAGGATGCCAACTACAAGTCGTGGTGTGAGAAAGAGGCTTAAAGGGGGGAATGTGCTGTCCTTTGGGATTCATTCACAGAACAGTCGCTTAGATGGCAAAACTACTAAAGTATTCGCAAGAGCTATGGGTTAAGAGAATGATAAGTGCATCAGTGAACATTCAAGGATGAATGTTCCAAAAGGGGGAATGATGTTACACCCCATGTTTTCGTACATGTAAGTACGTCACGAGTAAATTGGTATATGGTTGAAAATGAGTTGTTATGTCCCGCATTTTTGTATGTTGAAGTTTCATCGTAGTTAATCGATGTAAGTTCGGGAATACGATTTATTTTGGGATTATAAATGTTACGCTATTTAAAACAAGTGATAAGTTAATTCGTAAAGGTGAGAGGGTAAGTGAATCAAAGAAAATGAATTTTGTTAAAGTTTGTCATTTTAAAATGCAACCCGAGCTAAAATACTTGATATTTATGGACTAGTACCATACAATGTAGCACATGATCATGGTAGTAAAGTATATAAGGTGTGCTAAAAATGAGTAGTATTTTAATTTGAGATAATTATTAATTATATAGATAATTGAGTAATTATGAATTTTTGAATGGAAGATTAATTTTGTAAGTTGGATTTTGTGAATAATTAAGTAAGTGAAGACTTTAGATAATTACTAGGGGACAAATTCACGTGAGTTTTTGGAAACTTGGCACCAAATTTTTATCTCATAACCTTAAAGAATGTGGTGGCAACATTTAAAGAGATTTGGCATTCTTAAGAAGTGAGTCACTTATCCATTTAATATGTAAGTCTTGAAAAGGTGAGGTTTATCCATTTAATATGTAAGACTTGAAAACATAAGGATCTCATTCATTCTTAAAAACGTGATTAGCTCAAATTATGCTATAGTAACGTGAGGCTTCATCAAGTTCATATTAGAATTGATATGTTAGCAACGTAAATTTTTGTTACAAAATCATACTAAGACTAAGTAATGTTATGACAATGGAATTTTGCGATTCTAAAGGAGTACGGTGTAATTTTTTCAAGAATATCATATAGATTTTTCTTTATTTCGATTCGTCGTTACGTGATTTATTACAATTAACATGTGTTAAAGGGATTGTCAAGAGAATCGGCTGAGGTATGTTAAGGTTATCCATTTTTTCTTTTTAGGATCCATAATATACAAATGAAACGAGCAAATGAATAACTGCCATAAATGACTCTATTCATAGAAATTCTAGAGATGTTTATGTCCTTTATTCTCCATGTGTCATATTATTCTATCATCTGTTCATGGGTCTTAGAAAATAAGTAAGGTGATAAAGTTTATTTCATGATATTAATCAAAGGCATAATGATCATATGACGATACAAAAGATTTTATTGACTTACTTCTCATGCATTGCATTCATTATACATACACATTGACCCATGACCAGATAACGTTATGTATTTGGAATATGGGAAAAGATTATGGCATTATATGTGCACCACCATCTGATCAGCTGGTATACGTTGATGATTTTGCCTATAGTGGCCGAGATAATATGATGGGATGTCGTCAGAGGCTTGATGATGTTATGAGCACATGTACCTATGCACGACATGATATTCATATGCATATGCATGATACTATAAGTATTTCATGACTTACAGAGTTATTTAGACTTATATGTCGAGTTTTTTACTCCATGTTCTCTCATGTCTATTATTTACTGATTTTCATTCCTTACATACTTGGTACATTATTTGAACTGACACCCTTTTTTCCTAGGGACGCTATGTTTCATTCTTGCGGGTCTCAATAGACAGATTGGGAGTTCTCCAAGTAGGCTATTAGCTCAACAGAAGATGTTGGTGCGGTCCATTTGCTCTGAAGTTGCTTGTTTGATCAGTATGATTTAGGCATGTATAGTGTGGTATGTCGGGGCCCTATCCCGGCCTTATGATATTTATGTACTCTTATAGACTTTTAGACATATGCCATGTACAATAAAAGATTATATGTCCATGTCGGCCTATGTTCAGTGTACGAGCAGGGGCGCATCTAGTGTAATAAATACGGGTACAATTGAACCCTTAACTTTCAACAGAACCCAGGAATATA
This sequence comes from Nicotiana benthamiana, assembly GCA_034376525.1. NCBI lineage: Eukaryota > Viridiplantae > Streptophyta > Magnoliopsida > Solanales > Solanaceae > Nicotiana > Nicotiana benthamiana. The sequence continues at coordinate 27,259,690 of CM067327.1, read as the reverse complement.
CTAGGCAAAATTACTGAAATATGGTCATATAATTGTGTTTGAACCCAGAGACTAAATTAGGCTATGGGTTCAGTGGTAAAAGTGTTGGCCAGAGCGCTGCTTATTACAGCGAGCACTGGAGTTTGAATCCTTGAGTCTACATTTTTAATTGCCTTTTTATTAAGTTACTATTTGACTTCTCTGTTACTTTCGGACTTTTTTGTCTCTTCCCATTTAAAGAGGCCCGTTTCTTTTTCATAAAAGATGAGGATCCACCTAATTAATATTATTCTTTTGTTGTGTACTTGTTGTGGGACTTTTTAATAATTATAAAAAGTTGAGGCTTCTTTCTTATTTTATTGGTCTTCACAAAGCATTAAGAGATCAAAATATTTCAGTTTTCAGAAGGTTCTTCTTTCCCAAATTTTTAAAGTTAGAGTTTCAAAAGAATCAAAACAAAGGCTCTTCTTCTTGGACATAAATTGTAATCAATTCTCTTTGTTTTGCTAGTATGACTCTATGGCTCTTTCTCTATAATAATTTAATATTTATTAATTATAAGTTAAAAGATCCGCCCATGTTCTTGGTTCTTGCATTTTGGTTCCTTATAAGAAATTGGTACCCTTTTGAGTTTTGTCATTAAGTTCCACACCTAGCAATTATTTACGTATGTTTGGATAACTAGTTATCTCCTTCCATTGATTCAATCTAACAAGATTAAAGTACCTCTGCTGGAGTGTAATTTTTTTTTTTTTTTTGTAGGATCTTTTTAGTGAGGTTGGATATGATTATGAATTTTTTTCAATGTTATTCCAACTTCTCAAACTTCTGGTTCTGCTTCTAGTCCTCCTACGCCGAGTTCTTCTCCAAGTCCAACTATTCATGACAATATCAATCTTTCGTCAGGATTGAACAAAGAAAAAATGTTGAATTCGAATCTTGAACCCGATCCTGCAGAATGAAAGCAAATTTCAGAGTATCCTCCGAATTTACGTGACCGAGTAAGGACACATTACATTCACAAGGGCCTTATCAACCTTGTAATTGTAGCTTTCCAAAAAGAGATTTTGGTGGATTTATGCGTCACTTTAATCTTGAATGGTTTAAAACTTCATACTCTGGATGATTAGAATATAGTGTTAAAGTTGATGCAGCATTTTGCTTATGTTGTTACTTGTTTAAAAATGAGCATGGATGACATGGAAAAGTTGGGGATCTTTCACAAAAAGTGGTTTAGAGCTTGGAATAACGCTATAGAAAGATCTAACGCACATATTAGAGAGGTGAATAGTCTTCACAATCGGTGTTTTAAGATGATGAGAGATTTAATTAATCAAGAACAATCAGTTCTAACCTCTTTTCATAAGCAGTCTGAAAAATTAAAAGCGATTATCGAGTTCAATTGAATGCTTCGATTGATGTGGCAATATTTCTTCTAATACATAGAATGTCTTTGCGGGGCCACGATGAAGGTGAAACTTCTACTAAAAGAGGAAACTTTGTAGAACTCTTACAATGGTATGCAGATAGGGATGATGAAGTGAAGAAAGTTTTGCTACAAAGTGCTCCACAAAATAACATGATGATTGCTCCAAATATCCAAAAAGAGATCGTGAATGCATGTGCGAAAGAAATAATGAAAGCAATAGTTGAAGATTTGAATGAAGATTATTTTGGAATTTTGGTTGATGAATCTAAGGACGTCTCTCATAACGAACAAATGACTCTTGTTCTACGGTATTTCAAAAAAGAAGGCAAATTTATTGAGCGATTACTTAAGATTGTTTGTGTTAAAAAATTAACTTTATCGTCATTCAAAAATCAATCTATGATTTGCTTTTAGAGCACTCATTGAGTCCATCTCAAATACAGGGAAAAGGTTATGATGGAGCTAGTAACGTTCAAGGAGAAATCAATGGTCTTAAAACTTTAATTCTGAAAGATAATCCTTCGACATATTGTATACAATGCTTTGCGCATCAATTGAAATTGACTCTTGTAGCCGTTGCAAAAAAACATTGTGATGCAGATTAATTTTTTGATATTATTTCTAATATCTTGAATATTGTTGGAAGTTCTTATAAGCATAGCGATATGCTTCGAGAGGATCAGGCAAAAAAGTTAAAGGAGCTACAAGTGTTTGGTGAAGTTCACACACAAAGTGGACAAAATCAAGAACTTGGACTCCAAAAGTCAGGTGATACTCGATGGGGTTATCATTTAAAGACAGTGCATAACTTTATTACATTATTCTCGTCGATCATTAATGTACTTGAGTTTCTTGTAAGTGAGGGTGCAAATTATCTAGAGATATCAGTGGCAAAAAGTTTAGTGAATGACATAAAATCTTTTTAGTTTGTTCATATGTTGCACTTGATGTTAAAATTATTGGCAATTACAAATAATTTGAATATAGCTTTGCAAAGAAAAGATCATGATATTGTAAATGCTATGAAGCTTGTTGGTTTTGACAAGAGGCAATTGTAAGGGATGAGAGAATCTAAATGGGAATCTTTGATAAATGATGCCTCTTCATTTTGTGTCAAGCATGATATTGTGATCCCTAAAATGAATAAGAACTATCATCTTGGAAAGTAAAAACGTAGGAGTTCAAGTGTTACAGGTTATCATCATTTGTGTGTCGAAGTTTTTGATACTGTTATTGATTTGCAACTTTCAGAGCTTAATAGTCGCTTTGATGTGATGAATAGTAATCTTCTTCTTTGTATGGCTAGTATGAGTCCAGGTGATTCTTTTGCAAATTATGATAAAGAAAGAATTGTGAAACTTGCTACATTTTATTCTCATGTTTTAGTGGTTCAAAGCTTGAAGATCTCAATTATGAGCTTGACAACTATATTCTCTTTGTGAAAGAAGACAACGATTTATCTAACTTGAAAGGACTTGGAGATCTTTCAGAAACACTAGTTGAAACAGATTTGTACAAGACTTGGAGACTTTTTTTTGCTTGTGAAGTTAAGTTTGATATTGTCTGTCGTTACTGCAACGGTAAAAAGAGATTTTTCTTCATTGGAATATATCAAAAATGACTTCGTAGCAGAATTGGTGATGAATTTTTGAATGACTGTTTAGTTTGTTATATAGAAGATGAAGTATTTAAAAGCATACCTAATGATGCGATTATTGATTGTTTTCAAAGAATGACAACCCGTAGGGTACAATTGTAATGGTGATATTTAATGAATATATATGATGTTATATGTATATATATATATATATATATATATATATATATATATATATATATATATATATATATCATTGTTCGTATTTTGCTCGGTTATTATTGCATAGTAACTTGAGGAATGTGCTAGGGTTTTAAATCTTGAACCCATAAAGTTAAATTCCTAAATCCGCCTCTGTGTACGAGTGGTCATTTTTGGTTATGTAGGCCAATAAGTCATATGTATAACTTTGTATTCACCCATGCTTTACTTTGGTTCATTTACCTATGATATAATAATACGAAAGATAAGTTATGTTGAAACTCAATTAAGTAAGGTACCGGGTTCCCGTCATGGCTCATCGGTTTGGGTAATGAAAATATTGGCCCAATAGTATCCTGCTCTAATGACTTTGTGAACTATGACTCGGCACCGAAATGGTTTTCGCAAGTGCCCTCGTGAATTTCTCGTAGAAAATAGTCAGTGTCTCCTAGTCCTAAATATTTTGCTAATGGTCCATCGAATGTTCTTCTATATAGTGTTCCATCTTTGGCAAAAGTCAACCGTGCAGTCTCAGTATGCAGAGTCCTTGATTCTTTAGGATTCGATGGAAGCTTCCCGTTCTTTAGGTATTCGATGTACTTATTCCTCTAATCCCAGGTTAGAATTGTGTAGTTTATCTCAGCATGTCCTTCTTCGATCACTAACCTTGAAAGTTGTACGCTAGTCCCCGAGCTAATTTCATCATCTTCGATCGATGACCCCAAATTTGAAAGGGCATCAGCCTCGCTGTTTTGTTCTCGAGTACATATCTTTAAATTAATGTATAGACCCCTAAAATTTGACAAATGATGGCAGTCGCTTCAATATTAAAGTTAATACTCTGACAATCGTGGTGCCTCTTTAGGTCCCATAGATCTTTCGAAGTTCTTCTTGTTCATGAGTCCTCATGAGCTTGAACCTTGATTATTTCTTATTTTGTTTCGTGCAGAGTTTGGCCCAGATCCGTCATTCCTACGGGCTCCATTATACAACTGATATCGATCTCTATTTAACCTTGGTTCTCGGTCAATATCCCTCTTGAGTCTATAGACGGGTCTGATAGGATAAACGAACCTAGAAAGATCCCCAGTTGATCGTCCTCGGCCCTGATCTTCGACTAATATCGATTGTGCACATTGGCTCATATGATAGCTGGGTATTCGATCAAATTCTGCTTCAATTTTTGTGAAGCCAATAAACTTCGAATATTGAGACCTTGAGTGAAAGCTTGAACAACCCAATTGTCGGCAACAGGTTGCAAGTCCATCCATTCCATTTGGAATTGAGACACGAATTCTCGAAGCATCTTGTTGTCCTTCTGCCTTACCTTGAAAAAGTCTGAGTTCCTAGTTTCAACCTTAATGGCCCAGACATGTGCCTTTACAAAAGAATCTGCAAGCATAGCAAACAAGTCAATAGAATTAGGAGTTAAATTATGGTACCATATCATAGCACCCTTCGATAGAGTCTCCCCGAATTTCTCCTGTAAGATGGATTCGTTCTCGTCATCTTCCAATTCATCTTCTTTGATAGCACACTTGTAATAGGTGACGTGTTCGTTTGGATCAGCCATCCCATTATACTTAGGAATCTCGGGCATGTAGAACTTCTTGGGTATTCACTTCGGATCCACACTCAGGGGGAAAGGTTTGGTAGTGCCCCCAGGATTTGGTTGACCCTGGAGTTATAGGTTAACACCTTTTACTATTTTCCTTGATCTTTTTTTCTCCTATCTCAATTTGTTTTGTAAGTTCTTCGAGCATCTTCGTGATAGCATGATTGGTCTTTGAATCCTTTTCATTTGATTTCCTCGAAACCGATTTGACATTGTGTACGATTTCCTAGGAGGGCTCGAGTTTAACCCTGCTCAGTGTGTAGTTCTGGTTTTGGAGTTGGGCTATTGGTGCTTGTTGAGCATGCAACATTTTGAAGATTACCCACAGGCCGATCCCATCATCTTTACCGCCACATGTACTCGGAGTAGCTGATCGGGTATCCCTGCGGACGTCTTTTTCGGGATCGACGGCCAAATTTCCATTGATGGCTACATGTGAACTGACGTCAATTGGATCTACAGGCAAAATCCCATCGAGGACAACATGGGGTGCCTCGTTTCCTAGTGCAATATTCTCATTTTTGTTGTGGTGGCCGGGATTATTGTAAATGTTTTGAGGTGCTGACTGAGAGTTTGACATTTTTTAATCCTTTAATTAAAGATACTTCAAAGAACAAGTGTAAAATAGTGCATGTTACAAAAGTTTATACCATGTAACCAATATTATCCTTAGCCCCATGTTAGGCGCCAAATTGTTTAACCTAAAATTATATAATAATTAAATTTATACAGGGTTTTAAGACACGTGATATAACTTGGTACGAATTAAGAAGAATAAACTAGTATTGATATTAACAATGAAAGAAATAATGCAAACCACAAGAATTGAACAACCTTGGCTCTCGAGTTCAGGCACCCTTGAACCAAATATGTTTCAATTTTCTTATGAACAAAAAGACAAGATAATGAGAGCTAGAAATGACAGTACATTGTTTTGTATTGCATGAATATGATGTGTTTACAAATGATCAGACCCCCTTTATATAGTAGGATAGTCTTACTCTAGGTACAATTCTATATTGGGTAAGAAATCCCATGATTGGATAATTAATCGGCCTCTTCTTGATATATGTCAGGATATGTGTTGTGATCTCCATCCGATTGCGAATATTTCGGATTTTAGTTATTCTGATCGGTAAGCTCCCCTCAATCTCTATTCAGTTCGGCCTCTATCCAGTTTGGTCTCAGTCTTGATCAACCTTAGGGCCACGAGCTCCGCAATCTAACTTTGTATCATAGTTCGATATGATACGAGGCTGAACCTTGGCTTATCGCGTTCCAGTCTCAATCACTTATACAAAAAGGACAAGTCCAATTTTGACCATATATTCATATGACTAGCCAAAAATTGCATATAAAAGCCTAGACGGTAGATGATAAAGGATAAAAGGCTAGAAAATAGCCAAATTTCTAATATAAGGAATTGCCAATAATTTTAAGATGGAGAACGAGAATGTACTTAATATCTAGGTGTGATCATATTAAGGTTAATTGATAATAAGAATGACTGCATATCCATTTTGAGTTTAAATACTATATGTTGATAGTGAAAATTCTTTTGTACAGATTACTCAATTAAATGTCAATTAATGTGACCTTCTATAGCACAAATTTCTTGATAACTTGTGAAAGATGTTACAGACATTTCACAAACGATACATTATGTTATGTAAAATTCTTCAAATTTATCAACCCTATAGTATAACCAACAATATACAAGGACAGTGATGATATGAAGTTGTGTCCTTTGTCTTCATGATGCGAGAGGATAAAAAAGGCATGAAGTTTAATTTAGAGTTCTTATATTTAAGCATATGTAAATTCTCTTATAATGAGAATTGGATCACACAGTAACCTGAGGCTACTGTTACACCTACCTAGGATTCACTCTGATCGCTGCCTCATCCAGGTTGTCCTGGAAGGAACACCCTCCAATAAATTTACTAGACCCTTTAGATTTCCAGCCACCTAAACTTTGCGAATATCATCAATGAGGATTTCACTACTAATTCAACCCTTCTTCAATCTAGTGACTCTTTCAATAGAATTATGACTAACTGAAACAAAGATATCTTTGGCAACGTCTTCCACAATAAAAGAAGAATCTTAACAAGAATTGCAGGAATCTGAAAATCCCCCAATTACTAATTCAGTAGTTACTTGTTAAACGTAGAAATCAATCTTGTTAGTGACCTTAAGTAAATCCTTATAAATGAAGAGGAATATTAGAAGCTCAAATCTAGGATTAATTGGCTCAACAAGGGTGATGATACTGCCATATTATTTCACACTTCCACCCTCAATAGAAGAAGAAGGAACAGAATCATTTCTCTGAAAGATGAGAGTCGAAACTGGCTCTATGACCTATGACCAACAAGACATCTAAACATCCATAATTAGATTCTTCACCAACCTCTATACCTCCTCCCACTCCCAAGCCCCCATGTCTACCACCAGTCATCTAACTATATCGGAGACCCTCTCTGATTCCCAAAGAGACAGACTAGACAGGCCCAATTGAGTTAGGGAAAATATTAAGGGCTATCTTTTTCCTAAAGCGCTTTAAAACTCCTGGTCCTGATGGACTCCATCCATTCTTCTACCAAAAGTACTGGAGCATTGTGGGTAGCTCTGTGATAGGTTTCTGTAAGAAATTCTTCTCTACCGACACCATAACTGAGACCATGAACCAAACTTTGTCCTGCCTCATCCCAAAATGCCCCCATTTATCAATATTGAATAATTCAGGCCAACTGGACCGTCTAACACAATCTACAAGTCCATCACCAAGATCATTGTAAACAGAATCAAACCAATATTGCCCGATATCATTGGTCCTATCCATGTCAGTTTCCTCTCCAATATAAGAGCTTCTGATAATGCCATCATCGTGCAAGAGTATATCACTCACTTTAGGAAAATAAAAAGGAAACATGGCAACATGATCCTCAAAAATGATCTTGAAAAAGCTTTTGACAGCTTTTAACCAAGCTCATTATGTTCTGCAATAGGGGAAAGAGTGAGTCCTTCAAGCCTTCAAGAGGCATAAGGCAAGGGGACCCAATATCTCCTTACCTTTTCGTAATGTATATGGAGAGACTATCCAGGTTAATAGATAAGGTTGTCTTAGACAAGCAATGGTAGCCCATAAGTATTAGTAGTTCTGGCTCTAAAATCTCTCATCTCCTCTTTATTGATGACATCACTCTGTTTTCCAAAGCAAGCAACAAATATTGCACTTCCATACACTCTATTATGCAAACCTTCAATGAGAATTCAAGCCAAAAAATCATCCTTGCTAAGTCAATGGTGCTCTTCTCCTCCAACACATCCTAGGATACATTGGAGAAGCTCACCAACAATCTTTCTATTCAAGATACCATAACCTTTTGTAAATACCTTGGTTTCCCCATCTTCCATAAGAAATCCATTAGTGTAGACTTCCAATTCACAATTAATAACATGCAATCCAAACTGGCTGGCTGGAAAACCAGTTGTCTAAACATGGCTGGCAGAATTGTCCTAGCCAGGTCTTCCTTAAACAGTATCCCCAGCCATATCATGCAATACATCAATTTTCGCATCAAAGTAACAAAACAAATTGATAAAATCCAAAGGAACTTCATCTGGGGTACTACTCCCGACAAGAAAAAACTACACATAATTAATTGGGATAAGGTTACAAAAAAAGGCTGATGAAGGTTTAGGGCTCCAAAAGGCTAATCTAAAAAATAAAGCAGCACTTACTGATCTTGCCTGGAGGACCTACCACAATACTAATGGTTAATGGGAAAGAGTCCTCATTTATAAGAATTGCAACCTAAGCCAAACACCTAGAGCCGCTGGAGCCCTTAGATACCCTAGATACCCAAAAATCCCTACATGGCAATGCATCATCAAGGGATGAAACACTTGCAGTAAGGCAAGCAGATAGGTATTCCACAAAGAAAATAGGGTCAACTTTCTGAGTGATGCATGGATCCCTAATCAATAAGCAATTAGGTACATGATTGAAGGCCATTTTACCCTGAATGATCTAAATGCCAAAGTAGACACTATCTAAAATTCAGGGGCTTGGGATCTCTCCACCGTGTCCATAGATCTTCCCCCGAGAATTTTTAACTTGATAAATTCTATCTTAATTCCTCCAAATCCCACAAAATATGACAATCTTATCTGGGGATTAATTGCCAGTGGTTCATTCACTAACAGTTCTGCTTACTCTTTTCTTAGAAAAACTAAAAAAAGTGTTAGAATAGAATGGGAAGGAACTTTTAATTCGATCTGAAAATTCTAGACACCCAACAAAATAAAGAACTTCATCTGGCTACTTACCCACCAAAAGCCCCCCTACTGGGGGATACCTTTACAGAATTGGGGCCAACTGTGACCCCCAATGCTCTTTCTGCCATAACTATGAAGAAACAGTCGACCACATCTTCTTTGAGTGCACAAATACAGTCCACTTTAGGAATGAATTACTGTCCAAAGCATCTCTTAAAAGCAGACAACAGAATCCTATCTTTTCAGCCCAACAATGGTCATCAACTTGGAATACAATTAGGAAAAAATACCCTTCTATGGTTATATTTTCTGGGAAAACATCCTCCCCTTTTGTTTTTGGCATATTTGTCTATATAGGAACAACAATCTCTTCAATAGAAAAAACATAAGATCAACACTACCAATACCATCTCTAAAGCTACTGAGTACTTTGTGTTGACAAAAAATGCTTTCAGCAAAACAGCCCATCAAATCACCACCAAATGGGAGCCACCTAGAAGAGGCTCTTATAAGTTGAATACGGATAGAGCAGCTAGGGGCAACCCAGGCATTGGAAGAATAGGTGGAGTCTTTAGAAATCATATGCGGACTATATAATTGGGTTTATAGAAAATCTCCCTCACACAACCAACAGTTTGGCTGAGCTGAAGACCCTCCTAAGGACTACAACTTGTTGAGCAAAACAATTGGGTTCCATTAGACATCAATATTGACTCGGCTGAAATCATACAAATGTTAATCACAAGTAACCTAATTTATGATACTATAATTTGTGAATGCATGTCCTTAGTACGCATGATGGACAAGTTCGTGGTGAAGCGCACTTACCGGGAGCAAAATAAGGTGGCAGATGCCTTAGCCAAGAAAGCAACAAAGATAGCTTTTTTGAACAGATCTAGCATACTATCAGTTCCTCCGATGTTTGCCAATAATATTTTGGGCAAACATCCTAGGAACTGATATTGTTAGGATTTTTTGTGGGTTGTAATATGGTTACAACACTCCAAAATATTACTACGCTAGGGGTCCTACAGTACCCCACCAGTGACTTGTTCGTGTAATGTTTTTTGTATGCTAGTTATATATAAATTTCCTCTTAACCAAAAAAAAATACATATTTGGTAAACTTCTTTTACATATATAAAATTCAAGTTTAAGTAAATTTTAATCCACAAAGTTCGTGCTAGATCCCCTGTGTACCTAAGTAATCCACACATATTATATAGATATTAGTACTCTTTCATGTATGGGGTAAAATTAATTTATAATAAATGGTTGAATGATAGTATGACACGTGAAATCGATGACAAATAAAAGGTGATTCATGTAACAACCAATACTGGATATGACAGTTGCAATCGACATCGAGTAAATTCTAAAGGGAGCATGGTCAACGGGAACAAATTGATTATTTGTCATCGGATAGCATTCAATGAGAGTATATTCTCTAACATTAAATGAGTAACCGTTACAGAGAATCTTTGCATTTATGATATGCATTACATATTCATCAATGACCCATTTACTATCATTTAAGTGAGGCTTGATCCTAGCATCTTGTTTCCCTATATATAGTTAATAATAGCAGGCTCAGCAACGATGTAAGAGAGGAAATTCTTGGAGAAACATATGCTATAGTTTACTCTCTCTCTCTCTCTCTCTCTCTCTCTCTCTCTCTCTCTCTCTCTCTCTCTCTCTCTCTCTCTCTCTCTCTCTCACTCACTCTCTCTCTCTCTTTCTCTCTCAATTAAACAATTTTATTTGCTCTTTATCATTTCTTTTATTTTTGTCCTTGGAAACATTGCACTCGGAGCCAGGCTTGTCATCTTCTTCAATTCTATTGCTAAGTCTTATTTTTGTCTTATTTCTTTATTATTTTTTGGATCAAATCAGTTCTCCAGTCTATAAACCACCTAATAAATTTAATTATACCGTTTTACGTGTAAACAACCACTTCCAATTATGGGAATGTGTTTGATTGGATACGAAATTTAAAAAATAAAGGAAGATTATGAAACTTGTGGTATAAAACAAAATACAAAAATTTATGTGGTTGAAAATGATCTCATTAAGAGTAAAAAAGAATATAATGTTGATCAATTGTTATTAAATATTGTAAAAATCATTCTTTTTTTATATTGACTAAAAGGGAAAGAATATCACATAAATTAGAAGAGAAGGAAGGAGCAGTATCTTACTTTTCTCTCTGTCTCTATATTAGCATGTTAGATATCATTCAACTCATAATTAAAAAATAAAGTTGTGCTCGTTATTGTTCCCAAACGCACACGTAAGTATACATGATCGATAAGTAATGTAGGATTGTAAGTCCAAATATCGTACCCACAAGGGCTCGTGATTAACTATCAACTAAATTAAATCATACAATTAATCTATTCAAACGAATCCTAAAGTATGAATATTTAACTAAAATTAATCTAAAGTAATAAACTATGAGATTAAAGAAAATAACGACAAGCTTAAAGACGAATTTAATATGAGTGAATATTCTAGAGCTATGGGTTAGCTAACAATTCCATTGAGTTTTCTACCTAAATTGTCTAGTTAATTTATCAAGTTTATTGATTGACGAGGTTAATATTGCTCGTAGCCTTCTCCCAAAGTACAACTAGCATATTCAAGCTAACCTAACGCCTATATTCCTATGAATTAGGATTAACAAGAACGCATTTATAATTTCCCGTATAATAACCAAGCAAGACGAGTAGGTATATTCCTATCCTAACCGCAAATCCGCTCCCCCTAAGGGTTAAGATCATGTTCTACTCAATCTTATATGCAATCTAGAATTCCCTCTCCCGAGTTCAACCCTAGATTCGTAGATAGTATTCAATTGATGATCAAGCAATCAAATAATTATGCGCAAGATTGAATAAATAAACCAATGTGATAAAATAATAAGAACAATTCAAGATTCAAACTACAACGTTCATGTAGCATCCAAAATTCTAGAACTAATAAACATTAAAGGAAGAGAAGAGAAGAAAAACTAGTTATAAGCCTTCTCCAAACGTGGTGCGTGTTCCTCCACGTGAATTTCCCTTCAAAATATATTAGATCCCTCTCAAGAGGCGTCCTCCCTTCAAAAAAATATGTTTAATCTTGCTTTTATACGAGTTGGGTAGGTCTAGGGCCGAAATAACCATGTCCCGAGCAAAATAGGACAAAATTTTCGTCACTGGCGCCTAGCCCGGTGCTAGGCGCTCTCCACGGCGCCCAATCTTTTGTGCATACTGTGTGGCGCCAGGAACTGCCTGTGGCGCCCAACTGGCTTCTGCTTTTGTCTTTGTCCGTTTTAACTTCAAATCTTGCACGTTTTGCTCCCACTTACTCTCGAATCATTCCTACACATAAGAACACTTTAAATTAATATAAATCATAGCATTTAACATTCCAAATTCATGAAATAAATATAAAATATAAGGTGATATATATAAATATATATATTTTAAGCTAAACAGCACTCCTTCTAATAGGGATATCATACTAAGCCTAAACGATGTCTAGGCAACATATATACTTTAGTACATATACGGGTTTAATTTGGTGTCAAATCAAAAGGTTTAAATTAAAATAATTAAACAATATTAAAGATACCTGGAGCTAGCTAGGAGAGTTTAAATAATATCAAATAGTACTTATATACATTAATTGCAGATCTAAATGCAAAAATGAGAGTACCAAATTAATAGTAAGTTGCAAGGTGATTGAAAAATTTACTACTCTTTCTGTCTTTCACACCGACCATATGTGAGAGGCTCACAAATGTAGTAGTTCCCTTACTAAACGGGTAGGCATTAGAGCCTCACAAGTTTTAATGAGGGTCTACATACTTAACTCCTATTAATGATTAATTTTTTAATCATTTCTTTGGAATTTGATAATTACTCTAAAATTAGAATTCATGATATACTAACTTAACCTTCCTATGTTTCGATTATGCATGTGGCAATATTTTCCTTTTAATCTGTTTTAAAAAAGAATAATTAATAGTTTCAGAGTTTGCAAATAATTTAACTCAAACTTTTCATTTTATAAGTTCTTATCAGCACATAAAAAAATCTATGATTAATCTTTTTATCACAAGTTTCATTTTATTTTATTTTTTTGTAAAATCCATTCCGAATTGAACTTTACTACATAAAATAAAGTAAAAGAGTAAAAAGGAAAGATGTCCTATATACCGTCCCTTACAAACCAATGGAAGAAAAAGGAATATAAGAAAGGTTTAACTTCACTTTTTCTTTATATTCTTTAGTTTTTCCTTCCATTAAAGACACCTTAAGTAGTTGAGATAATTAAAATGAATATTCCCCTAATTAAGATCAGGAACATATGCTTACATGTCATGGTTGTTAATTAAACATCTGATAGTACTTTTTTAGTATTAGAACTAATTTATTCTCTGAGCAATATTTTACTCTTAAACTGAACTTAAAAATTGGATATATCCAGATGTACGAGTGTAGCTTCTATAAATACTTCTCTTGCTCGAGCCTAGAGGACCACTTCTCTACTTTGTCACTAACCTAAAATTACGAAGCCATTTTCTATTCAATAAACTACTGAGCCTGCTAATTACATAAATTCATCCAATTCTCCTCTTGCTATTTCACAAAATACCTTCCTGAACCATAGCATAATTAATTTATCGTCCATGTATACATATTTTGTGACGTGCTGAGAATAGCCGTCTACTTAGTAGCAGATGAATGTCCATACAGTTGTTTAGTGGCGCTGACAAAGTAGTCATCTTGTTGCTAGCAAGTGAATCATGTCCATATAGCCATATTTCTTGATTAATTGGTGGAATCTTCTAATTATTCATTTAGTGGCGTGCAGAAAGTAGTCGTCTTGTTATACTATCATGGCAACTACCATGGTGGCGAAACGAGCACGTGCCATGTGGTGGATGAGGCTGCACTCCGCCATCCGAACCGCCTTAGCATGCACCATAGTGGGATGTGTCACCCTATATAGTCCATCTTCACTTGCGAAGCAACTAGCATTTCCTTCATTTTCTTACGTTACATCTATTTTCATAGTATCCGATGCCACTTTAGGCCATGCCTTAAGAGGATGTTGGCATGCATGTCTAGCCACAATTCAAGTCATGCCTCTTTCAATGCTAGGCTTATGGCTGCATGGCTATGTCACTACCGACAACTTCTCACCAGAAGTAGCCGCCTTAATGGTGGCGGTGAGCGCGTTTTTGGTGGCGTTGCCGGCTAGTACGGACTTGATGTGTAAGAGAATTGCTTTTGGACAGCTTGTTATAGTGTACGTTGATGTTGTTATTCATGGAGTTTATGTCAATTCTGCTGTATTGCACCCACTTAGAATTGGTTCTAGCACTGCCCTTGGAGTTGTGGCTTCTATCTTATCTCTGTTGTTGCCCTATCCGTGGCTAGCTTATCATGAGGTATGCATCAAACTTCAATCAAGTTTCAAAATATACTGAACGGTCATCTATGGTTATCTATGAGCGCAGACAAGAGGGGTTGCTCTGAGGTAAGCAACCCCCGCTTTCAACCGAGAGGTTGTGAGTTCGAGTCTCCCTAAGCGCAAGGTGGGAAGTTCTTGGAGGGAAGGATGTCGGGGGTCTATTTGGAAACAGCCTCTTTACCCAAGGGTAGGGGTAAGGTCTGCGTACACACTACCCTCCCCAGACCTCATTAAGTGGGATTATACTGGATTGTTGTTGTTGTTAGCTATGATTATCTTTTAGCATAGTCTTTTAAACCGCTAAATCTGATTTTGCACAGCGGCCATTTGGTTGATTGAAAAATAAAGATTTTTTAACATGGATTTTTGATAGAAGCTGATATTCTTAATATGATTTAAGTTTTATATATATACATATCGATAGAGCAGAAACTTTTTTTATACCATTAGTATATTTTGACCTGTTAATTATTTATTCTAGATTACTAATCAATATATACGACTGAGTAGTATTAAGTAAAGTTACGTACAATTATCTTTTTAAGTTACTTGATTTTGTAAATACCTTTCGTAACATTAACGCATAATAAATTAAACTCCTTTAGTTATGTAACATATTGACCATTCAAATTGTTTCTATAGTTTCGATGTAACCGAGGATTACAGCTCAGATTGAAAAGTCAAGCAAATTAGCACTTGTTTTAACCGTAAAATCGTCCATTATGTATATTTTTTAATTTGCTCAATGGTTTAGTTTGTCTAGGTATTAGTAAAAAATTTCTCTTTAGGAAATCCTTAAGTTGAAAAGGAAAGATGATGTTTCAGTATAAGCTTAGTCTGGTCGATCAAGACACTGATGAAGTATAGTAATTTGGATCTTCTAGGAAACGTCCATTTGGCGTTTGGACATACATTATTTGCAAATCAATATTTGTTTTATAACTTTATCAATAATTTATTTCAGCTTGAATTGAAGAACTTGAAGTTGAAAAAATTTGCTTTGAGCTGTATTTCGAGTGAAATGATGGTCGTTTTACTCACAAAACTTATAACTCTTTCTCCCGTCGAAATTTATGTCCAAACACAATTGTCGACCTCCTTTTCAATTTCAAATTCTTAAGTACAATGCAACAGAAAAATCCGAAAAACCCGACAAAATCAAACCAATTTAACCCGATATAGTTGGTTTGGTTTGGTATTAGTAAAAATCGAACCAATCCAGTCTATATACACCACTATGTGAAACCAACAGTAAAATTCTTGATGTTATATATATATATATATATATATATATATATATATATATATATATATATATATATATATATATATATATATATATATATAGTGCATTACTTTGTGGTAGATAGAAGTGCCCTTATTCTTATGGCAAATTGATTGATTATGTGCTTGGTATGGTTCTCTTCTATGGTCCATAAACATCACAAATGTTTCCAGTCTGTTTGAGCAAAATTATAAACGTAAGGGGAATTAAATTTCAACATTAGAAATACCTTTCTAACCATTTGGGAATAAATATGTAGGGTCAGTAACACATATAGTTGTTGCCTACTTCATTCAATGTTTTGATAATAGAATTTATAACATCATTCTGTCCTGTTACTATTATGGAACAACGTGCTAGATTTTCACCTCATACTACTCCTCGAGATCACGAATTAATACTGTAGGACCATAGTCTTAGACCATACTTGGTGTTAGAATGTTTCTGTCCCTAGTAAATCACAAGTGTCAAAGAAAATGATGTTAGTAGGTGTTTGGACATAAAACTGTAAATTTTGGGGAGGAAAAGTAATATTTTGAATTTTAAATTATGTTTGAATATGTATTTCACTTTGAAAAATACTACAGTTTTGTGAGAAGGGAAAAATTACCAAAATTTTTGAAAAAGCGGTAAAAACCACTTTTCCATTTTTAAAAACTCAATTTCGAAAAATCTCCAAAAATTATAAAATTTTATGGACAAACACATTTTAAAAAACAATTCTAGAAAAGGAAAAAAAAATTATGGAGAAAGGGGTCTTTTAGTCTATCTCAAGTTGTGCATCCACTACCTACTGAGACTATCCAACTTATTATCTGGCAATTAAACAACTAAGTAATCTTCTAAGATCATAGGCTAATTTAATTTACTACTGCATATTTAGGTTAAAAATCTGATACAAGGTGGTAATTGCTAACATTGTGAATAACATTGTCAACAGGTGAGAAACCTATACAAAATTTATGCAGAAAATGCTTCAAAGAGAATAAATTTATATTTGAAAGCAATCCATACTCAAGATGATCAGATAGCCATGGAACTAATATCTCAGGCAAAGCCCTCTGCTGATACAGGAACTAAGCTTCTTGAGACTATCAAATTCTTGGAGGTAAGCTCATGAGATCCCTAAAATATTCTCAGGCTAAAGTTATCTTTGAATTCATCAGTTCTTTTTTGCGTTAATTTCACGTATGATCACTGAATCGTATTCACCATAAAAATAAAGTCAAGATTATTTTTGCCACTGAACTTTACCTACTATAACGAAAGCTACTAAACTTTACCTATTATAACGGTAAAGTCGTCAAACTTTACTAATCGTAACGACAAAGTCTACCTCTCAGGGCGACTTTACTATTATAGCAGGAAATATTTCTCAATTCATTGTTATAATGGGTAAGTTCATTGTTACAAAGTCTACCATGCGGTATCACGGAATATCGCTTCGTCAAAATTATTCACTAGATATTTATAAGAAAAATAAAAACATTGGGGATATGTATAGAAAATGACACCACTTATCATTATAGTGATTTATTTATTTGCCCATTTCTGAAAAATATAACACCGCTTATGTAAAATTCTGCATACGCTACTGGTTATAGTAGATATAATTCAGTGATCATATCTGAAACTAATCCATTTTCAATAATCTAAAGTGACCCTCCTATTTTGAGCAGGAAGGTTTGGAATGGGAGAAACCTTGGCTAAGTTTCTTGATTCCCAACTTCACAGATCCAGGACATGGTTTGCAAAACATGGAAGTTACAATGAAAGGAATGGAAATGGCCTTAACTTCTTACCCTTCTTTCTTAACTAGAATGATAGATGAAGAGCTCTTTAAAGTCTCGCATAATGTTCTGATATTTCTTGGTGAAAAAATGGGGCAAGATAGATCCATTCTACCACATCATTCAGTGAGAGAAGGGGAGTTTGAGAAAAGGTCTTCTAGTCTACCCCATGAACCAATTTTACCAACCAAACTAGATCAGCCAGCACTTTTCTTCTTATCCTGTTTAAAAATGTGCACGAGTGATTCTGATACGATCACACCTATAACTGATCAACCATCAAATACAATGGAAAGTAATAACAGATCGTGCTATGAACGAGTCTGCATCAATTGGACTGTGCCAATGATCAATGAAAGAATGGTGATATTCGCGTTTAAGTGTTTATTTTCACTAGGGCTGGCAGTGCTACTTGGTCTGCTATTTAATACAGAAAATGGATATTGGTCAGGCCTAACAATAGCACTCAGCTTTGTTACAGGAAAACAAGCAATTTTCACAGAAGCAAATGCTAGAGCACAAGGAACAGCCATAGGATCAGTGTATGGTGTACTTGGCTGCACTATTTTTCAAAAAGCCGCGCATATAAGGTTCTTGTCCCTCCTACCTTGGATTATTTTCACCACATTTCTAAGGCATAGTAGGATGTTCACTCAAGCAGGGGGAACAGCAGCAGTAATAGGTTCACTACTGATTTTGGGCAGAAAGAGTTATGGTCCACCTAGTGAATTTGCCATTTATAGACTCACTGAGGCCTTCATAGGACTAGCATGTTTCGTCGTTGTTGAGCTTATTATGCAACCAACAAGTTCAGCAACTTTAGTTAAAAAGCATCTCTATCTGATCCAAGGAACACTCAAAGATTGCACTGAACACATGATTGTTGATTCAGGGCAAAAGGGGTTAAGGGAGAAGCAAAGGAATCTGAAATCTCAAGTCCAAGATTTGGAAAAGTTCATTAAAGATGCAGTGTTGGAACCTAGTTTCTGGTTTTCTCCTTTTCCAATTTCTTGCTACCAGAAGCTCCAAAAATCTCTGTCAACAATGGCAGATGTTCTGTTTTTCATGGCCTATGATATCGAATTCCTCTCACAAGCATTTGATAGCTATTATCCTGATAGAAAGGAGCTTCAACAATACATAAACAAGGACTTACAGCATCTTAAGAATGCCCTAAGCTCTTCGGCGAGCTGCTTTGAGAAAACCATTTCTATCAGACTGTTAAAAGCTTCTCAAATCCAACCAGAGCAGAATATCTTGAATGATCTTGAAGAAGGGAATTCGTCGTGTCCAAATGAGTGTATCATTTCTTCTACAAATGATGAGGAGATGGAGATGGTTTTAAGTTTTTTCCTGGAACATTCAAGGGAGGTCTGTGGTAAAGTAAGGGATATTGCAGGTATAGAGCTTAGAGAAACCATTGTTGGTTTTTTGTGTTCTTTAGAATTTTGCATGAGCTTTCTGGAGAGAGAAGTAAGAGACATTGACAGAGGGATAAAAGATTTGGTGAGATGGGAAGATCCTTTGGGTGAACCAATTAGTTCATAAAAATCTACCACACATTTCCTTAAGTTACGAGCAAATCCTACAAAGCCAAGTTATCTAACCTTCAAAACCAAAAAGCATAAGGCTGTCGATCTAAAATAGGGCGTTTAGCATTTTATTATCTATAGTTATTTTGCTTTTTCTTTTCCCATTTCAAGCCCCTTAAAATTCAAATATAACATGTTATTCCGAATCTTCTGTACCTTTGGCTTCGTGTAAGAAACGTTTTTCGATCAAGGCTAACCTGAAAGAAGAAAAAAGCAAATTACAGAAAACAACAATATCTTTTGCTTTTAACTGGAAAAAGCTTCTAAGACATTAAAACAATGGTAGAAAAGGAAAAGAATTAGATCCTTTACTCCATTTGGTAATCCTGCCATACACTGATTAATAGTTTTCGACTAGAAGCAGTCAAGATACAACTCCATGCTCAATAGGAAATGTTGCTGCCACATCAAAGATCGTTCATCTAGCATATAGAGATGCCAAATGTAAATGAACATAACTATGGTTGCCGAAGCTAATTCTAATGAAACAGCTTTCAATTGCCTTCATATTTTGGGTCTGCCATCACATAATGGTAAGCAACCACCAGCACAAAGATAAAGATACCAAGAAAGTTGGCGAAGAAGCCCAGGTCCTGGTCGTCAATCATCTGTAACATCCATGCACAAAAGAATCAAAATATCAGATAAATCAACCACCATACTTGTGGCTCAATACATGGACAATAACACTCTAAAAGAGGATTAGCACAAAGAGAAGGACAGTCAATTGAAAGTGACCATCTATTCTAATATAATTCTTATTTAAGTTCAAACATCATGAAGACTGTTGCTGAGTTCTTTTCCTTTGGCACAATCTAAAATACTTAGCAACACCAACTTTAGCATTAATAGTTTAATACTTAAAAAGTTTTAAGCAGCTCCAAATAACACCTGCTCTTTAACAATCTAAAAGACATTATATATGGCTAGGTAATTAGTCAGCCAAGCTGTTCAATAGACTCTACCAGACAAAAAAGCTGACATAGTAAAGTGCCAAAATGAGAAAGGCAATATAGAAAACAGTGGCAAAAAAATAAACACACCAACACACTGAGCGCTCATTTTACATGGAGAACAATAAGGAAAAAGACTAGAGATTGCCATGATTGGCGTAACAGCGTATTATCTTATGGCCAATGAGTGCCTTAGCACCAAGATGCCGGCAAAGGCAAGAGAGACTTGCAAAGCTGGATTCAAAGAACACATGCCAGCTCTTTATTTTTAGGTACATGACCTTATCTTCTCTATTCTTCTCCCTTCATTTCTGTTCCTAAAAAGTCAATCCAACGGCAAAAGGTTAAGCTTAGTCCCCTCTTCTCATATTCTTTCTTTTCCTTCCCTTCCCCTTAAATAAAGTCTGAAACATCCTTTAACGAAGCTGTTTGTAAAGTCTTAAAAAAAACTTTAGGCTAATGAACAAACCACATTTAGGTGTTAGTGTCACATTACACTTCTCTTTTTTCTCTTTCCCAATCAATCATAAAACAAGAACTCCAGTTAATACTCCCCTTTCCTCTTCCTCTTCTTTCTTTTCACTTCTTCTAATTAGTCTCTATTCTTATACCTTCATTTCTTTTAGTACAAAACATAAGGGTTTGGAATACTCTCTGTACCTATTTGGATGGAGGGATTTAATCCTATAAATTTCTAATTCATAAGATTAAAAACTATACACCTGTTTTAATACCATTAGATTTTAGCTGTAATTAGGATCATTCCAGATGAAACATGAAAGCATGTCCTCTGAAATCAAGAAAATTGAAAACCCATCAATTTGAACTTCCAACTCTACATTCTAATTATAGCAACCAAACTTCATGTCAAACAAACACCAGAAGATGATCTTGGAATTATCTTCCCTTGTCAAAATTTTCCACCAAAATTTCTCAATTAGGACAAGAGGGGTTGCTCTGATGGTAAGCTACCCCCACTTCCAACCAAGAGATTGTGAGTTCGAGTCTCCACAAGAGCAAGGTGGGAAGTTCTTGGAGGGAAGGATGCTGGGGATTGGAAACAGCCTCTCTACCCAAGGGTAAGGGTAAGGTCTACGTACACACTATCCTCCCCAGACCCCACTAAGTGTTATTGTTTTAGACAAGAGGGGTTTCTCTGATGGTAAGCAACCCCCACTTCCACCGAGAGGTTGTGAGTTCGAGTCTCCCCAAGAGCAAGGTGGAAAGTTCTTGGAGGGAAGGATGCCGGGGGTCTATTTGGAAACAGCCTCTCTACCCAAGGGTAGGGGTAAGGTCTGCGTACACACTACCCTCCCCAGACCCCACTAAGTGGGATTATACTGGGTTGTTGTTGTATTACGTCATATGAAACAGAGCCTACATCTTCCTCATCATTTGCAGTTCTTAAAGAGCTACAAAAATTAAACATATAGCATCATACATATTTTGCCATTATCTTCATACCCTTCAGAATCTTTGATTCATAATCTAGTTCTTCTAGAACTCCAAATCTACTGATTCTACCTTTCAATTTATGTTCTTTTTCTTATGCATAATTCATGCAATTATGAATAAAGCTTCCTTTTTAACAATACTCGTTTTTAGCATACACATTTGACATTTATATGTCATTCCTTATGGAATTAACAGAGACGCCACAATTAATTTATCCGTGAATAACAATCCAAACAGCATGAAATAAAAGATCAAACATTAATTGCAATATATAACCAAAAAATCATCTAAGGAATACAAATATTCAACAAAAATAGCATCTCAGAATATGCTCAATAAATAAGTAGACAAAATTGAAATTGGATAAATTTTGAGGGAAAAACAGGAGGATTCAAGCACAAGGAAAATTCAGTACAGATCGAGAGGTAATGAAATTATTTGATTTGCAAACAAAGAACTTACAGTGATACTAAGACGAAACGGAGAATTGGTGTGAAATTCAAAGAAGACTGACAGCTACGATCTCGATTTTCTTCTCTTTTGGGAGACGTTGGATCTATTTAACCTACCGTTGACGTGGGTGCGTGGTGATTGGACGTCGTCGTTTCCCAGAAGGAGCTAACTTGAGAAACAAAAAACAAATGTGGCTGCTGGGATTCGAGCCCAGGTCTCCACGGCCACAACGTGGAATTCTCACCACTAAACTACAGCCACTCAATGTTGTTGGGTGTAGAAACACCCAATAATAATTTTTATTATTTTGTTCACTGCTTAGTTAGGAATGGCAAATGGTTAAAAGAAAACAGTTAACTACCCATATTGTCCACTAAAAAATGGATTGAATAATAAATTTTTAGAAAGTGAATCAAATATGGATAAGAATCATATTTTTCATTTAGAAAATGGATAATCAAAGGGTTAACTAATGGATAATCAATAGGTCTAACTTTTACATTTGTAGAGCTTCAAATTGAGGGTTCCTCAAGTTAGGGAAACTAATAATTCCCCAAAAAGTGGCATATGCAAGAAGTCATGGATAGTATGCTTACTTATATTATCCGCCAGTTAATCTGTTTATTGTTCGTATTAAATATAGATCGGATCGGATAATTTATCCGTTTTTTCATTATCTGTTTTTGCCTGAACTATATCTGACCCGACCTGCTCGTTTGTCACTCCTACTACTTACGTACACTAATTGGATGTTGGGTGCAGCAATTCTCAGTTTCAACCGGCATTTAAGAGTTCAGTCTCTCACTAGTTTGATTATTCTCAATTTTCGGTTTGACCCTATATGTACTTTATAAAATAAAACAAATAATGTATCGTCAAATATCTGCCTTTTGTTTTTTATCACTGATCTATTATTTATTTTTGTCTTCTTGAGCCAGGGGTCTTTCGCAAACAGCCTCTCTACCCCTTCGGATAGGGGTAAGGTCTGCGTACACTATATCCTCCCCAGACCCCACTTGTGAAATTTTGCTGGGTTGGTTATTGTTGTAATGTATCATCAAATATTTGGGACTAGGGGTGAAAATTTGAGCTCAAACCCATCCAATCCGCCTAGAGATTAATGGGTTGGGCTACAAGCATTTTAGGTCATGGATCTACTTGGGATTAGCCCAAGTTAACCTATTATTTTTTATAGCCAATTCTCACCTATGAAATAGCACAAATACAACTCATGAAGCTCACCCAAAACAAAGGGATCTTAGCCTAACTTATTTAGAAGTTTATTTAGTTGCCCCAATTTTACTTTTTTATTTTTTATTTTTTATTTTCTGCACCATCCACCCATATTTATCCAAGATGAGTATGGTTCTAAAACATGGGTCAAGTTGAGTTGGTTGGGCTACGGCTCATTGTTTAGCCTATCTTGACACAGTCCATCTTAGTCAAAGTACACTTTGGACTGGGTTGGGTAATGACCCATTTATCGAACTAACCATCTTGAACCCTCCAAATTCAGCCCAACCCGCCCATTTGCCACCCATAATTGGGACACTGCACCTAAGAGTGCTTCTTGGATGGTGCAGAAATTTTCAAAGCCAGAAAACATCTTGAAAAAGCAGGCTCTATGATAGTAGGCTATATAGTTGATATTTACACATTAATATGATCATGCTTTGTTGTTGTTTTATAGGTAAACTGCCAATAAAATGCTCTAAATAGTGTTATTTTATTTCGCAGGGAATAGTATATGTGAGAAAGCTACATGGAGTGTTTTGGAGGCAATAATGTGAAGGAAACGCTCACTCGAGAAGTACCCGAGCACAAAGAAGCAGAAAATAGCCTGGGCAAGGAGTTCACCACGACCCCGGTAGAGTAAAAAATGTGAGGCAGAAAGGTCAGCCTTCACCGCGGTCGATCACGGTCTGTCGCGACCGTGGTGTATTGTTCACGCTATTGGATGTTTGGGGACTAAAGTGTAATTTTGGGAAATTTTTTGTAAAACCCTTATAAGCTTTAGAAACTCGCTCAAGATTTATTTTAAAGCTTGTTTTAAACTACTTTTGGAGGAAGAACAAGTGTGAGGAGACGATCCAAATATTAGAGTTTTTTTTCTATCTACTTTTACTTCTTGCAATTTTTATTATAAACAATCTAGTAATTTTCTCGTATTTTGCTATGAGTAGCTAAACAATTATCTAGGGTTGATGGAACCAATTGTTGGTTGAAGTTTTGACTCAACTTGTTATAATCGAGCTGGATTTATTATATGATTGATCAACTACGCTTTGTATGGTGATTAATTGAATAGCCCCTTGATTAATCGTGTCTAATTACCTCATATTGCTTAAGAAAGAATATTAGGTTAGACAGTTGTTGAACAACACCAATTTTGGATAATTGAAGAGATTCATTACTTAAATTTAAATGTGGGATTAGAGATAACAAAACTTTGGTGGGATAATTTAGAGTTGTGCATATAGTCAGCTAAAGTAATTCGAGAGAATGTTTTAGTAAATTATTGTAATTGATCGAGAGATAATTATGATAACTCATAACTTTTAATCCTTATGGAGTAATTCAGCGAGATTATAGCGAAAGAGTCAAGACCGAAGCTACAAATTGGGGAAATCACTGCCATAGACCTTTTTTACCATCGAATTATCTTTTCTTTAGCTTACTATTCTTCTTAATAGTATTTGAAGCAGTTAAACAAAAAAACAATTTGTATTGATCAAAATTCTTGCATCTAGAAATTGGTTGAGTTGATAACAACATTGCCAAAGAGTGTAATTGATAGGTTAGTTCCTTGAGGATTCGATTCCAGACTTATAACCAGAATATATTTGCAGCGATCACTTTGTCTGTAAAAGACATAGTTGGGCGTGATTAAATTTTGGCGTCATTATCAGGGAACTAATGGTGTTATTTATTGCACTTAGAAGTAGTGTTAGAATTATTAGTTTAAATCAATTTTTGAAGGTGTTAAACAATCTTTTCATTGAAATTCTCACGTTTGAACTCTTGTGAGAAACTCTTCGAGGACTCGAGAACTGCTAGAAGGTCTTTCAAACCCCGAGAAAATATTCAGGGCATTGAACCATACCAGTTAGAATTTGACGTGGGTAACACAGAAAACGTCAATGAAAACGTCGGGGATCTTCCAACTATCCCAAACGTCAGAGTAGTGACACCTCTTGTGCCAAAAGCTGCACTTTATGATTGGGCACAACACACAGCTGACAACCTGGCTACTGCCATAGCTGTGCCAGCAATTCAAGCAGAGACTTTCCAGATAACCAACAACATGTTGCATCTTCTGCAGAATAAAGGATTGTTCTCTGGGTCACACATTGAAGACCCTCAGCAACACTTGAAATTTTTTTTGTCGATTTGTGTGACCGAAAGGCAACCGAATGTGATCCCAGAAGCTATCAAGTTGTTACTATTCCCATTCTCTGTGACCGAGGAAGCTCATACTTGGCTGAATTCACTCCCTATCAATTCCATTATCACTTGGGAGGAATTAGTCAAGCAGTTCCTTAATATGTTCTACCTCGCAACAAGATTGCAAGACAGATTGATGAAATATTGCAGTACAAGCAGCAGCCGACTGAGACGTTGCAGGAAACTTGGGAGAGATTTAAAAGGATGCATGTGAAGTGTCCTCACCATGGCATTCCAGACTAGATGCTTGGCAAGAGGTTCTATAAGGGGTTAGCTGACAATCTAAAAGAAAATGTGGATGCTTCAGCTGGAGGTGCAGTTTTAAGTAAGACATTCACCGAGAGCAAAATCCTTCTTGACAAGATGTCACAGAATTCGGGATGGATGACTAGAGGCACAACATTGGCATCCATAGTGCATTCAGTTCCTCTTGACCCAAATAATTTGCATGCAGAGAACATAGCCACACTCATGACTCAGATGAGTACATTGACAAAGAAGATTGATTAGATGGGTACAAAACAGGTGCACATTGTTGACACAACAAATGGAGGACTGTGTACACCTTGTGTTAATCAGTCTTATGTGTGTTCATGTAGTGGAGAAGGTGAAAATCAAGGGGCAAGAGAAGATATGAACTATGTCAACTACTTTGGGGGTCAGAGACAAGGAGGACAGCAGTGGAGACCGGCACAAAATCAGCAGTACAAGCCAAACATGCCACAGCCTGGGGGTATGCAACCTCAAGACGAAATGGTGCAAGTACCATATTTAAGGCAATAGGGCTAATCACAGCAAAATCAGCAACAATTAACATATCAACCACCTCCTCAGCAGCAAGATAACAACATGGCGGAGATCAGGGGTATGCTGCAGCAACTCATTGGGACAAATGGTAAAATATAGGAAAAGTTGGCAGTTCATGATTCACTATAAAAAACATTGATACTCAGCTGGGGCAGCTGTCTATGGCCTTAAACAACCGCCCCTAGGGAACATTGCCAGCGGACACAAATATTAACCCAATAGAGCAAAACCCGAATCAGCCGATGGCAGTAAGTCTCCGAAATAGGAGAGATTTAGACAAATAGCAAGAAGTTGCACAAGCTAGCAAGGAAACTACGCCAGCCACTCCAATTCACCAGAGGTAGATGAACTAACAGACCTTATTGAAGTGGTGGTTAAACAGGGTCAAGATGAAAAGGGTAAGGCTAGGGTAAGTGAACAAGCTGCAGAACAAATGGTGCCTCTTGTGCCACAAAACCCCAACATAAAAAAGCCAGCAAGCAGTGCGCAAAGGTTGATACCTGCACCATTCTCTTAGAGACTGGTAAAACAAAAGAAGGAAGATCAATATAAGAAATTTATGGAGATGCTGCATCAAATTCAATTGAATATTCCTCTGATGATGCCTTGAGGGAGATGTTGGGATATGCAAAGATGATGGAGGACCTCATGTCAAAGAAATTTGATTTTAAAGATTTATCCATAGTGACTCTGAAGCAGACCTGCAGTGCAGTAGTGACAAGATCGATGGCCCAAAATATGTCTTACCCAGGTAGCTTCATTATTCCATGCACGATCGAGAGTTATGCCTTTGCAAAGGCATAATGTGATTTGGGAGCCACCATAAATTTGATGCCTCTGGCTGTTTACACCAAACTACACATTGGTAGAGCTATAACGACTTCGATGTTGCTTCAGCTGGCGGACCACACGGTTAAAAGGCCAACTAGGATTCTTGATGATGTATTGGTGTAAGTGGGGAAGTTTGTGTTCCCTGTAGACGTTGTTATTCTGGACTGTTAGGTAGATGAGGAGATACCTATCATTTTATGTAGGCCATTTCGATTGTGATACTGGGGGAATTAAAAATGAGACTGAACGATGAAGAAGTCATTTTCAATGTTCAACAATCCATGAGGAGACCCAGTGAATATGCTAATTGCTCCCTAGTGGAGGCAGTGGATGTGATCTTGCAAGAAGATGATGTGACCGTGACTGCTAAAGATCCATTAGAGGCATTCTTGACAAATTTGGAAGAAATGGATGGTGAAGGGTTAGCTGAGTGAGTAATGGAACTTGAAGGCCAAGGATTTTGGAAAAGGGAACCTCAGTTCGAGTCCCTTGAATTAGAAAAAATAGATACACTTCCAGCAAAGCTATCAGTATAGGAACCACCCAAGCTGGAGTTGAAGCCATTCCCAACTCACCTGAGGTACGTTTTCTTAGGCCCTAATTCTACTTTGCCTGTAATAATATCATTCGGTTTACTAGACGTGCAGGTAGTACAGCTCTTATAGATACTACAGGAAAGTAAGACTGCCATTGGCTGGACCATGGAAGACATAAAGGGTATTAGCCCAGCCTTCTGTATGCACAAGATTCTCTTGGAAGAAGGGCACAAACCTTCCAGAGAACATCATCGAAGGTTGAAACCGAACATGAAAGAGGTAGTGAAGAAGGAAGTGATCAAATGGTTAGATGCGTGAATCATCTTCCTTATCTCTGATAGCAATTGGGTCAGCCCTGTCCAATGTGTGCCGAAAAGGGGGAATGACTGTTGTGCAAAATCAGAACAATGAGTTGATCTCAACTCGTACAGTCACGGGATGGTGGATTTTCATGGATTACCAGAAATTGAACACAGCCACCTAAAAGGACCACTTCCCTCTGCCATTCATTGACCAAATGTTGGATAGGATGGTCGCGCGATCACACTTCTATTTCTTTGATGGATATTCGAGGTACAATCAGATATCAATAGCCCCTGAAGATAGATAGAAAACATCCTTCAGTTGTCTGTATGGCATATTTTCCTTTCGGAGAATGCCTTTTGGGCTTTGCAATGCATCGGCGAAATTTCAATGGTGCATGTTAGCCATTTTCATAGACATAGTGGAGAATATTATGGAGGTCTTTATGGATGATTTCTCTTTGGTGGGAGATTCATTCGTGGACTATCTTCACAACTTAAGAAGAGTGCTTAAAAGATGTGTGGAGACAAAATCAGTTTTGAAATCGGAAAAGTGTCATTTTATAGTACAAGAAGGGATAGTCCTGAGGCATCGAGTGTCCAGTAACGGAATTGAGGTTGACCATGCTAAGGTTGACGTGATTGAAAAGCTACCACCGCCTACTTCAGTCAAGGCGTTGAGAAGTTTCCTTGGGCACGACGGGTTCTACAGGCGATTCATTAAAGATTTCTCTGAAATTGCTAACCCATTATGCAAACTCCTTGAAAAGGATCACCCTTTGTGTTTTCTAATGATTTTCGGTTGGCATTCGAAGAGTTGAAGGAGAGGTTAGTGACTGCACCCATCATTGTTGCTCCTAACTGGGAGCTTGGGAGCAACCATTTGAGATCATGTGCGATGCAAGTGACTATGCCATAGGAGCAGTCTTGGGGCAGTGAAAGGATAAGCTGGTGCACCCAATTTACTATGAAAGCAGAACGTTAAGCGGTGCATAACAAAATTACACCGTGACGGAAAAGGAGATGCTGGTTGTTGTTTTTGCATTCAAAAAATTTAGGTCATACTTGATTGGCTCGAAAGTTATTATTTGTACTGACCATGCAACAATTAGGTACCTGATTGAAAAGAAAGAGTCAAAGCCCCACTTAATTTGTTGGGTTCTTGTGTTACAAGAATTCGATCTGAAGATACGTGAAAGAAAAGGGATAGAAAACCAAGTAGCTGACGACCTCTCAAGGTTGGAGGGAGCTGAAAAGAAGGTAGAGGTTGAAGATATAACAGAGGCATTCTCGGATGAATAGTTACTAGCAATGAAAATGGAGGAGGCACCATGGTATGTTGATATTGCTAATTATTTAGCAAGTGGAATCGTACCTTATGAACTCTCCTCAATTCAAAAGAAAAAGTTCTTTCGTGATTGTCGGTATTATTATTGGGATGAACCTCTATTGTTTAAAATATGTGTAGATAACATGATCCGACGGTATATCCCCGAGAAAGATCAACATTCTATTTTGCAGGCTTGCCATGCTTCACCATATGGTGGACACTTTGGATGAATTGGACAGTAGCTAAGGTGTTGGAGTCGGGGTTGTACTGGAATACTCTATTCAAAGATGCCCATGCTTGGGTTAAAAATTGCGATGAATGCCAAAGGACTGGCAACATATCTTGTAGACACGAGATGCCAATGACCACAATTCAAGAGGTGGAGATTTTTGACATGTGGGGGATCGACTTCATGGGGCCATTTGTTAGCTTGTATGGTAAGAAGTACATATTGGAAACAGACGTCTCCAAGTGGGTCGAAGTAGTGGCTCTCCCGAACAATGACGCCAAAGGGGTAACAAGCTTTCGAAAGAGGAACCTTTTCACACGTTTTTGAACCATAAGACCTATACTCAGTGACGGCGAAACCCATTTCTGCAATAGAGAATTCGCATAGTTGTTGGAAAAATATGGAGTTCGTCATAAAGTGACTACCTTGTACCACCCAAAATCAAGCGAGCAAGATGAAGTGTCCAATAGGGAGATCAAAATTGTCCTCACAAAAATAGTGAATGCAACAAGGACTGACTGCGAAAAAAAGCTGGATGATGCATTGTGGGCGTATCTCACAGCCTTCAAAACTCCAATTGGTATGTCACCATACAAGTTGGTGTTTGGCAAGGCATGCCACCTTCCAGTTGAGCTAGAGCATAAAGCACTTTGGGCACTACGGCAGTTGAACTTATACATGGAGATAACATGTACTAACAGAGTCATTGGATTACATAAGCTCGAGGTTCAGGTTACAGGATCTTGAGAGTGCTAGACTATAAAAGAAAGGATGAAATCAATGCATTATAAGCACTTCTTGGATCGAAACTTCAAACCCAGAGATCTACTGTTATTATACAACTCGAGATTAAGATTGTTCCTGGGTAAGTTAAAGTCCCGATGGTCGAGACCCTTTCGAGTGGTGAAATGTTCTTAAGTGGAGCTGTTGAGATTGAATCAGAAAATGGGACAAATAAGTTCACGGTAAATGGGCAAAGGTTGAAACATTACCTTGGAATGGCTGAAGAAAAAGGGGACAGAGTGGTAATCACTTTGGAAGAGCCTCACTACGTGCATGAAGAGTGATGACCAGATGTTTGCGTCGTGCTGCGATGTTAAAGCAGGCACTGTGTGGGAGGCAACCCACGAGTGTTGTTGTTAGTGTATTCAGGTAACTTCATAAAAAAATTTAAAAAAAAAGATGAAAAATTAACGGCGGCACTTCGACCGCGGTGGACCACGGTAAACCGTGGTGGAAGGTAAACATCTACCTCAGGTTTTAAAATCCCACCACGACCGCGGTGGACCGCGGTAAACTGCAATGAGGCGTGAACATTTCGCCCTAAAATTTTAAACCCACCGCGGCTACTGTGGACCGCAGTGGGTACCAGGTATTTTTAAATTTTTTTTTATTTTTTCCGTTTTTCTTTCTCTTTTCTTCTTCTTTTAATTTTATAACCCAACCACCCACCAAAAAAAAACTACACCAACTGACACTTCCCTCCCCCTCAAATCACAAATAACTCTTCTCTATCCCTCCCCCTCTCTCTAAACCCTACCCCCAAATCCTTCTTCTTCTCCTTTTTTCTTACTCATACTAACCTCCCCCATCTCCATTCATCTCACCCATTCTTAAACTAAGGTATGTACTTACCTATCCTCTCTCTTTTCTCTGGTTTTATGTTGTATTGTGTTGTAGCTTATGTAGTTTTATATTGATATGGTGTTGTAATTTTTGGTAGATTTTTGTAGTTCTTCTTGTTTTTCTATTTAATTTTCTTTTTTGACCATGATTGGTAAAGGGGTTGTTTATTTATTATGGTGGGACGATGTTGTTAGTGGGTGATTGAATAAAGAAAGTGTGGGGTGTACGGGTGTAGTAGCATATTTGACTTGGGGATGTTTTGCTGGAGGTACATGAGCTGTGTATATGAAGATAGTTGTCTTGTCTACATAGTGTTTGGGAAATTGCTCCAATGAAGTTATAAGGGCTAATATGACATGGTTGTGGTGAAGTCCGAGTAACCACCCATATTCACCAATTTCACCCACTTACTACTAGGTGTTTCTCTATTTGATTTGTACAATGAGTTCTTCTAGAAAGAGACGCACCACCGAGCCCTCTATTAGTGGATCGGGAAGCTCCTCCAGAGGTAGGGGCAAGCCCAAGCACCACAGTTTGTGTGATGACCTGACCCGTCGTCACGTGAGTTACCACCCTGTTTCTCCCATTTTATTCTTCTTTATGCTTCATTATGAGTGTTTTATGTGAACGAGTTGATTTGGATTGAATTGAGAAGGAAATGAGATACT
This sequence comes from Nicotiana benthamiana, assembly GCA_034376525.1. NCBI lineage: Eukaryota > Viridiplantae > Streptophyta > Magnoliopsida > Solanales > Solanaceae > Nicotiana > Nicotiana benthamiana. Next base: position 27,227,818 of record CM067327.1, on the reverse strand, counting down.
TAGTCTCTTTAAGGAAGGCTTGTTTTGGAAAAGTCAATTGGACATTGATTTATGTGTTAGGAGGCTCGGATGTGAATCCCGATGATTCTCTTAGCTTCGGGGAATGATTTGTGACTTAGGAGTGTGATCGGAAGTGATTTTGGAGGGACAGTGGAGAATTAGGCTTGAATTGGCGAAGTTAGTATTTTGGCGAATTCCGGTTGATAGGTGAGATTTTGATAAGAGGGTCGGAATGTAATTACGAGAGTTGCTATAGTTTTGTTAGATGATTTGAGATGTGTGTGCAAAATTTCAGGTCATTCAAAGATGTTTTGGTTGGTTTATTGATCGAATGCGTGTTTTAAAAGTTTTAGAAGAACTTAGGCTCGAATCTAATGTAATTTGATGATTTTGGTGTTGTTTGAGGTGTTCTGATGATTGGAGAAAGTTTGAATGATGTTTTGGGATGCGTTGGTACTTTTGGTTGAGGTCCGGGGGGCCTCAGGGTATTTTCGGATGGCCAACGGAAGGTTTTTGGGACTTAGGATGTTGCAGAAATTGCATGTTTCAGTTCTGGCATTTTGTTCATTGCGATGTTCTTCTTGCGATCGCATAGAGGCTTTGGAGGTAGCAATTCAATTGTTCTTTTCAATCGCAAAGATGGAGATGCGATTGCATAGTATAGGGAATTTGTTGATCACGACGCGTAGGGATGGTCGCGTTCGCATAGAGTAAAGTGGACCTGAGGTATTAGATTGGAGATTGTTCACCACGAACGCGGAGTATGGTCCGTGATCATATAGTGCAAGTTGGCAGTGCATTGAAATCGCATTAGGTATGGTGCGTTCGCGTAGAGTTAATTTTGGGAACCTAAGAATTAGTCTTCGCGGCCGCGGGAATGTCCCGCGATCGCGTAGAAGAAAAACGGACCTGGACAAAAGGGTTTGAATAATATTTCATCTGCAAACTAAGCCTTATTTTCACCATTGTTAAGCATCTTTGAGAGCTTTTAGACGGGAATTGAAGAGGGTTTCGATTGGGAGTGATTGGAGGTAAGTCCTATGATCCAAAAACACGATTTTATTGTGAAATTAACCTTGAAATCCATGGAAACCTAGCAAAAAGGGGAAGAACTAGGGCTTGAGTGTTGATATTTCAAATTAGGATTTGAGGGGTCATTTGAACTCCAATTTTGATGTTCTTTATATGTATAGACTCATGGAGATATAAGGAACCTGTTGGTATAAGAATTCCTGAGTTTCGAGAATGGGGACTGGGGCTCGGGTTTTTTGCCAATTTCAGAATTTTTGTTGTTTTTAGATTATTTTCGATTGATTATTATTCCTTTAGCCTATTGTGACGTATTCGCTGTGGTTTTGGTCATATTCGACGCATGAGCATGTCTATTTGAGAGGCAAGGGCATACCAAGCTAGGATTTTGGCTGGCTTGAGGTGAGTAATAGATGTAAATGATGTGTTGAGGGTTGGAAACCCCGAATTTGCACATCGTAGTACTATATTGAGGTGACTTGCACGCCAGATAGCGAGCATGCGGTAGAGCACTTCGGATTTTTCGGGCTGTGTAGTAGTATTGGTATTTCGGTTCTCCGCATGTTTATACTATATTTCAGACATTCAATAGTATGACTTAGTAATTTATCTGTGTTAATTAGTTCATGAGTTGTATAAAATGGTTAAGGTTATTAAATTTGTCGGGCTTGCCTAGTAGTGTGTTGGGTGTCATCACGGCCGGGGTTGGGGTCATGATAGTTTGACAATACGAGGTTTGTCTCCCAAGCGGCGAAAGCCAGATACACTACAAAGACAGCGAAGAAATTTCTCATGAGGTACACATTGACCGCCAGACACTAGAGGTGGAAGGCCCAAACATCTTCAATGAGTTGAGGAGGCATCAACTGGACATCTTCTTCGAGGTGCCGGAGGAGGCAAGTGTTCAGCTAGTACGGGAGTTTTATGCAAACTGCCCAGAAAATGTGGAGGGCATTGTAACTGTGAGGAATACACCAGTGAACACATCTATTGGGGACATCATCAGGGTGTACAGGCTGCCAGTATTTAGGGGAGGCACTGATAATTATCGGCCTTATAACTTAACACGAGCCTTATGGTGGCCTATTCTTGAGGTTTTTTGTGTACCTGACAGGGAATACATTTGGATTAAGAAAAGGATCACACTTATCTCCCACTTTCTTAATTGGGAGGGTAAGTGTTGGCTCACCATCATCAACAGTCAGTTGTTGCCCTCTAGCAACACGACTGATGTCAACCTACCAAGGGCAGTTGCTATTTTCTGTTTCATGGCCCACAGAGATTTTGATATGGCCCGGATTCTCCATGACGAGATGTTGATTAGATCACTGGAGTTGCTCAAGGGCCACTACTTCCCTTCGTTGATCACCTGGTTGTGTCGTATTGCTAGAGTCCACTAAAAGCCTCAGATTGATAGGAGATTACCACTTAAAGCCTCGTTCCGGATGAACAAAATTGGAATTGGACGAGAGCCGGTGGTAAATATTGTGACTCTAATGATGATTCGGCTGATGATGATGATGATGATGATGAGATAGATGAGGTTCCTCCCCCTCCAACAGTTGATATGGCAGGCCCATCACAGCCACACTGGAGCACCCATATGACAACTATAGAGCAGGAAATAGCTGGGTTGTGCACCTCAGTCCATGATTTGGGCGTCCGCGTAGACACAGTAGCTGACCGGTAAGTGAAGTCAGAAAAGAAATTCCTGGGCTGGTTGAGAGCTCTGGGGCGTGCGTGCCACGTGAACCTAGACGTTGTCTCCGATCAGGAGTGATCTATCAGGGAAGTTCCTTACCTCACTGTTCTTTAAATTTCTTTTAGCCATGGGGACATGTATTCATTTTAAGTATGGGGCAAGGGAAACTTCAGTGTGTATGTGTAATTGTAGAAATTGATGGTCTAATTCTGTTGTGTTTTGTTGTACTTTGATTTTTTTTGGTATTTGAGTGAATAGTTTATTAAGAAAGTTAAAATAATAAGGGACTTGTCCTGACAACGGATCTCTTTCGGTGAGGTTCTTGAGGGAATAAATTGAAAAAGAAAAAAATGAAATATGGAGGCTCCTCCTGATGACAGATCCTTTAGATAATTTTCTTTTAGGAAGTTAGTTTAGAGAAAATACCAAAAAGATTTTATTTTAATTTTAGGTAATGTAGTAACTCCCCTTTGATTTTTATTTGGGCCACGGTTCTTTTCCAAGGGCTTAGCTTGAACCGGGTATAGGTAGTTTTTATTTAATTTTGTTCCTTTTAGTTTTTAGATTAGAACTAGTGGGTAATGAGCTAATTTGAAGGAAAAAAACCCTAGCATTGATTCACTTGAACTCAATAGACCCCAGAGTGTACCGCTTAGCTTCATCGGTTGAATCCTATTAAAGTGCCTTAAAATTGTATGTTTGCATCTAACTTGAACACCCAAAAGAGAATGTCTTGATAAACCAATCCGTCGTGAGTCATGTGCCATGTGAGTATGAGTTTTACTGTATTCCATGATTCACATTTGATGCCTAGAACTTGCCCTATGTGTTTGCAAAGCGAATTGTAATTTCATTCAGTTTTAGAAGTGATATAGGCATTTCTTTGTTGAGCCAGGCATATAAAGTAAACCCACCTGAATGCAATACATATTAGTTAACCTCGTTAAGCCTATAAGCATGTTTCTTTGGAAACCACACAACGAATCTTAGCCACTTGTTTAAATAGCCTGCTGTTTGAACCCTTTTACCTCCCAATAAACACTTGAATGGTACTGAAAATATGCAAAAGCATAAGTGTGGGGTGGTGGTTTGGTTTTTGAGTGGAACCATTGAGATAGAGAAAAGGTGTTGAATTTTGAGCATAAAAGAAGAAGCACCATGAAAAAAAGAGAAAGAAGTTATAAATAATTATAGTGGTTGATAAGTGGTAGCTTGTACAATTGCACCTAATGGATGGGGATATATAAATAAACGTGGTAGAGTGGTTGACTATGATCTTAATTTAAGGTAACTGTATTAAAAGTGCTTAGGGAGGTTAGTCACTATATCCAAATGTATCATACCTGTCCCTTAGCCTACATTACAACCAAGTAACTCCTATTGATCTTAGACTGAGTAGGCTCAATTAGTAGAGTACTACACTAGGGGCAAGCCTATGGTGCATCTTTGTGGCATGTGAATATTTTTTTTGAGAGTGAGCGAATATTGTCTATCTTAGTTCCTAATTGTTCTAATTATCATTATTTGTGGAACTACTCTCTGGTGTGATGTGAGGGCATGTGATTCACCAAGGAATGGTAAGTCACGACTCTTGCATAGAGTGGTTTGAGTGGGTGCAAATGTTGCATGGTACAAAAGGTTTGACTCTTGTAGTAAATGTTGTTCTCTACTAGGTGCAACTTGTGTAAAATGTTCATGGTGTAAGTCGTTAGGGGAAAAGCTTAGGGAAGGAATTTCGATGGACTATTGTGGATTGCTCGAGGACTAGCAATGATTTAAGTGCGGGGTGTTGATAGTAGGCTATATAGTTGATATTCACACCTTAATATGACCATGCTTTGTTGTTGTTTTATAGGTAAATTGCCAACAAAATGCTCTAAATAGTGTTCTTTTATTTTGCAAGGAATACTATATGTAAGGAAGCAACATGGAGTGTTTTGGAGGCAATAATATGAAGAAAACGCCCACTCGAGAAGTACCCAAGCACAAAGAAGCAGAAAATGGCCTAACCATGGAGTTCACCGCGACCGCGGTAGATTAAAAAATGTGACGCAGAAAGGTCAGCTTTCACCGCAATCGATCGCGGTCTGCCGCGACCGTGATGTATTGTTCACGCTATTTGAAGTTTGGGGACCAAAGTGTAATTTTGGGAAACTTTTTTATAACCCATATAAGCTTTAGAAACTCGCCCAAGATTTTTTCTAAGCTTGTTTTAGACTACTTTTGGAGGAAGAACAAGTGTGAGGAGACGATCCAAACATTAGATTTTTTTTCTATCTCCTTTTACTTCTTGCCATTTTTATTATGAACAATCTAGTAGTTTTCTCGTATTTTGTTATGAGTAGCTAATCAATTATCTAGGGTTAATGAAACCAATCATTGGTTGAAGTTTTGACTCAACTTGTTATAATCGAGCTGGATTTATTGTATGATTATTCAACTACGTTTTGTATGGTGATTAATTGAATGGACCCTTGATTAATCATGACTAATTACCTCATATTGCATAAGAAAGAATACTAGGTTAGACATCCGTTGAACAACACCACTTTTGGGTAATTGAAGAGATTCATAACTTTAATTTAAAAGTGGGTTTAGAGATAACAAAACTTTGGTGGGATAATTTAGAGTTGTGCATATAGTCAGCTAAAGTAGTTCGAGAGAATGCTTCAGTAAATTATTGTAGTTGATCGGGAGATAATTATGATAACCCATAACTCCTAATCTTTATAGAGTAATTCATAGCGAAAGAGCCAAGACTAAAGCTAGTAATTGGGGAAATTACTGTCCTAGACCTTTTTACCATCGAATTATCTTTTCTTTAGCTTATTGTTTTTCTTAATAGTATTTGAAGTAGTTAAACAAAAAATATCCAATTTGTATTGATAAAAATTCTTGCATCTAAAAATTGGTTGAGTTGATAATAACATTGTCAAAGAGTGTAATTGATAGGTTAGTTCCCTAAGGATTCAATTTCGGACTTAAAATCGAATTATATTTGCAGCACTCGCTTTGTCTATTAAAAGACATAATTAGGCATGATCACCTTACACTGGCTGAGGTACAACACACGGAGAACTTTTCTATCAATAAGAGTCTATCAAAGACTATAAGGAAAATTCCAGAAGGTTAATCGGAGAAAACTCATATGCAACAACCATGGCTCTCCAAAATTAATATTCATACTCAAACTAGCTATATATGGGAGATTGTGTACAGGGGATACGATTATTAAGTGGGAAATGATACAAATCCATAGTGTCCATTTTGCAACCTGAAGAATGAAATTGTACAACATCTTTTCTTGAATGTAGTATCAGTGGGATTTTATGTTTGAGATAAAATATAGATCTTGGTTCAACCAATTAGATTTATATTAAATAAAAGTTAATATTAGTTTAAAATAGGCAAAATACATAATTTACCCATCGACGTTCCAGCGTAATCCCTGTTACACACTCAAGTTTTTCAGAAGTGTGCCTAAGACATACCACTTTTGTGCTTGATCAATTTTTCGGATGACATGAAAGTCACGCCCTAACACATGTCATGGACTTTAAAAAGAAAAAATTAGAAATTACAATTAAAACCCATCTTCCTATTTTCTATCTTAAGCACCACTGTTGCTTCTACCATAGTTATTTATGAGAAAGTTTCCAACAACACCAAAATACAACCACATAATCTAAATAACTAATTGAAAATAATCGAGCAACAAATTAAGTTCAACCACCCAAAAACCAATAAGACCTACTTGAATTTTCAAGTTCTTTTCAATCCCAACAATAGTAGAGTCTAGATTGTTTTTACCAACCTTCAATACTACTATTAAAACTTTTAAATCCATCAAAAATAAATGGTTTTCACAATATTTGGATAATAAACCAATAAAAGCGCTCAGTTTTAGATCTAAAATTTTATGCTCTTTAAAAAATTTTATTTGGGGAAGAAGATGAGGAGGATGGTGGTCTCAGGAAGAAGACCAGATGGAGGGGGAGTGGGTCATGTGGGATGAGAAGACAAAAAAATGAGATTTTTTACGGGCTTTACGAGCTTTTTTTTGTGTGTAAACACGCAAGTGCTATTTGGTCAAAAATAGTCTGTCTTAGACACACTTTTAAAAGGTTGAGTGTGTAAATGATTTTCCGTTAAAGAGAAGTGTATAACAGGAATTTTGCTGTAAAGTTGATGGGTAAATTATGTGTTTTACCTTAAAAGTAATATCCTAAAGATAAAGTTATCTGTGTCGTGAAAAATAACTAGTATATACGTCCGGATGGAAATGAATATAAGCAATAATAACAGAATTCAATGATCCAAAAGGTGGAATATGAAATTAATAGTAGTAAAATAACAATAAATGGTACTTATGTAAATAATAAGTGTGAGCCACCCGAAAAGGGGATGAGATCAAGGGATATTCTTTCTAACAATGGTGAATGATTGATAAGCCTTTAAATACTATGTTGTTCTTGAATTGGGCTAAAATGCTAGAAAAGAATATTCGTAAAAATAAATTATATGCTTGTAATAGGACCAGGTTCTCTCTATAAAGTCCATGTATTTATTAGAATGAATATATCAAATCATCTATCATTATATCTCTTTCTATTTGCAGGCAACATATTCCTAGAAATCCTAATAGTAGATGTGACTAGAATATTTTCTTTTACATCTTATTTTGAACTAGTCGTTATATCTCTATCTAATATACTCCACCTCGACCTTGAACTACAGTGACTTCACAACCTTGATCTTTACTGACTCTTCGATCACCTTCATTTTTTCGAGGCTACTTTGCCCTGGGTCGATCTTTGTGAGGAGCTTATCGATAGCACGTGGCGGTTGACGAAGGCCATAATAGTGCTGACGTGGCTAGACTATATCAAAGATATTCTTGACCGATACAGCTAGTCCCTCCACTTATCGAGGTCATCCTCGCAGGCGAGATCGGTGAGTGGATAGTATCATTTATGATCGAGTTTATCAGGCTGTCTATATAGGTCATGGTCGTTGTAATGATCAGGCAACGTGGCTTTCTGAGGACTGCACATTATCAATTCGTTAAATTTTCCCAAGAAGTCCGCTGGAACCATCTAGTCTAAAAGAAAGAGTGATGTCATGATGACATCGCTTCCCGACATGTTGCATTGATTCACGTGTGACCCTTAATTGGTTTTGTCATTTTGATTCTAGTGGCCCCAGGTCTTATAAATAGGGGTGGTTTATTGACTTTGAAACTTTTTCCAATATTCTTCTACTTTATAAGCAAAGCTTTTTATTTTTCTTTACAGAACGCGGAAAACCCTTGTATCTCTCTTATTTTCTTTGCTTCCCTATCTCATTCACAACAATGTCAGACCTACCATCATATATCCATATGGAATATCACTCTAAACCTTTAGATATCATTTTTCCTAACCAGGGGAATATGATGCAGCTATCATTGAGGAGGAAATCCTACCTAATGTAAAGGAAATCGTGCTTCGATATCCCAATGCTAAACCCGACTTCCAAAAGGCGCCGAAAGTTGTGACATCAAGGTTTAAATTTATGATGATGGTTGAGCAGTTAACCAAACTCAAGGCTAGACTCACCTACCTGGTCACGTGGACTTATCCTGCGGGCGACAATGAGGTGTGGGTCCATCATCCCTACTTCTGCGCCTTTTATGCATATCCATTCTTAATTGGATATTCGTTCCCATTGTCGTCGTTGATAGAAGAGTTATGGCACTACTAAATGTATGCCCCATACAGCTCACCCTTATATTATTAAAGTGGTCAGGATGTTGATGAAATTCGTTGAATTGGCCGACGTAGACATAACAGTATGCCACCTGATCTATCTCTTCGCCCCATATTTCTATCGAGGGACTTTGCTGAATCTTCACCACCACGGGGATAGGGGAATGTTTGGTGGTGAGGATGGATAAAAAGACCAGTCGATATTTCTGGCTTGACTATTTCTTTTTCTGGATTGAGGATGTAGTGTCCGCTATCGCAGGCTTCCCCGAGGCTTGAAACCCCACTCGTAAGTGCTCGTCTATGCTTATATACCTTTTTGTTTCCAATGTTTTCCTTACTGTGGGTCGGTTAATCGCCTTTTTCCTTTTTATAGCTACTACTCGACCTCTCCAGATGGTAGCCCATGTTGTCAATTGGGGTAGACAAATTATTTCTCATATGGCGGGGATACGTGATTGGTCGAGCTTTTATCGGAGATTTAGGTCGCCTCTTCCCTCGATAGGCAACATGTTCCCTACCATCGTCATTGTTGTTTCTTCACTTATATCTATTATCTTTGCTGAATTTTTTGTTTCTCGTTTTTCTTTAGCTTCATCCGAGAGCCTACGAGGAGGTTGAAAGCTCATACGCCCTCGTTTCATAAGAGGAGGACCACTACGCCTTCAGTCTTTGCTCCTGCTTCGACTACGGTTGATCTTGTCTTCATTCCAATTCCACTTATCGCCGCTTATGCCTTTATTTTTGCTCCGCTCATTGATACTTTTGATCCTTCTCTGTATTCTCTCATTGACGAGGACGATGAGCAGTAATGAAGATCTCCAACCTCGAAAGAGGAGGTCGATGGATAAGAGTGATGGAGTTACTCTAGCCGTTGATGCAGCGGAAACTTTTCATTGGGTGAGATGGTGATGAGTTTTAGGAAAGATAATGTTGAACCGATTCTCGAGGATCCGAGTCCAGCAGAAGCCGATGTAGGCTTATCTTTTTATTCTGAGGGGATGGAGACGAGAGGGCGACTGCTTACATTCTTGACCTTTTTCGGCGAGAGGGTGCTTCAACCTCTGGAACAGCCGCAGATGCTTCTTTGCCTGCCGATGATAGGGACAAAAGCATTATTGAGGAGGACAACGAGTCAAGTTCTGATATCAATGCGGAAGACCTGAGAATGATTTAAAATGGGCTTACCCAGCTCGAGTTAAGGTTAGAGGGGTCTATAAGACTATCGTGATCCCTATGGATTGTGACTTGTTTGAGTACATTGAGGATGTATTCCCTGCCCTTGGTCTTCTCTGTTCCGAATTTGAGAGTAAGACCCTTATGGAAATAAATGACGATTCCTTGTCGAGGAGCATTGCTGGCCTCGCTCTTAGGGAGAGTGTTTGTGATATGAAAATTTTCTATTTTTAGGACATTCAAAGTTCTGACCTTTTTCTCCTCTTTTTTAGTTTTACAGACAGTGATTTTATAAATTAAGAGATCTAAGAGGGAGAAAAGGCGTAAAGAATTATTCGTGAAATTAAAAGATAAATATGGACTTGATGGAAAATTTTTCCTTTGCGTTACTTGTCAGGCGATACGGGGTTGTAAGTATCCTCTTAATTGTCAATTTCCAAGAATTTAGCAGTTTACTTTCCCATGAATTGGGGTCCGTTGTCGTATTTGGGTAGGTCGAATCGGCAGATGATGTTTCTCCATACAAAGGTGATTACCTCTTGTTCGTGTATTTGGGTGAACGCTTATGCTTCCACGTAGTTAGAGAAATAATCAGTTAAAACTAAAAGGAATCGTACATTACCTCGCCCTGCTGGGAGGTGGTCCATGATGTCTATTCCCCACTTGATGAAAGTACACAGAGAGGTGGTTGAGCGGAGGTCTTCGCCTGCTTGGTGAATTATTGGGGCGTATTTCTGACATTTTTCTCATTTTTTCACAAATTTTGAAGCTTCTTTTTTCATGGTGGGCCAATAGTATCTGGCCCATATGAGGCACCTGACGAGTGCTCGATTGTTGGAGTAAGCACTGTATGGCATTCATGGACCTCTTCGAAGACACGTCGGGTTTGGTTTGGGCCCAAACCTTTTGCTAGTGGGCCGCTGTATGTCCTTTTGTACATGTCGTTATGGAGGAAATTGTACCTACTTGCTTGCATTCTAAGTTTTTTGGCTTCCTTTTTGTCATCTAGGAGTGCATCGTCCTATAAATAGGTAATAATACGATTGCGACAATACCTATTTGAGCTTATGGGTCTTACTCAACATGATCTAGCGAGGAGTTTAAGAGGTGGACTACATTTTTATCCTTGGTCATAATGCTTTTGGTAGATGCAGCCAATTTGACCAGGCCGTCTACTTTTGCATTCTATGCATGTGGGATCTAGTAGAGCTGGCATTCGTCGAACTCGTGCAAGAACTTATAGATCCCGGTCCAATATTTTCTCAACCTTTGTTATTTAATTTGGAAATTCCCTATGACTTGGTTGACTATGAGTTGGGAATCACAACAGAGTTTTAACCTCTTTTTCCCTTACTCGGGTGCTAACCTCAATCTTGTAATTACACCCTCACACCTGGCCTTGTTGTTAGTCATATCTAGGTATCTTATGGACTGACGAATTGCTTTGTTGGTAGAGACCTCGAGTACGAGTCCCGTTATGAATACGGAGGCATTGGATGTAGCATAAAGGACCCAAAGGTCTTATGTTTGGAGAGAAGCTTGGATGGCTTCCTTCTTGACTTTGGGCATTATTGTTGCACTGAATTATGCGATGAAGTCGGCGAGCATGCAACTTTATAATCGTTCACGACTGATACGTGATATCATGCTCGTTTAGCTCGATGGCCCATTTGGCCAGCCTTTCCGATAATTTGGGTTTATGTATGATGCCTCTTAGTGAAAATGTAGTAATGACCGAGATAGGGTGGCACGGGAAATAGGGTATAAGCTTTCGTGAAGCTATAACTAGTGCCAGGTCAAGATTTTTGAGGTGTGGTACCTCGTCTCGGCGTCGACGAGTCTTTCGCTAATGTAATAAATGGGAGATTGCATACCTTTGGTTTTTCGAAGTAGTATTGCAGTTACTGCTACTCTAGAAACGGCCAGATAGACAAGGAGTGTTCCCTAGGTTCGGGCTTTGAGAGCAGAGGTAGTGATGAAAAATACGCCTTCAGTTCTCGGTGATCTTGTACACACTCGAGGCCTTTGTCCTTTTTGAGTACACCAAAAAATCTGTGACATATGTTAGATGACCGCGGGATGAATCTCAATAAGGTGGCGATTCGATTAGTCAATCTTTGGACTTGCTTCTTGGTAGTTTAGAGTTCTGATATCCCTCTTATGGCTTTTATTTGGTCTGGGTTGACCTCGATGCCCGTTATGATACTAGAAGCCCAAGAACTTCTAAGAGGCTACGCCAAGTGCATATTTCTCCGGGTTTAGTTTTATTTTGTACCTTCTTAGTATGTTGAAAGCTTCTTTTAAATGATCGATAAGGTCATCTGCCTTTATGAATTTGACAAGCATGTCTTTGATATATACTTTCATCGACTTACCGAGCTGATCTTTAGACATCTTTGTGGCAAATCTTTGATATGTATCCCCTACTTTCTAAAACCCAAATGACATGACCCTATAACAATATTTTCCTCGCTGGGTGATGAACGTGGTATAGTAGGGCTAAATGGCCATCCCCTCGAGCATATCTAGTAGGGTATTTCTTACCCTATAGAATCGGGCGAGGAAGTCCCTTATTCTCTCTCCTAAGGACTACTTGATGGCGAGTATGACATTTAGTCTTGTCTCGGCTTTCCTGGCTTCAACATATGCCGTTACGAACTTATCAACCATTTACGCGATGGTTCTTATGGAGCGGGCTGTTCGCCATGAGTGCCATGTTAATTCCCCTCCCGTAAAAGTTTCCAAAACTTCTTTATCAAAATAGAAGACACTTTTTCCATGATGAGGTTGGTGCCTTTCACGGCGGTGACATAATGAGTCACGTGGTCTTTGAGATTAGTCGTTCCATCGTATATCTTGAGATACAGTGGCATTTTGAAGGTCTTTGATATGGCATGCAGGGTTGCTTATTCTCTATACGGCTGCTCTACGAACCTTCTGGCGTCACTTTTTGGCAATAACTTAGGGTCGTCGACTCATTCTTGGTGTTCTTTTATTTGATCTCTGAGTGCTTTATTTTCATTCTCCATTTCTTCCATCCTCTTTAGAACAATGGCGAGGGCGTTGTCACATGTATTGTTAGTAACATTGTGAGTTATACCTGGTGTTGGGGGATCTGCTTGGTCGCGCTATTTGACTGCTTTTTGTACTATGTAGGTTTTTTCCGTCTATGTAGTCGTGCATGGAGTGGGATTGTTGAGCACACTTACTATCGTATCGGTGAGCCATGCTTCGAGGAGATTTTTTTCGACTGGTGGCATCCATTCTTCTATGGACGTGGAAGCCCTTTTCCATTTGGTTTTGTTATGATACATTTTCAAGTGCATATCTCACGTCTTCTATGTTCTCCAAGTGTCCATGCCTCCATTTTCTCCAAGGTGATCCATGTAATTTGAACTCCTAACCAACAAACGTTAATCAATTCAAAATTTTCAATTGCCAAACTTTCACGTCATGCTCATCAGCTCCCTTCAACTTAATAATATTATTCCACTATAATCCAAAGTACACCTAAATCATTCAAATTATCATTACTTAGTGTAGTGTAAATAATTAAGTAATCTTGGCATATTTAATTTAATATACACCCAGAAAGAGGAAAAAATGCGATTAAATTAACACTGAAACATATGAAAATATGCTCAACATCACTACTCCACACTTGAACGTTTCTTGTCCTCAATTCATCCTCACACTTTATATTTATCACATTTGAAGCACACTACACAATCGACCATGATTGATAGCAACAACAAAATCTTAGCATATGCATTCAACACACACTTCCCATAACTCATGCCACACTTCAAAAATAATCAAAACAAAGTCAACATGATCATAACAATCCTAGAATCAAAGATCGACTCAATTTCATAATGTAGCCGTGGCTTGAATACCCAACTTCATAGAGAAGTCTAATAACGTTACCTATCTCTCGTGAGACCATGTACCCTCAAAACAAGAACAAGAGAGTAAATTGAATCCACACATTCGAATCTCATGATCAAATATAGTTTAAGGACTCACATATGTCAAAGAAAACTCTCACTCTTACAAAGTCACATACATGTAATTGGTACCATAGGCTTGCCCTTAATGTAAATGTCACGGCCCAAAAATTCCTCCGAAGTAGTCGTAATGGCACCTAGTCTCTAAACTAGGTAAGCATAACACTAACTGAAATTACTTTGATATTTACTAACTTTAAATTAAATTACTTTGAACAAATTACAATTCCCAAAAACGGTGGCACAAGTCAAAAGCTTTTCTAAGAGTAATTATACAAAATAAATACGCCACTGTTCCGAAAAAATAGGAACCAATCAAAATAAGTACAACCGAAGGTGACTCTGAGGCCTACGAACGCAGCAGCAAGTTTACCTTGAGTCTCTGCTGCGATGATCTGAACAACTACTATCGACCAAATACCTGGATTTGTACACAAAAATGTACAACCAGTAAGTATCAAGACTAACCTCGGTGGAGTACCGATAAGGAATAGTCAAGGCACATACTTGTCAAATAAACTGAATAGGATATAACAATAAACTATCGAGATACAATAACATGGTAATATCATAAGCAGGGAGAAACTCAAACCACAAACAGTAGAAACAATAAAGGGAAACACGGATGGAAACAAAGATAACCAAGTAAATTAACACCAACATAGTTGGGACACGGACAAGCAAAATGTACTCAAATAAGAAAGGCGATGTCAACTCAATAAGTCATATCATTGCTTATGCACAATTCCAGCCATCTCAAATTCGATGTCTCATATCATAACCTCAATTACCAAACATATAGCACACCCGGCACCTCGTACCCACATATTTATATCTCACTTTGCGCAACGATGTTCTCATGGTACTCAGTACATAGGGTTCATAACCAATGAAATTAAGATGTTTAAGGAGTCTAATTTACATAACATAAAGTAGAGTATAGTTTCTAAACCAACTAGGAACTCAACAAGAAAATATGAAGTTATTATTAGAAATTATTTGAATAAAGAAGGTACCATTTTCAATTAAAATATGAAGTCGAATGATTTATTATCTTTAACATGAGATTTAATAAATTAACTTAGTAGAAATTCCTTTTTAAGTAAAATACAACCTCAAACGGTTTAAGAAAATTTAATTGAGTAAAAATAATGTAACAATTATTAAACTTTGAAGTGTGTGTGTGTGTGTGTGTGTATATATATATATATATATATATATATATATATATATATATATATATATATATATATATATATATATATATATATATATATATATATATATATATATATATATATATATATATATTGTGAGGTATTGTAAATATTATGGATTCCAACACCAAGGATCACAACAGTAAAGGAATCTAAACGGTTAAAACACTAGAATTAATAACAACAAATACAATGGAGACAAAATAATCACAGAAGGAGTACAGCTCAACGCAGAGATAACAACCGGAGATCTCTTAGGATACCGTCTTGTAGTCCCAAATATAAATATTTAGTGGATATCCCGGGTGTCGTCCAGTAGTCCAACTAAAAGTGTGTGGGGATCTCCCGGAATACTGATCCATAGTCCCAAATGTAAATACCAGTACTAGGAAATCTACTAGGAGCAATCCCGTAGTTCCAATGTAAAAGTGCAGGGGGATCTCCCGAAAAAATGATCCATAGTCCCAAAGTAACATGCAGGGGTATCTTCTGGGGCACCGTCTCGTAGTCCCAAAGTAAACATGCAAGGGGTTCTCCCGGGATATCGTCTCGTAGTTCTAAAGTAAACATGCAGGGGGATCTCCCGGGATACTGTAAAGTAAATACACACATCAACACCAAGATTACTCAAAAACAATCCAACAACCCAATTGTAAGGAATTCCACCACCAAGAGTATCAATACATGGCAATAATAGAATCACAGAAAAACCAATAAGCGCAATAACCTTAACAAAACAATGAGGCACATCAGGCAATTGATAACTACACCAGCAGCCACAATAATTTGGACACATAACACATATACACGGGGTCATAGAAAAATTACAATTTAGGGATAACAAACGATAAGAAGAACAATCGATTCAATTAAGGCTAATAAGATCAAGTAACAAGTAAGAGTTAGAGGGAAGATAACAACATCCTATGGAGCATATAGAGTTAAATAAAGCAATTAGGAAACTCAATCATAACGAGATACTTCCTACATGATGAACATAAGGACCTAAGAACCATAAGGCATATTTTCCACAAATAAGTCCGAGCACACACTCGTCACCTTGTGTGCACGGACTACATGAAGACTCAAATCTTAGGGAGGAAGTCCCCCTCACAAGGTTAGGCAAGATACTTACCACAAACCGGCCAATTCAATACTCAATTTAGCTTTTTCTTTACCAATTCATCAATGCTCGGCTCAATCTAGCCAAAAACGACTTGAATATAACAAACAATACAAGAGAAAATAATTTCAATTGACAAAACTATAATTCTTATACAATTTGCAAAAAGTCTACAAAAGTCAACTCTTCGAGCCCTAACCTTGGAAACTGACGAAATTTACAAAAACCAAACGTGCATTCTGCTACAAGTTAACCCATAAAAAATTATCTAATTCCGATACCATTTATTCATTCAAATCGTCATTTTATATTTTTGAAAGATTTCACAATATTTCCCAAGTTTTTCATTAGATTCTCATGAATTTGATGTTAAATCTATGATATAACCACAAAATATAGTTGAAAATTGATTAAAGACACTTACACAATAATTTGGAGAAGTTTGGGTCTTTAAAAATCGCCAATGGAGGTGCATGGTTCGAGAAAGCTGAAAAATGGGCGAAATACCCGTCTAAAATCTCACTTAACAGGCCTCAGATGTTACATTTGCGACCCAGGATTCACATTTTCAAACGCCTCGCAATTTCTAACAAGGCAGGGTTCGCAAAAGTCGCACTTGCAACAAAAATCTTGCATTTGCAAATTGGGAATCGCAAAATGCCGTAAAAAGTTTGCATTTGCGACCACAGCAGAAACCAACAATTTTCCTTGACATGAAAATGAGCATAACGTCCTCATTCGATGTCCAAATTCGATGATTCTTTTTCCTATGGCTCCGTAATTTCGATACAGATCTAATGGTTCAATAAAAACTGAATTTGAATCTCATTTTCTCAATTTGGTATCATTCTTGCTTGAATAAATGACGATGAAGCATCCAAAAACAAACGCAACATAGCCTAAACCTATTCGAAACTCATCCAAGCCCTCAAGACTGCAAACCAAGCATTCCCACAAGTCTAAAAATATCATATGGACTTGCTCGTGCAATAAAATCATCAAAATAACATCAAAAACTATTAATTTAACCTCAAAACTCATGATTTTTAAACTTTTTAACCGGACATCCAAATCATGTCAAATCAATTCCAATTCTCACCAAATTTCACATATAGAACTTAAGCATCATAAAAACTTGTACCAGGCTCTGAAACTAGAATACGGGTCAGATACCAACGATTTCAAGCATTAGTTCATATTTTTATTTCCTTTAAAACCTAAACAATAATTTTCTTCAAAAATTATTTTCTAAGACTAGGGACCTCGAAATTCAATTCCGAGCATACGCCTAAGTCCCATATTTTACCATGGATCTCCGAATATCTTCGGAACACAGATCCGGGTTCGTTTACCAACAATGTTGACCAAAGTCAACTAAAACCAAATTTTCAACTCTAAAAATTTTATTTCTCATATTTTCACATAAAAGATTTCCGGTTTCACGTCCGTACTGCGGATGCAAGTCTATACATATAATATGAAACTACTTGTGACCTCAAACTACCGAATCAGTCGCAATTGCTCAATATGACCGGCCGGGTCATTACATCCTCCTCCATTTAAACATACGCTCATCCTCGAATGTACTTGGAGTCGTTCCAAAGCCATCGAACCACTACATGAGCTCCTCATTCATACACCTGAACAAGCTGAATCGAGCCAAAAATTTCAATCTGGAATACAATCATATGTTGTTCCACACAATCACACACTCGAAGCAATAACCTCTGACCACCATAGCTGCTCAAATAACATCTCGGATGCCGGCAATATACTTCACATTGAATACAACCTAGTTCCAGACTTCCACAACACTGCCATAATAATGAAACATGCAGAAACCCATAGCCGCCCATGAAGTCAACAAGTCACAAAACTTTCTTGCCCGCCAAGGGCCATTACCCAAATCTTAGCAGAAACACCCCAATACTTCCAACCACTCCTCACCCCAAATACCATAGTACTAATATCATGTCTAAAAACCCCATCTCAGCCAATACATGTAGTCCAACTAACAACTCATCATGGAACCAGACATATTCTCAGAATACACAATTCGTACACCAAACCAGCAATGACTCAATTATGCAGCACAAATAAAGGAAAAAAAGGTAGAAGAATTATCTAACAAGTACAACATGTGTGACAACAAAAAAATAGGTTTTTCATCAAATCGTCTCACAGAGGGAAGACACAACACCAAATAAACACAAAGAAAAGGTATCCCCCAAAACATCAACTACGGTGTGCAGCCCGCTCCCAAATACTCGTCAAGCCAAAATGATCGGGTTCACTAAATATATGAAACTGATATCAAGTACAATCCCACATAACATTTACTACAGCGTGCAACCCGCTCCCAAATGCTCATCGAGCCAGAAGGATCAGGTTCATTGATAACATGGATATTGATATCAAGCACATCAGAGTGCATAAGTAAAATTGTGGGAAAAATGAATAGAAGAAATAAAGTAGGAGAGAAGCAAGAACATATAAGGTGCAATGAGCAAATCAACATCACGTCGGCTATCTCACCTGCATCGTCATAAGGCCTGAACAGAATTATAACATGCGTGGGGAATAATCATACGACCCCACCGCCTAACACAACATAAAAGAGTAGCACATATCATAGGCTGGGGGATAATATCCAATATGCTTGATTAAATTACCATAATGACGATCTCACAGGAGCACACAAACTGGACCTGATACAAGATGCATATTCTCATTTACCTTTCAAATAGTACCTACCAATTCCTGATCTTTCCCAATTAGAGAAATATTCTTCAAAATATCCACAATAAATTATTGATAATACATGCTATTATTATCTCATTCTCGACATTTCTTCAAGATCCAGAAACAGGGAATAGTCCATAATGAGGGCAGTAGCCCCAAAACCTCAGGAATACCAAAGTTTCCATACCTAACTCAACTATGCAGATCAAGTGGATGATACATCACTCACACCCTATCATTCTGATGAAGCACCCATATAGGATTTGTGACCGCATAACAAAACATGAACTTCGAAAGCCTCGAAACCCAGTAATCACCCTATTACTAACCACGCACCTGCAAACCAAAACTCAAAGTCTTTTCCAAAAATGCACACTCTTCACATATGATAGCCAATAAGGTCAACACTCTATTAATCTCTTATAACTATTTAGGAGAAAGCCACAATGTACCACATATTCCTCATGCCTATAGTAGACACCCAACTCAATATGTCATCAAACCATCTAGAACCCTCCGAGATCAGCCCGCATGCAACTAGGCCATCAAGACTGCACCTTTCCAACTCAACCGAGTAACACATACCGTCCAATCCAAGAGTGATGCCATAAATTCCAGTAGAGAATTCCTATGCAAAAGGACCAATTAATACACCACTATGCTGATCGAATATCACAGAGTCAAACCATTTCTTCGGATAATCAGTATGAAATAATCCCAATCAAAGTCCCAAATATAGAGGATCCTAACACGAACCAGGTGTCTAGAAGCTCATAAACCATTGTGTTTCCTCTAAAGCACCCCGCTTTGTCGCAACCACGATACCCATGCAGAATAAACCTCATAGGAATTTGATGTGGTTCCTCTGACTCCCTTTGATGCTGAGATGTAGATCCATTAATGACGTAGAAATACTGTAAGACCCAATATCATCTCATTCAAGATCTCATACCTTGGTCATATACAAATTCTGGGGACCTACCGATACCATATATACACATACCTTAGGCCAAAACTGACGTAAATCTGACTCTGCTATCTGAATACCGTTGATGGACTCCTCCACTTGGCACGAAGCCATGGAAAACAATGTCCGATGATCCACAAAACTAACCTTTAGATATTGTACAACACAAATCACAAGATACACTAGTACCACCAACTATCCCCAATCAACACCCACCTCGTGACCTTGCCATATTTACGATGACTAGTCAACCAGTTAAACTTTCCCAAGCTCGCACTCATCAACCAGATGCCGGAAATTGCTGCATCTCCATATGAATAACTGAATAGTCTTTAAATACCTTTGTATCTTCAGTCTAGGCATTACATTGAGACAATTTCTCCACATCCCTGACTCCCTCGTATCCCGTCTGTTACATCACGAACTACAGGCACATAGCGGACACTAAGAGCATAATATTATACACGAGTGGATGTAAAGGAACATAAGTTATATACTTCAAGATGAATCAATATCACACGATAAGGAATGAAAGAAGTGAGATTGTCCTAACAGTTTTGTAGCCTCTCGAAGATAAGTACAAACGTCTTTGTACCAATCCGCAAGAATCTACTAAACCTGCTTATGACCCATAGCACCTATGAATCTAGAGCTCTGATATTAACTTGTCACGGCCCAAAATCCCTCTGAACGAGTCGTGATGGCACCTAGTCTCTAAACTAGGTAAGCATAACATTAACTAAAATTATATTGATATTTACTAAGGTTAAATTAAATTACTTTAAACAAATTACAATTCCCAAAACAGGTGGTACAAGTCATAAGCTTTTCTAAGAGTTTATAAAAGATAAATACATCATTGTTCTGAAGCAAAAGGAACCAATGAAAATAAGTACAACTGAAGGTGATTCTGAGGCCTAGGAAAGCAACAACATGTTTACCTTGAGTCTCCGCTGCGACAATCCGAATAGCTACTATCGACCAAATACCTGAATTTGTACACAAAAATGTACAGAAGTATAATATGAGCACACCACAGCGATGTCCAGAGAGTATCAAGACTAACCTCAGTGGAGTAGTGACGAGGAACAATCAAGGCACCTACTAGTCAAATAAACTGAACATGATATATCGATAAAATATCGAGATGCGATAACATAGTGATATCAGCTGCAGGGAGAAACTCAAACCACAAACAGTAGAAACAATAAAGGGAGACACAGATGAAAATGAAGATAACCAAATAAATTAACACCAACGTAGCTGGGACGCAGACAAGCAAAATGTACTCAAATAAGAAAGGCGATGTCAACTCAATAAATCAGATCATTTCTGATGCACAATTCCAGCCATCTCAAATTCGATGTCTCATATCATAACCTCAATTACCAAACCTTTAGTACACCCGGCATATTGTACCCACATATTTATATCTCATTTTGCGCAACGACGTTCTCATGTTATTTAGTACATAGGGTCCATAACCAATGCAATTAACATGTTCAAGAAATCTCATTTACATAATATAAAGTAGAGTACAGTTTCTAAACCAACAAGGAACTTAACAAGAAAAGATGAAGTTATTATTAGAAATCATTTGAATAAAGACGGTACCATTTTCAATTAAAATGCAACGTCGAATGATTTATTACCTTTAACATGGGATTTAACAAATTAACTTAGTAGAAATTCATATTTAAGTAAAATACAACCTCAAACGGTTTAAGAAAATTTAATTGAGAAACTAATTGAGTTAAAAAAATATAACAATTATTGAAATTTGAAGTATTGAAATATATATATAAAATATGGCGAGGTATTGTAAACATTATGGATTCCAACACCAAGGATCACAACAGTAAAGGAATCTAAACAGTTAAAACACTTGAATTAATAACATCAAATACAACGAAGATAAAATAATCACAGAAGGAGTACAACTCAATAAAGAGATAAAAACCGGGGATCTCCAAGGATACCGTCCTGTAGTCCCAAATATAAATATCCAGTGGGTCTCCCGGGTGTCGTCCCTTAGTCCAGTTCATAGTGGGCGGGGATATCCCAAAATACTGATCCGTAGTCCCAAATGTAAATACCTAGTATTAGGGAATCTACCAGGAGCAGTCCCGTAGTTCCAATATAAAAGTGCAGAGAGATCTCCCAGAATACCGATTCATAGTCCCAAAGTAATCATGTAGGGGGATCTTCTGGGATACCGTCCCGTAGTCCCAAAGTAAACATGCAGGGGGATCTCCTAGGATATTGTCCCTTAGTCCCAAAGTAAATATGTAGGGGATCTCCCTAAATACCGTCCTGTAGTCCCAAAGTAACCACACAACAGCAACACGAAGAATACTAAAAAACAATCCAACAACCCAATCGCAAGAAATTCCACCACCAAGAGTATGAATACACGGCAACAATAGAATAACAGGAAAACCAAGAAACGCAATAACTTTAACAAAACAACAAGGCATATCAGACATGTGATAACTACACCAGCAACCACAATAATTTGGACACATAACATATATACACGTGTACATAGAGGAATTTTCAATTTAGAGATAAGAAATGATAATAAGAACAACCCCTTCAATTAAGGCAAATAAGGTCAAGTAACAAGTAAGAGTTAGAGGGAAGCTAACAACATCATATGGAGCATATAGAGGTAAATTAAGCAATTAGGAAACTCAATCATAACCGAATACTTCCCACATAATGAACATAAGGACCTAAGAACCTTACAGGCAAAATTTTCAAAAATAAGTCCGAGCAAACACTCGTTATTTTGAGTGCACGGAATACAAATAGCATAGAAGACTCAAATCTTAAGGGGAAAGTCCCCCTCATAAGGTTAGGCAAGATGTTTACCTCAATCCATCCAATTCAATACTCAATTTAGCTTTTCCATTACAAATTTATCAATGCTCGGCTCAATCTAGCCAAAAACGATTTGAATATATCAAACAATGCAAGAGAAACAATTTTAATTAACAAAACTATGATTCTTATACAATTTGTAAAAAAGTCAACAAAAGTCAACCCCCTGGGACCGCACTTCGAAACCCATCAAAATATACAAAAACCGAACAATCATTCCGCTACGAGTTCACCCATACAAAGGTTATCTAATTATGATACCATTTGGTCATTCAAATCGTTATTTACATTTTTGAAAGATTTCACAATTTTCCCAAAATTTTTCTTTAGATTCTCATGAATTTGATGATAAATCTATGATATAATAATAAAATATATTTAGAAATTGATTAGAGATATTTATCCAATAATTTGAAGAAGTTTGTATCTTTGGAAAATTGCCTATGGAGGTGTAGAGTTTGAGAAAATTGAAAAATGGGTAAAAATCCCGTCTAAAATCTCACTTACCAGGCCTCAAATGTGGCATTTGCAACCCAGGGTTCACTGCGAACAAGGCAAGGTTGGCAGAAGTCGCATTTGCGACAAAAATCTCGTATTTGCGAAATAGGCATCGTAAATGCCGTAAAAAGTTCGCATTTGCGACCACACCAGAAACCAATAATTTTTCTCACACGAAAATGAGCATAACTTTCTCATACAATGTCCAAATTCGATGGTTCTTTTTCCTATGGCTCCGTAATTTCGATGCGGATCTAATGTTTCAATAAAAATTGAATTTAGATTTCGTTTTTTCAATATAGTATCATTTTTTCTTAAAGAAATAACGATGAAGCATCCAAAAACAAGCGCAACATAGCCTAAACCTATTCGAAACTCACCCAAGCCCTAAAGGCTCCAAAACAAACGTTCCCACAAGTCTAAAAATATCATATTGACTTGCTCGCGCAATCAAATCATCAAAATAATATAAAAAACTATGAATTTAACATCAAAACTCATTATTTTATAACTTTTCAACCAGACGTCCAAATCATGTCAAATCAATTCTGATTCTCACCAAATTTCACAGATAGGACTTAAATACCAAAACAAACTTGTACTAGGCTTCGGAACAAGAATACGTGCCTAATACCAACAAGTTCAAGTATTAATTTATTTCTTTATTTCCTTTAAAAACCTGCACAATAATTTTTGAAGAAAATTATTTTCTAAGGCTAGGGACCTCGAAGTTTAATTCCGAGCATACTTCTAAGTCCCATATTTTACCGCAGATCTTGCGGGATTGTCAGAATACCGATCCGGGTCCGCTTACCAAAAATATTGACCAAAGTCAACTGGAAACCAAATTTTCAACTCAAAATATTTCTATTTCTCATATTGTTCACATAAAAGCTTTCCGGTTTCACGTCCGGACTGTGCACAAAGTCGATACACATAAATAAATTTGCTCGTGACCTTAAAATGTCGAACATGCTGCAATTACTTAAAATGACCAGTCAGACCGTTACAGTAAATCTCTACTAATATAGGGTCGCTTGATCTAAAATCAATTAGAGCTTTTTTGTGGTTGTAATATGGACTAAGGGACGTCCTCAATCCACTTCAATTTAACACTAAAATCGCACCCAAAAATATATTTTTTTCTATACGCATTATTATCATTTACACTCCACTAGCAAAAATAAGATCTTTATTCATCTATATTTTTTTCTTTTTCTTTTCAACTACTTTTTCCTCTTTTGTAATTTCACTAGTGGTGTATTATTTTACAAAACAAGTGCACATTCATGCTTTCATTGGTTTCACTCAAAAGCCACCACACACTTAGTCCCTTCTTACTTCTTTTAGCACTAATTTTACAATTAAAGTTCTTTAAGAGGTAAAATGATCAAACCAATATTAATTAAGAATAAAAAAGGTATAAGTTTGTAATGTGGGTGCCAAATAAAAGTCTATAGGCTCAAAGAAGTTAACTAGAGATAAATTTTATTTTGTTGTAAGCAATAAGCTCAAAAGGATCAAAGAAAGCCTAAAATCATTTCTCAAATTGAGCATCACCTAAAAGTTTCGCTTCAACTCACATACGGACAAGTTCTAGACACAAGTGTAATACATAGACTACATAGATCTCACCACACATGGAACTTGACCCACGAAAGACGGTCTCATTCCGACTCTCAATTAATGAAGGTATTCACAAAGATACGAGATATTAAGCATTAAGAAACAAAGTGAACACAAGTCAAGAAAACGAGACATAGACGTCACAAAAAAAAGCTATCCAACATATAAAGGCATAATGATCAATTTAAGACACATGGGGAAGATATTACACATGTTAAAGTCTAAATATTCTATTATCAAACAAGTCAAAGGGGCCTAGGTTCATCTTTCTTTCTCCATTTATTTCCAGCATTTTACTCTAAAAAATGAAAAAATACTACGTGGTTCAAGAAACACCCCATGTAAAAGAACCAAGGCACAAAAAAATCACACGTGATTATTACTACCTAAGAAAAACTTAAAGTGATATTTTTGTATTTTTCTGTTTTCAATTTTTTTTTTTTGTAAAATTTTTAGACTTTAATCCCTCAAGAAAACAATCTAGGAGATCCATCGTCGGGAAAAGTCTAAATTTTTCGAATTTCTATTTGTTTTCACATTAAAAAAAAAATTAAGCTACTAAAACTACTAAAATAATACTACACAACGACAAAAAACGAAGCTCAAATAATAAAAAGTTGATTATCCAGAGGAATTCTCCCACCCCACTCTTAAAAGAGCGTAATGTCATCGATGCACAAATAAAGCAAAATAATAACAAGCGTGGACAAAAAATTTCTTAAAAGGTCAAAGTAATAGCGGCTCATGGGTATTCAGACTTCTCCCACTGATGGTACTTTGTACGGGTACCTCACACTAGTTCCAACCGACTAGTTCATTTTTGCGCATCTTATGGCCTTTTATTCCTATGGTCGTAATCCAAAAACAAAAATAAATATTACAAAAATAATATAATAAAAATAAAATAAACAAAATAAAAGAAAGCAGTAAAGTTGGGTTGATCCCAACAAGCGCCTAATCCAATGTCACGGCACGACATATGGTTATGCCTCCATCTCGAACTTATGAATTGAGCCCATAATTTGGTTTCAAGTTTTCTCCTATGCGCTTTTGGTGGGGCTACGAAAATAACCAGGCCAAATAATAAAATTTCCACTCTATATTTTTCGGCCTTTAGATGAGGAATGTAATTTTTACTTTTTAGCACAATAAAGTCAACAATATACAGTCTAATCCTCACCCTTTGACTCCCTCATAGGCTCAGAATGGCCCTGTTTTCACCAATAAAGATTTTTTATCGATTTCAATCTTTAATTTTTTCCCTCCTTTCTAACTTTGTTTTATTAAACTAGTTCTTTCCAAAAACAAAACCAACACACATTATTCGACATGTTCTAAGATAATTTTTTTTAAAAACAACTTGAACACCATTTTGCATTTTAAAATTAATAGTAAAAATAAAATAGGGAACAATAAAATAAGTGATTAAAAAACTCAATGACCAAACTATATAAAATGCAGTTTTGAACCGCGCTTTACCTTAACGTCAGTTTGGGGCGTTAAGGTAAATGGCGTTTCAAAACAACATTTCATATAAAACGCCTTATAAAACCATGCTTTACCTGAAGCTGATTGGATGTTTAGATACACCATGATTTAATAAAGCTTTTTATATAGAATGCCTACTAAACCACACTTTTCATCTTCAAATACCCGTCCCCCTCTCTTCCCCCACGTTCAAACCAGAAGCCCCCTTTTAAAGTTTGAATCCCCCCAAATTAACGAGACTAAAAACTCGAGTGGACCCTAGCGGTCCATAAAAAATAAAGAATGTTGGTCACACATCCTAACTAGGGCCATCTCTCGTTGTGGTTGCTTGATTCAGAGTAAAATCTTTAATTCTGCAATATTTCAAAAAACATAAATTGAAGTATTCCGATTTAATTTTTGTCAAAACTCGTATAAAAATACATATTAGTTGCTTTGCGTGTGTTCTATGTTGTTTTGTATTTTTTCGATTAAACTAGAATATTATTTTTATCCGGACTTAGATATTAGTGTGCTAAAAATGTAAAAATTGAGAAACCATTATTTTATTTTATTTTTATAATTAAATTTTTTTGTATTAATCACCAAAGATATTCCTTTACAAAACCATAGTTCAGCTAAACACAGCTGACTATCACAGAGATAAACTAGCTAACATTTCTAATTACAGTAGAGAATGCTGAAGCTGTAGGCTAACTTTAGGGGGACTCCTAACATGGCAGACATATGCAATATTTTTAAGTAGTTGACCACTAGAACAAGATACATTCTTAAACAACCTTGAATTTCTCTCTAACCAAATGATATAGAACATTTCTGCTATGATCATTTTGACAGTGTGAGCTCGACTAGTTTTCCCTTTAGCTTTGGCAATGATCCAATGAATGTACTGCTCCCAGTTCTGATAATTAGGCTGAGCTACTCCAATCCATAGCATTGTTTGATGTCTCAATAGGGTGGCAAAGGGACAAGAGAAGAAGAGGTGATCTCTGGTCTCCATTCCTTGTTGGCATAAGGAACAGGTGTTGTCCACAGTTAGGTTCCATTGTCCCAACCTGTCCTTAGTGGGTAATCTATCTTGTAATACCAGCCAAAGGTTGAAGACTGCCTTGGGTCTGGCATAGTTTTGGATGGTTAAATTCTTCCACAAAACTCTAGGTAATTGTCCAATCTGTTGTAGATACAAGTTCTTTATAGAACACATTGATTGGTTCATCAACTGAGATTGCTGCAATGTAACAGTAGCTTCAATAATCTTCCTGACCATCCAACTGGCTTGGTTAGGAATAACTATGGAATGTAGTTGCTGTTGTTTTATGTAGACTGAATGAATCCATCTAACCAATAGAGCATCCTTCTTCTGAGCCAAATCCCATCCAAGTTTGGTAATTGCAGCTCTATTCCATAATAGCAGGTTCATAACATTTAAGCCTCCAGCTGATTTAGGCAAACATACCTTGTCCCAAGCTATATATGCTTTCTTTGATATACTGGCTCAACCAGTCCAGACAGACCTACATACTGCTTCTAGCATCCTTAGGATTTTTGAAGGAATAAGGAAGAGTTGAGGCCAGTAGGCTTGTATACCAAATATGACTGATTGAACCAGTTGTACTCCACCTGCATAAGACAATTTTCTGGAAGTCCAGGATGTGATCCTGGCAGTGACCTTATCCACCAGTGGCTGCCATTGCACCAAAGACATTTTTTTTGTAGATAAAGGAACTCCCAAGTATTTGAAAGGTAACTCTCCATATACATAGCCAAGATGATCTACAATTTGATGTTGTATATCAGTAGGAACACCACCAAAATAGACAGAACTCTTACTTAGATTAGCTTTTATCCCAGAGGCTTCAGTGAAGTGAGAGAAGTACTTAAACATGGCTGCTACAGACTGATGCTCTCCTTTGACAAACAACAAAAGGTCATCTGCAAAGCTAAGATGGGTGATGCCTAGTTTTTTGCAGCCAGGATGAAATAGGAACTCTGTATCCTTCTTCAATTCAGCAAGGGCTCTACTGAGATATTCCATCACTATGGCAAATAGAAAGGGGGAAATTGGATCACCCTGCCTCAAGCCTTTAGCTGCTTGGAAGGGTTCTCTAGTTTCCCCATTCACCATCACTGTATAGCTAACTGTTTGCACACATTCCATGATCCACTTCATAAATCTGCCTGGGAAATCTAAGGCTTCCATTACCTGCTGTAAGAAGATCCATTCCACAGAATCATATGTCTTCTGCAAGTCTATTTTAATCATGCATCTAGGGGACACATGGCCTCTTGCATAATGTTTAATCAGTTCATGGGCTAAATAACATTATCAGCAATCCTCCTGCCTGGGATAAATCCTGCCTGAGCATCACAGATGATACTAGCCATGCATTTCTGTAATCTGTTGGCCAATATCTTAGAGACTATTTTATATAAGACTGAGCAGCAAGATATTGGTCGAAACTCCTTGACTGATTGTGGGTTAGCAACTTTAGGTATCAAGGTGAGGGAGGCACAATTAGCTGGTTTATACATTCTACTGGACTGGAAGAAATCCATAACTGCCCTGATGATATGAGTGCCAGTGATACTCCAGGTCTGCTTGAAGAAAGCAGCATTATATCCATCAATACCCGGTGCTTTGTCATCCCCTATGGCTTTGAGACTATCCAGAATCTCATCGGTAGTGATATCAGCAGCTAACTGTTGATTCTGGATATGTGTGAGCTTTGGACCATTACTCATATACAACCTGTTAATTGATGGAAGTGAGGTAGCTGATGTTCCCATCAAAGACTTATAGAAATTCTTGATCTCATCTCTAATGTCATCTGGATTGGTAAGTCTGGTTCCCCCTGCTGTAATCAGTTCTGTTATGCTTTTGTACTGATTCCTTTCTTTCAATACAACATTAAAATACTTGTTATTAGAGTCTCCCAATTGAATCCATCTGGCTCTGGACTTTTATTGCAGAATACTCTCTTCTATCATTGACCATTTTTCCAACTTCAAGACCAGTTCCTTTTTTTTAGTCTGCAAGTCATCAGTATAGTTCATCCCCATCTGGTTCTGAATGACCTTCAACTCCTCCATGCTGGATTCAATTTTCTGTGTAATGTTCTTAAAATCTCTAACATTTAGAGATTTTAGAACAGGTTTCAGTGCCTTGAGATTATTCCACACCTCCTTGACAGTACCTTGAGTAGTATTTCTCCAATTCTCCTTGATAATTTGCTGGAAGTCCTTGTGATCAGCCCATGCATTGTAGAATCTGAAAGGGGCCTTCCTGATCATAATATCTTCAGTCATAGTAAGCACCATTGGATTATGATCAGATATTAGAGGGGGATCATATACAGTTTGTACATGACTCCATTTAATCATCCAGTCATAATTACCAAATATTCTGTCCAATCTGCTACAAACTCTATC
Organism: Nicotiana benthamiana; assembly: GCA_034376525.1. NCBI lineage: Eukaryota > Viridiplantae > Streptophyta > Magnoliopsida > Solanales > Solanaceae > Nicotiana > Nicotiana benthamiana. Next base: position 27,198,187 of record CM067327.1, on the reverse strand, counting down.
ATTGCCAGTTTGTTTGTTGGTCCATGTGAAGAATTCCCCTTTCCAAGGAAGTTCTGATAACTCAGCCAGTTGAATACATTGACTGAAATCCAGAATTTCAGCTTGTTTAACTTGGTTACATGATTACCTATCATTGATAGACATCACAGTATTGAAATCACCTGCTACCAGCCAAGGATAAGTAATACCAGCAGCAAGAGTCTGTAGTTGATGCCACATTGTTCTTCTTTGATCCAAGCCATTGAAACCATACACCACAGTGAGGAGGCAAACCAGCTCACCTGTAGAAGTGTTAACTACAGTGAAGGAATTGAGCATCCTCCTGAATAACAGTGATTCTAATCTTCTGATTATCCCATAAAATCCAGATTCTACCCCATGGTGACTCCCTATAATTAGATAGCATATTCCAACCTGGAACCAACAGATTAGCTATTCTCCCTGCATTGCTCTCCTTTACCTTTGTCTCTACCAGACCAACAAGGTTAAATTTATTCTGTCTAAAGTATTCCTTAGCTTCCTTCTGCTTATATCTCTTATTTACACCTCTAATGTTCCAAAATGAAAACTTCATTGGGTATGACTAGGACCCCCTTCATCTGGGGGGTTTCCTGGTTTACTAGCTGACATTACTTGGAATCTGTTACTCATCACAACAGGAGATAAGGGGGGAAAATTTGCAAGGTTGAAAACTGGAGATTGCACATGTTTGCCTTTATCTTCCTGTTTGCTCACATCTGTACTTCCTAAAGGATCAACATCCTTAGGAGGTAGTACATTCTGCTTTGGTCCTAGTTGTAGTTTGGGAGACTCCTGATGCTGCATACCCTTCTGGTTTGGCTGTTTAGCTCTCCATTCCTGAACTACTCTAGGCTTTTGCATTTGAGTAGGTTGAGAAGGTTTGGGAATAGCCAGACAGTTATGTCCAACCATAAGGCACTTCTCACAGTATGTTGGTTTCCAATCATATGCCACTTCCTGCACAAATCTCTTACCATTTGGGTCTATTAGCTCAATCTCACTTGGCAATTCTTTAGAAACATTAACCTTAATAAGCATGCATGCGTAAGAAATTCTAGTCTGCTTAGTAGTACATTCATCAGCAAAAATAGGCTTGCCAAGGACACTAGCTATCCTACTCAAAGACCTGATTCCCCAGCATGACATAGGGAGTTTAGGAAACTTTACCCACAGAGGAATGTCAGTAGGGAAAGCAGCATTGAAATCAAAATCAGCAGTCCATTGTTTAAATACCATAGGTCTATTAGCAATGGAGTATGGACCAGCACAGATAACTTCTTTAGCATCTTCCATGTTTAGAAATTTGGCTACATAGTAGCCCTTCTCATGATAGAATAGATCTGGTTCTGGGACATGGGACCAATGAAGGTTAATGAACCGTTTCATTGCATTGTACCCTGGTCCAGTCCCAAACACAAAAATCACTGAGGCACATCTCCATTTCTGTTCTTCCTCCTCCACTTCCTCTTTAAGCAGATGACCTACAGGTTTGCCATCAATCAGAGTTGGTGGGATATACTCCAATGCCATACCATTTGAAGCAAATCTATTCTTCTGGAAGAGATTTGCCCACCCTTTGGTTACTTCAGTAGTCGTCTCCTCTGTTTCTGTCACTGATGGTTGAGCTGGGTTCTGCATGTGGTCGGTTCCTCCATTCCCTTGTACCATCTGGGGTTTAGGAAGCACCGGAACTTCATCTTGTTCAGAAACCTCCTCCGATTGCACCAATGGAATAGTATTCAATGGAACGGTAATAGGAACTGGCTCATCTTCAATGGGAACACTGGATGTGTGGTTTATCGTTGAAATGATGCGATCTATGGTTGTAATCGGCAGTTTCCGAGGTCGACCCCTGCCGCGTCCTCTTCCTCTTGCCATGAAAACCAGCTCGGCGTACGTTTACTAACGTGCGCCGAGAGGAGAGTCGAAAGAGAGAGAAATTTTTCTTGGTCTTAATTCCTTGTTCCTATATTGTCTGAGAAATCATTATTATTTGTTAAAAAATGTTAATAAATTTTTTTTACTGCTGTATATGCATTTTTGTGAATGTTTGGTAATTAAATGTATTTTTTATTTTTATCTAATTTATATTATTTATTTGCTTAAAGACTAGAAATATAGTGCGCTTTTAGGGTAGTAAAATATAGTGCCTTTTATCGTAGTAAAATGTAATGCCTTTAGCGTAGTATTGATGTAGTTTAAGTATCTCTTATACTCAAAAATACTTCAAAATAACAGATAGATTAAACACAAACTATTTTCAATTATAGTCAACGATCGTAACAAAATAACATGAGCTAGAACTTTATTTTTCAGATATCTTAGTGCTACTAGCTGCAAATATCGAGCCTCAAACCCATCTGTGAATATTTAATAATTAAATATTATATAATTAAAAAATAATTATTTAATTTACAAACAAATATATAAAATTATAAAACATGTAAAATAAAAAAACTAACATGTGGCAGAATTCAGGATTCTTAGTATTACTGGGCCACAAATATCGAACCTGGAACTCATATGTGAATATTTAATTATTAAATATTGTATAATTAAAAAAATAATTATTTAATTTACAAAACATTTAAAGTTATAAAACTAACTTGTAAAATAAGAAAACTAACACATACAAGAATTCAGGATATCTTTGTGCTACTAGTGCTCAAATATAGCCCTTATGTGAATATATAATAATTAAATATTGTATAATTATAAAATTAAATATTTAATTTACAAACAAACATATAAATTATAAAATTAACATGTAAATAATGTTGTTTAATTTACAGTAGACGACATGGAGGTGTTGCCTATTCATCCCGGAACTTCCAGCGATGAGCTACTGTCGTTACAGGGCGATCATAGGTCCGCAGACGTATAGGGAGGGAGAGTTACTGGCCCAGACTCTCCGCGTCAGGAGAGTGGACAACATGTGGGACTTTCTTAAGGAGTGCCAGCTCCATCCCCGTGTAGTCAGATGCCTGTGGGATACAAGATTCTATAAGATTTTGGAGATCGGGCGACTACAGCTCGAATGGTCTTTGGTTACGACCCCGATAGAGCGGTAGAGACCGGAGACACACACATTTCACTTGACCATTGACGAAGCTACCATCACACTGTAGAACGTGGAGGTTCTATATGGGCTGCCCGTTAATGGACACCATGTTGCTCTGCCGCATGACATGAGCGTGATTACAGGTGTGTAGTACCTGGACATGCTGCAGCAGCTCACTAGTTTCTATCCACAGGATAAGAATGTACTGGCTGGGACCAGTCGTCTTCCGTTGACGACTATTCGAGAGTATTTGGAGACATTGCATCCCGATATCGATGGCGATACATTGGATTATCATGTTTACCGGTATATGAGGTTGTTGCTACTCCTTATGTTTGGAAGGGTCATGTTCTCGAATACTTCGAGGAACCTAGTCTGCTTGAGATTTCTTCATCATCTTGAGCAACTAGATGATTTACCCTAATACAATTGGGGTGCTGTGATCGGAGCCAACCCTACACCACTATAGAGTGGTAAGAGCGGTCAATGTAGCTTTTACCGATAAGTTGGGATCGAATCCACAGAGAGCTAAGAAAGGTTTGGAATTGGGTTACTATCTAGTCTAGCAATGTGCGATGTTCTTAATCGCACTTCCAATCATTCTTGTTTGTTCACTATTCTATTTTTATGTTGATTATGCAAGTAATTAGACTAAGTATGAAATTTTGTAAGGTTTTCTTAATTGATGGAAAGGCACTAGGGAAGTGACTTACTCCTAGGTGAGCGCCGAACGAGATCTAAAATTTAGGGTAAAATTATTATAGTTGGGATTGTCATACCTCCTTTTTACACGGATACCCCGAAGGATAAACGTATAAAGGGGTTTTTTTCAATTAAAGTGACATTATTCGAAATGAGATTATTTATTTATTTAGAGTCGCCACTTGAGATAGGCTTGGCTTTGGTGTCCCAAGTCACTAGTTTGTTTGAATCCCAAATCGAGGAAAATTTCGGCTGCCAAATGGAGTGCGAACCAGAAATTCTAAGTAAGGAATTTTGTTGACCCGAGGGAAGGTGTTAAGCACCCTTGTATCCCGTGTTTCTAGCACAGTCGCGTAAACTATTATAATTGGCTAAAACTCTGATTTTATACATGTTCATCCTATAGTGCGATTTTAAATTATTTTCTACCGCTTTTAATTGATTTTAAGATTGTGAACATCGTTTAAAATTCATTTATTTGGTCCAAATGTTATACCACTATCATGGTTCAAATAGTTTAAACTTATCGGACCAAAAAATGGAACTTACATTTTGAATTTCTTGGCAGTAAACTAACCAACATGAAAATGTTAGCAACAAGAGTTTAAAAATCAACCATTAACTTAAACAAATCAATCCTAAACCCAAAACGACCGAGTTATCTCATATGATAGCCCAGATTATAAACAACCTATTATTAATCTTGTAAGCCTCTAGGATTCATCAAATTTAAGAAATTTCCTTCAATTGTAATATAACAACAAAACTAAATTTCTAACACATGACCCCACAAATAAAATTGAATAAGAAGCAAAACACTACCAGCTAAGCTACCCAAAACAAATGAGAAACTGGTAAAACAAAACAAATAGAAATAAGAAAGCAGAATATTGATACTAAATAAACTTATCTAAAATTAAATAAGAAAGCAGTGACGCAAAAGTCAAAACAAATAGGCATAGAATGTTTCCTTAAAAAAAATTGCTAAAGGAAATAAGATTAACCTCAATGAAGCTTCTTCCTCATTTTATTGATGAAAGGTCACAAGCAAACCAACTAGTACAATAACGAATATTGAATACTCAAATTGAAAGCAAGACCCTGAATAGAACCACCGACATCGAACTGAATTACCGGCAAAAAACTCGACTCAAAGAAACGGAGGATGGACGATGCAAGTGTGCGTTTGGAAGGCAAAGCATGACTGGTTTCATGACTCCTTATGCTGTATTTTTGGGGTGTTTTTAGGTGTTTTGGAGGCTGTTTCAACTGGGTTTCGGCAGCATTTTTTGAAGCTGATTTTGGTAACTTTTTTTTAGCCGATTTTTATAGGTTTCATGGTCTAATTTCGAGCTGGGTTTGGAGGTGTTTTTTAACTCATGTTTGGAGCTATTTTGGGGGTAATTTTGGATTGATTTTTAGTTGTTTTGCAGCTCTTTCGGACTGATTTTTTGGCTGCATTTTTTTTATTGTCATTTCAACTGCTTTTCATTGAGCTCTTAAGCAGCTGTCTTACATAATAGGAAAATGGAGGAAGATGAAGTTTGTTGTTTTCCCCTCTTCAAGCTGTTGCGCCAGCTTCTTTTTTTTTTTTTTTTTTTTGTGTAGATAGTATTATGTATGGTAGGGATTAAGGCATGGATATGAGCTTATGGATTATGGGCTATAGATTAACCTTGAGTTATGTGGATTCGAGTAGGAAAATTATGGTTTCGGCTAATTTGGTTTTGAAATGGCCCAATTGCTTAAATTAAAATCTCATTGCAATTAAATTCTTATTCCCTATTCTTTACTTTTCTTTATTTATTTTTTTAAGAATTAACAATCATAGAAATTAAAAATGCTAAATTAATCTTTTTTTAGAAACTAAAACTCTTTATTTATTTATTTATTTTTAACATTAAAACAACTACTTAACTTAAAAGCTAAAGAAAAAATGTTGATTTTAAATACCAAAAGATAGATATGTAAAAATGACCATTTTAAGGATTTTTCTATGATTTAAAAATGTTAAAAACGCATTAAATGCAAATAAACAAAGAAAAATTCCTAATTTTAATAAAAAATAATGTTGGTCTATTTTTTAGGAGTTATTCTCATGTAGGGCAAAATCACGTGCTTACAGGGATCGTGATATAGCCAATGCACGATACTACTCACTATATACCTCTCGGTAGTTTGTGTGACTTTGTGCTAACTGGCTTTCTCAAGTCCAATTGGGTGTTCACATTGTACAAGCAAAGTTGGCTCAAGTCGGGTATTAGTATCTCTAGGTTTAATCCTTTAATTTGGGCTATCAATCTCTTGAATGAGATAGAATGCACCCCAATTCCTTGTTGGCCTGAATTTCCTAAACTTGGGCTCTCTTTCTCAAGAGGAGCCTAAGTCAAAAAGGTACAGATGAGTGTCTGCAACCACTAATTCAACATTAAAAGCACAAATCAGACCAAAATATCACCTCTAAAACAGGAGACCCATTAAATACCCAAGGGTTGTGCCACAATCCTAGCTGATGGGTCTAGCTACTCATAATACTGGGAAAAATCAAAGATTTAGATGAATAATAACCCATAAAAAGTAATTATAAGATAAAGATCTAAGATTAATTGCTAAACTAGCTATAAAATTACTCAAAAGGCAAAAGTAGGCGGTTCACGTGCTTAGGTAAACAACTAATGACCTAAAAATCTAAAAAAAGTATTTATACACAACCTGCGATGTTGTATGGGGCAGAGTGCTGGCCCGTGAAGAACTCCCATGTTCAGAGAATGAAGGTTGCTGAGATGAGGATGCTTAGGTGGATGTGTGGGCACACCAGGCTAGATAAGATTAAGAATGAAGTTATTCGACAGAAGGTAGAGGTGGCCCCGGTGGACGAGAAGATGCGGGAAGCGAGGCTGAGGTGGTTCGGGCATGTACGGAGGAGGGGTCCCGATGCCCCGGTGAGGAGCTGCGAGCGGTTGGAGATTGTTGGTGGTCGGCGGGGTAGAGGGAGGCCTAGGAAGCATTGGGGAGAGGTGATTAGGCAGGACATGACTAGTATGCAGGTTACCGAAGACTTGACCCTTGATAGGGGAGTCTGGAGGTCTAGAATCAGGGTTGCAGGCTAGGGGCTCTTAGAGTCCTTCGTTCGCCCCACCCGGGGTTGGGTGTGGGATAGTAGGGTTACCCGTAGATGACTAGTGTTTTAGCGTAGGTCCCCTCTTGGTTGGTAATATGATAGTTGTCGCTTGTTATTGTCGCATGCGACGGTATTTATGTTTCTTATGTTTACATAATCATTTACGTTATTTCTGCAGGATTACTTATGCTTTGTTTTGTTATTGTGTTTTGTCTTGACTTGGTTCCTAACTTTATCTTTGTTTTCCAATGCAGCTCTTCTTTCTGTCCTATGCGCCGAGGGTCGCTTGGAAGCAGCCTCTCTGGCCTTTTGGGTAGGGGTAAGGCTGTCTACATATTACCTTCCCCAGACCCCACCTGGTGGGAGTATACTGGGTAGTTGTTGTTGTAAATTTTGAGGACAAAAATGCCCCAATAGAAGTACCGTTGACAGCGAAAAATGGACTGCTGCAGCGCTAAGACATCCGTATAAAAGCAAATATGGACAGCGGTCTTCAACTTTTAGCTTCATTCATGGTCCTCTAAATCTGGCTACCACTGAGGGCGGTGAATGGACCGCGACCGCACTGAATCCATAACTTTCGGGGGAAATCACCGCGGTCAGCGGTGACTTGTAAAACCACAAATTATAGCTCTCTGAATCATGTTACTGCGGACCACGATAAAAGGACCGCGGCCGCGATACATGCATCATTGCCGCACAAAAGCATCACGGTTAGTGGTGACTTGCAGGACCCAAAAACATACTTTGAACTTTGCCACTGTTGAGCACGAAAACAAGACCGCCTCAATGATGTATCCTCCATGACCACACCCAATTTTCTGTGGTAGCGCTCCTTTTGACTCAGTTTTACACTTGTGCGGGTTTCACTCCTTTTTTAGCTGATTTTTACTTCTCTCTTTTTGACCAAACACTACAAACAAGCATAACATGTTAGCTTTCAGGATTACTTGTATACACTTTTAATCCAAAACTTAAGCAAAATGGAGTATAAAATTGACTAGAGTCCCTAATTATCATGTTGTTGTTCCTGCCAACTTGCATAGGCAAATGTGTCGGGCGAGCATGGACACCCAACATGACGTTGTTGGATTTTGCCGCTACTACAGGTGACAACATATTCAAATACTCTATTCATTTTAACATACCTAATAAAAATATATCTTAAATTTTATGTCAACTTTTTATGTTTGGTTTGGACCTAGGAGCGGTTCCTTCAGTTGCATCCATCTCTACCACTTAAATTCGGATGTACCACCTCTGTTGCTCCCTCTAGCTAGGAGGTGGGTTCTCCAGCGGGGACATACGCGTGAGTACAAGGCTCGACATAATCTCTTCTTATGTAGGTATATCTTGGATTTGCTGGAGGGCATACTGGTAAATGTATATCTAGATTTACTTGTCATAGCTTCACATGTGTTGCGTATACTCACGTTTTTTGTTGTTACTTAATAGTTCATCTGGATGCCATACAACAACGCGTTGATAGCTGGCTTGCCCGCCGACTTATGTGGTGCTCTCCGTCCCGTTGATATGCCTTGATATTATAGAGAATCGTCACCGAGTGGGTACCTTGCAGCTTGGCGTTCGCAACTCGTACCGATACCGTCCACCTAGTAGACCACACATTTCCAGCATGATGATTGTTCCAAGGTGGACGACACATATTTGGCATAGCTAGAGGAGAAAATCGATACTTGGGACCGGAATTTCACCTAATTTCACCCCCCTTCACTGAGTTGGTTACTGCAGTATTACCTACCTCTTCGTTTGGAATCCCATTCATCGAGCTCGCGGTCGGTACGTTCCATACGCCGAGAGGCACGAGTCACTTGTATGTTATTTGGTATTCTTATTTATAACTGTGACCTAATGTTCCGTAATTTATATTTTACATGTTGTGCAGGCTATTACCCTACATTTATTCCACCAGTTGGGACTGCAGATGTAGCAGTCTGCCAGCGAGAGAGTGACCATTTTGTACGAGTATGACGGGCAAGTTACAAAGCTGCATGCCCGAACACTATAGCGAGCCTGAGAGCATGGGTGCTTTGTACACGACCTTACTTATGTGGTGCTAGAGCACTACCATCAAGGTAGGGCTATCCCCACGAGGTAAATGAGCACGAGGCAGGGTTGTCCTACGAGGTGGGGGGCCCACAAGGCAGGATTGTCCTACGGGGTCGTGGGAGCCGGCGAGGAGGTGGTCCCTATCAAGGGGCGTTGAGGCACCTGTTGAGGATATTGGAGCTGATATGTCGACTGACCTCCATAAGCCAGACGAGCATCACAGCAGCATGCCGTCATTCAGCCTTCAGCTGCCGCTCACTCTACCGACTTCGCAGGTGACCTCGTCAGATCCATTGTTGATTACGGGGATGAGCATTACCGGAGAGGATTGCGATCAGTACTTTTTAGGCCTATCGACTATTGCTGAGGATCGGCGACCCGAGATGTGGGTGGTGGCGCCGGCTGAGTTATGGCTCATCAATGACGGGTGCTGGGGCTCTTTCCCAGGCATATGTATCTTTGTATTACTATTAAATTTCACTTTGTTTTTATCTCATTGATTCACTATAAATAACTTTATAATTTTCTTATTAAGGCTTCATCCCCGCCCGTGACAGAGGCCACTTTGTGCGATGCTGACCAGGATGAGATAAATGCTTATATTCAGGAGCCCAACGAGACCATGCCAAGAAAATTTAAATTTTTTTTTACTTAAAACGTACATTACTAATAAATATATTCATGTACTGAGCTGGCTTATTCTTCAGTAGGTTGTTAATGGACCGACGACCCCTTCTATACATCCTGTTAGTATATTGAATATCATGCTTCCGCGTATCCTGTGATAAGAAGGCGATGTGATTTGGATGATCCTGACAGCATATCCAGGCGGGATAGGATGCGTCTCAGGCTAGCGGCCGCATTGAAGCACACAGGCCGTGGACACATTAATTTTCGTTTTTGTATTTTATGTAAATAATAACAATAATTTTTTATGTTTACATTATATGCGCATTATGTTTAATACTACAACACAAACACAAACATATCAACTTAACATAATTTAAATTCCTACAACTAATGAAAACACATGACACAGGAAACATAAAGATAAAGTACCATACTCAACACATACATGTCATTGTTTAATCACAGCCGCTTACTATTCTATGCTCCAACCACTTAATTTTCTCTTCCAGCTTATTTTTTTCTTTTTCTGCCTCTTTTAGTTTCTCCTTTAACGCTCCAATTTCTCGTTTATACATAATCTCATCATCCCAGTATCTTTTGATCAAATCACGATAATACTGCAAAGGCTCTTTGTAGCATTTCTGCATACAGGGTTCATATCTCAAAATTGTAAAATTTTTGTTGTTGCCTCCAAATCTGTTCACACACATCCAGTATCTGCGCCCAACTTGACCATCACCCTAACAGTCCGCTAACATACAATGTTTGGTATATTGATATATAAATGCGTTTAGACATTTGTTAAGGCAAAAAAAAATCCTGCTTTTATTAAAAGTCTTGCTATTTGTTATAGTTAAGCGCAGAAAATAACTAGAATGCGCCCGTTATTTAGAGGCAATGCAACACACATAACATAGTATTTAATCACGGTATGCTCACACATAAAGTAGCATTTAACCGCGTTATGCTTTACGTGTTAAAGATTCTTTCAGATACAAAATAGCTTTTTTCGCGGGCGGGCATCTTTTCAAATCAACAAGACAAGACACATAATGTAGTATTTAACTATTCTATGCTTTGTGTGTTAAAAATTCTTTCGGATACAAAATAACTTTTAACGTAGTATATATTCTCATACATAACGTAGTATTTACGATAATACCAGTCTATCGTACTTCATTGTAAGTGACAACTTAACATGATTACATGAAGATAAACTATAATTCATTGAATTATTTGCCACCACAACCTTGCCTCGCCTCTCCTTCTAATATAATAAAACCCTTACTTTTCGTTCTTCAAACATTTGAAAAATAGCTCGAGACTTTAACAAGAAGAAAAATTTATCAGAAGTTAAGAATATTTTGAATGAGTTTTTGCAAACTAACGCCTTAAATAAAGCAATGGCCAATTCGGAGGGATCAAATTTTTTGAAGTAAAATGCTTCGAAAAGGGTGTTTTTATCCATTTGAAAACATGGTTTGAAAAAGCATTTTATATAAAATGTTGTTTTAAAATAGGCTTGCGCGGTTTAAAATCGTATTTTTATATAGTTTGGTCGCTAAATTTTTTTTCCGCAGAATTTGGATATTGTGAGTCCAAAAAGACCGTAATTGGGCAAGAATAAGTACTAGCTTTGTTCGCAAAAGCCTCGTCCTTTATATGCCTTTTCCTCATCATCACTAACGCACGTACGCCGTTTGACACTCAATTTTCCGCGAAGTTTCGTACAGAATATCAGCTTTATTTCATATTTCAATCCTAGTCATCAGCTGATCAGCGAGCAGTATCTAGCAATGGATTTGTAGATTGAGAAAAAATCAGCTTCTCTATTAATTTGACGCCGCATTTTCAGCTCCTCAATTTGATACCCTCTTTGACTTAAGAGTTTCTGCTATAAGGTTCCCTTTGCTTTTATATCCATAATAATTATCTCGTTTTATATCCGGGAATATGATTGAGATTTTGTCAATATGTTAATGTATTGGGGATCTCTTTTGCAATTAAAGGCTTAGTATTGCAGACCCATCTGTTAATTTTGTTTGGTCAGTCCCTTGTTTTTGGGTTGCTTGCTTTAGTTATTCCCATATATGAACACTCAAGCACTTGAATAGATGCAAACCCATATGTTGATTTTGTTCGTTTGTTCTCTTGTTTAGGGTTTGCTTCGTTCATTGATTCTCAGATTCAAGATATTCAAAACTCAAGTACTTGAGTGCATACATCTTTTTCTTTCAGTTATAGTATTTGATGCTTTCTTTCTTTGGCAATTTCTTGTTCTTGGGTTGCTTGCTTTTTTTATTCTTAAAAGGAATAATATCAATACTCCAGCACCTTTTCTTTTTATGATGGTGGTGTCCAAGCCAGCTTTCACACATCTCTGACCATTCTTTTGGTACCTTCCACCAATACAGGTACCGGGTAACTCTTCCTGTCAAGGCTTAGGCAGCTGAGAAGAAACCACCTAATGTTTTGAACCCGAGACCTCATGGTTCTCCTCCCACTTTATTGACCACTAGACCTCAATGCTCAAGCACTTGAGGGACATATACCTTCTCAAATCTCCCTTAGTTGTAGTGTTTAATGCTCTTCATGGTAAAAAGTTATAATTTTGATGCTCTTTTTTTGTTTTTGTTAGCACTTGATTTTGGGCTGCTTGATTATTGATTCTCAGAAGCTAGAATATTGAAGCTCAAGCACTTTAATACGTCAGCTTATCACTTCATTTATAGTGTTTGATGCTCTTTGTTTTTGTGCATTTTCTTGTTATCGGTTGATGGCTTTATTGATCTTTAGATTCAAGAATATCAACAGCGCATGAATATATTTATCTTTTCCCTTGCAGTGTAGTGTTGGTGCTCCTCTAGTTTGCAATTTCCTGTAATGCATAGCCTTCAGCAATACTGTGTTGTTTTTGCTCCTATTACTCTTTGGGTCATTGAGTTTATCATTTTTATGACCAAATCCTTTTTTCACTTTATTTAACAGGTAATCTACCAGGTTATTGCAATTTCTTCTGTGTATAATCAAGTCACAATACCTGTAGTCGAGCAATGGGGAGTCAAAGTGAAGGAAAACTCAAGTTTTGTATCGACAGAGGGGGCACTTTTACTGATGTTTATGCAGAAATTCCTGGAAAATCTGAAGGCCGGGTCATGAAGTTGTTGTCAGTTGATCCTTCTAATTACGATGATGCTCCAGTTGAAGGAATAAGGAGGATTTTAGAGGAATTTACTGGTAAGAAAATTCCCCGTAGTTCAAAAATTCCTACTGATAAGATCGAATGGGTGAGGATGGGTACAACCGTGGCAACAAATGCATTGTTGGAGAGGAAGGGAGAGAGAATTGCTCTGTGTGTCACTCGAGGCTTTAGGGATTTGCTCCAGATTGGTAATCAGGCTCGTCCGCATATATTTGACCTCGCTGTATTAAAACCATCAAATCTTTATGAGGAGGTTGTAGAGGTTGATGAGAGAGTTGAGCTTGTTCTTGATAAGGAGGGAGGAGTAGATTTAGACTCTTCTGCATCACTTGTTCAAGGTGTTTCAGGCGAGCTTGTCAAGGTTGTAAAGCCACTCAATGAGGAAGCTTTGAAACCTTTGCTGAATGCTTTGCTGCAAAGGGGTATTAGTTGCTTAGCTGTGGTTCTTCTCCACTCTTATACTTATCCCCAGCATGAAATACTTCTGGAAAAGTTAGCTCTTAATTTGGGCTTCAGGCATGTATCTATATCATCTGCTTTGACTCCTATGGTCCGAGCTGTTCCTCGAGGATTTACAGCAAGTGTAGATGCATATTTGACTCCTGTTATTAAAGAATACTTGTCAGGTTTTATGTCCAAATTTGATGAAGGCCTAGGAAAGTTGAATGTTTTATTTATGCAGTCGGATGGAGGGCTTGCACCAGAACATAGATTTTCAGGCCACAAAGCAATTTTGTCAGGTCCTGCTGGTGGTGTAGTTGGTTACTCTCAGACACTCTTTGGGATTGAAACAGACAAGGCCCTAATCGGTTTTGACATGGGTGGTACCTCTACTGATGTCAGCCGATATGCTGGTACCTATGAACAAGTTATAGAAACCCAGGTTGCTGGTGCAATAATTCAAGCACCTCAGCTCGATGTAAACACAGTCGCTGCTGGCGGTGGATCAAAGTTAAAATTTCAGTTTGGTTCTTTCCGGGTGGGACCAGATTCAGTGGGTGCACACCCAGGACCAGTTTGTTACCGGAAAGGCGGGCAACTAGCAGTTACAGATGCAAATCTTATCTTAGGTTATGTCATTCCTGATTTTTTCCCGTCCATTTTTGGCCCCAATGAGGACCAGCCATTAGACATTGATGCTACAAGGGAAGAGTTTGAAAAACTTGCGAGGCAAATCAATTCCTACAGAAAGAGCCAGGATTCATCTGCAAGGGACATGACAGTAGAGGAGATTGCACAAGGTTTTGTGAATGTTGCCAATGAGACCATGTGCCGCCCGATACGGCAGTTGACAGAAATGAAGGGTCATGAAACAAGCCACCATGCTCTTGCTTGCTTCGGAGGTGCAGGTCCTCAACATGCCTGTGCCATTGCTAGGTCACTTGGAATGAAGGAAGTTCTTATTCACAGGTTATGCGGAATCTTAAGTGCATACGGTATGGGGTTAGCTGATGTGGTAGAAGATGCGCAAGAGCCTTATTCAGCTGTTTATGGCCCTGATTCAGTGATTGAAGCTTCTCGCAGAGAAACTATCTTGCTGAAGCAGGTGAAGGATAAGCTGCAGGAGCAAGGGTTTAGAGAAGAAAGTATCACCAGCGAAACATACTTAAACTTAAGGTATGAAGGAACAGACACCGCAATCATGGTAAAGAGACCAACCAATGATCATGGGTCACCGCCTGATTATGCTGCCGAATTTGTCAAGTTATTCCAGCGGGAGTATGGATTTAAACTTCAAAACAGGAATATAGTTATATGTGATGTTAGGGTTCGCGGTGTTGGAGTCACTAACATACTGAAGCCTCGAGCCCTAGATTCTTTCCCTGGCGCCCCTAAAATTGAAAGTCACTACAAAGTATACTTTGGGAATGGATGGAATGAGACTCCTTTGTTCAAGCTTGAAAATTTGGCATATGGGAATGTCGTTCCTGGCCCAGCAATTATCATGAATGGCAATAGCACTGTCATTGTTGAGCCCAACTGCAAGGCCAGTATTACTAAATATGGCAACATTAAAATAGAGATCGAGTCGGCTTCCAATACTGCAAAACTAGATGAAAAAGTTGCAAATGTTGTGCAGCTCTCAATTTTCAACAACCGGTTTATGGGAATAGCTGAACAGATGGGGCGCACCTTGCAGAGGACCTCTATATCAACAAATATTAAAGAGCGGCTAGACTTTTCTTGCGCTCTTTTTGGCCCTGATGGCGGGCTTGTGGCAAATGCACCCCATGTTCCTGTGCACTTGGGGGCTATGTCGAGCACTGTTCGATGGCAGCTGCAGCACTGGGGTGATAATCTTAACGAGGGAGATGTTTTAGTCGCCAATCATCCTTCTGCTGGTGGTAGCCACCTGCCTGATATAACTGTTATTACACCTGTTTTTAACAAAGGTAGATTGATATTCTTTGTTGCAAGTAGAGGGCATCATGCAGAGATTGGAGGTATTACTCCTGGAAGTATGCCGCCATTCTCAAAGTTCATATGGGAGGAAGGAGCTGCAATAAAAGCATTCAAGCTTGTTGAGAAGGGAACTTTTCAAGAAGAAGGAATCACCAAACTTCTTCGTTACCCTTGTTCTGAAGAATCAACTCATAACATTCCAGGAACGCGGAGGCTTCAAGATAATTTATCTGACCTCCATGCACAAGTAGCTGCCAATCAGAGAGGAATTACCCTTATCAACGAGCTTATTGAGCAATATGGTCTGGAAACTGTCCAAGCATACATGAACTATGTTCAGGCTAATGCTGAAGAAGCAGTGAGAGAAATGCTTAAATCTGTTGCTGCGAGAGTTTCTTCTGAGGCAAAAATGTCCGGAAAGGGAGGCGTAGTGACTATTGAAGAGGAAGATTACATGGATGATGGGTCTACCATACACTTAAAGCTTACTGTAGATTCTCTGAAGGGAGAAGCATTTTTTGATTTCTCTGGGACCAGCCCAGAAGTTTATGGTAATTGGAATGCACCAGAGGCAGTGACAGCTGCAGCAGTCATTTACTGCGTACGCTGTTTGGTGAACGTTGACATCCCTCTCAATCGAGGTTGCTTGGCTCCTGTAAAGATTTATATACCTCCTGGTTCATTTCTCTCTCCAAGCGACAAGGCTGCAGTGGTGGGTGGTAATGTTCTTACATCACAGAGGATCACTGACGTCGTTCTTACTGCATTCCAAGCTTGTGCTTGTTCACAGGGTTGCATGAATAATTTAACCTTTGGTGATGACACTTTTGGTTACTATGAAACAATTGGTGGTGGAAGTGGAGCTGGTCCTACTTGGGATGGGACGAGTGCAGTCCAGTGCCATATGACCAACACCCGTATGACAGATCCAGAGATCTTTGAGCAAAGATACCCGGTTATATTGCATAAGTTTGGAATAAGAGAGAATAGTGGAGGTGCTGGACAGCATAAAGGAGGTGATGGCATTATCAGGGAGATAGAATTCAGGCGCCCAGTCATTGTGAGTATCCTATCAGAAAGACGTGTGCATGCACCGAGGGGACTGATGGGTGGAAAAGATGGGGCTCGGGGTGATAATTTCCTCATCACGAAAGATAAAAGGAAGGTGTATGTTGGTGGTAAAAACACAATTGAGGTGCAGGCTGGGGAAATACTTCAGATTTTGACACCAGGAGGAGGTGGCTGGGGTTCAAAATGATTAATACAAAGCAAAACTTCTACTGCAAATACCCTCCATGCCACCCAAACATCCACAAAGGAACAATAATAAGGGAAATGAGGGCATAAACTTCCTTTTTTCTGTATGGTGCATATGTAATGCTTGATAATAATTGCTGGTCACAGAATATGTTCTGCTTATAATAGCTATTTGGTCTATCCATGGCCTCTACTGCAAACTATATATTATTCGAAATTGAGAAATTTTGCCATCCATTATACTTTTGGTTAATTTTATCAAGTTAGTAGTATTACACAAAAAATGATCAAGAAGGAAATTCAAAAGGAAATCAGATTTTTTGGTGCAATCGCTCGGGAATTGAGAAAATTAGCTAGCTTTTGGCCATAGATCCTAAATTTGTTTTGAAAAATTTGATTTGGGTGAAATTTGATTTGAAGATAGAAAATGTGTTTGTACATACGTTGTCAAAAAATATTTTTCAACTTTATTTTGGAAAAACATGTATATAATTCCTAAGTTTTGGGATTTTGGCTCACAATCAGCTCAATAGCTGATTTTGGGATTTGGAATTTGGCATTTGGCTAAAATGTAGGCAAAATTTATGGCCAAACATGAGTTTTGAAAATAAATTTCAAATTTATTTTGACAAAACTCATGGCTAAACGGGTCCTTAAAGTTTACTAAAATAGTTTCATTAACTCCGAAGGTATTATAAAATGAAATTGTGATATGTTTTTAGTGGGGTAATGGAAAGAAATAGATTAATGTCTTACACGTATATCTTTAATAATTCATATCATGTTAAAAAAAACACGTTGATTATATCAAATTTGGAGGCCCCAATAATTTTAGTTCATCATAGGTAAGGACACTATTGCTGAGATAATAACTTCTATACGAAATGCTGATACGGATCGAGAAAGGTTGGTTCGAATATCATCTACTAAGGACCCGCTTGGTCATGAGTTTTGCCAAAATAAATTTGGGATTTATTTTTAAAACTCATGTTTGGCCATAAATTTTGCCCATATTTTAGCCAAATCCCAAATACCAAATCCAAAAATCAGCTATTGAGCCGATTTTGCCGATTTTGAGCCAAAATCCCAAAATTTGAGAATTATATACATGTTTTCCAAAGTAAAGTTGGAATATATGCTTTGAAAACATATGTCCAAAAATATTTCATCTTCAAACCAAATTTCACCCAAATTAGATTTTTTAAAATAAATTTGGGATCTATGACTAAACGCTAGCTAATATTGCCCTATTTTTTCTTAATCCTTAACAAATCTCCAACTTAAATTACAACGGAAATAACTTCAAACCATAACAATGAATAGATGTCTAAATTTAAACTTTTTTCCTCGAAGTATTTTGATATGTGAAATTGAGGGCCCACTTAATTCAAGTTAGATCCGTTGTGTCAACAACAAGAATAAATGCAATATAATTTGTTAGCACAAAATTTTAAATTGATCCGAAATCCAAATCACGAATAACATTATTTACTTTTGTTCCAGTTTATATGAATATTTTTTGAATATAGGGGTAAAATTGACTAACTTTAGATATAAATTTTAAAATTTTTTGAAATAAAATTTACATATATGAAAAGTACTAAAAGTTATAATAATTAATAATTCAAATATTAAAAATTATTGTAAAAACATAATAAAAGAAAATTTTATTTTACTCCTCAAATAATAATAAGTTCAGATAAAATGGAATAAAGTGTGTATTTAGCAATTTGAGCTAGTACAGGGTCAATTTTAGACATTTCCCCATAAAAAGGAGGAGACGAACATAAAAAGGGAGACAGAGGGACAAAGCTTATATACTATGGAGTAGTACTAATCCAATGGCATTCCCGCGCAAGAAGCAGCAGAATGAAAAGGAGAGTGCAATGGAATCTTCAACTTCAACTAAACGGGTCGGTTCTTCTAAACCCAAGGCATCAAAATCTGGGTTTAAGCCAACAGTAAGTACTTTTATCTGCTTCACACAATCCCTAAAAAGACTTGTTTTGGTTCCATAAATTTTGAATCTTTTTGTTTTCTTTGAATTACAAATAGGTTTGTCTGAAAGATTG
This sequence comes from Nicotiana benthamiana, assembly GCA_034376525.1. Taxonomy (NCBI): domain Eukaryota; kingdom Viridiplantae; phylum Streptophyta; class Magnoliopsida; order Solanales; family Solanaceae; genus Nicotiana; species Nicotiana benthamiana. Next base: position 27,179,648 of record CM067327.1, on the reverse strand, counting down.
GTGGCTTAAAAGGACTGAAGCTGATTCTCAGGGAAGGACTCTCGCCGTTGCTGGGAACACTTCTCGAGAGTAAACTTGTCATTTTTTTTCGCTTTCAATGTTTTGTTGCAATTTATAGTTGTTTTATATATTTGGGGTTTTGTGCTTTGGGATTTTGCTATGTGTTCTTGCAAATTTTCCTCTTTTTTTTGTTACTGTTCAAGATTCTATTTTTTTTTTCAGAGTTCTGTTGCAACTTTTAGTTGTTTTAGATATTTGGGGTTTTGGATATTAGGATTTTACTATGTGGTCATGCAATTTTTCTTTTTCAAGATTATTATTATTATTATTATTATTTTGTTTCAGAGTTCTGTTGCAAGGTCTATTCTTATATTCTCGTATTACTAGATCTTGGTAATTACACTATTTGCCATTTGCTTTCGTTGTCTATTACCTTGTTAGTTGCTATTATTTGGTTATTGCTTCCTTTTCATTATTCTTGATATTTATAGTTCTTTTATATATTTGGGTTTTTGGGATTTAGGATTTTTACTATGTGTTCATGCAATCTTCTTGGTCACTGTGAGAATGCATGGGATAAAATATTATTGATTAATTATGACAATGATACAATGAGTCCTATTTGTATATAATACATGTCCTACTCCAAATACATATGGAATTAGGGTTATTTACTACTATTTAACTATCAAACTAACACTCCTCCTCAAGCTGGTGCAAATAAATCGTATTTACCGAGCTTATTACATATATAACTAATACGAGGACCAGTGAGAGACTTAGTGAAAATATCAGTAAGCTGATCATTCGACTTCACAAATTTTGTAGCAATATCTTCCGAGAGTATCTTTTCTCTAACAAAGTGACAATCAATCTCGATGTGTTTAGTTCTCTCATGGAACACTAGATTTGACGCAATATGAAGAGCATCTTGATTATCACACACAAGTCCCATCTGACTAATCTCACCAAATTTCAACTCCTTGAGCAACTGTTTGATCCAAATTAGTTCACATGCCACCATGCCATTGCTCGATATTCTGCTTCTGCACTAGACCAAGCAACCACATTCTGTTTCTTGCTCTTCCAAGACACAAATTTCCTTTACTATGACACTATATCGAGACGTAGAACGTCTATCAGAAAGTGATCCTGTCCAATCAGCATCTGAGTATCCAACGATCTGCTCATGACCTCGATCCTCAAACAATAAACCTTTGCTTGGAGCTGATTTTATATACCGAATAATGCGGACAACTGCATCCCAATGACTACCACAAGGAGAATCATTAAACTGACTCACAACACTCACAGGAAAGGAAGTGTCAGGTCTAGTCACTGTGAGGTAATTTAATTTACCAACCAACCGCCTATATCTTGCAGGATCGCTAAGAGGCTCCCCTTGTCCTGACATAAGTTTAGAATTCGGACCTATCGGAGCGTCAACAGGTCAACAACATGTCATTCATGTCTCCTCAAGAATATCTAAGGCATACTTCTGTTGTGAGATCACAATACCTGAGATAGATCGAGCGACGTCAATACCCAGAAAATACTTTAATTTGCCCAGATCCTTAGTCTGAAAGTGCTGAAATAGATGTTACTTCAACTTACTAATACCATCCTGATCACTGCCGGTAATAACAATATCGTCAACATAAACGACCAGATAAATACAAAGATTTGAAGTAGAATGTCGATAAAATACAGAGTGATCGTCTTCACTACGAGTCATGCCAAACTCTTGAATAACTATGTTGACTTACCAAACCAGGCTCGAGGAAACTGCTTTAGACCATAGAGGGACCGGAGCAAATGACATACAAGGCCACTAGACCCCCTGAGCAACAACATCAGGTGGTTCCTCCATATAAACCTCATCCTCAAGGTCACCGAGAAGAAAAGCATTTTCAATGTCCAATTGATAGAGAGGACAATGACGAACAACAACCATTGATAAAAAAAGGCGGAATGATGCAATTTTAGCTACGGGACAGAAAGTATCACCGCAATCGAGTCCAAACATCTGAGTATATCTGTTGGCAACAAGACGAGCGTTCAGTCAATCAACCTGGCCATCTGGACCAATTTTGACTGCATACGCCCATCGACAACCAACAGTCAATTTACCCAAAGGGAGAGGAACAAGCTCCCAAGTACCACTCATATGTAAAGCAGACATCTTGTCAATTATAGCCTGTCGCCATCTGGGATGAGACAATGCTTCACCTGTAGACTTAGGGATGGAAACACAAAGATGATACAAATGCAAATGGGATAGTGAGAGACGATGGTAACTTAAACCGACATAATGAAGATTAGGATTAAGTGTGGACTGTATAATTTTTCTTAGTGCAATCGATTGATTAAGAGGAGACAAGTCCGCAGTATTCGCAGAGTCAGGTGCAGGAAGTGAATCAGTTGGGCTTGATATTGGGTGCAGACGACAATGATAAGTCGGGAGTGATGGAGTTGTAGAAGGTTGAATTGGACTAGGTGGTGGCGCTGGAGCTATAGGTGGTGGAGCTGCAACTGGAAGTGTAGGTGGCGGAGATTTGGAGGACGATGAATAGGAGATAGAGACTGAATCTCCAAAAGAAGGAACCGGTAGCACCTCAAAAATATCTAAGTGATTAATTAGACTTGTGAAGTATGATTGGGTTTTAAAGAAGGTAACATCAGCAGACATAAGAAATCGCTGAAGGTTTGGAGAATAACATCGATGTCCTTTTATGTTCTCGAGTATCCTAGAAATATGCACTTAAGAGCACGAGGAGCTAACTTATTTTTCCTGGAGTAAGGTCATGAACAAAGCACGTACTCCCAAAGACACGAGGTGGAAGAGAGAACAAAGGTAAGTGGAGAAACACGACAGAGAATGAAACTTGATTTTGGATAGTGAAGATGGCATACGATTAATAAGATAACAAGATGTAAGAATTGCTCCCCCAAAAACGCAACAGGACATGAGATTTTATAAGTAAGATACGAGCAATTTCAATAAGATGTCTATTCTTTCTTTCAGCTACCCCATTTTGTTGGGATGTGTACGGACAAGATGTTTGATGAATAATCCCATGGTAGTTCCTAAACTGCTGAAATGGGGAAGACAAATACTCTCACTACGAAATGTGCGGAAAGAAACCCCAAATTGATTCTGAATTCCAGCGTGGAAGGTATGAAAAATAGAAAATAACTCGGACCGATTTTTCATCAAAAATATCCAAGTGCACTTGGAATAATCATCAATGAAATTGACAAAGTAGCGGGATCCCAAGGTAGAACTGACGGGGCTAGGACTCCAAACATCTGAATGGACTAAAGTAAAAGCTGACTCCGCTCGATTATCAAGACGTCACGGGAATGGGAGCGGGTATGCTTACCGAGCTGACAAGTGAAATAAGCTAGGTACCATTTTTTGAAGTTTTGACAAATTGGAATGTCCTAACCGTTTATGTAATAAATCTAGTGAATCAGTAACGAGACACGTTATTGGAGGAAGACAAGATGCGAGTCCATATGATTTTGCAAGGATAAGGTAATAAAGTCCATCTGATTCACATACGATACCAATGATTTGCCTTGTACTGCGTTCCTGTATAAAAACAAGGTCATCAAGAAATAAAACAACAGATTTAAGGGATTTCGCTAAGCGACTACGGCTATGAGATTAAAAGGACTACCAGGAACATAAAGAACGGAGTCTAAAGGCAAGGAAGGTAGTGGACTTGCTTGACCTATTGCAGTTGCCATGGCTTGAGACCCATTGGCCATTGTGACTGTTGGAAGAGATTGAGAATATGAAATACTAGTGAAAAGAGATTTGTTACCAGAAATATGATCAGATGCACCTGAATCAATGACGCAAGACTCAGAAGGTGAAGATTGTGAAACCCAAGTCATGCTACTATTTGTTGGAACAACAGAGGCTAATCCCGAAGATGTCTGTTTACGTGCTTTGTACTGAAGGAACTCAATATAATCCGGTAAAGAAACCATCTGAATGAGATTAAATGCATTGGATCCAATGGATTGTGAGTTGAATGCTTCCAGTACGAATGCCATTATGATATCGTGCCGGAAAAAGCAGTATTTTTCTGTGGATCACTGTTCACACCAGAAAAGTTGTTGTAGCTCGCCGGAAAAAACTCAAATTGGTTGGAATTTTGATTTGAACTAGATGAGTAGGCTCGGAATTGTGAGGAGAGCAAGCTGTCTTGAAGGAATTTCGCGAAAAAGTGACTGGAAACACTGTCACGCGCTTGCGCGTGGGCGTTAGAGCTTCGTCGGAAAATTTCTTCTGGCGATGCGTGGCGGCGCATGGCAGCTCTTCTAACGGAGAATTTTTTTATGGGTTGGTCGTCAGAGGCCGATCTACTTCATGGTGGTGTTGGTTTTTTGCACAACACTGACGAAAAGTGACTTTTTATTACAGGCAACCTCTTAAGTCGCAGGAAAATTGCACAACGAGGTCTTTCTTTCCGGAGGCCACTGGAATAATGCACATCGATAATTTTCTCACTGAAGCTCTGATACCATGCGAGAATGCACAGGAGAAAATATTATTGATTAACAATGATACAATGGGCCCTATTTATATATAATACATGTCCTACTGCTAATACATATAGGATTATGGTTATTTACTACTATTTAACTATCAAACTAACAGTAACCTTGGACTTGTTAAGGATGGCCTCCGTAATATTCTTGACCAGATTGACTGGCGTGAAGATTAGAAAATGAAAGTTTGAGAAGATTATTAGTTTGGAATTCATCATCAATGTAGTTAAAGTACTTGCTAATATTTCTGCAGACATGATTATTTGTTGAAAAATGTCACATCAAAACCAGGACTGATCTTCAACCTCATTCATTTGTAGTTTGAGTTTGTCAAAATGGGAAATTTTGTAATGGCTTCTCTACCTTCTCAGGGTAGGGGTAAGGTTTGCGTACAAACTTATCCTCCCCACACCCACTTGTGGGACTTCACTGGGTTGTTGTTGTTGCATTAAAAGGAGTTGAATACTGATTAAAAGGAGGTGGTTAAGTATTTTAGAATGAAGGACGTGGTTTACTTTTGTTGGGAAGCTAGAATTTTCTCAAACTTAAGGCCTTATTTATATTAAGAGGGCCCTAGAAAGAAATAACTTTTCTGAAGTTTTACGCTACATCTGATTTAGTAAGTGGCATCTTGAACTCAGATCCTTTTGTTTTTAATACTTTTTCTGTAGAGGTCAGGCAATGCGAGTATTCTCCTCTGCACCAATTCTCAAGGCATTTGTGTTTTTACTCTTGAGACCATCGATGGGATATGCGTTGTCCTCAAAGGCTTCATAAACAAAACTCGTTCGGAGGAAAATGGTTTTCCATCTGAGGTTTGTTACGAGGGACTTGCCATATATTTTGCCTGCAAAATCTTTTTGTCGATTGCAAAGTTTATGAATACAAAAAAGGACAAAACAAAATGAGAATTTATGACAAGAGGGGTTGCTCTGATGGTAAGCAACCCCCACTTCCAACCGAGAGGTTGTGAGTTCGAGTCTCCCCAAGAGCAAGGTGGTAAGTTCTTGGAGGGAAGAATGCCGGGGGTCTATTTGGAAACAGCCTCTCTACCCAAGGGTAGCGGTAAGGTCTGCGTACATACTACCCTCCCCAGACCCCACTAAGTGGGATTATATTGGGTGGTTGTTGTTGTTGTTGTTGTTGATATAGCCCTACTCTTTTTGCTACAAAATAGATGATTTTGTTTGATGTTATCCAAGTAATGGTATTGTTTTATTGGACTATCATATGGATGCTCTCTCTTATTGCTGTAAGGATCTGTGGTTTATCTCGGCTGTAAAAAGAAAATGAATTAAATAATAGCAAAGAGAAGAACACTAAGTTAGGGCACAATGATAATAGAATATAGAAGCTATTACAAAGATAGGATTAGAAAGTATAGAACAAGACAGAGAAAGACAAACACAACTTCAGTTACTCGAAAGCTGTTTTCTCTAGTCGCAGAGGGTCATGTCCTACCCGAAACCGTTTAAGAAATATCCTCGTAAAAGTAAAAGAAATTCTTTTAGATATCTCACTTTAGAGAAGGATGTGATAACCAACTAACTTTTAAATGAGACAGATCTCACTGATGTCTTGTTAATACTTTAAAGAAACCAAAGAGAACTACCCTTCTGTTGAGCATTTGTATTTGTCTCAATCCCATACCTGAAGCCTTACTTAGACGAGGAGGCTCAGATGGAGTACAAAACTAATAAGTGGCAACTATATGTATAGCATATGTAGTTCAGAAGCAGATGTCTCAAGACATAATGTAGAGATTCATCTGATAAGTTGCTGAGATAATCTACTTAGGAAATTTGACTTTTTTACTTTCCGGGGTATTTGGCACTTAAATAACGTGGAACGATTTGTTTGATTACTAATAACCTTTTGCAGTGAGTACTAGCAAAAGCTATCCTTTGAAGTAGCCAATTCAGTATTTGTATAATGGGTACTGTTCTAGCATATATAACAAGGTTTCCCGATGCTAACCTCCTTTACTGTACAACATTTTATTAAATTATTATTTATCAGAAGGCCTTTAAGGATTAAGTAGTAAATGGAAAATCAGGAGGGAGCAGGTGCGCTCTATCCAAAATACTTCTTTTCTTCTGTAAATTGACGTCGAAGTTGAAAAGAGAACACTTCCATCAGACATGTTTAGAGAAGTAGCAAAGCTTAGATAGGTAGTTCATTGTACTAATAATATTTGTTGTAATGGTTATATCAACTATTTTGGGTATCTATAAGGTTGATTTTTCATACTCCTAACATTAGATGAAAACAAAATTAGTTTCCTTTTCATCCCTTCATCTTCTGCAAAAAAACGGAAGAAAGAAATACTTTTAAGGACTTAGTGCAGTTTCTTACACTCAGGGATAGAATTCAGGGATTACTTTGTTTGATGTAGTTTTAGCATGCATAATATGTTGACCAAAGACATTCAGTTAATTATGTTGACCAAAGACATTCAGTTAATTATGTTGACCAAAGACATTCAGTTAATTATGGATCCTTTCACTTCTTGACAGTGGATCTTTCATTTCAGGTGTTCGAACAGTTTCTTTTTGGTTTTCCTCCTTATGGGAGGTGTTCAACAAAAAATACTTAGGAAGAGAATCTAAAGGTAAGGCTGCTGCAAACGATGACCTTGGTTTTGAAAAACCATCTGCGTGCTCAGAAAGTAAGTTCACTCTCTGAACCTATTTGGATGTCTGAAAGTTGCTTTAATTTTTGTCGTATTTTGCTAATGCATTTTTTTTGCAACATGCAGAGGTTAAAGATCTAAAGAAGCATAATGGGAGAAAAGGATATGAGCTAGAAGACAATTTAAAAAGGGACGATAAGAATGATGGAAAAATCGCAAGTGGTTATTGTACGAAAGATGACAAGACAAGCAGAGAGGTCGTCTGCCAAGCTTAATTGTAGGAACACTTCTACAAGCACTGCAAAGGAGCAAACTAGTGATTATAGAACAACTCGCTTTAAAAGCGCAAGTGCATCCACCACAACAAGCGCAAAGAGAAAATTGACATATGTCAGTATGCATTCATATAAAAGTTATTTTAATCCCAGTACTGGTTCGTTTAACATGAAATTGCACCTCCACTTTACATGCTTAACGGGTTCGAATGCTTAATGTGTCATTTTGAATTTTCATGGGTAGAGCCAAAGAGTGTGAACTATACAAGTTACCAATAACATAAATGAGTTGATTAAATTAATGTATAAACAGCGTCTCCTTCCCTTCGCTATAAGCTGAGTTCCCAAGTCAGGTATTTCCTTACCTCTGTGGCAGGAAGTCTCTCCAACTTGTCTGGTTAACCGGTTTTGAACATCATTGCTAAATTCAAATTCCGCCTTGAAAATACTTTTGGTTTCATATTGACTACTTTTAAGTTGTTTATTTTTCCTTGATTTACTTAGGAAACTCCTCAGAAAGAGAAAGAGGCAGTTCCAGTTATCTCTCCTGAATCTTCGAGTTTTAAAAGATCCTGATCAGGTGCACATCAGAGCTATTTGCTCTGCCTCTACCTCTCTCTTTTTAGGGTTCTCAGAGGATTTTGTTTGTTCGTGTTTATGTATTTATATATGATTTTTGCCTGCATTTGGATTTCTGTATGGAGATTGCTGCTTCCTCCAATGGAATTTTGGCGCAATCAAATGGCAATCTATGATGCGGTTTGTCATCAAATTTTTGCATATACCTTTATAACTTGGCCATGAATCTTGGGATATCTTCTGATTTTATGCGCTGTACTGGTGCCACTGATACTTTTTACCACAGGCATTTCATGTCATAGGTAGAAGAGGAGTCTTGGCGTAACTAGTAAAGTTGCTGACATGTCACGTGGAGGTCACGGGTTCAACCCGTGGAAACAACCTCTTGCAGAAATATAGGGTAAGGCTGCATACGATAGACCCTTGTGGTCCGGCCCTTCCTCGTACCCCATGCATAGCGGGAGCTTAGTGTTTCGGGCATCTCATGTCATATGCATCTTCCACCCTAGCAGCTCGATTCTGTGCCTATTTTGAAGCAGATTTTTCATCTTTTAGGCATTGAAATTTGCGAACCTCCGGTTTAGGAAAAATTACCTAGGGTACTTATCTGTTCTGTATGCTTTCTTGTTCGGCACTTCTTATAGTTCTTATATAGTAATTGATTATCTACTTGAAAATATCACTTGAGGAAGTTTTTCTCATGAGATTTTGCTGTAATTTCCAGTTGATTAACTTTTTTAATTGGTAGGATCTCCTTTCTCATTTGCTCGTATTTAGGAGATATGTATCTCAAAGTTGGTTCTTCTTATAACTGCCCTCAAATATGTTTCAGGATCGCGAGGTTAAAGCAATTAAACAAGGCAACATAGGTCTGGATAATCTATCTATAGGTACAACACGATTCCTTTATTTTGCTTAATATGAGAAGTTTCATTTCAAGAAATTTCCTCTTCTAGCTTTCAAACCTATTATTTACATGTAAAATAGATATCCCTTACTATTTTTGCAGTGAGTGTTTTTCATGCCAGTTGCTTATATAATCTAGTAGATGTTTATGCCTTTGGTAGTGTGTAGATCCGAACCATCAAGAAAGAGACGGCTACTAAGATAAGAGTTGAAGCGCCTTTTGTCTAGTGGAAATGTAAAGGTATGTGACTATTCACCATTAACACTTCTTATAAGAATGGACCTTGGGCCTAACTCAACCCCAAAGCTAGCTTATGAGGTGAGGATTGCCCAAGCCATATAAGGAGACCAAGGACCTCAAATCCCTCCGATGTGGGACAACTCAACACCCCCTCACGCCTAGATCTCTGGAGCGTGGACAACATAAATGGGGGCCCAACATCGGTAACAATAATTGGGACGGGCCTGGCTCTGATACCATGTTAAGAATGGAACTTGGACCTAACTCAATCCCAAAAGCCAGCTTATTAGGTGAGGATTGCCCAAGCCATATAAGGAGACCAAGGACCTCAAATCCCTCCGATGTGGGACAACTCAACACCCCCCCTAATCGCCCAGATCTTTGGAGCGTAGACAACATAAATGGGGGCCCAACATCGGTAACAATAATTGGGATGGGCCTGACTCTGATACCATGATATAGGTTCACTTGTTCTGTATCTTGACACTAGAGGAAAGATGTTATTACTGATTCGAATTCTTTGTTAACTGCAGTTAGATACAAATTAGTGCATATCAAACATGTTGTGACTTTGTGTTGTCTCCGCTGCACAAACTTGCGGATAGTTGCGGAGCTAGAAATTCTAACAAAAACACTACTCTAAATTATAAGGGGATGTAACAATTTATACATGTACAATAACTCTTTTTTACCTATATATTTGCAAAACATTTTTTCGACGAAGAGAATCCTCTTCACGATATATATATATATATATATATATATATAGCTCTGCTACTGCATATTGAAATCACTTCAGATTTAGAACCTCCAAACCTGAGCAATACAAAAGACTTTTTCTCTGTTGCATGTTTGTGGGGGTTTGGGGAGAGAGAAAGAAGGAAGGTAGATAAACGAGTACTGAGGTGAGGAAGATAATTTGGAGAATAATTAGATTGAAAAAGAGAGAAAATCGTAATGAAGTGTTGTGGTGTAGTTGGTTTTTACGTCAGCCTAATATACTGAAGGTCTCTGGTTCGAGTCCAGTCGACGCCATTAGCTACCATTTCTTTTTTATCTTAATATTTAAGTTTCTTTTTCCTTTTTCATTTTTAGCTTTGTCAAGTTTATAACGAAATACAGAAAAACTTTATTGAAGAATTTCCCGTGTCCAGAAAAACATTGAATTTATAAAGCGATTATTAGAGGTGAATTTATTATTTGGACTTTATGGGTCCGCTCTTTTTATATTATAGTTTATTTGATTTATCGAGTGAAGGGGAACTTTGGCGTGATTGGTAAAGTGCTGCTATGTAATCAGGAGGTCACATGTCCAAACCGTGGAAACAACCTCTTGCATAAATGCAGGGTAAGGCTGTAAACAATAGATTCTTGTGGTCCGACCCTTCCCCGAACCCTACACATAGCGACAACTTAATGCATTGGGCTGCCTTTTTTGATTTGTTGAGTTCAAAATTTATTATTTGCACTAATTTAAAAATTTTCTTACACATACAAAAATTGAGCTAAAGCTAATAGGTTACCCTATATCAGCCCCAGAATATTATTATGGAACCAGAGGATTATAATTTGGTTTCTTCTAGCAGATTTCGTCATAATCCACGAAAAGAGATTCCCACTAATTTACTATTCAAGATGAAAGAAAAATAGTATAGAAATCATGGCCTCCATCATATAAATTAGGTGTACGTTCTTGTGGGTGATAAAAAGTCTCAAACTAAAAGAATAAACTTAGACACATATATATTTTTTATCACTTTCAAAAATAATAGCCGACGAAATATGTATGTATCATATACGAAAATACATATATATTTCTTTTTGGCTCGCAAATGCAATTAATTTTGACTAATTGACCAGTTTTATAATTTCCCCGTAAACATATTTTCCTCGTGTATTTTTTTTTCAGATATGAAAAAGATTTGAAACTATTCACAAAAAGAATTAACAAGAAAACGACCACTCTGTGGCTCCTCTCAAGTATTGCTAATTTATTGTGTGGAAGAAAATCATTTCTGCATTCCTGCATGATTCTCCTTTGTGTTTAGTGTAACTACTATATATATCCACTATCTTATGTTCAACACTTCAACTATATATGAATCGACGCCAAGTGTAATGTTTTCTATGATTTTAATTATTATTGTAAAAGATGCACGATCCATTTTGTTCTCAAATATATGTCGATACATAATAGTTTATTTTAGAAATTAACTAAAATAGTTGTTCTTTCTAAAATGTAAACGGCATTAATGTATAATATATGTGTATTGTCAATTTATTAAAAAGCCAAATTTTATTCTTACCACTAAGAAAATGGATCAAATAGTATAATTCAATGTATTATTTCAAACACTGTTCTTTCCCGTTGCTTGAGCTTTCAAATAGAAATGTAAATGGATTGGTTCATCGACATCTTATATATCAAGAGTCACCATTATTGGCTTAGGAATCTTCAAGTCTTCAATTATTATATAATTATATAATTAAGCGAGTTGGAATAAACTACTCTCTATCACAAGTTTAATTGAAGAGGTTAGAGTATGCGGGTTAAAGCATTTACTTTTCAATATAAATTCTTTAAAAAAAAATTTAAGGAAATTTGCATGTTTAAAAATCCACAAAAATATTATAAGCTAATATAATTAATAAGTAAAACTATTAAAAGAATTTGAGACAAACATAATTAATAATTCGTGAAATTCGGCTAAAAGAAGCAGGGGTGGATTCACAAGCCGCCTATGGGTTCAGCCGAATTCAATAGTTTTTGATCAAATAGTGTATTTGATAATTTGTATTCATGATATATGTAAATATTAAATCCAGAATACGACTCATTAACACTTAAAATCGTGGTCCCAAAATCCATAACCCATAAGGTTGAAATCTTACCTCTGGCTAAAATTTACATACATGTTTTCGCCTAATATCTTGTGCAAAACTGATGTAGTTTTTGCATTGTTCTTGGAATATTGTGAGCTAATTGTAGACATTGAAATTTTACTGGATCAAGTTTATACGATTCAAGACAAGTCCATTTATGTTGTTTAAGATCAAAAGTCCCCTAGGATTGATTGGATGCTATTCTACCCTAAAATTTTAGCGCGCGCGTAAATGTATCTCAAAAATTTTATAAACTCATGAAATATTTACAAAGACATTAAGACATGGACGAAACTTCTTGACAATAAATATTTTAAAAAGACCTACAATATCCTCTCACAGAGATAAAATATCCGCATCCTCCTACGTTCTAATTCCGGAATCACGGAGAACAATTTAGGGAGAAGAATCTTAGGGAACAAATAGATTTGCTGTAAAATCTTTTTTTATGCTTGTTTTGTAATTGCAATTTATTTTCTTATGTTAAAAATTTATTGCAAATGCTAATTATATGTAGGAAGCTGAGTTAGATGAGAGTAAAAGAAAGAAAGAAATATGTGGGAAGTTAGGCAATAAAAACAAAAACACAAAAACTGAAACTGAAGGGGAACTCTAGGACGCTCGTGCCCTGTCCCAGCCTAACTAGCCAAGGGTTACAAGTGTCATAGTGAAGTCTGTCAAGACTATCGTGCGTACTTCTTGTTGGGAATAAATCCCCTACCAAAATAATATTCGCGATAATAAAAGCGGAATAGTAATGTGTGAAATTCCTAGTCTTGTCGCGAGCCATATGTGTGGACAAGCCTCCCAATTTTTCTTGTCTGAGTTACGTTAGGTGTAATCAAATTTTTGTGCTATTTCTAGAACTAACGATTTTGTTTGTGGCCCAATCTTATGTGTGAAATTCCTGCTATGTGTGATGGTAAAAATGATCATTTATATGATTGTGCTTGTATTTCTTATCCGCCCTAAATTTCTTATATGATGATTCTACTTTTTCTCTTAAAGTTAATAGAGGCAATATAATAAAGTGGAGGGATACTGACATGAACAAGATCATGGATATGTTAAAATGTCTTGTGAAGGAAGGTACTGAGAAACAACTATGGATACAAATACAAGAGGCAGTTATTCACAATTTGAAGGTTTAATTGAGTCAATTGCTTAGACTTTTAATGCTCAACGAGTCAATATTATAGATAGTAATAAAAAAGAGTTTGAATTAGAGGAATAAATTGACACTCTAGTGGAGGAGTTAAGAGGTGAATGTCGTCAATCATAGAACCAAATGGTGTTTAATGATATAATGTTGATGTTAAAGAAGTGGTACTAGAGTCAATCAAAGACATTACAAATGCAGTATTAGCCTATTTTAACTTTTGTCAAGAAGCGAATATTAATAATAAGTTGAATTTTCAGTTTCAGCACATTGATCCTCAAAGCTCTTTTCGACGTTATATTCAAAAAGAAATAAGAGAATCGATTCTTACAAGCCTATGTAACAATTAAAAGATAAGATAGATGTGCCATGTATTCTAGAATTTTAAGGTCGTTTAGGCAAGGTGATACTCTTCGATTGAAAGCCCAAAGTACATCAGGATTTATTTAATTTTAAGCTGTATGAAGAAGTGTAAAACTAAGCCCTCGTGCATGTTCGTGATTTATCATATTTTCTTTTCACGATTTTGGCACAACATTAAATTTTCTGCATATATTGTTAGAACGATGGAATTAACTAAATATAACACGTGTAACAATTAAATACCACTAAATATTCTATAGCACAATTGCATAAATATTTATTAGTAATAAAATATTATTTAAAGTTATTGAAAGAACTGAAAAGTGATAAAAGTTGTTATTTATAACTCGTGTGACAATGATATATCACTAAATATATTGCTTGTACAAGCCACCAACCCAAAGGAAATTATTATTACTAAAAAATTGGACATAATTATTAGATTCCCAATTTTGTCAAAAAGATTCATCACATTAGTAGCTTAAAAGATTGGGAAATTAAATATAAGATGCAAGAATATACGTTCTTAATGGTATAAAACATTTCGAAAAAATTATGAAAATTTAAGCGAAAAGGGAATAATATCACATCAAGTTTTGACCAAACACGAATAATATCTTTGGATAAGTTTTAGCACAACAATTCATTTGGATGAAACGTGTGAGGGGTTGCTATGATGGTAAGCAACCTCCAATTCCAATCGAGAGGTTGTGAGTTCGAGTCTCCCCAAGAACAAGGTGGGAAGTTCTTGGAGGGAAGGATGCTGGGGGGTCTATTTGGAAACAACCTCTCTACCCAAGGGTAGGGGTAAGGTCTGCGTACGCACTACCCTCCTCAGACTCCACTAAATGGGATTATACTGGGTTTTTGTTGTTGTTGTTGAAAGGTTTGAGCTCCACTATATAACCCCCTGTCAGTAGCCTTCAGTTTCAGTAACCAAAACTTGAAGTTTAGAAGCCACATCCCATAATGGGGTTTAACGTATCCTCCATTAAAACATCTTCAGATGGAATATGGCAAGGAGAAAATCCTTTACACTCTGCTTTCCCATTGTTAATCATTCAAACCACCTTAGTTGTCTTCCTCAGTCGCTGCCTTACTTTCCTCCTCAAGCCCCTCCGGCAACCCAAAGTCGTCGCTGAGATCCTTGTAAGTTCATCCACCACCTTAGCCCTGCATTTCAACAAACAATATTTTATTTAAGTTTTATGCACTAACAGTATATACTTCTTACATTTTTCATTTATATGGAGGTATGAAATTTTCTTTGTTACTTTTGCTATCAATACTTTTAAAAAAAAATAGTATTTTCATCTCAATGTTTTTGCTAACATGTCTTGAAAATGCTATCGAAAACAGTCTCTCTACCTTGCACAAGGTAAGGATAAAGTTTGCATATCCCACACTTTTGGCATATGGCAAAAGTACCTTTAAGACTTGTGATCATAATTCTTAAATATATCATAATATTATATTAGCTATTATAAGACATTTCATTATGATTAAGATGAAAAGTTTAAAGCTAAGTTCAAGAGTTTACAATACAAAAAGACTGTCATACTTTTCAGAAGACAGACTATTAGGGCAAAAGAGTGCCACATAACAAGAGATGAATTGGAGTATAATCTTCTTATCACCATCACATAAAGTAGACCTACAACAAATGATATATAACTTTCGTCAGAGCAAGTTTGATATGATAAATTAAAAAAATAAAGTAACGACCTGTTACAGCTTCATGGAGTAAAATTTATTTTACTGTCATTATATATAGCTAAAATCCAATGAATAAAGCAAAAATAGCGTAATTCTTTCACGATTCCAGTTCTAGATTTCGTGCATTTTTACGTAACTGCAATATTCTTGGTCGAGACTGGCCTATGAGCACTAAATTCCAAAAGATAATTAAAAAGGGTAGTGGGGCGTACAAATCATATTCACGCAGGGTTTGGGGAAGGACCGCGCTCCAAGGGTGTAATGTAGAAAACTTAATTACCCTAATACAAGTGCCTACAACCCGTGATCTACAGGTGAGACAACTTTACTGCTATTCCAAGGCTCCCTTCACTAAATTCCAAAAGATAATGTTTCATTTTTGTCGTTGCAGGCTGGGATTATGCTTGGACCATCAGCTTTTGGTAGGAAGGAAGAGTTCACGCGCTGGATTTTTCCAACATGGAGCACTCCGATTCTTGAATCTGTAGCAAGCATAGGGCTTTTATTCTTCTTGTTCCTCGTTGGCCTAGAACTGGACTTGAAAACCATACGTAAAAGTGGAAAAAGAGCTGCTGGAATAGCTTTTGCCGGAATTTCTCTGCCCTTTGTTCTTGGCGTTGGAGTTGCTTTTCTTCTAAGAAAAGTAATCAAAGGGGTTGATACAGTTAGATATGGAGAATTTTTCATATTCATCGGAGTTTCGCTTTCAATCACGGCCTTCCCCGTTCTTGCTCGAATCCTTGCAGAACTAAGGTACAATTATATATATATATATATATATATATATATATATATATATATATATATATATATATTGAATTGCGTAATCATTCTATACATCTCATGTAGTAGTAGAGCCAGCAATTTATACCAAGAAACTCAAAAAATATATATATTAAATTACGGTAGTTAGAATTTAAACTTGTGACTTTAAACAACTTTTTGAACCTTTTTACCCTACATGCACCGTAGAATATTCCCTTATACAAACAAGATACACAGACCAACTTACGAACTTTCTCCTTATCGGAAGCGGATTGTATGCAACAACCCGATTAATGTTGCATATAATAAACCTTAGCAAACTTTTTTAATTATTACTTAGTCTCCAAACACCAATAATGATATTTATATAGACTGCACTTAGGGTTAGGGTTAGACAATCTAATGAGCTGACTAATTAGATAGCACCCCTTATGGGTGTACTAGGCTCAAAGACTATTTTTCCTATAGATCAATAAATATATTTTTCTCTAATTGCGCTGACAAAAGGGATTTAAGTAAACCCCCTAACATTCACGTAGCTCCACCCCGCTCACATATGTGATATTGTATATGTTGAATCGTGTGAACATCATCTCATTTGAAAACTTAAATTGTTAAGAAATGGTGCACACTTAATAATTATTTCAATCATATTATGTCTCAACAGGTTACTTACTACACAAGTAGGTGAAATAGCCATGGCTGCAGCTGCATTCAATGATGTTGCAGCATGGATCTTACTTGCTCTTGCAGTTGCTCTAGCTGGAGGAGGAAAATCACATCATAGTCCTTTAATTTCCCTTTGGGTTCTTTTATCTGGAATTGGATTTGTGGTTTTTATGTTCACCATTATTAAGCCAATAATGAATTGGATGGCTAGAAAAGCATCAAGTGGTCACCATATTGTGGAGGAAACTTACATATGTTTAATCCTAGCTGGAGTGATGTTATTTGGTTTTATGACTGATCTTATAGGTATACATGCAATATTTGGAGCATTTATATTTGGATTAACAATTCCAAAAAGTGGAGATTTTGGAGGAAGATTAATCTTGAGAATTGAAGATTTTGTTTCTGGATTATTATTGCCACTTTATTTTGCTTCAAGTGGAATAAAAACTGATATAACTAAAATTCATAGTCTTGGATCTTGGGGACTTGTTGTGCTTGTTGTGTCCACAGCTTGTGTAGGGAAGGTTTTGGGAACATTTATTGTGGGCATTTTATATTCTATACCAGCAAGAGAAGCCTTAACACTTGGAATTTTGATGAATACAAAAGGATTGGTTGAGCTCATAGTTCTCAATATTGGCAAAGAGAAAAAGGTGAGTTTGATAACAATATGCATTTGTTATTAGTTGCTTTTTCCTTTAATCTTGTGCGCTCGAAATTTATTGGTTAGATTAATCTGGATTTTCACCGTTTAAAATTTACTATAGAGCCCCCTTCTCAATACTTGAACCTCAAATCTCTCTGGCAAAGAAAGGAAGAAACTTAGGGTCATTTGGTTGAGTGTATAATAAGAAGAAAAGAGGAAGCTCGGTGCACTAAAGCTTCCGTTATGTACGGTATTTGGAGAAAGGTCGGACCATAAAAATCTATTGTATGAAGCTTTATCCTGCATTTCTGCAACAAGTTGTTTCCTTTCCCAATTATATGACACTGAATCAGTAGAAAAACCTTTATCATTACGATAGGAAATAGATACAAAGCTGTTCATTTATCCAGTTGAGACTGCAACAATTTCTTTTATTTATGCATCAACAATTTAAAAAAAAACGACTTTAAAAATATATTGCACTAAATATGTCATAATATTTGTGTAACTTTAAGGGATCGTTAGGTATAAGGTATAAGAAGGTATGGTGCTGGTATAAATACAATACCACCTTAATGCTTTGTATGGTTAGCAAATTAGGTATAAGTTATTTCAGGATTAAAATCAACATCGGGATAACTTATAACTTATAGAGGGTGAGGTAACTAGCACCGGTATAACTTATACATTCTTTTTCCAAATTATGCAATTCATATTTAATACAACATATCAAACAATAACAATCCTAAGCATAACTAATCTCATCATAATTTATTCCAACATAACTTATACCAGTGTAATTTATCCTCGCATAAGCCATATTCAAACCAAACTACCGCTAAGAGTTTTAGAACTTATAGTATAAAATATGTTATAGCACTTGTATTTCACATGTTATCACAAAAAACATTTGTATCATTATAACAGGTAAAATAAGAATTAAGTCCAACTCAAGTTGATTTCGAATTTAGAAAGTTGTCTTTCCGTGTTGAGGACTAACTAACAAGGATAAATATTGTCAATTTTTTTTTCGGAACAGAGGGAGTAGAAGATTCCTTTAGCTGAAATTTCATACTATAAGTTTCTGAAATCAATGAGACTTACAACAATGCTGATATTAGTGTACAGTATTTTTTATGGTTTCCCTTAGATATTGGTATTGGTGTCATGACTAATCCAGATTAACGCTACTTAAGGACCATTAAAGAGGAAAGCGCTTACTTTTAAGATTTTTCTACTTCCTTCAGTTCAAAATAAGTAATTTTTTGGTTGTTTTTACACATATTAAAAAATTCTTCTTTTAGCATTAATTAGCAATGAAATTGACTATATTAATATTTACAACCTCTTCACATAAACACTCATACACATACTTCAACATTAATTACTCCAAGGGCAATGTAGGAAAAATTAATTAATTTATTCTTGAAATCAGGAAAAATTACTTATTTGGGCCATAAGAAAAAAACCTATAAATTACTTATTTTGGACCGGGGGAGTAACATATATGTGCAATTTCGAGGTCGATGGCCAACAATTAGTCAGTTGCCAAAAGATTCACTAAGCTACTTAATATTTTTGCCATCTATTTGACGATCAATTCTTTTATGAACTAATTTCTTTCTTTGGCTGTCTCCATTAGGTTTTGAACGATGAGACGTTTGCAATATTGGTGGTTATGGCACTCTTTACAACCTTCATCACAACTCCAGCAGTAATGGCTATTCACAAACCCTCAATACATCAACTTCAACTAGAAAAAACACCAAAAATCAAAGAAAACAATCTCAGAATACTAGCATGCATTCGTGGCCCTAGAAACGCACGTTCACTCATAACCCTAATTGAATCACTAAGGTCTAACAAAAATACTAATTCTTCAATTACTAAACTCTACGTAATGCAGCTAGTTGAATTCAGCGATCGACTCTCCTCGATCCTGATGGTTCAACGTGCCCGAAAGAACGGGTTTCCGTTCATCCGTCGTGTACTCAGGCAAGACGATACGACCGATCAAGTGGCCACGGCGTTTGAGGCGTATAGTCAATTAGGTCGGGTCAAGGTCCGACCTACAATGGCTATCTCAGCTTTGCCAAATTTGCATGAGGATATTATTCATGTTGCGAAGAAGAAACGAGCTGAAATTATTATTTTGCCATTTCATAAACATTGGCAAATGGAGGGGGAAGAAGAAATGGAGATTCACGCAGGTATGCGTGTCAAAAATTGGTGTACATATGTTCTTTTGAATTACCAAATTCGCTAGTAATAAAAAATTTCTTTTATTTAGCATAATTTTATCAAACAATATTCAAACCAAAAAGTAAAAATTATTTTAATGTTTTCACAAGTTCTTACTAGATCAATTTGGCTACATACGCCATCCAAATGACCCAACTTTTAGATGGCTATGTTCAAAATGACTTGAAATGTTTGATCAAAATATTATATATATATATATATATATATATATATATATATATCTATATATATATATATATATATATATATATATATATATATATATATATATATATATATATATATATATATTCTATATGTTATATACAAAAATATACAAATTCTATACACTTTTTGGACAATCGATTATAAATAGTTTCTGGCGCGGGCTAAAAGTGTAAAAACCCCATAAATATATACCAAGCCAAACTGGTCCAATTCCTGGTGAATTGGGTTCCCCTACAACTATATTGTTTTGGGGGAAAATTTCAATATCGTAAAACAAAAAGTATAGTTTGATTAGGGTCTTATAGTTAGTTAAATACGTTGATATGCAGGGCATGGATGGAGAACGGTGAATGAGAGGGTGACGAGAGAAGCGCCGTGCGCAGTGGCGGTGCTGGTTGATCGTGGATTAGAAGTGAATGAGATGAATTCCATGAGAATTTGCATTTTGTTCTTTGGGGGAGCTGACTGTCGAAAGGCTATGGAATTTGGTAGCAGAATGGTTGAACATCCAGCTGTTAGGGTTACATTAGTAAGATTCATTCAACATATTGGGAGTAATTTTGATGAAGTTGAAAGGTAAAATCCTTTATGCATTTCTAGTATAATCTAACGGTTTACTGCATGCATTTGTACTATATAACTTCAGAGTTATAAGGCAATTAAATTTCTATGATAAGTGTAATTTTTAATGAACTTGATCGAAATTGTAAAGAGCCTACTATCACAAGTTAAATTAATCTTTAGTGTAAAATATATGTCTAATGTCATGGTGTAACATTAATCATTATGTATTAAGTACTCATCAATTTCAAATTAGATAATGTACTTTCCTTTTTAATATGTTCCAATATAAAAGATATATTTTTAAATTTAGAAATAATTTAACTTTAAAATTTTTATTTTACCTATTTTACCCTTAATGATAAGTTTTTATAACCACGCAAATGACATGGCCCCATAAAACTTTTACCCTTAAGCTTTTAAGACTACAAGTTTCAAAAGTCTTCCTCTTTTTTCTTAAACTCCGTACCGAATCAAACTACCTCATCTAAATTAAAACTTAGGGAGTAGTACAGGATGTATAAATTATCATATGAGTTTAATTGATGTGTGTGTATGTATTAACAGTATAAATTATGTATAAATACTATTTTCCAAGACACTAATCTCATGCAATGCTCCTGTCTTAATAATACTTGGAATTTAACTTGACACCAGATCAGAATATGTAAAATGCATAAATGTACAATTTTCTTATGCTGCTTCATGTAAAATTTAATTCGCAGTTAAACATCAGACATTAATCAAGATTTCAGTAGATCATTGGCACTTCAACATCTTTGTATCATAATAAATTTGAGTTTTGACAAAGCAAAATATCTAATTATAAGCATCAAAGTGGTTATGGATCTTTCGATTCATAACTTAAATAATCACTCAACTTTACAAAATTATTATGTAAAGTCATTTATCTTTTGTTTGTAAAAAATAACTTAACTATGCTTATACCACTCAGAAGGTCACTCAACCAAAATTTTCAATCTTTTAACTGTCAAATACCTATTTCATCCTCTAAATTAACAACTTTTATCTTCTTCTTCTTTTCTTACTTCTTTAATATTATGATTTTTTCTCTTTTCCGTCAACATTATGGAGTTACCTATAAAATAAATAAATTTTATTGAAAAATAAAAAATTGTTTTTCTAACATATATAATATCAGAATAATAATATCATTGAGCATAATATATATATATATATATATATATATATATATATATATATATATATATATATATATATATATATATATATATATATATATATATATATATATATATTATAAAATCACCTTTATTTTAAATATTTATTTTATATAGTACATGCATGAAATAAATATTTTAAAATTTTTATTGTCTTTCAATCTCAATTGTGTAAATAAAATTTTGAGTTTTTGTTGTTATATTAAAATCATTACTACGAACAAATTGTTCTAGTTAACTTTCTACTATGCTCAATATTTTATTATTCCAACATTATATATGATTAAATAATATTTTTATTTTTCTTAATTTATCAATTAAATATATTTATTCCAATGTAAGTCCATAATATTAAAAAGTGAAAAAATTATAATATTAAAAAGCTCAAAAAAAGAAGAAGATAAAAGTAGATAATTTAGAGGGTAAAACACGTATTTGGCAATCAAAAGTTTGAGAAATCTAGAAGAGTGACCTTCTGAGTGCAGTAGGCATAGTTAAGTAACTTTGTTGTTACAAACGAAAACATATGACTTTGGTAGATAATTTCAAATATTGAGTGACTATGTGAGGAATGGACTCGGATCTTTGGCTATCTTACTATCAATACTTTTCTTTTCTTCAGTATTTTTATCATAGCTTCCTTAGTTTTGTATTTTTCAAACATTTTTAAGATACTTTTCTTGAGCAGAGGGTCTATCGGAAATAACCTTTCTACCTCACATAAAGTAGAGGTAAGACGTGCGTCCGCTCAACTCTTCTCTGACCCCACTTATGGGATCACATTGGATATGTTGTTGTTGTTATACTAAATTCTATAATGTATTGGTCTCATTTTTTTCAAACAGAACTTTGGACGATACTACAATTGCAGATTTCAAGATGAAGTGGGATAAACAAAGTGTATATGCTGAGAAAGAAGCAAGTGATGAATTGGTGGAACAAGTATTGGCAATAGGGAAAAGTGGGGAATTTGAGCTGATAATAGTAGGAAAAGGCAAGTTCCCACAAGGCATAATGGCAAAATTGTTTGAGAACCCATTAACTGATCAGCATTCAGAATTGGGGCCAATGGCTAATCTATTGGCTTCCTCTGGCAAAGACATAAAAAGTTCTGTCCTAATGATTCAACAACAAGCTTTTGGCTGTGAAAATAGTAAGGATGTGAATTCAAAAGTGGCTAGCCAGTGTTAAAATTTACCTGTTTACTTATTAAGATCGTGTGACTCGTTTGGTGATTATCTCCATGTGTAGAATGAATAAATGAATAATCTCAATCTTTGTCCAAATTCTTAGATTATGCCAAGGAAAAAGTGTCAAAGTAGTGCCTTTTACTATGCTAAAAGGATTAATTTACCGTCCATTTGACTTTCCATCTAAAAATATCCTTTGTCATTATACAAGTAGTTCAAATATATCTTTCCTCCATTAGAAGTATCCGATGTGGACGTCTGATCTCACATGACACTACTTAGTGACGAAGCAGAACTTCTGCTAAGGGGTTTAAAAAAAAGAATACTCAAAGAAGCCAACCAAATACAATTTTATTCAAATACATTATCACAGTTGTACTCCAAAAGTTTTCAAATCTAGAAATATATTTATAATAGTATCATTAAAATAATGTTAAACACATTTTTTTATATAACTACCAAGCAACTGCTAAAAATTCATCGCTCATTCAATTTTTCATAATTCTTGATAAAATTTATTGCCGCAAAAGCCCTTTCAACAAATACAATAACAAATAGAAGAAGCACAACAGGTTTTACTAAACGAAATCTAAGAGAATAATTTCAATGCTTGTTTGTCAAAACTAATCTTCTTGAAGGACCATAAAACCTGTTTAATTAGACCGAAGAGCCTTTCATCTGCATCACGAGCATCAATAATATAACTAGCTTACAAGTGGATTCTTAAGAGAATTTCGTACTAAAATCATCAAAGTCATCAAGATATTATTTTTCAAATGGTAAAACTTGAAAACAAAGACAAGAGGGGCTGCTCAGATGGTAAGCAACCTTCACTTCCAACCGAGAGGTTGTGAGTCCGAGTCTCCCCAAAAGCAAGGTGAGAAGTTCTTGGATGGAAAGATGCCGGGGGTCTATTTGGAAACAACGTCTCTACCCAAGGGCAGGGGTAAGGGATCTGCGTACACACTACCCTCCCCAGACCCCACCTAAGTGGGATTATACTGGTTTGTTGTTGTTGTAAAACTTGAAAACAAGTCAATTGAATTTAAATTACATCATGATAATTTGGATGGAAGTCCAAGAATTCAAACCTTTCAGCTAGATCAGCCTTCAAAGAATCTAAATTAATATCTTGAGAAGAATGTAATGGTAATTCTAAATTGTTGGCATTTTCTTCCCGATTAGGTTGATTATGAGAAGTCATGAAACTTGAATTTGGTACTTTGATAAGATACTTCACTGAATTTTGAGCTAGATAGATGCATACAATTAAGGAGAAGCTCTCGCACAGAAACAAAGCAAAAGTTCTCAAAAATATAAAATAAAATAAAATTGCTGGACGAGATCCAAATGATGGCAAAAATTAATAATCCTCTAAATCTCTAAAGAAAATTACACGAAATGAACAATAACGCGTACATGAAACATACACATAAATACCAATAAAAGGGGAAAATAGAAATCAAACTTCTAAACAAAGAAACCAAGGTTAATAGAATCTCAAAAGGTATATGTTGAGAAAGAAGCGAGTTGGTAGAAGAAGTGTTGGCAATGGGAAAACCCGAGGACTTGGAACTGATGACAGTAGGGAAGAATAGGTTCCCACAAAGCATAATGGAATGCTAGTTGAACACCAAACTTGGTGTTCAATAAGAGATCTGCTGGCTTTTTCAGGCAAAGCAGGAAATAAGAGAAAGTTAATGAATCATCACAGAGTGTGTAGCATAGACGGCTAGCTGCACTGAGCTGCACAACAGCCTAACTGCTTAAGCATATCAAAACCTGTAACATACAAGTCACGAGCCAGACGAAGATGTTAAGCTGCCAAAAGCATATATCCAAGATTTACATGTCCATATGCAATACAGAGAAATGAGACATAATTAGCAAAAATCTCCAATATATGGGATTGACAGGAATAAAGTAAAAACACAAAAATGGTCTTTACAAATCCAAATGTAACCTAAATGTTTTTAGCTCCGAATAATGGTTCTCAACAACAGTCTAATTTTGTTTGCTTTTGCTCTTTCTTCTTTTACAGGGGAGCAATTAACTCAACCTGCAGGCAATGGTACAGATATCAACTATATTCAGACACACAAATCCTTTCCAACACGACACATGGAGAAAATCGAATCTGGAAGGGTAAAAAATTTACTAAGTTATAACTCACTGCGGTCAGAGGAAACCTCCATCAGTCCATTTGGAATCTGATTTTCCAGCATGAACGGCATGTTTAGTACCAGATGCATTCTGGTAGTGATTATCAAATCCATCATCCTGACCATCATCCCATCCAGCCCAGTCATCGTTCTTGCTGGCTGCTGCCCCCTTTGTAGAGCTTACTTTGCTTTTGTCCTCGTTGTCCCAATCATCCCACGACCCAGAGCTGACAGACTTAACGTTCCTCCCAGAGGACGGGGCTCCTCCAGAAGTATTCCATCCCTTAGAATCCTGATTAAAATCCTGATAATAGCCGTTCTTTTCATTTTCACTTCGTTGCCAGCTATCATTCTTCCAGGCTGGACTGTCCTTGGTATATTCCTCAACCTTCTGCGAAGCTATGGCCAAGACTCCTTTCATGAGACCCCAACCCTTTTGTCCAATCTCAGTTGTTTTTGCCGCGACAACATTGACTGTTTCATTAACCTTGGTATCATATCCACCTTCTTTCACCTGCAAATATTGGATTGCACATGCATCTGAACTATCATTTTACTCCCACTGCTTCTATGTCCAAACAGTAGACATGGCAGAAATGAAATGTAGACTACACAACTGATAAAAGATTTTAAAAAATAAAAATAAATAGAACTGAAGAGCAGGCATTTTAAACAAGCACCTAAACGACTTCAGATAGAGATAACTCCAGCTCAAATGAAGATAGCCAATTGATTCATTCAATGGAAACTCTCATGCCCATGGAATACATGGGTAATTTTTTGACTCCAAGTAATACAAAAGGGACCTAAATAACAAACACTATCTGGGGCAGCAAAGAAGTCAACTCCAGTTCAATGAAAACACATGATAGCAAATGGAATTATATCCATTGGTGAAAATAATGCCATGCAAGTGTAAAAAACTTCCCCCCCCCCTCCCCCCCCCCTCCTTTTTTCTTTTCTTTTTTGAGAATGGCAAGTGCACCATTTTTTTTAATAAAATGCGAGTACCATTTTCCTTGACAAATCTTGGAAAATAAGAATAAGATAAAGGAAACATTAAAAATTTAAAGGGTCCAAACTGATCCTAAAAGGAAAAATGATGTTAAATATTTTTATAAGCACCAACCACCACGGCTTATAGTCTTTTTGCTGTGCGACTCACCAGCTTGAACTCTTGACCTAGTGTTGTAGAGAAAACTCCCTCAACCACTATGACAAAGAGTGACCGGTTGTCACGGGTTATAGTCTAGTGGCATCGACGGGTGTCTCCTACACAATAGGTGTGGGTCTGATTCCTATTTACCCCATACCCCAATATAAGAATAGAGACCTTTTTATACAAAATATGTTATAAGCACCAGTTAAGGTGTTAAGATAATATATCAGATAAATGCAGTAACACTCTTGACTCTGCAGAGGCAAGGACTTTGTCTAAGATATAGTGCCAAGATCATCATTTCCTTCCCTTAAGCTCTGGTCAGATGATATAAGAAACGTGTCATTTCAAAACTGAGCTTTGTATGAATTAGCAGACGACAACATGAATCTCTGGTGGGAAAAGCTTGTTCTTAAGCCTAGAACTAAATAAACAGAGAAATAGATTTACACAGTTTCTGAACTGAATAATTTCACTGCAAGATGACACCTGGCTCAGCAACCTTTTTTTTTATGACCGAGAAATCCGTCTGGGACCAATCCTTTGCACCAACCGCAGCCTTCGAAACTCGGTGGATAATGGGCCCGGCCCTCTATCCTTCTCCACTTAAATACCAGGTTTTGCTTTGCATGGTGGGGGCTTGAACCTGTGACCTAAGACACAAATCCACCACCACCCTTTGCCACTTGAGCTAGGCCCTGGCTCAGCAACCTTTTTGGAGATGAAAATTGGTGGTTTGAAGGAAAATCCTGGCACATATTCACTAACAAAGACCAGCTAAATGTGCACTAACTTACGACTCACTAAATGAACCAGCATACTAAGAGCAACACAAATAAGTGGAGTTGGAGGATTAGCTGAATATTGTTATTAACTTGTTGACAGAATTGTGGAAGACGAACAAAGAGGTTCTGAAGCAATTGCAAAAAGCACTAAAGCATTATTTAGCGGCTCCAAATTGCATTTAGACATGCTAATTAAGTCATAGTTTCACATATTTGAACTTCAAAAAGCATAATTGGTTCAAAACTCAGTAAAGGAGGCAGATTGTGGTAAGTAATGTTCAACAATAAAGTTCTCTAGCTACGGACTTTAGATAGCGCTGATTGAATACGAAGGATTCATATAGAAAACCAACTACTTTGGGATTGAGTCATAGTTGAATGATAAATCAAATTAACCAATTAACAATCTTGTAGCAATCAAGATACTTTTAATATATGCATGTTCTGCAAGTGATAGTGATAGTCTGTTCAGTCAAGCTTCTAAAATCAACATATTTTCAAAAAGTGTTTGTGTTTGGCTACTTAATTCGAAAAGCACCGCTGAACAACAATTAATGTTTGGCCAAGCTTTAAAAAGTGCTTCCAAGTATATTTTTCTCGAAAATTGCTTATGCTTTTACTCAAAAGCACTTTTTTCCTTCTAAAAACTTAGCCAAACACGTTAACTTTGTTGGGGGCTTTGGGGGGGGGGGGGGGGGGGGGGGTTGGCCAACAAAAAAAGTGCTTTTGGCTCAAAAGAAGCTTGGCCCAACAAGCTATAAATTTGCTCTGCATCAACTTAGCTGATTAGTGCTTTATTATTTAATCTTGTCCTGATATACAGATATAGTTCCAGCCCTAACATAGAGGTTATAGATATATTTATTCTTAGAAGTAATCTTTTTGCCCCAAACTTCAGAAGGAGCAAATCATTAAAAATATCAATGAAGTTTTTTTTTAGAAAAAAAGGTTATATATGCAGGTTTCTCAACTCAAATACAAATTTACAATGGAAGTAATTATGTAGCTAGCAGACACTTTTTCAAAAAGTCTAAAGGTTGCTATATGAGAAATAATTTTAATTCTTATTTCTCTTTTTTCCTTTTAGGGTCAATGGTAACAATCTTCTAGGTAATCCTTGAAGAAAGTGAAAGCCCCCGCATAAAATAGCTATAGTATCTTGGCTTAGCAGCAGAGGATTACCTTATTCGAGGATTTTTTTCCTGAGTCGAAGCTTTAGTTGCTCATTTGGCTTAACCTATAACAGTACCTCAAAGGATTATTCTTAGGGAACACATTGAATTCAAAGAGCTCTCTGGTGGGATACTTCTCTTTTCATTCATTTTTCTTTTTGATAAGCAAAGAAATACTAGATGGCCAGTGGCGCACAGTACGAAACATGATGCATCATGGGCCTACCACTTTACCCTTTTGGTTGTAGTACCATCCAATGCCCCAGTGGTCTTCTCTTCTCGTTAATTGTACTCTTTCAGTTCCATTTTATTTATCACTCATCAAGATTCAGATTGAAACAGCTCAAAGTATGCCATGGAGATTCTCACATATGCTGCTCTGGACTCCTGTTCACGTCCCTAGAACATCCCCCATTTTTTATAACATCAGTGTCTAGGCCAACTTGTGTGTAACCTAACTATTCCACTAGGTACCTGTTAACTCCTACGGTCCTACCCAACACAATTACTTGGTAAATCTTCCCACCTAAGCTTTGGTGGATGTGAAACAATCACCTACTCCCTCCGTTTCAATTTATGTGAACCTATTACTTATCTAGTCCATGCCAAAAAGAATGACCTCTACCCTTATTTGGAAAGAGTTTATCTTTATGCAATGATTTATAGCCACACAAAATATATGTGCTTCATTTTACACAAGTTCAAAAGTCTTTCACTCTTTTCTTCACATATGTCCAGTCAAATGGGTTCGCATAAATTGAAACGGAGAGAGTAGTAGTTTTTGTCTAAGATGGGATTTGAACCCTAGTCTCTAAGGTTTGCATTCACTTCATTGACCACTAAGCCATACCCTGGGTGCCATACAATCATTACCCATAATCATTTTCTTAGTAATGGAATTATTACCCATCTTTCTCCATTGCTTTACCCATTTATTAAACTTTAATGTCCACAAAATTTCTAAACATGTAGCCACAGATCAGACAGCATTTGCAACAATCCACTAGAAGAAATCACACAGCATTTGCAACAATCCACTAGAAGACCAATGAATCCTCCCTTGTCCTACATCAGAAACCTTTGTAAATCAAATGACTATCACTTAAAGCAAGATACCACCTGAACGACAATGAACACCATTCCCTTCCCCATTCAGTCGCAAGTCCCAAACCTACCCAAAGTTAAAGAAATGCGAGATTATATATGACAGTCATACTTATCTCTTACATCACCCATTATTCACGTGTCTGATATTGACCTAATCCTGTCCTTTTTTAAAAAGAAAATTAAAATTAGAGAATTGTGACACTCTACCAACTAGTTTGCAACTGTTTTTTTCTACTTCTACATCTTTTTCCTTCAGTGTATACCAGGACTTTACGAGAAAATGAGTTACATTTCTAAAGTACAAAAGTTGTTCTAAGGCAACTTCCTCCTCACTGTATCCTCTATTTTGTGCTACTTGACCTCTCTCTCATGTTGATCATTTTTAACATTGTATAATCATATGCATTCTACAACATGCTTATCAACCAAAAAAACATACACATACTATTATACCCATCTTACACATATTGCGGATATGTCAGTCCTACATGTCCAACATTCACCTCCTTAGAATATTACCTCAAGAAGTATAGCATAATATCAAACTTGATCCAACCAACTAAATTAACTAACCTCAAAATATTAGAAGTGCTTAAAGGGATCAAACACATGTCCAAAAGACAACGAAAATATTATTGAACACATTACAAAGCTCATTTATTATTCGCTGATGATATAGTCCTGATTGATGAGACGCGGGACTGCGTTAATGAGAGGTCGGAGGTTTGGAGACAAGCTCTAGAGTCTAAGTGTTTCAAATTGAGCAGGACTAAGAGCGAGTACCTGGAGTGTAAGTTCAGCGCCGAGTCGAGGGAAGTAGGCATGGATGTGAAACTTGGATCACAGGTCATCCCCAAGAAAGGTAGTTTCAAATACCTTGGGTCGGTTATTCAAGGGGATAGAGAGATTGACGAGGACGTCACTCACCGCATAGGAGTGGTAGGGTGGACGAAATGGAGGCTAGCATCTGGAGTCTTATGTGACAAGAAAGTGCCACTGAGACTCAAAGGTAAGTTTTATAGGCCGGTGGTTAGACTGGCCAAGTTGTATGGGGCTAAGTGCCGGCAAGCTAAGAACTCTCATATCCAAAAGATTAATGTAGCTGAGATAAGTATGTTGAGGTGGATGTGCGGGCGCACTAGAATAGATAAGATTAGGAATGAAGATAATCGAGAGGTGGCTGTGGCCTTTGCGGATGACAAGATGCGGGAAGCGAGGCTCAGATGGTTCGGGCACGTGCGGGCTCCGGTGAGGAGGTGGGAGCTGCTCGCTTTAGTAGGTATGAGAAGAGGTACAGGACGACCTAAGAAGTATTGGGGAGACGTGATCAGGCAAGACATGGCACGATTGCAGATTTCCGAGGACATGACCCTTGATAGGAAAGGCTGGAGGTCGAGAGTGGTAGTCGAGCTTCTCCTTCCCCATTCCGGGGCTGAAGCGAGTTTGAGTAGGATGGTCTTAGTCGGCTTGTGGTTAATGTAGAGTTCACACTGACCTTTCTGTTTTCCATAGCTCTGGACCTTAGTTGCGGGTTATTGTTAGTGCATGTCATCTATTTATGGTATTTAAGATGCTGTCACTTCCAACCGAGAGGTTGTGAGTTCGAGTTTCCCCAAGAGTAAGGTGGGAAGTTCTTGGAGGGAAGGATGTCAGGGGTCTATGGAAACAGCCTCTTTACCCAAGGGTAAGGGTAAGGTCTGCGTACACACTACCCTCCCCAGACCCCACTAAGTGAGATTATACTGGATTGTTGTTGTTGTTATAGGATGCTGTCACTATTTCCATGGTTATGTTGACGTTATTGATGAATTGTCTTTTCCTGTGTTCTTGTTTCATTTCCTGAGCCGAAGGTATATCGGAAACAGCCTCTCTACCCTATCGGGGTAGGGGTAAGATCTGCGTACGTACTATTCTCCCCAGACCCACCTAATGGGACTTTACTCGGTCGTTGTTGTTGTATTACAAAACTCAGCGAGTATTATTGAAGGCACCATTCTTCCCGGTGCCCTCAGTATACTTCCTCATACCTTGGGGACATTACCTAGTAAATAGACTTGAAAAAGGATGAATTTTAAAGTAGCATGTCATAAGAATCAAGAGATATCTCTCGAGAATCAAAAACAGAAAAACGTATACAAAGTAAACAATTGCAGAATCATTAACTATTAATCAAGAAGTCAAATCAAAATACCTTAGAAGTCAACTCCTTTGTCCCCACTTGAACCACACTTGCAGCTGACTGTGCTGCTGTGGCAGCTATCATAGATAACCTACCAAATCCCTACAAATACCACACAGCAACACCATCAGCTATCAATAAGTAAGCATATCACAGCACAAGAGAATAGCTACAATCAGTTTACTCTTACATAACCCTTCCTATACCCCAATTTATATGGCACTCATTCCATTTTGGAATATCTCAAAATGTTTGACAAATTACATACAGCTTTCACGTTCAGATTCATTAACTACTCACATTTTGTGTTCAGCTATCACTAACATAATATACAAGCTAAATAAACATATCAAATATGTGTCCAATCAAATCATGTCATGTAAAATGCAAGGGAAGGCGTACAACCTGAGTAACAGCAGAAAGAACATCCCCTTGGTGATTAATGGTATTCCTACTAGGCACAGGAGCAGGACTTGATCCGAACCCCACATACTTCCCTCCTTGAGAGGGCGGAAGCCCATCAGGCCGTGACTCATTCTCGGCCATTTTCCTGGCAAAAAAGCTATCTTTATTATGGGCTGACGCCTCATACTGCTCCTTAGTAATATCCGTGGTCGATCTTGACCTAGCTGGAGCACTAGCCCCACTATCCCCACTCCTAAAATCCCCCACCGTCTGATTTCTCCTCACATTATTCTTACCACTACCACTAAACCCTCCATCATCATTATTATCCCAACTATCCCAACTGCCGCCGCCGCCCCCACTTGAGCCGCGGCTCAACGGTGGTCTACTGCTAGTTATATTACTAGGGGGCCCATTTAGAGCTTCTTTAACGACAGGCGGGTCCCTCCAGGGTTTACCTTCAGCTAGGGACTGAATCCTATCACGATAAACAGAAGCAGCTTTTGTATTGTATTTAGTCACAATATCAGTTTCTTTAGAGATTCCATATTGGGACATGAATTTGTTTAAACTGTCGTTACCGCCGAGCTCCATTTTTCGGATCTGGATCTCGGACCATGAGTCCATGGTAACGGATCGGACAAACGAGATATGGACTCCGAGTCCACGGTGTTTGCCGGAGCATTCTAAGCACATGAAAACGCCGTATGAAACAGAAGCCCATTGAGGATTCTTTTGGGAGCAATCGACGCAGATCTTGTTACCGGGTTGGGCTTGAAGATCTCGGAGACGACGTGATGATGACATTTTTGACCCGGATCCGATCCGGATGTGACTCTAAATCGGATCTGTGGAGAGATCGGAGAACTGAAATTGAGGGATCTGAATAAGGAGAAATTGATCGGCCGGAGAATTGAGAGGTGGAGGTGGAGGTGGAAGGCGTTAAAAGGAAGGAGATGGCCGACACCGTTAGAAAGAGAATGAGTTGGATAACGGCTGGATTACAAATAGACCCTCTTTTTTCTTTTTCTTTTTTAGGTCATTGGATTTTATTAATAATTTATTTTTCCTTTTCATGAGTTTACAGATATTTTTTTTCTTTTTTGTCACATGGGAACATGGAGTATGAAGATCCCCAAAAAAAATGAGAAAATGAAATATGAAGTTTCAACTACAGAACTACGTCTGACAAACAGCGGTTCAGAACTTCAGATAGGATACGATTCGGATAAAAAAAAATTAAAAAAAAAATGTATTAGATTCAACTGATATTTAATACGAATAAAAAATGAGTTAATCGGTGAATAATATGAATAGTCATATTATTCATGGCTTTTTACATATGATCATTTTAAGAAAATTTTTAGTCTTCTGACTATTTTTAAAATGTTCATTATTCAATTCACTTTTTAGTGGATAATATGGGTGGTTAACTGTTTCCTTTTAACCATTTTGACATCCCGTCAAGAACCAAATCAGCATTTTTTGTTTCTTATTTGATATCCCTTCCGGTTACTTTTTGGTATTTGGAAATACTTTTCAAGAAAATATTAACTCCTGAGAGAAAAATATTTTTTGACTAAATTATTCCTTAATTAAAATTTATATATTATTAACTTAACACACTAGGATATGTAATTAAGGGCAAATTTTAGAAAAACAAAATTAATTCCCTCCTTGATCATGTAAAAGGACAATTAATTTGGGCAAAAATAAAGAGGCCAAAATATCATTTATTATGGTATTCAATTTGGCTTTGGGGCCGGATCAATATGAATTAAAGTGCTATTTATTAAAGTCAATTCTATGTTTAGAGCTCAAACCTAAAATGGATCTTTATTTTTTTAGTTATAAATATAGATTATATATTAATTATATATGATTATATATATAATATATAAAATATGTATATATTATATTTTTACCGATTATTTTTAATTTAAACGGTGGAGTAAGTGACAATTTGAGTTAATACCTCAATATAAAATGTGTAGTGGAGTATGAAGTAGTACACCGCCTACTACAACCTATGATGGTAATTAATATTTTTGTATTCTAATTTTATGATTGAAGGTAAGCACAAGAATTATTTTATTGGTGTGATTGACTGGAGTTGGAATGATGACTTACAAGTTGGGTGTATTTTATTTTTTCCGAGAAGATCTTGTGCTCTAGTGATAATCTATAAAAGCAAATATATTATGAAATAATAAAAGAAGAAGAAGAATATTATAAAAAAAAGTGGAGAGAGTATTTTTATTGATTCGATTTGAATTATAGTGAAATAAAATCCTTTATTTATAGGAAAAAAGTCGTCAAGTAATAATTCCTAGAATCTCTCTAAATATAGACATTCATCATAAATAGAATTCTATTTACAACACCCCCCTTGAATGTCTATTCAACAGATAATGTGTCTCATTAAAGTCTTAAATAATATAAAACTCAGTGGGAAAATTTTTATAGAGAATGAAAAAGAGTACAGATATCTAACAATATGCCTTTTGGTTGCCTCATTAAACAACTTGCAAGAAATACTCAGTGTGACAAAACCTTTTAAGGAAAAAAAGTAAAACACGCATTAATTCCCTCCGATGAGAGCATCAATTCACATCCTTGAGCATTCGCATCCCAATCTTGTGTACTAACTTCTTGAAGGTTGACGTCGACAAAGATTTGGTGAATAAATCTTCCATATTAACTCCAATTAATATGTTTGCACCTTGAAAATCATCGCTATCACATTATCATGCTTATAGTTATAGCAAGATACCTTTGTGCAACAATTGCACTTAGGATGTGGTCATTCGTAATAAACTCCAAGAATTGCATATACTGTCAGCATTTCAAATCGTTCATGGATTGTCATATAAGTATAGTCAATAAGCTATATAAATAGACTTTAGATTTGCATCAAGTTTTCATGTCATTATAGACATATAAGATATGTAAAGATGATAGCACACACCATTATCTTTATACTTTTAAGTGTTTGAACGGCAAGTCCAAAACTACTTGTCTTTCATATGAAATCACATTCTACTTGAATTGGTTCACCGGACTTAAGATCCTCGTATATATTTAGTGCGATAATCAATGTCGTCGACAAATATTTATATTGGTTCCAACCTCCTTGTTTTTATAACGTCATATCATAGAGATCTCTTCATTTATATATTCATGTACCTGAATCTCTCGTGAGATTTTATGAAGTATTATGTCATGTGATCTTCTAGATCACCTTCCTTCTTTGTTATGATCATTTTGATCATTTGCTCATCTTCTTTTTCAAGATGTTTATTTGAAATCGATCTGTCTATACGATTTACCGCATGCCATAGACTTTATCCTTCTAGGACTTAAAAGGAGTATTTACAATGAGAATATAAGTACTTTCTGTAACGATCTAGTCGTTCGTTCTAAGAGTTATAGCCCAATTTCCCACATTTGCGCTTCTTTATGTATTGTTCAGATGTGTTGAGTTGTATCGAGTTGGTAGGCTTGGGTACGGAGTAGTCTTGGAGTGAAATGAGACATTTAGTCTCTTAGTTATAGAATTAAATGGAAGTTGACTTATGAGTAAACAAATTCAGATTCGGATTTTTATGATTTGATTAGCTTCGTTGGATGATTTAAGACTTAGGAGTATGAATTGGTAAAAGCTGAAAATTTTAGAAGTTCTTAGGCTTGAATTCGAGATTGATTTGGTGTTTGGGTGTTGTTTTGAGTGTTTCGGAGATTCGACTAAGTTTGGGTGGTGATATATGACTTGTTGAAATTATTGGTTGAGGTACTGAGGGCCTTGGGTGAGTTTCAGATATGTTTGGGTTGTGTTGCGCTCGTTTTTCTTATGTTTCGACGCCGTTTCTTCAAGTATAAATGATATCATATTGAACAAATGAGCTCCGATTTCTTTTTTGATTGAAGCATTAGATTCCTATTGTAATTACGGACCCATAGCAAAAAGAATCGTCGAGTTTGGACATCGTATGAGGATTTTATGATCATTTTACTAAGAATTAGGTTACTAGATTTTTTTGATTAATTACAAAATTGCCACTAGCAGCGTATTTAAAAATCTGCACTATTTGCAAAAATTAAAACCTATATTTCTCGTTTATTATAAGGTCAAACTGAGTGATTCAAAAACCTAACTTGACTAGATTTCACAGGAAATTCATTGGAGTCATAAAATATGAGTTGAGGGATTGTTTGGTACGAGAAAAGAGGCAGAATAGCTAGCAAAAAAATATATAAAACTAGGATTTGTTCATTCAATCATATTTTGAGTTGGGGAGCACGGATTTAGGCGATTTTCATCATATGGATTGGAGTAAATGTTGTCTATTCATTTTTTGTTATATTTCATGAATCCATCATCCTTTTTGGGATTTGATTGATGAATTCAATGTGAAATTGAGGGAGTTAGAGTTTGAGTTTTGGAGAGTTTTAAGTAAGGATTTGAGGGACCATACAGAGTTCGATTTTGATAAACCTTACATGGTTAGACTCGGAAGAGCAAGAGGTTTATGATTCTGCTATTTCTTACTGATTCCGAGATATGGGCTCGGGGGCCGGATTTTTGTTGATTTGGGATTTTCGGCAAATTTTATAATTTTTATTGTGAAATTCGATTCTTTAGCATATGGTGATGGATTAGTCTAATTATGGTTATATTCAGAACTTTTGGAGACCGAGTCAGAGACGAGGGCATCCCAGATTAGCATTTTACGCTATTGAGGTAAGTAACAGTTTTAACACTGATTTTGAGGATATAAATCTGAAGAATTTGATATCACGTGATTATTTGGAGGTAATATTCACAATAGGTGACGGGCGTGTGGGTGTATACCTCGAGGGATAGAGACTTGATCCGTCTGTGAGGCCTCATGACCATCATTTGTGTTTACGTCTTTACTTCTTGTTGAACTTGTCTACCTTCATGTTAGAGATCGTTCTTAGGCTATTCATGCTCATATTATTTGTATTCAGTTATTGAAATTATTGTACATGCTTACCGTTGTCTCTATTATTTTCTAATATGTTGTGATATTTGATGTAGGTTATGTCTCCTTATTTGTTAATGATGATTAGGCTAGTAAGGTACATGATTGAGTGAGACCGAGGGCATGGAATTGAGGATATTAATGCCATAGCGTGTAAGTTGTCTGCGTAGTACTTGAGTTGACCGTGCGGGTCCAGGTATTTATACCATAGTGCGTGAGTTATCCGCGTAGCACATGAGTTAACCGTACGGATAAAGGTATTGATATGATGGCCTGATTGTGAGGATATTAATACCATAGCGTGTGAGTTGTTTGCATAGCACGTGAGTTGACTATGTGGTCCATGTATTGATACCAAAGTGCGTAAGTTGTTTGTGTAGCACGTGAGTTGACCGTGTGGATTCAGGTATTGATATGATGGCAAGTGAGTTATCCGTGCTTAGCGTTTAGGCTGTGGGAGCCCCTCCGGAGTTTGTACACACCCCAGTTAGTGCAGGGTGTTGAGTGTATTGAGCGTTGAGTGTTGTGTGCTGAGTGATGGAGTGACATTGCTGTGAGGTTGCATTTACTTTTGCTATTGTTGCATTTATCTGTTAATTTCTTTGTGGCCTTTACTAAGTTATGGAATTTACATGTTTATTCATATTATTTTTTAAAATTGTGAAAATAAATAATTGGACTATTTTTCTTAGCTCGTTACTCCTGCTCAGTTCCTTAGTTATTCTGTTATTACTGAGATGGTTGTACTTATACCCTATACTTTATGTGCAGATCCAGGTGAGTTAGAGTGTGGTAATTGTTTAGTGCAGGTCGACTATCTGTGGAGACTGCAAGGTAGCTTCTAGCATCCGCACGACCTTGTTACTCATCTTGTTATTTCTTCTTTTGAACAGTTAGACAGTTTATTTATCTTAGTTGATAGTTTTAGACGCTCATGACTTAGTGACACCCCGATGTTTGGAGCTAGCTTCCATATTTTTATATTAATTATATTTAGAGTTGATTTAGTTTATGAGAAATTTAAATATTGTGTTATTTTATTAAA
This sequence comes from Nicotiana benthamiana, assembly GCA_034376525.1. Lineage (NCBI taxonomy): Eukaryota > Viridiplantae > Streptophyta > Magnoliopsida > Solanales > Solanaceae > Nicotiana > Nicotiana benthamiana. Next base: position 27,141,806 of record CM067327.1, on the reverse strand, counting down.
TCCTTAAAGTTAATTAGCAGTAATGTTTTGGGAATAGGCTTGTCTTGTAACACGATAGACGCCATCATGACCATGGTTAGATTTTGGGTCGTGACATTTTTTTTTGTCAGCAAATGCGTCTGTCATGCTTTGAAATATATTGCAGATGAATTATCTTTTATGAACTTCAAGTTCATATTATCTTATTCGAGGATTTAGATGTACACATGATAATTCATTACACGTAACTTTTTCTTAACTATTTATCTTGTCTCCTCCCCATGTTAGAAAAACTAACTTGCTTCCTCAATTTTAAAAATCTATCTTTGTGCGTTATGGTGTTAATTAAATTATACGTCGCATATCAATAGTAATAAGATGGAATTATTCAGTTCCTGACTCCAAACCACTTGGTGAGGGGAGAAAATAATATACGTTCATATATAACGCATATCAAGCTGAGATACAAAATGTTGTTCTCATAAGTAATTATTTAGCTATTAAGTGGATGCACTCAATAAATTATTTTTCTAAACCAACTATGATGTAAACCAATTTATCAAGATGAACTATCTTGAATAAAAAATGTGGAAATTATGCTCTAAATCAAATTATTGAGCAAGTTGCGCGCAAACACCATGTTGCGGGTTAATAATAATCGCACATGTAACCATCTTATAGATACATCTTATGTAATATACATGGTAGGTGAATGAGCTCATTCTTACCTTTAATATTTACAGCATTCATGGGATTCAATGCCAATTTAGTTAATTTATTAATTAGCGAGAACAAGCAATATAAGAGAATTTGTAAAGAACTTTCTAGTTCTTTTAATATTTACCCATGTGATTTCTCTATTACTTTTGCATATCATACTTAAATTGATACCAACTGAATAAATTATCAATATTGATAAACTTCAGATTTACACCATGACATGTGCAATTATCAATAAACTCCAAGTTTATTATAATATAGGTTTTTTATATTAATAAACTTTTACGTTATTGTGGCCTTCTTTTATTTATGTAGTACAAATTGGAGAATAAAGCGAGTAGATTTTCACATATATATTACCCAACTACAAGTTGTTATACTAGAAATATTAAATCTTTCCTTTATTGATAGCCTAAATATAATCAACCGCTTTTGAATATACTTTGGAAACTGAATAAGATTTTTTGAAATTTACTATCACACAATACCTTATTGATAATCAATTGTGTTTTTCTAAAATTGTAATAATTGTCTCTTCTCTTAATTAATTTGGTGCTACCACATATTCATCAACATCCATATGGTGAATATCTCTTTTAAAGATAAAGTTATACCATTATGGTTATGGTCAAAATTATGGGCAAGATCTACTTCTTGCATTATTGTTATCTTTTTGATAATCACAATGTCAAAATATTTTGGCATACAATAAGTATGTGATCAATGACCATTTATGCCATAATAATGAAATAATTTTCTTATTTCATCCCAAACTTTTTTCTAGAGGTTAGTATAGTATATTCACTACCACTAGGACGATCATATTCTTCCAAGAATAAATATGTATTCATAAATTAGATATCATGAATGGACCATAATCATCTATATGTGCTTTATAAAATCTCATGTCAAATCAATGACAAATATTACTTTCATAAAGTGAATGATTATTTTGAGAATCCTTATTATTCTCATTATCACAATGATAACGATTATAATTTCGTCTATTGTCGTGTCCACATCCATTGAGACCTTCACGAAAATAATTTTATCTTCTTTCGAACTTATCACATATTGCTATCACATTCTCTTAAGGAAATGAGAATGGAGCAAATTCTATGGGACGGGTTTTCACTTCATGTGCTCACGATCATACATGACTTTGATAATGGCGAGACATAGAAATTTTACCACTTCGAGTGTTATAATTTCTTACTAACTCCATTAGAGTTATAATCAAAATTTATTTTCTTTGCTTGTATTTAAAATCAAATTATAGAATAAAATAGAAAAATATGGTAAAATGCATACCTTAAATTCAAGATTTAATCATGAAGGAAGTTCATGGAACAATTGACAATCATTATGTTCAATCCCAAAACTTCTACTCAATTAGTTAGAGTCTCATGTTGATAACGTGTTATGAAATAATAAAAGAAGAAGAAGAATATTGTAGAGAAAAGTAGGGAAAGAGAATTCTTATTGATTTGAGTTGAATTACAATGGAATAAAACTCTCTATTTATAAGGAAAGTGTGACTTGCTACCAAGTAATAATTCCTAGAATCTCTCTAAATATAAATATTCACCATAAATAAAATTCTATATATAACAAAATAAGTATTTAGATGATAATCTAGTATAATTCAACCAGGGATTACATTTTAAAAGAAAGAGGAAAGGTTTAAATTTGTTTTTTGAACTTTGCAAAATAATTGAGATTTATACTAACCAATTAGTTGTTCGGTCAAATCTACCTCTCCCATGTACTTTCTTCGTCTTAAATTATTTGCCATAATTTTTTGTATATGCCTCTTAAAAAAAATAATTAAGATAGGGTTTTGATTGTTTTACTTTTATTTATATTTTAATATGTAATCTTTTATCATTAGTATTTGAACAATATTAATCATAATTAAGGTGTTTATGGTTTTTAGGAATAATTATTACTAAGGTGAAAAAAGAAAAAGTATAATCAATTTATTTTAAACTTTTAAAATGACAAATAATTTAAAATAATTATTTTTAGTAATTATGACCAGTACTATAAGATGTAAGGAGTAAAAATTAAGCTAGATTTACCTTTATTGATTAACGGCAAATATTTTCCAGCATATGAATATTTTTACAAAAGATAAAAGGGTCAAATTTGCTCTTAAATTATGTGAAGTGGTCCAAATTTAAACGTGAACTTTGTAAAATGATTTAGTTTTTATTTCCCTCATCCTCTAAATCGATCACCATCCTAATAGTAGATTCTTTCCACTCTCAAAACCACTAATACTTCACTACCACTTCACCCACCCACCCCCACCTCCAAAACCACACTCGGAAGAATAACAAACAAAAATTGATTCTTATTGATTGAGTTTTCATTTGGGCTGATTTGTGGGTTGAGAATATTTAATTTGAGTTCGGCAATAGTGACATAGCTAATTGAAGTTCTAAATATTGAAGAAGATAGTGACCCGTTCTTTAATGTTCAATGGCAATATGGCTGCTGACACTAGACAACTCCTTAAATGGTCCAAATTTGGAAACCATGATCATTATTGAGTAGAATGAAGAACGAGGTTATCGTGATGCGTCAATTGATGGACGTCGTGGTGAAAGGTAACACCCAGGTGATCAGTCAATGCATAAGGTCCACGACCGTATAAATTTAGTGGGAGACAGTAAAAATATACTTTTCGAATATTCTCTACATTGTACCTTTAAGGGTTTTTTGGGAGATTGTCCCTTATAAATAAAATAGAGAGAAAAGAAAGGACACTGGGTAAAAAAGAATTATCTGAGAGTGAATACAAAGGACAACTTTGTTCATTGATTACAGATATGAGATTTAGCATCTTTGTCCGATATTAAGAAGGATCGTGACGATCATCTGAACATTATCTTTTGTCTAAATCAATCGCATTTATTACGTTTGATTTCCACATATAAAGATATCACATTTATGAGCAATCATTTGATTCCGACATACTAGGAAGCATTATTCATTTTGTTCATCTCTTTCATTACTTAATCTAGATCTTATTACGCTTGGCTGAGATTTATCTCATCATCTTCATTAATTGATTTAATCAAAAAGATTTTGGTATCTTTTGGTCAAACAATTTAAACCCGTCTGTGGGGATTTTTTTAGCTAAGATTTTAGTTTCATCTGAACCGTTGAAATGGAAAATCACATTTTCCTAGCTTTCCACAAACTAACAATGGCAGTGAAATGAGATACAAGGCTAAAAGCAATAGCAGGTGTCTCAACCAACATCCTGAACACCATCAACAAAGACAACAGGGAAGATAATGAAAATAGGATACCAAACATCACACTCAGGGGAGACGCTTCACCTCCACCGCACGAAAGCGTAACCGCTTTGCACGATAAGGAAGCCTTCACATCTACAACAGGAGAGGCACCACCGACAGTGAAAAGGCTACTGGAAGAAAGGCTAACAAGTACTTTGGACAACATACTTGACAAACCCGTCCAAAGGGATGACAGAGATATTGCACATGTAGATGCCACGACGATTGCTGATAAACGGGATGTCCCTCGTATAGGTAACACTCATATTGTTATTGACGCAGGCGATAACATGCCCGTAGTCGTTTTAAAGAAAATAGAGGAGATGAAAAATGAGAATAAGATACTTCGTGACCAGATGAAAGAACACAAAGAGAGGGTTGACAAAATACCAGGATAGTTGTTGCCAAAATGGGACGTTGGTTGATTTATCGAGCAACCATATAATGAAAAAGCGGCCTCACGCATCCAAGGACCTTCAGAATGCTTCCTGTCTAAATATATATGACGGTACCACCGATTCAGAAGCTCATATCATCTACTACATCACACCCGTAAAAGGTAACAATCTTTCGAAAGAGCATGTATCATCGGTGCTACTGAAAAAGTTAGGCAAAACCCTAACATGGGGAGCCCTGACATGGCACTCTCAACTATCAGCACTGTGAGGCCCCGTAAAATTTCGCTAAGTAATTTAGGATTTTGTGATGCCAAGTTGGCTGTTATAATATTTTATGTACTATTAACATGATCGACATCAATTGGATTTGGTATATATGTGTATAAGTCTTATGATAAGTAATTTAAGGTCCAAGGAAAGGCCTATGTCTAAGGCAAGTTTTAAAATTTCATAATAGGCTAAAATTCCAAATGAGTTCGCACGAGTCTCCACTTTGGACGACCCCATATATATATATATATATATATATATATATATATATATATATATATATATATATATATATATATATATATATATATATATATATATATATATATATATATATATATAGTTTTACCTATCAAATGAAAGGTCTTCGAGCATAGTTTCCAACGCTTCAAACCATTTGTCATTTTAGACATTCCTATACATGATCAAATTACTAAAGACTGTAAAAATGCGATCCGTGTTAGATATTCGATCGCAAAAACTATTATGCTGTCCGCATAATTGATCTGCGATTGAAAATATGGTCGTAAATTGGACCAGTGTAGCCCAATTTAGGGCACAGAGTTTTGTGACGCGTTTGCGGCCAGCATACCCATTCCGCGGTCCATTATGCGACCGCAGACCCGATTTCGGAGGGTTAATCTTCCTATTTTCATGACCCGGCCTTATTTTAATATATAGGCTTTGGGGTTTCATTTGAGGAGATATTCTGATGATTTTAGAGAGAGTCAAGAGAATTTTAGAGAGAGAAGGAGGGAGCCCAACATTCTATCTTTGGGGTTTCATTTGAGGAGATATTCTAATGATTTTAGAGAGAGTTAAGAGAATTTAAGAGAGAGAAGGAGGGAGCCTAACATTCTAACCATTCATCTTCCATCAATCTTTAAGAATCGAAGAAACCAATCACAAGATCTTTATCTAAGAGGTAATGTTCTATACACTAGAATTTAATTTCGAGTTTTGTGCATAAGATGAGACTATTGAGGTATGATTCTTGGGTGTAATAGTATTATGTATACATGCATTTACAAATTAGGTTTGTGGAAAGATTGTTGAACATAAATAAGTAAATATTGGGTTGGTGAATAAAGGAAATCTTGTAAAAGAGCTTTAAAATCAAAATGCTCAACTAGTATTTGATGAAATGCTCAAATGAGCTGAAACCATGAATACCTTCCTAATTTGCGTTCAATTTTGTTATGTCTCAAAGTAGATTGGGATTTCTTGAATTTCCAGAACGTCGTTAAGGAAATCTTAAACAAGGTATGTATGGCTAAAACCCTCTCTTCTTAGAAATTGAGCTCCATGGTGTCCCACATATGTCGTAAGTCTGAAATTTGATTTATGTAGTATTTGTTATTTTAAAGGATTTGGTTTTGCAAGATTATATATAAAATGCGTGTCTTAATGTGTTCAATGTGCTATTCTTGGTAAATTGGGGATTTGTGAAGAATGTGAAGTATATGCTAAATTGCCTAGATTTCAAGTCAAGTTTAAATTGTGATTATTATACTGAATCATGAGAATTCCTCTATACGCTTATAACTTGAATTTCTCTTGCGTATGCCCATTATCTTAAATTTCAAATTTGATGTTGAAAGTGAAAGTGATGTGGAATGTGAATTATGAAATGTGGCCTAGTGCCAAGCATGATGTGATAATTGTGGCCCCTAAGTGCCTATGAATTGATATTTGTGAAGTAAAGATTGAAATGAAATTGTGATTGAGGTAACGTTTTGGTAAGACGGCTTAGTCGAGCGAGACCTGATCGGACTCCATCACATATATACATCGTTGTAATGTATTGATGATTGAAACTGGAAAGTGAAAATAAAATAATGGTAACGTCTCGGGGAGACAGCTTAGACGATCGGGCCGTGATCAGATTCCGCTCAAGGAAGCAGTGGTAATGTGGATAAAGATGCAACAATACGGGATGACCTACTCTATAATCTCATAAACCTTGTGAAAACTATGTGAATCTCTTATATTGTTGATGTGGTGCTTATTTGAAACTTTGTTGTCTATATGATTTCTTTGTTCTTGTATGATAGTTCTTTCTCTTGAAATGGTGTTTATGATTTCTTAGTTCTTTTATGATGGTTCTTTCTATTAAGATGGTATTTAGTTATACATACTAGTGCTATTTGACGGCATAAATGTCCCTTTTGCCGGGGGTGATAAATCTTTAAATGGATGTAGGTGGTTTCTATAGCAGGCAGTGTTGGTCGCAGCTAGTGCCACATCATCCTTTCAACTGACTTGGTGATCCCACTTCGTTCTGGGGTCCTGTTTCATCTGTTTATCATGTACTTTATATTACATTACTCTTCAATTGTATTTAGAGGCTCCATAGACAGGTTGTGGTAGTGTCGGGTATTGAAATTAAAGTAGAAATAATGATGTTTGGAAAAGATTTAAAACTTGTAATATTTTGATACTTATGTTTTAAGCTGCTAATGGAAATGAAATGGAAGTTGTTAATGAAATACTTACTAAGTATGATTAATGGAGTCCATCTCTTATTTATTCATGAATTAGCTTGGGTAGATGAAACTTAACAGGCTTGCTCAATCGGGTTTACTTGGTTGAGCGCCGGTCGTGCTCCTCAATTTTTGGGGAGTGACAAACTTAATATTAGAGCCCAAGGTTTTAAAGTGTTCAGGTTGTCTCGGAGCCGTGTCTAGTAAAGTCCTTCTTATCGGTGTGTAGTCGACAACATCTTTAAGTTGGAGGATATTTGGACGTTGAGGATTTTCATCCTTCTTTGGTACTCCAGATTATGCAGTAGCGCTCAAGATAGGAAGCTAATTTTCATTCTATGTCTTAATCTCAAGACGCGTAATTCATGATTTTTGGAAGCAGTAAGGAGGGAATAACCCCACCATTGAATCTGGGGGAGATTGCCAAGAGTTTGTTAGAAGAATGCATTTTTTAAGGGGAGTACCCTTGTTCCTATTAATATCTCAGCACCACCAGATCATGTAGTATATTAGTATATTACCTACTTACGTTAGGGATGTAGAGTCAATGGGTATAAGCCATTGCCCTGTCAACCTAAAGTCACTAGGTAAGTCACTTCTTAGTACATCATTACGAACAACACAAAAATTTTATTTTATTGCATATCTACATCCACATTGAATAGTCCTCATGAACATGGTCTTAATAAGATGCGAGTCACAAAGACTTGTGTGTACCTACTCCTTGAAGGAGACGTATTGTTCATGAATCCACTCAATCACAATTTCTCTTATTTGCATCCTCTTGTGGAACTAAGTTCTATAAGTACTTCCTTGAATGGAGTTATAACTCTAGGATTAATACTTCCCACATTCTTTCCTAAATTCTCAACAAGGGACTATATCCGATGAATTTCTTACAAAATCTTTTTATTTAAATGGACAACATCTGCCAACCAAGAGAAGAATATCAGATTCCTCAATCCATTGAGGATACAGTAAAGAAGCTCCTGGACAACCAGGAGAAGATTATGAGGACTCAGGACGCCTTGACTAAGGCGGTGGATTCGCATGGCAAGGCTTTGAAGTATCTTGCCAAGGAGCACAGGAAGATGAGAAAGTCAAGGGCTTCCAAGGAGTCGGTGAAAGTTCTAAGGACTGATGTGGACAAGCTATTGGCAGACCAGATGATTGTAGACTTGCAATTCAAGGATCCAGCCCCAACAACAACACCAGTACCACAACCACAGCCACAGCAGGAGCAGGAGCAGGAGCTGGCACCCAGACCTCCAATGAAGAAAATGAAGCTCCCTAGTTCAATTGGTGCAGTTATCGAGCTAGCGGACCCATATAATGTCCCTTACAGTGCTGCACCTATCATTCAGTCGGTCCATGAGCAGACCCCAGTCCCAGCAGCTGAGCAGCAGGAGTCTGGGAACCAGTCTGAGGTACCCGTATATACAGAGGACTTGGGGACCACTGATGACCCCATGCAGATGGACCAGTATTAGGGAGCTTTTATATCCTTCTTGTGACTGTTTTAGTGCTTATTTTGATAGTTGGAATTGGGGACAATGCCAGCTCTTATTCGTGGGGTGCGCCCTACTTTTGTTTATCTGGATAACTATTTATATTTGACTTAGTCTACGTTTCTGTGATTTTCTATTTTGGTCTGTACATAACTTTACATTGAACTACTTTTCTCGTATTTTTTATTCTATCTTTTGTCTGTATATAAAGTTACAATTTGATATATATTCATCCCCATTGTATATTCTACCCTCTATTGTACATATTCATTTTGTTTTCTATTTTCGCAAAAATTTTCTATTTCTAGATTTGTAGATAGGCTCGTAGCCTTTTGTTTTGCTTTTGGCATTTCTGATAAACCCTTGGTTTTTTTAATGCCACGATTCTTTCCAAGGGTGGAGTATTGTGCGAACCGGGTGGCTCTTCCCAATGATAGATGGTGTGACAACCTTCTTAGGGTTGGAGTCCATTTCTTTGATTTTTCTTTTCTTTTTGATAGTTGTAGTTAAGGGTACCTCAAGCAAAGCTTCACTTGGGCCTAGTACATTTGCCTTTGATCCCATGATCAAAGACACAATATTGTGCTTAGGATTGTTATCATGTGGTCTTTTCGGACCATTGTGTTCTTGAATCGTAACTAATGTCGTTGTGGGCCCTCGACAGGATGTTTTCAATAGTCCCCTAGCGTGAGTGGTGATGAATTGAATTGTGAGTCCAAGTACCTAGCCAATGGTCTAGAACTTGCCCTGAATGTTTGTTGAGGCGAAATTGAATGAAATTTGACTTGAGATGTAATTATTAGCTCTCATTGATCCAAATGTTAAGTTGAACAATTCCATAGCCTACTAATGAGATGATCCATAGTTAACCCTTTTGAGCCTTAAACCTTTTCCTTTCAAGAACCAATGCTACAAGCCTATACCCGTTGTAAATGATTACCCTCTCTTGACACCCAAATCTTCCCTTGGGTAATGGAAAATGTCTAAGTTTGGGGAGGGGGGGGGGACAAGAAAGGAACCAAAGTGGTAAAAGGTACGAAAGAAAAAAACAAGAAAAGGAAGGCAATGAAAAAGAAAGAAAAGAAAAATGAAAAAAGAGAGCCCAATGTAAAATAAAAAGGGATTCAAAGAATGACATAAAGTGAAAAAGGTGTGGAAAAAGTAGAAAAAGGAGAAATTCTTTGAATTGCATAAGAATGAGTGACAATGTGTCTCTCTAACCCCTTGAAAAGAAGTGAAATGCTCAAAAAGAGTCAAGAGAGTTGTGCCAAAATGAATCAAAAGAAGTGCTTAAGGAAAGATTGAACCCACTTGAATAAAACATGTCCTACCCTTACCCAAAAGCCTTCATGGTTACTCCGCAAAAGCCCTATTTGATCTTGAGTTGAAGGGAACCTGCATTGGTGGATACTTACATTAGGGGCAAGCATATGGTACTTAGAGCCAGACTTGTGACCTTCTTCTTGAGAGAGATGAGTGAAATTCTATTAACCTCGGTTTGTGTGTCAATACTTAAAAGGTGAAGTTCGCTTTGGGAGAGTTGAGGATATGGGAGTTTGGGTTCCACAATGACCAAAGTAATTGAGAAAAGTTTTTTAATGTAATGTGTTAACTCTTGATGCTCTTGTGTCACACTTGATCCATGGTTTTTTAAAGTTAAATGTGTTAATGATGCATTCGTATTGAGGGCAATTGTTAGTCCAAACTGATGCTTGTTGAGGTTGCTTTAGGATAGCTGGAATTACTCAGATTTTCCTTTTAAGGGGTGGGTCTTATTTTGTTTTCTTGAGGACAAGCAAAGGTTTAAGTTTGGGGGAGTTGATAAGTTAAGATTTTAACGTGTTTATGCCCCTACTTGCCTATGCTTTGAGTATAAATTGCTACAAAATAGTCTCGAAATGCTCACAAATTGTGCTTGACTGTAAGTTTGATTGACAAAGTGACGAAATATCAAATATCAGCTCAAAAAAAGGAGTGAAACCTGCTCAAGTGTCAAAGACTAAGTAAAGTGAAGAAAAGAGGACCTAGTGTCGACTGTGTGAAAGCAACCATGACCACCCTAGGAAATTCAGAGGCATGGCATAATCAGGCTAATGGCAACACGATCGCGGTTGGATTCACGCTGTCCACGTTCATGCTTCACGGTCTCTTCACTCATTTATGCGGTTTGAGTGAATGCGAATCAGAGAGGTTGTCAAAGAGCCTAGTGAAACCACGCAGCCCACGGCCGTCGCCAAGCAGTCCGCGCCAAACCCGTTCCGCAGCCGCACTACTCATTTGTGCGATCTGCGTCCTCCAGTTCAGAGAGTGAAGATTGCCAAGTCAAAGAGCCAGTGCGGCCGTGGTTGCTTTTGCGAGGCCTGCACGCACGGGTATTTTTGTCTAGTTTTTCCAGCCTATTATAAATAGAATATTTTACCATTTTTTAGAGGAGGGGGGTATTCCTAAACACAGCTTAGCACCTAGGAACGGCATTGTAGGCATTTTTGGCATTTTTGGTCTTCATTAATAATGTATTATTGTAGTTTCTTCTTTGTAATTAATTAATATGTTTAGATCTTCATCTATTTCATTTGTTCTTTCTTTAATTATATGTAGCTAAACCCATTAGCTAGGGTTGTGGCTCAACCCTAGTGTGGGTAATTGATGGGTATTGCCATCTAGGGTTAGATTGAAACTGGGTGTTTGCTATTTGGGTTGATTTTATGTTTTATCTGAGAATTGGTGGTTACAAACATTAGTTCAAGCTTAGTGGGCTTATCTTTTCTTGAGAAAGAGAGTCTATGACCCCAAAATTGACCTAACAAGGAATTGGGATGGACCCATGAGAAATGGTAGTCCTAATTAACGGGTTAAATATCGAGAGAGTAATCACCCTACTTGAACCCTATTTACTTGGTCTAATAGGCCTACCTAATTGGTCTCAAGAGTGTCAATTGGGAAAAATCACTCTCTCTACCGAGAGGTGTGAGAGTGAGTACAATTGTGCAATGGTTATAGCATAAGCCTCAAGCATGTCAATCTATCCTTAGTAATTTCTACCAGTTAATTAACCACCTAGGGGATGCCACAACCCTAGTGCCTTTCTCCCTATTAGATACAAATTTGCAATATTCTCTTAGCTTAATTTAGCTTTAATCCTTAGTTTTATAATAGTAGTTATAAAATCAAAAACCCATAAAAATGATTGAAGTGACATTAAAAGTACAAACCCATCTCTAGGCTAGACAGAAAATACAACTCCACTACTAGCTCCCCGTGGAAATTCGATCCCGACCACTATTCGGGTAAAAGCTATTACGACCCACCCTTCCTATCTTTTGTGTAGCTTTGGGTTGGCAGTGATCATTAAGCTGTTTGAATTATGATAATCTCATAAGTGTTTGACTTCCTTTTCATCCTCGTAGTCTTAAGGCATAGATTCTTTGTGTCAGCTAACATCAGGAGTGTAATTAATCTTCATGTATTTTGAATCCCGTATCGCATTTAATGTGCCAGAGTATTCTCATTTTTGATAATTGATATTCCTTACGCTCTAGGAAAAGACTGGGTCATGTACTTGAATATTCCTCCTTAACGATTCATATTGCTAATATACTACTTACCCCTATGCCTCATTTCTCTAATAATTGATGCCGTCACAATAAATAACCATGTCAGTATTGTTAGTAGTAATTTCCATGTCCCTTAGCATATAACCTCATAAAGTGCTCTACTCAGCGTATTAATGAATTCCAAGATAACTCCATCCTAATCTTAAACTCTGTGTTCCTCATTATATTAAATATATTGGATATTGAAGGTTCAAACATGTCAAAAAGGAAGCATTCCCGTATGATTGCATATATTCAATAGGTAATTTTATGGTCAATTTATTATAGCACATCTTAGAGTAATCATGAAGGTCACCACGAGTTTAGTTTGGGTGATCAAAAAGAGATTTAGAATTCAAGAGGGTGAACCGGTGATTCTCAAAATTTTCCCATGTAGATGTTATGTGAATTGATAATGAAGGGTCGTGAGCGCATCTCCCATTAGGTCGCACTAGGAGTATGATGTTTCCCCATAGTTGTTCGTCTTGAATTTGTGTTTTCATATGTCTATGTCTAAGAAGGTATGCAGAGATCATTTATGTATCACCCTGGTGTAAATCATTGAAGGTGAGTGTTAATGGATAGTTAGCTTATGCGACGTCTCTAGCTGTTATCCTTGTTAGATAAGATTAGGGGTTGCAATTGCTTTCGTGAATATGTTATGGCAAAGCTTGTGAGTCCAGGAGGACACCTTGCAGGCCGAAAGTATTGTGGAAGGAAAATATATATGCTTGATTGTATATATAAAAGCTTTGACTCGAAAGGTACATTATATGTGATATGATCTAAAATGTGCAGTCCATGTTCAGGTGTCAATATGATAATGTAGTGCTTGTAATGATGAGATTCGTATTTTTAATATATACATTGTGGTGCTTTGTCGAGTTGTGGATGTATTTTTGGGATGGTTTTGGTGGTTCTCTGGTAGGTGGATAGTCCTAGTTACAAAGGAGACTCTACAAAATTTTAGAAAAATTTGGGAGTTAGTCAAACAATAGGAACTTGAGGTAGGTGAGAAAAGAGATACATTATGTTTAGCACTTGGAGCAAACTCTACTCCTCATTCGAGGACGAATGATCCTGGCGGGGGGGGGGGGGGGGGGGGGAATATGAGGCCCCAAAATATTTTGCTAAGTAATTTAGGATTTTGTGATGCCAAGTAGGCTGATTATAATATTTTATATGCTATTAACATGATGGGCATTAATTGGATTTGGTAAATATGTGTATAAGTCTTACGTAAGTAATTTAGGGCACAAGGAAAGGCCTAAGTCTAAGGTAAATTAGAAATTTCTTATTATGCTAATATTTCAAATGAGTTCGCATAAGTCCCCAATTTGGACGACCATATATATATATATATATATATATATATATATATATATATATATATATATATATATATATATATATATATATATATATATATATATATAGATTTATGTGATGAGAAACCTATGAGATGAAAGGTCTTCGAGCCTAGTTTTCGACGCTTCAAATTGTTCGTCATTTGGTAATTCCTTCACAAAGTTATGGTCAAATTACCAAAGGCTGGAAAAATGCGATCCTGTGTCAGATATGCTATTGCAAAAACCATTATGCGGTCTGCATAATCAATTTGCGATCGCAAATTGGACCGGGTAGCCTAGTTTTGGGCACTGAGTTTTGCGACGCGTCTGCGGCCAGCATACCCATTCTGCGGTCCATTCTTCCTATTTTCATGACCAACCCCATTTTAATATATAGACTTTGGGGTTTCATTTGGGGAGGTATGCTGATGATTTTAAAGAGAGTTAAGAGAAGTTTAGAGAGAGACAGAGGGAGCCTAACATTCTAACTATTCAATCTTCCATCAATCTTTAAGAATCGAGGAAACCAATCACAAGATCTTCATCTAAGAGGTAAGCATCTATACCCAAGACTTTAATTTCGAGTTCTGTGCATAAAATGAGATTATGAGGTATGATTCTTGGGTTTAATAGTATTATGTATATGGGAAGATTTTTGGACATAAATAAGTATAGATTGGGTTGGGAATGAAGGAAATATTGTAAAAGAGCTTTGGAATTAAAATTCTCAACAATTTGATGAAATGCTCAAATAAGCTGAAACCATGAATACATTCCTAATTTGTGTTCAATTTTGTTATCTCTCAAAGTAGATTGGGATTGCTAGAATTTCTAGAACGTCGTTACAGAAAGCTTAAACAAGGTATGTATGGCTAAAACCCTCTCTTCTTCGAAATTGAGCTCCATGGTGTCCCACATATGTTATAAGTCTGAAATTGATTTATGTAGTATTTATTATTTTAAAGGATTTGGTTTTTCAAGAATATATGTGAATTATGTGTCTCAATGTGTTCAATATGCTATTCTTGGTAAATATGGGATTTGTGAAGAATGTGAAGTATATGCTAAATTGCCTAGATTTCAAGTCAAGTTTAAATTGTGATTATTATGCTGAATTGATAATGAAGGGTACGTGAGCGCATCTCCCATTAGGTCGCACTAGGAGTATGATGTTTCCCCATAGTTGTTCCTCTTGAATTTCTGTTTTCATATGTCTATGTCTAAAAAGGTATGCGGAGATCATTTATGTATCACCCTGGTGTGAATTATTGAAGGTGAATGTTAATGGATAGTTAGCTTATGCGACGTATCTAGCTGTTATCCTTGTTAGATAAGATTAGGGGTTGCAATTCCTTTCGTGAATATGTTATGGCAAAGCTTGTGAGTCCAGGAGGACACCTTGCATGCCGAAAGTATTGTGGAAGGAAAATATTTTCGCTTGATTGTATATCAAAAAGCTTTGACTTGAAAGGTACATTATATGTGATATGATCTAAAATGTGCAGTCCATGTTCAGGTGTCATTATGATAATGTAGTGCTTGTAATGATGAGATTCGTATTTTTAATATATACATTGTGGTGTTTTGTCGAGTTGTGGATGTATTTTTGAGATGGTTTTGGTGGTTCTCTGGTTGGTGGATAGTCCTAGTTACAAAGGAGACTCTACCAAATTTTAGAAAAATTTAGGAGTTAGTCAAAAAATAGGAACTTGAGGTAGGTGAGAAAAGAGATACATTATGTTAAGCACTTGGAGCAAACTCAACTCCTCATTCGAGGACGAATGATCCTGGCGGGGGGGGGGGGGGGGCGGTGGAATGTGAGGCCCGAAATATTTTGCTAAGTAATTTAGGATTTCGTGATGCCAAGTAGGCTGATTATAATATTTTATATGCTATTAACATGATGGGCATTAATTGGATTTGGTAAATATGTGTATAAGTCTTATGTAAGTAATTTAGGGCGCAAGGAAAGGCCTAAGTCTAAGGTAAATTAGAAATTTCTTATTATGCTAAAATTTCAAATGAGTTCGCATAAGTCCCCAATTTGGACGACCATATATATATATATATATAGAGAGAGAGAGAGAGAGAGAGAGATTTATGTGATGAGAAACCTATGAGATGAAAGGTCTTCGAGCCTAGTTTTCGACGCTTCAAATTGTTCGTCATTTGGTCATTCCTACACAAAGTTATGGTCAAATTACCAAAGGCTGGAAAAATGCGATCCTGTGTTTTATATGCTATTGCAAAAACCATTATGCGGTCTGCATAATCAATCTGCGATCGTAAATTGGACCGGGTAGCGTAGTTTTAGGCACTGAGTTTTGCGACGCGTCTGCGGCCAGCATACCCATTCTGCGGTCCATTCTTCCTATTTTCATGACCCAACCCCATTTTAATATATAGACTTTGGGGTTTCATTTGGGAGGTATGCTGATGATTTTAAAGAGAGTAAAGAGAAGTTTAGAGAGAGACAGAGGGAGCCTAACATTCTAACTATCAATCTTCCATCAATCTTTAAGAATCGAGGAAACCAATCACAAGATCTTCATCTAAGAGGTAAGCATCTATACCCAAGACTTTAATTTCGAGTTTTGTGCATAAGATGAGACTATTGAGGTATGATTCTTGGGTTTAATAGTATTATGTATATGGGAAGATTTTTGGACATAAATAAGTATAGATTGGGTTGGGAATGAATGAAATATTGTAAAAGAGCTTTGGAATTAAAATTCTCAACAATTTGATGAAATGCTCAAATAAGCTGAAACCATGAATACATTCCTAATTTGTGTTCAATTTTGTTATCTCTCAAAGTAGATTGGGATTGCTAGAATTTCTAGAACGTCGTTACAGAAAGCTTAAACAAGGTATGTATGGCTAAAACCCTCTCTTCTTCGAAATTGAGCTCCATGGTGTCCCACATATGTTATAAGTCTGAAATTGATTTATGTAGTATTTATTATTTTAAAGGATTTGGTTTTTCAAGAATATATGTGAAATGTGTATCTCAATGTGTTCAATAGGCTATTCTTGGTAAATATGGGATTTGTGAAGAATGTGAAGTATATGCTAAATTGCCTAGATTTCAAGTCAAGTTTAAATTGTGATTATTATGCTGAATTGATAATGAAGGGTACGTGAGCGCATCTCCCATTAGGTCGCACTAGGAGTATGATGTTTCCCCATAGTTGTTCCTCTTGAATTTCTGTTTTCATATGTCTATGTCTAAGAAGGTATGCGGAGATCATTTATGTATCACCCTGGTGTGAATTATTGAAGGTGAATGTTAATGGATAGTTAGCTTATGCGACGTATCTAGCTGTTATCCTTGTTAGATAAGATTAGGGATTGCAATTGCTTTCGTGAATATGTTATGGCAAAGCTTGTGAGTCCAGGAGGACACCTTGCATGCCGAAAGTATTGTGGGAGGAAAATATTTTCGCTTGATTGTATATCAAAAAGCTTTGACTTGAAAGGTACATTATATGTGATATGATCTAAAATGTGCAGTCCATGTTCAGGTGTCAATATGATAATGTAGTGCTTCTAATGATGAGATTCGTATTTTTAATATATACATTGTGGTGCTTTGTCGAGTTGTGGATGTATTTTTGGGATGGTTTTGGTATCACTGGTAGGTGGATAGTCCTAGTTACAAAGGAGACTCTACCAAATTTTAGAAAAATTTGGGCGTTAGTCAAAAAATAGGAACTTGAGGTAGGTGAGAAAAGAGATACATTATGTTAAGCACTTGGAGCAAACTCTATTCCTCATTCGAGGACGAATGATCCTGGCGGGGGGGGGGGGGGTGGAATGTGAGGCCCCGAAATATTTTGCTAAGTAATTTAGGATTTCGTGATGCCAAGTAGGCTGATTATAATATTTTATATGCTATTAACATGATGGGCATTAATTGGATTTGGTAAATATGTGTATAAGTCTTATGTAAGTAATTTAGGGCGCAAGGAAAGGCCTAAGTCTAAGGTAAATTAGAAATTTCTTATTATGCTAAAATTTCAAATGAGTTCGCATAAGTCCCCAATTTGGACGACCATATATATATATATATATATATATATATATATATATATATATATATATATATATATATGTATATATATATATATATATATAGATTTATGTGATGAGAAACCTATGAGATGAAAGGTCTTCGAGCCTTGTTTTCGACGCTTCAAATTTTTTGTCATTTGGTCATTCCTACACAAAGTTATGGTCAAATTACCAATGGCTGGAAAAATGCGATTCCTGTGTCAGATATGCTATTGCAAAAACCATTATGCGGTCTGCATAATCAATCTGCGATCGCAAATTGGACCGGGTAGCCTAGTTTTGGGCACTAAGTTTTGCGACGCGTCTGCGGCCAGCATACCCATTCTGCGGTCCATTCTTCCTATTTTCATGACCCAACCCCATTTTAATATATAAACTTTGGGGTTTCATTTGGGGAGGTACGCTGATGATTTTAAAGAGAGTTGAGAGAAGTTTAGAGAGAGACAGAGGGAGCCTAACATTCTAACTATTCAATCTTCCATCAATCTTTAAGAATCGAGGAAACCAATCACAAGATCTTCATCTAAGAGGTAAGCATCAATACCCATGACTTTAATTTCGATTTTGTGCATAAGATGAGATTATTGAGGTATGATTCTTGGGTTTAATAGTATTATGTATATGGGAAGATTTTTGGACATAAATAAGTATAGATTGGGTTGGGAATGAAGGAAATATTGTAAAAGAGCTTTGGAATTAAAATTCTCAACAATTTGATGAAATGCTCAAATAAGCTGAAACCATGAATACATTCCTAATTTGTGTTCAATTTTGTTATCTCTCAAAGTAGATTGGGATTGCTAGAATTTCTAGAACGTCGTTACGGAAAGCTTAAACAAGGTATGTATGGCTAAAACCCTCTCTTCTTAGAAATTTAGCTCCATGGTGTCCCACATATGTTATAAGTCTGAAATTGATTTATTTAGTATTTATTATTTTAAAGGATTTGATTTTTCAAGAATATATGTGAAATGTGTGTCTCAATGTGTTCAATATGCTATTCTTGGTAAATTGGGAATTTGTGAAGAATGTGAAGTATATGCTAAATTGCCTAGATTTCAAGTCAAGTTTAAATTGTGATTATTATGCTGAATCATGAGAATTCCTCTCTATGCTTATATATAGAATTGATCTTGTGTATGCCCATTATCTTAAATTGCAAGTTTGATGTTGAAAGTGAAAGTGATGTGGAAAGTGAGTTATGAAATGTGGCCTAGTGCCAAGCATGATCTGATAATTATGGCCCCTAAGTGCCTATGAATTGATATCTGTGAAGTAAAGATTGAAATGAAATTATGATTGAGGTAACATTTTGGTAAGACGACTTAGTCGATCGGGCCGTGATCGGACTCCATGATATATATACATGGTGGTAATGTATTGATGACTGAAACTGGAAAGTGAAAATAAAATAATGGTAACGTCTCGGAGAGACAGCTTAGCTGATCAGGCCGTGATCAGACTCCGCTCAAGGAAGCAGTGGTAATGTGGATAATAATGCAACAATACAGGATGACCTACTCTAAAATCTCATAAACCTTGTGAAAACTATGTGAATCTCTTATATTGTTGATGTGGTGCTTATTTGAAACATTGTTGTCTATATGATTTATTTGTTCTTGTATGATAGGTCTTTCTCTTGAAATGGTGTTTAAGATTTCTTAGTTCTTTTATGATAGTTCTTTCTATCAAGATGGTGTTTAGTTATACATACTAGTGCTATTCGACGACACTAACGTCCATTTTACCGGGGGCGCTCCATCTTTAAATGGATGTAGGTGGTTTCCATAGCAGGCAGTGTTTGTCACAGCTAGTGCTGCATCATCCTTTCAGCTGACTTAGTGAGCCCCACTTTGTTTCAGGGTCATTTTTCATCTATTTATCATGTACTTTATATTTGAGGTATAGCCAGAGCCTTGTTACTGACATTTCCATATTACATTACTCTTCAATTGTGTTTAAAGGCTCTATAGACAGGTTGTGGTAGTGTCAGGTATTGGAATTAATGTAGAAATATTGATGTTTGGCAAAGATTTGTATAAAACTTGTAATAATTTGATTCTTATGTTTTGGAACTTCTAATATAAATGAAATGGAAGTTGTTAATGAAATACTTACAAAGTATGATTAATGGAGTCCATGTCCTATTTATTCATGAATTAGCTCGGGTAGAATGAAACTTAACAAGCTTGCTTAGTCGAGTTTACTCGGTTGAGCACCGATCATGCTCCTCGATTTATAGAGCATGACAAAATTGGTATCACAACCTAAGGTTTTAAAGTGTTCTAAGAGGTCTCAGAGCCGTGCCTAATAGAGTCCTTATTATCGGTGTGTAGCCGACCATATCTATAAGTTGTAGGATATTCGGATATTTAGGAATTTCACCCTTCTTTAATACTTCAGCTTGTGCAGTAGAGCTCAAGATAGAAAGCTAATTTCCATTCTATTTCTTAATCTCAAGATGAGTAATTCATGATTTTTGGAAGCTATAAGGAGGGAATAACCCCATCATTGAATCTGGAGGAGATTGCCAAAAGTTTGTTAGAAGAATGTATTGAGCTATAGAGGCATTGGTAGACCTTGTTGCTAAGGGGAGTGCCCTTGTTCTTATTAATGTCTTTGCACCACCAGATATGTACGTTGGGATGTGCAGTCGAGGGGTATCGATTAAGCTACTGCCTTGTCAACCTAACGTTACTAGGTAAGTCACTCCTTAGTCACCATGACGATCAACACAAAAATTTTTATTTATTGCATGTCTACATCCACATTGAATATTCCTCATGAACGTGGTTTTAATAAGATGTGAGTCAGAAAGACCTGTGTGTACCTACTCCTTGATGGAGTCGTATTGTTCGTGAATCCACTCTATCACAAATTCTCTTATTTACATCCTTTTGTGGAATTAAGTTCTATAAATACGTCCTTTAATGGATTATAACTCTAGGATTAATACTTCCCACTTTCTTTCTTAACTTCTTTCAAAATCTTTTTATTTAAACAGACAACATCTGCCAACTTGTGCCTATGCATGCACTGTCGTAAAGTTTACCTATGTGGTGTCAAGTTCCATGTAAAACATCCCAATGTTGCGATCCTTCTCGAGTCACTCTTTTACTCGCTTGTGTATATGGCTTATATGGGTTGAACAATCATTCCACTCTCTTGCGAGTATCATCATGAAAGCTTCTCAATGTCTAGTGACGTAAGAGCATACCATAATACCTATCACATGAGTGCATGTCAATCGAAATGGTCATCATGTGCATAAAGTCTATCTGAAAATTTAGATCCTCACATCCTTGTCATAGGAAGATCTTGTGTCACCATCTTAGTATAACTTTCGTGTCTACTTGGGACATCCCACAATAACTAGCTCACTTTGTTCCTAGTATCGTGGTTGCCCGGGGCGTGGTCATGTATTGCAGTTGGGAGTTAGTATAGTAGAAGTATGTCCAGCTCATAACAAATGTTTATTTTCTCTTTACACCTCCAACACATGTGTTTATTATGTTCCTTAGTTAGTGAATTCATTGTTCTAGTTCCCCAACACTTGTTCGATAACCATGAGAGAACATATCCTTCTATGTGTCATTGTAGTACTTCCTTTCTCGTAAGGACCCTTATTAGGCTCTCCGTCAAGACCTAGTGCACTTTTGGAGGTTATCATAGCACAATGCATGTTTCCCCCGTTTCTGACTTTCATTAGCATCTGGGTATTTCTCAAGTCAAAATCCATAGAGAACTCATTATGAACATCTGCAAACTTTTCATGATTATTTTACACTATCTCATTGTGTTCCCCACCCGACTTCAAGTTCACCAAGGATTGATAACATGCTGCAATTACCAAGGTCGAATGATCTCCTTTCGATAATGTATTATCTACACAACGATATTCTTATCATTCTAACACTCACGTTTTGGGTTTTGGGTTGATCAAGGACAAATACACCCAGTAACAAATTCATATGTCAAAGCCTTTCTCTCAGTCAAGTCTTATAGCATCTCCCAATGTGGCTCGTAATAGCTGGTTGTGTAGAAGTGTATTATTATACTTCTTTATGAAGTTGAGTTGTTGTATATAATTGGATTTTTGAATTCTGGAACTATACATCACGTGAATACATACAGAGATCTCCTTTATAAAAATGTAGCTTCTCGTAATCGCTTTATATTACCACCATTCCTAGTGGTTACATTGTAAAGGTTACTTCCATAAGGCTCTCTCACTTTCTTTTCATTTGTCTTGCATCATGTGTCTTTTGCCCGTAATATTCAGTGCAATATTATCTCATTGTCTCGAGTAGTTATCCAACCATATCATCTGATTTAATTAACACACTTTATCTACAAGTCCCCTGAGAGTGGGCAAATTTTCCCTTTTCTATAGACTTCTAATGTCTTCAACTCTATTCAAGCTTGTCGATTCCAAGCGGCGCTCTTAATTGTGTTGCCTTACTATCTAATTTCATCTGGTAACTCCTCTCATGAATCTAATTTTATGCCTTATAGCATCAAGGGTCGGGGTATGTTCCTTTTGTTAGGATAAAAAGATGTTTCTTGCACTCCTTATTAGATTTTCTCCTAAACAATTATCTACCTTCTCTACTTGTCCATGTGACTAGATAACCTAGGTTACAGTTCCCCGGTAAATACATTAATATGTCTCACTCTTTCAAACTTATCAATGTGGGCACTTTTATGCCTTGTTTTATACTAACTCGTAATGGTTTTAAGTACCTTCTTGTCATTGTTGGCAATTTTCTAGGGCTATATGGGCTTGTTTCATAGGTTCCAAAAGCAATGATTTCCCCTAAGTTCAATCTTATGTTGTCGTGATTTCAAACCAAAGTGCATCCCCTTTTTTTTAAAAAGTCTTAAATGGGTCGGATTGGATGGATTACGTGGCCTTCTGCTCACTCGACTTCTAGAATAATTGACTATATCATTGTCATGTGAGGGAAGTTTTGCTACTTTTGGTATTCCACCTCCTTGGATGGATAGAAGTTTCATTTGTCTTTCTACCCGGGGCATCATGTTAACCAGTAGAACACCTTTAACCAAAACGTGATTTCGTCCCAACATTTAGATGTCCAAACTATGCGGTTTTACTCGTGAAAGGTTGAGATTAGATGCCTTCAGAATTTTTCATATATCATGAGCATGTTGATTTGGAAGACAAGTTGTCGTATCTTTAGTTCTCTCATATAGGGTCAACTGTCGGGGGTGGGGTTAAGCTGTTTGAATAATGATAATTTCATAAGTGTTTAACTTCCTTTACACCCTCATGGGCTTAAGGTAAGATTCCTTGTGTCAGCTAACGTCAAGAGTGTAATTCAACTTCTTGTATTTTGAATCTCATATCGCATTCAAGGTGCTGGGGTATTCTCATTTTTGATAAATTGATTTTCTCTACGCTCTAGGAGACAACTGGGTCATGTACTTGAATTTTCCTCCTTAATGATTCCTATTGCCAATGTACTACTTACCCTATTCCTCATTTGTCTAATAATTGATGTCATCACAATGAATAACCATGTCAACATTTTTAGTAGTAATTTCCATGTCCCTTAGCATATAACCTCAGAAAGTACTCTGCTCAGCTCATTAATGAATTCCTGGATAACTCCAGCCAGTCTTGAACTCTGTGTTCTTCATTGTATTAAATCTATTGGGTATTGAAGGTTCAAACATGTAAAAGAGGAAGCATCCCCGTATGATCACATATATTGAGTAGGTAATCTTATTTTCAATTTATTATATCACATATTAGAGTAATCATGAAGGTCACCACAAGTTTAGTTTGGGTTGTTACAAAGAGATTTAGAATTTAGGAGGGTGAACCAGTTATTCTCAAAATTTTCCCTTGTAGATGTTATGTGAATTGATAATGAAGGGTACGTGAGCGCCATTTCACATTAGGTCACACTAGAAGTATAATGTTTCCCCATAGTTGTTCCTTATGAATTTGTGTTTTTGTATGTCTATGTCTAAGAAGGTAGACAAAGATCATTTGTGTATTATCCTGATGTAAATTATTGAAGGTGAATGTTAATGGATAGTTAGCTGATGCGAGGTATCTAGTTGTTATCCCTATTAGATAAGTTTAGGGGTTGGGATTGCTTTCTGTGAATGTGTTATGGCAAAGCTTTTGAGCCGAAGAGGCCACCTTGAAGGCTGAAAGTATTATGGTAGGAAAATATTTTTGCTTGATTGTATATCAAAAAGCTTTGAATTGAAAGGTACCTTATTGGTGATATGATCTAAAATGTGCAGTCCATGTTATGGTGTCATTATGATAATGTAGTGCTTGTAATACTAAGGTTCGTGTTGTTGATATATATACATTGTGGTGCTTTATCGAGTTGTAGATGTATTTTTAGGATGGTTTTGGTGGTTCTCTAGCAGGTGGATAGTTCTAGTTATAAAGGAGACTCTGCCGAAGTTTCTGAAAAATTTGGGAGTTAGTAAAATTTAGGGACTCGAGGTATGTGAGAAAAGAGATACATTATGTTAAGCAGTTGGAGAAGACTCTACTCCTCATTCAAGTATGAATGATCCTAAGGGAGGGAGAATGTGAGGCCTCGAAAAATTTCGCTAAGTAATTTAGGATTTCGTAATGCCAAGTAGGCTAATCATAATATTTAATGTGCTATTAATATGATGGGCATCAATTGAATTTGGTAAATATGTGTATAAGTCTTATAGTAAGTAATTTGGGGTCCAAGGAAAGGCCTAAGTCTAAGGAAAATTGGAAAATTTCATAATAGGTTGAAATTCCAAATGAGTTCGCACAAGTCCCCACTTTGGACGATCATATCTATATACATATAAAGTTTTATGTGATGAGAAACCTATCAAATAAAAGGTCTTCGAGTCTAGTTTCCAACTCTTCAAACCGTTTGTCATTTGGACATTCTTACACAAAAGTTATGGTTTAGTTACCAAAGGCTGGAAAATGCGATCTCATGTTAGATATGCGATCGCAAAAACCATTATGCGGTTCGCATAATCGATATGTGATTGCAAATCTGGTCACAAATTGGACTAGTAGACCAATTTTGGGCATCAAGTTTTGCAACACGTCGGCGGCTAGCATACCCATTTTGCGGTCCATTATGCGACCGCAGACTCGAATTCTGAGGGTTAGTCTTCTTATTTTCATGACCCGACCCTATTTTAATGTATAGGCTTTGAGGGTATCATTTTGGGAGATATTTTGATGATTTTAGAGAGAGTTAAGAGAATTTTAGAGAGGAAACGGGGGAGCTAACATTTTAACCATTCAATCTTCCATCAATCTTTAAGAATCGAGAAACTAATCACAAGATCTTCATTTAAGAGGTAAGGTTCTATACACTAGACTTTAATTTCGAGTTTTAGGCATTAGATGGGATTATTAAGGTATGATTCTTGGGTGTAATAGTATTATGTATACATGCATTTACAAATTAGGTTTGTGGGAAGATTGTTGAACATAAATAAGTAAAGATTGGGTTGGGGAATGAAGGAAATCTTGTAAAAGAGCTTTGGAATCAAAATGCTCAACTAGTATTTGATGAAATGCTCAAATGAGCTGAAACCATGAATACCTTCTTAATTTTTGTTCAATTTTGTTATGTCGCAAAGTAGATTGGGATTTCTAGAATTTCCAGAACGTCGTAGTAACTTAGGTAAAGCTTAAATAAGGCATGTATGGCTAAAACCCCCTCATCTTAGAAATTAAGCTCCCATGGTGTCCCCGCATATGTTGTAAGTCCAAAATTTAATTTATGTAATATTTATTATTTCAAAGGATT
This sequence comes from Nicotiana benthamiana, assembly GCA_034376525.1. Lineage (NCBI taxonomy): Eukaryota > Viridiplantae > Streptophyta > Magnoliopsida > Solanales > Solanaceae > Nicotiana > Nicotiana benthamiana. The sequence continues at coordinate 27,116,322 of CM067327.1, read as the reverse complement.
TAGTTTTGCAAGAATATATGTGAAAGGTGTGTCTCAATGTATTCAATGTGCTATTCTCGGTAAATTGGGATATGTAAAAAATGAGAAGTATATGCTAAATTGCCTAGATTTCAAGTCAAGTTTAAATTATGATTATTATGCCGAATCATGAGAATTCCTTTCTATGCTTATAAATTGAATTGCTCTTGTGTATGCACATTATCTTAAATTGCACGTTTGATGTTAAAAGTGAAAGTGATGTGGAATGTGAGTTATGAAATATGGCTTAGTGCCAAGCATGATGTGATAATTATGGCCCCTAAGTGCCATATCTGTGAAGCAAAAATTAAAATGAAATTCTGATTGAGGTAATGTATTGGTAAAATGGCTTAGTCGGCCGAACCGTGATCGGACTCCATGACATATATACATGGTGGTATGTATTGATGATTGAAACTGGAAAGTGAAAAATGAAATGATGGTAACGTCTTGGGGAGACGGCTTAGCCGATCGGGTCATGATCGGACTCCGTTCAAGGAAGCAATGGTAATGTGGATAATGATGCAACAATATGGAATGACCTACTCGAAAATCTCATAAGCCTTGTGAAAACTATGTGACTCTCTTATATTGTTGATGTGGTGCTTATTTGAAACTTTTTTGTCTATATGATTTCTTTGTTCTTGTATGATAGTTCTTTCTCTTGAAATAGTGTTTAAGATTTCTTAGTTCTTTTATGATAGTTCTTTTTATTAAGACAGTGTTTAGTTATACATACTAGTGTTATTCGACGGCACTAACATCCCTTTTCCGGGGGCGTTACATCTTTAAATGGATGTAGGTGGTTTCTATCGCAGGCAATGTTGGTTGCAGTTAGTGTCGCATCATCCTTTCAGTTGACTTGGTGAACCTCACTTTGTTTATGAGTCTATTTCATTTATTTATCATGTACTTTATATTTGAGGTATAGTTGGAGCTTGTTACCGACATTTGTATATTACATTACTCTTCAATTGTGTTTAGGGGGTTTGTAGACAGTTTGTGGGTAGTCTCGTGTATTTGAATTAAAGTAGAAATATTGATGTTTGACAAAGATTTATAAAACTTGTATTATTTTGATACTTATGTTTTAAGGTGCTAATGGAAATGAAATGGAAGTGGATAATGAAATACTTACTAAGTATGATTAATGGAGTCCATCTCCTATTTATTCATTAATTAGCTTGGGTAGAATGAAAGTTAACTGGCTTGCTTAATCGGGTTTACTCGGTTGAGCGCCGGTCGTTCACCTCGATCTTTGGGGTGTGACAGAAACGTTTGATAGCAATGTTCAAGGAAATTGTAGATAAGTTTGTCACCACCCATGCAGGAGCAAAAAAGGCAGAACCTAGGGTAAACGACATATTTGCGGTTAGGCAGAAACGAGGGACTGAGGGGATTCTTAGCTTGGTTCAACAAGGTGAGAATGGGCTTGCCAAATATGCCAGAGGAAATGGCGGTTGCAGCCTTCCAGAACAAACTAAACCGGAACGGGTCAAGAGCAACCAGAAAATTGCTAAGCAAGTTCATGAAATACCCTCCAACCACTTGGGAAGAAATACATAATGCCTATTGCACCGTTATAAGAGCAGACGAGGATGACCTCAATGGTTTGATCCAACGGTTGACGTCAGTCCAATTTGAACCAAGGAAAGATCGTTGCAACGATGGTAGAAGAGATCAGTCGGGGCTTCGTCTCAGCCGTGAAAGGCATAAGCCCTCTGTTAGGACATATGTCCCCTCCTCTACGGCACACAGATGCTCCTTCTCGACATATAGCGCCACATCACATGAAAAGGTATGCCTATGCTCTTATCTGCTCACAATTTTTATGTTTCTCCTTCAGAAATAGTGTACGCACTAGAGACACTCGGTACAAAGGTACAATAGCTACAAAAGATAAAGTCCGACTCAATCACTCAGAAGTCGAACACTTTTTGTGAATTCCACCAAGAAAGGGGTCGCAAAACCGTGGATTGTTTAGGACTATAGCAGAAGGTAGTGAGATTGCTAAATCAGGTACACCTGAAAGAATTGCTGAGCGATTGAGGATGGGCTAACTTCGCCCGTATATGCGCATAACCTTAGGGACCTCCAAAACTGCCTTCTCTTGCTTGTACTATACAGATGATCATCGGCAAGGGCGATGGCACATCAATCAATTAGGTAAAGTTCAACACTACATATAAAATCAAATGGTCGATCACTCATGAACGATATAATGACCTCGAAGATAGTATATTCTTTGATAAGTCAAATACCGACAGTTTGTCTTTCCTCACTATGATGCTCTTGTTATCACTTTACGTATTGCAGATACTAATGTAAAAAGGATAATGGTAGATGACGGGAGCGGCACGTGTATTATCCATCCTTGAGTCTTCGCGCAGATGAGACTCGAAGATAAATTAATATCGCATTGCATAACACTAACAAGTTTTAATAATGCACTCGAGCGGACTTCTGGAGAGATAGTGCTATCCGTCCTAGTCGAAGGAGTCACCCTGGAAATGACGTTTTACGTTATGGACTAAGATACAACCTACAACAATATCATAGGGCACCCATAGATACACCACATGCGAGCGGTCCCGTCCAGTCTTTATCAGGTAATCAAGTTTCCTACTCATGGGGGGTATTCAACATCCTAGGCAAGCAACACACCATACAGGGATGCTATTGCATCGCCCATGATTGCACCCACACCCAATAACTAAAAGGCGAAAATGTGGAAGCATAGAAATCAACAATGTTGGGAACAAAACTTGACGTACGGACATGCGTTATCAAGGACCCCGACATCGTGGAAGCATCCAAGTCGACGATAGAGGATCTCGATCCTATCCTACTAGACGACAATGGCAACATAAAATATATCGGGCATAACCTCTCTGAACCACGTAAGTTTAATAAATTCTTGACTGACAATGCCGATCTGTTTGCCTTCTCCCATACAGATATGCCAGGTATCTCGAAAGACATCGCCGTGCCCAAACTGATGTTGACCCCCTCTACTCGCCAATACGACAAATAAGGAGGAAATTCAATGTCGTAATCAACGAAGCCGTTAGCGAAGAAGTCGATAAATTGCTCGCAAAATGGCTCCATCTGAGTCAAAATATCCCAGTGGGTCACTAATATGGTCATGGTAAAGAAGAAAAATGGAAAGTGGCAGATGTGTGTAGATTTCATATACCTAAACAACGCATGCCCAAAAGACTCCTTTCCAATTCCACACATAGACCATCTCAGCGACCAACAGCATGACACGAGTTGCTAAGCTTCTTAGATGCCTACTCGGGTTACAACCAGATCCTCATAGAGGAAGAACACCAGGAGAAAACCATTTTCATCACTCACCAAGGAACGTACTACTATAAGGTCATGCTGTTTTGACTAAAAAATGAAGGGGTGACGTACCAGAGGTTGTTCCCCAAGATGTTCAAAGACTAACTCGCAATACAATGGAAGTCTACATCGAGGACATGATAATTAAGTCGAAAAGGAAAGAAGATAATATCGATTATCTGAAGGAAGCCTTCGACATATTAAGACGGTACGACGTAAAACAAAACCCAAAATATTTGCCCTCAGCGTAACCTCGGGTAAGTTTCTCAGTTTTCTGGTATCACAAAAGGCATCGAGGTCAACCCATATTAGATTAAGGTCACTGAAGGAATACCCGAAACATTGACCAGCTAAAATAGGTACGAAATTTGACAGGACGGATAACCGCTCTATCGAGGTTCATCTTACGGTCATCAGACAGATGCCACAAATTTTTTAATGTATTAAGGAAGGAAAATGGACTTCAGTGAATTCAGAATGTGTCGACGCCCAAGGAAAACTGAAAGCATACTTGTCCTCACAGCCATTACTCACCTAGGCGGATCCAGGCGAGTGCCTCCTAGTCTACCTAGCTGTCTCTGAAGTCGCGGTAAGTGCAGTTCTAGTCCGTGAAAACAAAGGTATGCAATCTCCAATTTAATATATCAACAAAACCTTAATTGATGCTGAAGGAAGGTACCCTCACCTTGAAAAATTGGTTCTGGCATTAGTCATAGATTCACGAAAGCTTAGACCATATTTTTAGTGCCACCCCATAAATGTGGTGACAACATTTGCTCTCAGGAGTATCCCCTCAAACCCGGATTATCGGGTAGGTTGGCCAAATGGGCAATAGAATTGAGCGATCATGATATAGCATCTCAACTACGAACTAGTATAAAGTCACAAGTGCTCGCCGGTTTCGTTGCCAACTTCAGTACAGAAATATTACCCAAGGTCGAGCAAGAAGCGCTTCGCACTTTACCTGAATGACCCGACCTTTGGGTCCTCTACACCGACGGCTCATCCAATGCGTTGGGATCTGGACGAGGACTCGTACTTGAAGTCCTTACGGACGAAGTAATTCTCTAATCCCTACAGTGCCCTGAAATGACTATCAGAGAGGCCGAGTATAAGGCCGTAATTGCAGGACTAAAATTGGTCACCAAATATGGTGCATGGCGAGTCATCCTCCACTGGACTCTCAACTCATCATAAACTAAGTTAATGGGACTTTCCAGATCAAGATCTAGAGGATGCAGAAATACCAGACTAAAATCCACAAGCTGCTACTAGAATTTGACGAATGTCGACTCGACCAAATAGCGCAAGTGCAAAACATCGAAGCAGACTGTCTCGCCAAGCTGGCAGCAACAACTAAAATATCACTAAGGAGAATGTGGTCACCCTTCTCCACTCATCAATTGACCAAGACGTACATTTTGTAAATTTGACTTAGGACAGGCGCAACCGCATCATATCATATTTGTAGGAGGGAGCACTCCCACAAGAAAAAAAGAAGCCAAAAAGCTCCGAATACAAACGGTCAGGTACAACTTCATAAAACACGACCTTTACAAAAGGACGTTTAGCGGTCCTTTGGCCAAATTCCTTGGACCAATTCAGACAAGATGTGTGCTCTAAGAGGTACACGAGGGCCACTGTGGTGCCCATACATGCAACTGGGCCCTCGTCAGATGTCTTATTCGTGCAGGATACAACTAGCCCACTATGAAAAAAGAGGCCACTGACTACGCCAAAATATGTAAGTAATGCCCAAAATATGCCCCTATGATACACTAGGCAGGAGAAATCAAATACTCCATCACTTCTCCATGGCCATTTATAAAATATGGGATGGATATCGTCGGACCCCTCCCAGCAGGGCGAGGTAAGATACACTTCCTTTTGGTTTTAACTGATTACTTTACCAAGTGGGTGGAAGCAGGGCATTCACTCAAATACGAGATCAAGAAGTCTATTGTGTTCGTCTGGAATAACATTGTATGCCTCTTCGGCATCCTAAGAAAATTAGTTGCAACAATGGACCTCAGTTCATCGGGAGAAAAATGACTGAGTTTTTTGAAAAATAGCCCATCAACTTGATACTCTCCACGCCATATCACCCCACTAACGAAGGTCAAGCAGAATCCTCCAACAAAACAATATCGAATTTATTAAAGAAAAAGCTCGAGGACGCCAAAGGGCTATAGCCGGAACTGCTACTAGAGGTGTTATGGGTCTACCGCACAATACCAAAAACCAACATAGTTGAGACGCCGTATTCACTAGTCTACGGTACGACATAGTTATACCCATTGAGGTCGGAGAACCCAGCCTAAGATACTCCAATGAGAGTGGACCAAGAAACAACGAAAATAGAATACAAGACCTGGACGCGGTAGAATAACGAAGGGGCATGGCTCACATAAGAATGATAGCCCTAAAACAACAAGCAGAAAGGTACTACAACAAGAAGGCCAAAGTACGACCAGTCAGAGTCTGGGACTACGTCCTCAAGGCCAAAAAACCGGTAGCAAAAGACCCAAATGAAGGAAAATTGGGAACAAACTAGGACGGGCCATATAAAATCACATCAGCAACAAGCAAAGGAACATTCCAGTTGGAAACAATTTAAGGGAAACTACTACAAAACAACTGGAATGTCGCCCACCTCAAATATTTCCACTTTCGAGAAATGACGCCACCTAAGTCACACTCTTTTTCCCTCACCCGGATTTTGTCCCAATTGGGTCTCTCGGGGAGGATTTTAACGAGGCAACAAGGGGGACATCTTGATGTTTAAAGTATAATTCATTGCCCAGCATGCCAATAACATCTCCAGGCCGAGTAAGGAAGGGACTATGTACAAGGATATTACTCCGTTAAATGTACAAAGGCGACATGTATCCCCAACGCATGAATGAAATTACTCTATTAAATGTACAAACCCGACATGTATCTCCAACACATGAATGAAATTACTTCGTTTAATGTAAAAAAAATCAATATGTATCTCCAATGCATAGATGAAATTACTCCAATGAATGTAAGAAATCGATGAGTATCTCCAACGTATAAATGAAACAGGCATATGCAACACCTCATGGCTAAGGCCATCTCTGTAGAAGGGTTCGACACCACTCGAACCACGACAGGTTCATATTTCAAGAATAAGTCAAAATAACACCCCCACGGCTAAGGCCATCGCCACGAAAGAGTTCGACATCACTCGAACCACGACGGGATACGACTTCGGCACCAGCCCGAAAGTAACATCCCAATAGCCAAGGCCCTTATCAGACAAAAGAGTTTGAAATCACTCGAACCACGATGTGATACTACTAGGGCACCATCCCGAATGTAGCATCACAATGGCCAAGGCCCTTATCAAAGAAAAGACTTCGATATCACTCGAACCACGATGGGATACTACTTCGGTACCAGCCCGAAAGTAACATCCCAAAGGCCAAGGCCCTTATCAAAGAAAAGAGTTTGACATCACTCGAACCACAAGGGGATACTATTTTGGCACCAGCCCGAAAGTAACATCCCAATGGCCAAGGCCATTATCAAAGAAAGTAGTTGGATATCACTCGAACTATGATGGAATAATACTTCAACATTAACTGAAAGTAACATCCCTACGACCAAGGCCGTGCTAACGAAAAGAGCTCGACCTCACTCAAAACACAACAGATTAATATTTCAACAAAGATTCAAAATAACATGACTGAGGCAAAGGTCATCCTCGAATAAACAAACAAAAAGGAAACAACAACTCGGAGGTACACGACTAAAATAATTTCCATTACATCAAATACATTACAAGTTCTTTTTTTACAAAGGGATCAAGGACGCCCTCGCAAAAATGAAAAAGCGAATACAACCAAACACTATGCCACATCAGAATATATCCGCGTCATCAGAATTAGTATCATCCCCTCCAGGCGTGATAGGGTCATACCCATATGCCACATGAGTTGCACGGTCCTTGGCATGCACATCTCGAAGTTCTGCCTTGGACGCCACTCGTTAGCATCAAAAAGATTTATACACATCAAGTTGGGCTTCAGGATGAACCCAGAGCTCATACAAATGTCGAGGCACGAAAAGATCAAATGAAGCATGGGATGTATAGGGCAATGACTATCATTGCACGTCCTCCGCTTTCAAAGTAGTCACATGTTAATTTAATGCAAACAATTCCGCCTCCAGATCTTGAATACACCCCTTAAATTTCACTACTTTAAGCGCAGATGCCTCCACCTCCATGTCCTGCTCTAACCTACAAACACGGAGGGCGTCTTCTAGTGTCGGTGCGTTAGAGACAGCAGTTTCCCTATCCCTTTCGGTGTGAGCCAATCCACCAACATTAGCACTCAACTCACCCTTAAGGTCGACGACCTCCACCGCCTTCCTGTCAAGATCGGTTGTTAAATTGGCCACCTTTACTTGAAGGTTGGAATTTTGGCCATCACTGCATTACTCAACCTGTGCTCATCTTCCCTGACCTTAAGAGCCGCCTTGAGTTCACTACAATGGGCAATAGCCTTCATAAGGTCCTCATCTCGTTCTTTCATTTCTTCGACCTTATGCGCCCAATAATACCCCATTTGCTTAAGCCCATCACAGAACAACTGAAAGTTGCAATCTTGAGTGAAGATGTCGGCCATTGCATGATGCTTGGTGTAGTATTCTTGATATTTGGAGGAGATCTTCCCATAGACATTCATTCTCTGCCTTTCCCGACGTTCACGCTCGATCTCCATGATAAGGGTCTAATATGAAAAACAAAGTCAAAATAAAAGAATAGGCTAAGGATACGAGACAAATCTAACAACAAAAAGAAAAGAGAAGCATTTACCTGTATAGCCATGCCGGAAATGCTCTGTGACAACTCTCCATCACTCTTCGCTTTAAGTATCATGCTCTCATGAGCAGCACACAAAGGGGAAAACACTAACGCCGCCTAATCACAGTTCGACAACAAGTGGTAGTCCCCAGGAACGACTATGTGCCAATCAGAACCCTCAATTCTAACCTTTACATGAGTGTGACACTCCAAGAACTCTCGACATCTCCTGGGTCGACGTTCGAACCCTTGCCCTCGCCCTCGGCGTATACCCCTCATCCAACGAGGGATGATGTGCCACCCACAGTGGAATGCACAGACCCCCTCTCCTTGGTATACTCTCTCTATTTAGGGGAATCTCCCTGCCTAAATGGCATCTACCATAAAAATGGGCACAAGTGCCTTCTTCGACGCACTAGTTCCACTCTTACCAACATTAATGGCAACGTCCTTCTTGAGTTCTACCCTCATCTTTTTTCTCGATGAAGATTTGTTCCCATTAGAGGACTCATCTACGAGGTGATAGGCCGGTCGAGAGGAGATCTCATCTCTTACAACCATATCCCGAGATGAGTCTTTCACCTGTACCGACTAAGCACGACCCCCTTGACCGGACTTCTCCAAGGTAAATTGCATCCTCGCTCATGTGATGGCTTGTTGAAATGTAGGGACTAGGGCCCTCTTCCTAGAAGTCCTACAACCTATCACTACGAGGAGCCGTATCAATAAACAGGAGATAAGATTTATCGGATGGAGACTTTGGCCCAAAGAATTTAATGAAAGAAGGCCAATCTCGAGTCTCCACCGCGTAAGGCAACAAACGGGTCACCCAGTCCTCTATACCAACGACGGGACGGGGTGTACGCCTCGCAACTGCAAAAGAAAGTTACAAGTAAATGCTAATTCGGAAAGGACAAAAGTAGATAACAAGTACCAATGCCTACGATTATTATTCCATCGCTCAGGGAATCTAGCGGGGTCCAACACAAGATGCTCGATTTTAACGAAGAAGTATTTATCCCAAAATTTGCGCCTCACATGGTTATATGTTTTGACCACCAGCCCCTTGGTCCCACAATATCTCAAGTGAACCATAGTGACCCTGTGAAAACTAGGGGAAAACAAATGCAAGAAGTGGCAAAGGTCAACTTCGCACCCCGCTAACTATGCATACTTCTTCAATACTAGAAATATCTTGTATGTATACAGAGAGAGTTATGTGAGGAAGACCTTATAGAACCGGTCGAATTCCTCTATTAATTGAAGAAGCGGGAATGAGTGGCCTATCACAAGGGGATATTTGTAAAAAGAACAATACTCCGGCCTATGGAGTTCCACGAGGGCCCTCCCAACCAGAACCATCTCAACATGGGAGGGAATATTATACGTAGATCGAAGGTCATCTATGTGAGCCTAATCGGTCTCAGAAATTACCGGAGCAGGAGAAGGAACATGCTCTTCAAGGAAATCATTCCGATACATAGGGTTTCTCGGTATTATCTCCTCCATGGTAGGGAGACTATCCCCTTCCTCTACCGCCACATCCTCACCACTAGCGGGAGGTGCTATAGAAAGTGGGGTGGCATCAGAAATCTCTTCGAGGGAATGATGCTTCTAGGCATCTCGATAACACAGGGTATATTGATAAAACAAAGAACGATGAATGGAAGAAGCAGAAGAGAAAAATCACGAAAGTAGAGCTGAAGATACAAGAAGAGATGGCCAAAGAAGATAACTCATACACTAGAAAGGAGATGTTCGAAAGTTCTTGAATGAACCAAACCTTCATTTAGTTATAAGGTTTAGATGGCGCCAGAATCAAAGCAAAAGGCTATCAGTGGTACCAAAATTGAAGCAACAAGCCAATTGGTCTCTACCTCGGGAAGACGCACAGTGATGACACATGTGAGAGTGACATCATTTTCCTATGTGCTACACAATTTGGAATACCATAGATTGGGCTTGTCTTTCGATCATTGATTGAACCGTTATGATCTAATTGCCAAATTTCTCTGCGTGTACGGGCAACGTTCATTTATCAAGGACACACAGGGCTGCGACCTCGACAAGTGAAGGTCCTAACTGTATGGGTCCAAAGTTGGCAACTACAACCATTGCCGAGTAGGATGAGGAAAGAGGTTATCGTGATGCACCATCTGATGGTCATCATGGTGAAAGGTAACACCCAGGCAGTCAGTCGATGCATAAAGTCCACAACCTTGTAAACTTAATGGGGACAATAAGAATATGCTTTTCAAATATTCTCTATGTTGTACTTTTTAGGGTTTTTTTTGGAGATCGTCCCTTATAAATAGAAATGGGAGAGAAAATAAAGAAGGACACTTGGTAAAAAAGAATTGTCTAAGAGTGAATACAAAGGACAACCTTGTTCATTGATTACAGATTTGAGATTTAGCATCTTTGTTCAGTATTAAGAAGGATACTATATCCTACGATCATCTGAACATCACCTTTTTGTCTAAGTCAATCACATTCATTACCTTTGATTTCCACATCTAAAGTTATCACATTTATGAGAAATCATTTGATTCTGACATACTAGGAAGCATCATTTATCTTGTTCATCTCTTTCATCACGTAATCTAGATTTTATTACGCTTCGTTGAGATTTACCTCATCATCTTCATTAATTGATTTAATCAAAAAGGTTTTGGTATCTTTTGGTCAAATACTTATGTCGTGGTGGCTATCTAAGGCAAAAAACAAAATTCATGCAAGTATCCATCCAAGTATCCAGTCATATGTTTATCATTCTTAATAGTCAATTCCATAATGTCCAATTGACTTTGACTTGGAATGATATGTGCGTTGCTGTGCGGAAAGCTAAACAAGGCATTAGAACTCAAATGGTTCGTTGGAAGAAACCTGATGACGGTTGGCTAAAGCTAAATATTTATGGTTGTTGCAAAGAGAATTCGAGTAGCTCTGGAGGAGGGGTTATCATTAGAGATAACCTGGGGTGTTTCATTTTGGCCTATGCTGAGTACTATGGGCAGGAAAGTAACAACATGACAGAGGCTAAGGCTTTGCTCCATGGCATAAAATTGTGTATTAGTAAAGTCCTATTTAAGATGATTGTGGAATTTGACTCTCAACTGATTATTGACATAATTAATTACAAAACCAAAGCTTATTGGCATATCTAGCACATCATTGGTCAGATTTTCCATCTCTCTAGCAGTGGTAATTTTATTTTTGTTCATATTCACAGAGAAGGAAATATGGCTACTAACCAGTTAGCTAATTATAGAGAATGCCTAAGAAATTATATTATTAGTGATGATTCTTCTTCTTTTTTGAGAATTAGTGAAGTCAATTTTAAGGCTTGATCGAGAAAACAACCTGAATTTCGGATTAAAAACAAGGAAGAATCTTTTTGTTATTAATGATGCTAACGATAGATAATCCTGACCAATATATAGTGATATTAACTCTGTGTATAGCATACTGTTGTAAAGGTCCATGTTTTTTTATATTTATATATAATAACTTGGTATTTCGTTGTTTGTTACAACAAAAACATTTGGAGAACAACCTCCACAAAAGATTGTAGTCTATCGCTAGATTATAAATATTACAATCCTTTGCTATTTCTTTTCAAAAATTGTTCCTAGGATGGCTACCCATATTGCTTCATTGGCAAACACAGGAGGAACTACCAAAAAGTTTGTTGTTTCTTCATCCATCTTGCTTGCTTCCATGGCCAGCTTATCCCTACCCTATTAGCTTCTATGTAGTTGTAGTTTACTGGAGGATGTCTCAGTGCTGTTAAGAGTGATTTGGATTCATATACAATAGTCTCATAAATCAGATTGCCTTTATTGATACTTTGTATTATCTTAGTTGAGTCTATGTCAACCTACAAAGGCATGAAGTTGTTCGAGACTGCCATTCTTAGTCCCTACATTAGAGCTGTTAGGTCAGAGTGTAGAGTATAGGTATAATTTATTTTTCTCGTGAATCCAACCACCCAAGTAATCCCATTGCCACGTTTGTGTTGAGTTTATAGTGGCCTCTACTGGAAGGATTCCACTTGATATATAAGACATTAGTAGGGATGTCAGTGATTTCACCAGCCCCATGAATAAAAACAACTCTAGCTATATAATTCTTACAAGAGACTGGCTCTCTCTTCCCATTGAAACAATTTTTATTTCAAGTGCGCTAAATCTCCCATAGGAAGAATGGGATAAACTCCCCCCATTTAAGGAGGAAGTTGAATTTTTTGTTGTGGATTGGTTGTGGGTTTGGGTGAATCCCCAGTTGATGTGATTATTCTGGATGGTGATGAATAGTTATTTAAGCTCATGTGGAATACCTTGTCCCAGAATAGCTTGGCATTATCACACGTGGCTATGACATGCTCAATTAATTCATCCTCTTTGTCGCAGAAGAAACACATGGGGTTCAGAGTGATCCCCCTGTGGTACATGTGCTTGGTAGTAGAGAGTCTATCATGGGTTATCAACCATTTGAAGTATTTTATATCGTTAGGTACCTTATTTGACCAAATCCAACTGAAATTCATCTTTGGAGTTTGGTACACATTCTCAGACTGATCAAGGATCATAGAGTAGCAGACTTGGTAGAGAAAAGTCCATTATGAGTCTTGTTCCAAATCATTTTGTCTATACTAAGAGGGTCAATATTACAAAAGTTGGAGTTTTACTTCAAAAGACATTGTCAGGTAGGTTGAAGTAAAGGCTGTTAGGGATGAGCTAGATATTTAGGAGACAGGTGGCCAGAGTTCTGTTCTCATCTCCCCTGTTAAGGGGTCCATTAATCAAAGCTCTAAGAGATTCCAAGTTTTGGATCCATTTGTCATTATAGAGGTTGATTATGTCAGTTATGCACTGTCCACCTATTAGCATCTCTACAAATTTTCCACTCATTTTTTATGCTAGTCCAGGTTCTAAAGGTTATGTGCATGCTATGTTGATTGTTAATGCAGTATTTGTGGAACAACACTCTAGCCTAGAGGGTATTTGGGTTGTTGTACATCCTCCTTGCCAAACTAGCATGACCAGCCGTATTCCTAAGGTCAGCTTTATGCACACCAAGGCCTCCTACTTCTCTAAGCTTAGTAATGATGACCCACTTAATCTGATGTATCTTCTTCTTAGCACCAGTAGCGTGCCATATGAAATTCATCTATATCCTATCTATTTTGTTGGACACCTGGGCAGGTAACATAATGTACCGCATGACATGGCTAGGGATACATTCCAATGATGATTTTGCTAAGGTAGTTCTCACAACCATGTTCATGAAGTTAGTTTCCAGCCAACTAGCTTAGCTTGCATGCTATCAATGATGAACTGGAAATCTATATTGGTTGGCCTCTTATGGAAGATTGAAAAACCTAGTATTTACCAAAGGAAGTGCTGGGATTAATATTTAAAGTCCTAGATAAGCTATCTATATATCCTGATATGGAGAAGACAACTTTGGATTTTAGGGTGTTGACCATTTGACCAGATAGGCTACTGAAATGGTGCAGAGTATCCATGATAGTGACACAATTCTTGGTGTTTGCCCTAGCAAATAGGGTTAGGTCATCTGTAATGAATATATGAGATATTTTTGGCTCAATATGGCTAATTATGATGGTAAACCAATCACCATGTTGCACTTGAGCCGTAATGATTATAGATAACATTTCCATACACTTGATAAAAATGTAAAGGGACATAGGGTCACCTTGTCTGATACCCCTAATAGGATGAAAGAAATAAGTCCTACCTCTATTTACCTGGATAAAAATAGAGCTTAGAAGAAATGCAAGATATGATTAATTTGGTCATATTGTGGGGAAAACCAAAATGTCTCTGTTGAAGGACCACTCTAATATGTCAAATGCCTTTTTAAAGTCAATTTTGAGGATAATGTTATCCTTTTTCTTTTCACCTTCGTGAAGTGGTTGATGTGTTCATAAACTATGATGTCGTTATCATTAGCCCGCCTGTTGGATAAGAAGCTGGCCTGAGTTGGGCCAATGATGGAAGGGAGGACTTGCTTGATTCTATTGAGAATTGTTTGGTAATCAGTTTGTATGTTGTGTTGCATAGCCCAATAGGTATGAAATTCTTAATGAATTGTGGCATTGTAACACTTAGGAATTAGACATAGGTAGGTTGTATTTACTTCAGGATTCATTTCTAGGGTGTTGAAATTCAGATTAGTGAACTGAGTTATTTTGCTCTCGAGGATATTCCAGTATTTTTGGTAAACCATTAAGTCCAAAGGCCTTAGTAGGTTTAAAAGAGAACATGGCCACCATTATTTCACTACTCCTTAGGGGAGATTTCAGAGTAACTTGCTCCTATTGGATAGAGTGCCAACATTGTAGATTCTGATTTTCCAATAAGTGGATGAGCTCAGGTGTTCAGTGGTGAATATATTGGAGTATTAGCGGTAAATGATGTTTTGATATCCTACTGCTCTTCAATTCAATTCCCAACTTTCCTGCAAGGACATGATTTAGTTCCTTCTCCTCATATTGAGGGTTTATGTATGGAATAATCTAGTATTAGCATCACCCTCCATTAACCAATTGATTATAGACTTAGATTTTCAAAAGACCTCTTCACATTTGAGAATAAAGGAATATTCCTCTAGAAGCTTACCTTCTAGATTCGGAAGAAAGATGTTGAAAGGGTAGAAATTAGATTTCTGAATGCCCCCAAGTCTAGTTTCTTTTTATGAAATATATTTCCAAACACATTCTTGTTCTAGGTCAACGCTTAAGACTGGAACTAAGCATTGGCCCTTTTAACGCTAACTCACCCTCATTGGCTTGTTGGACAGTGTTGGAGAATGAAGGGTGACTACACTACATGGGTTCAAACCTAAAAGATTTGGATGGGGTATTGTAAGCATTGGTCCACAAGATGATCAACATAGATCATTGATCAGAGTGTGCTCGAGGGAAGTGACTCACATTACTAGAAGGGTAATTCTGGATCTATTCATCATTGTCAAAGCACCTATCTAGTCTATCCATGATTAGCTGACTCCTATTAATATACATCATGTTAGTCGAAGTTTATTTACTCACCTTAAAACCTAAGTCAATAAGCTTACACTAGTTCAGGCAGTGCCAGAACAGGTTTGCTCTTGGGGTAGAGATACAGTTTTTTCACTACTTATTGTCACACCTCCTTTTTCACTACATCCCCATAAAGGAGTATAAGGGGAGTTTTTTCAATTAAAGGACAATCAAAATGGAATGATATTGTTAAAAATAAGAGTCACTACTTAGGATAAGTTATGGTGTCCCAAGTCACCAGTTCAAATCCCGAATCGAGGAAAAGATTGACTTTATAATACAGTCTGTGAACCAGAAATCCGGGTAAGGAATGTTAACCGGGAGAAGGCATTAGGCATTCCCCAGTTCTGTGGTTCTAGCACGGTCGCTCAACTGTTATAACTGGACTATTATCTGATTTTAAAACACTTTTAAACCTATGTGCATTTTAACTTCAAACCTCTTTTAATTATTTTAAGAAAGATTTCAACGTCATCTAAAATATGTCTTTGGATCGCTCCACATGAAATGCACCCACAATTTTGAAACACATTTTATTCAAAGTTATAAGGATTTGGATTTGGGTCACATGAAATGCACACCCGAGTTTAGGAAGGTAATATTATTAAAATAACGCGCCTAAAGCAACTATGCGTTTTTAATTTGCGAGGACCATGAAGATTTGCTAAATGGCACGCTTCGGATTCTAAGGATTTATACAAGATTGATTAAATGAGGGCCACACAATTGTCATTTTTGTTTGCATTGGCATACCTCAATTCTAAATTAAAAGGATTAATTCAACTACATTCGGAGGGCCATAACTGTTTGTTTTATCTAATTTAGCTCACCTACATTAGCTTAAGAAGCTCTGTTGTTTAACCAATTACGATGAGTTAAATTAACCAAGAGGAAGGCTGAAGGTTTAAGGGGAGGGGCTTGGGCTAAGTGCGAGGCCCAACAGCCTGACCTGGCTGCCCAATTGGTAATTCTTAAAGCCACCCGCACTGCCCTAAATGATGAGGCCTGCGATTTTATTTCAAATAGACTCATGGTCCAAGGCTGACAGTGTGGCCCAAATCTTTGGGAGCTAAGGGCTGAAGAGTAAAGACTTTGAGTCCCCATGCACGCAAATAGCATACGATCCCAACAAGGCTCTCAATAGTAAAGCATCATTTAACAATCATACTCAAATCGATTTTCAACTAACTTCAAAAGGAAATTACAAGATTTTAAAATTAACTAACCCCTATTCAATACGTATAACAACGGAGGAAACCCTTTGGGAATGTCCATTAACAAACGTGAACCCAAACCTCAAACTCAAAATTAGATATGCTCACAAACAAATGAGTAAAATTAATACATAGCTTGGCTTTGAAATGACCTGGACTATTCCGCTACTTAGACAGTATACTCAGCTATATTTAATAAAGAATCAAATCATGTTCTCATTTTTTAAACTCAAAATAAGGTCTCCAGGAGACTTGATTTGCTAATTAGCAAACCTCCAAACACCTTTAGACTCCGAGAAATCAGAGAACTAGAAATCCTTAAACCAAATTGATAAGCATAATTCTCATAGAGCTCTCCAACCAATTATTTTAATAATGCTACCAAACAAATGGAGGTGACAACAATGCAACCATCTAAACTCATGAAGGATAAATTGGTACCAACTAAGATTAACAAAGGGAAACAAGAGCCCTACTTGCAGCTTTAAAGTGAGCCTCCAATGTTCATAGTATATGATTGATTGACATACCAAAATAGAGAGCACAAATGAACTAATCAAGACAAAAAGCAAAACAGCAGAGAGGGAGGTAGCTCGCAGAACATCTATTTAGCTATATTGAGCTTAAATCTAGAAAAATGAAACCAAATAAAGCTGGGGACAGCAACACATCAACCCAGACTAAAACTAACTACAAAAGAGCAATGCTAAGCAAAATAAAATCATAAATACAAACCAGTTCAACTAAACTCGTAATAGAAGGCCGAAAAAACATGTTTGAGCTTATAATTTCCATCTTTAGGTGGAATGTAAAAGTGTACCTGGAAATTGAAAAGAAATATAGAAATGAAGAATCAACAGCAGAACAATAGCAGGAACATCGTTCAACAGTAAAATCAGCCGAGAAGTAACCAAGGAAAACCAACTTTAAATCAAATCTGAACTAGTAATAGTATCAAATAAGGCCCAGTAATCAAAACATAACCAAAACTTGAACCCAAACACTTGGATACCAACCAAAATTCAAATCATTTCAACCCCTATTATTCAAGAATTATTTTAGAAGTGAGAACCTTTGGAATCACAGGAAATTCTGCAATGGAGCAGTAAAAGTTCTTGGGTTGTTTCTTGGCCGTTTCAAAAATTCCAGATTTTTATCTCCCAAGGTCTGCCTTGAATGGCAAGATAGGATGCCTTTATAGGCAAGAAAAGTAGGACAACCTAGACAATTTATTTTTGCACTTAGACCCTTTTTTAATTTTGCTTTTTGCTTAAAAACCCTAGGTAATTATCTAAAAATCAATTTAAACCCCCATCCCAGCTTCTAGGAAGCTTCCCAATTAGTTACCAAAAGATTCCCAACCCCAAATTTCCCAAACTACACCCTACAACCCCTAGTTTTTTTAAACTTAGTCTCAAATATCTAATCTTCAACTCATGGATCAATTTTAAAAAGGACCCCGTCTAGATTATGGGCCTGCATACTCTAGCCCACTTTCGTCATCTTCAGGCCATTTAATCATCGAGCATTGAATCTAGATGCACAGGGTTGTCTGGGCCAAAGAAAGAAAAGAATGCAAGGGAGGGAGAGAACTGAGTCCAAAGGGCTCAATTGATTCCAAAAAATAACAAACTCAATTAACCTATCAGCATTTATAAACCAAGTAAATGAATTTGAACAAGACATCCAACCGGGATGCTTAACAACATTTGGCCCTAATAAACTTAAACAATTTTAATACTTAACTATGAACACCAACCGAATTAATTCAAACCCCTTCGACAACAACAAACAAATATTAACTCGTAACTACTGCATACACCAAACTAATTAAAAACAGAAACAGAGGAGCAATAAAAGGTAGAATGAAGATGGAGAAGAAACAAACTCCAGAAAGACATGGTCAAGGAATACCTAAGGTCGAAGATCATTGGCTTGAAAAGCTTAACCAACAGCCTTCTATTCGACCCAAAACTGGTATTAGTTGCATGTTCTCTTTGAGAACACTCGAACAATGCTAGTTCCAGGCCCAATCGTTCGTGGAAACTCAAAAGCTGGGAAGGTCTCCTTATCTCTGTTTTTTAGAAATGTGACTGAACCAATTTGGAGAGGAATTGGGGAGAAGGGGTGGTGGATTGGGGCTCAAGGGTGAATAGTGTTTGTGGGGTTAGGTTTTGGTGGTGTTAGGGGAGGTCAACCACCTATAAAAATGGTGGAAATCTTAAGGCTGCTAGGGTTATGAGAGACGAGATGCAAGAGAGACAACAGATGGGGAACTGAGTTCATCTCTATGAATTTTAGGACCTTCTTAAGTGGGTAGAGGAAGGCTTTAGATCGTTGGATGAAACAAATTGAAAGGCCAGATTTACCGAATTCAAACGGCGTCGTCTGGTTGGGAGATGGAATTGGACCGGGTATTGGGGGATTGGGCTGGATGTTGAACGGGTAAAAAGACATTGTGCTTGAGAGTTTGAATTAAGACGGCCCAAAAACTGGACTTTCGTTTCTTTTATATCTCTTTTCATTTTTCTTCATTCTGATTTTCCTCTTTTTTTCAATAGTAAATTAAAGAATAAAATCCGAAATTTAATCACCAAATCAAATCATCCTATACAACCACTAATTGATTCCAAATAATAACTATCACAAGTAATTAAAATAAATAAATTAAACGAAAAACAACTCAAAATCAAAGTTAAAAGTAAAAGGTGCAAATTAAACCATTTTTGTGGTTTTTCCTTTATAAAACAACTAATTACTTAATTAATCCTAAAATGTTAAATTAAATTCTAAATAAAAATGCACATATTTCTTGTATTTTTCATTAATTAAGTAAAATAAACATGCACAGACAAATTGCAACAATGATAGAAAACGCCCCGAAAATCCACAAAATTGCAAACAATGAAAATATTATTTTGTTTTGAATTTATGGGAGTAATTCATATAGGGCAAAAATCACGTGCTCACACTTATCTTTGGCCCTTAGTACTTCATTGAAGTCCCCCTACCAACTAGCTTCCCTTATAAGCATCAGAGATAGTTCTAATCTAGTCTCGTAAATCCCATAATTTAGCATAGGTGTTGCTGCCATATATTGCAGTGAAAAGCCTAGGGGTGGAAGAGGGAGTTATCTTGACCATGACATTGATGCCCTAAGGAGTTGTGGAGACTTCATCAATCTTCAACATGTCATCTTTCCACAGGATGACAATGCCTATTGACAGGCCTACATCAGGGTTCTGAATTTTTCCTGTGAATCCCAACTCCTAAATGAGGTGCTTGTGCTCAGCCATCCTGGTTTCGAAGAGGACCAACATGGAAGACTTGTGTAGCTTAACCATCTCATCACAATGTCTCCTAAATTCCTCATTATTACCCCCCTTTAACACTTAAGATGATGAAATTCATCAGTAACCTTGGGTTGGTTTGTGGCTTCCTTTTAAGACATTTGGATTTTTTTTTCATTGTTTGGGTCTCTGGATTCTCCATCCCAGCTGTAGTTAGAGGAGTTAACTGGACCATTACTGATTTTACTTTCACAATCTAGTCTCTTGATTTTTGCTCTAAGGTTATCTTATGCTTACTCCATACATTACCATGCTTCTTGGGCATAGTACGATAAGCATTTCTTCCCTAATCCCTCTAAACTCTATTATTTCCTCCTATTTTAGGAGCACAGCTTTGGTCGTTGGCACTCCTAGTCTTGCTGTCATTTCCTTTAATTTTGTGTTGGTGGCCTCTAGGTGCTTATGGACATTTTCTAACCCTATCATTTGTGATGGGGTCATTGTCCTCACTGGTATTAATAGAGAGAAGAGGGGTTGGGGATCCCCTCCTCTAGGGAGACTAGTGGGAAGAAAGTAAGGGTATGACTTCTCTGCTGCATGAAAAGGCTCAACTGATTTGTTGTCAGTATTTGCTGGCTCAGTGCATGTTGAGCTTGCATGAGAGTTTCCAACCACAACCGGTGACCGTAGTTTAGCAGGGCATGGTTCAAGATGGTTGTGACCAATTTGGCCAAGTAGTGTAGGTTTTGAATGACCACTGAGATGGGCATTGTCCCTATCGAGAGGTTCAGGGGAAAAGTAATACCATGCAGTGTCATCTCCAACCATGAGGTTGGAATATGGTCCATGGGGAGTGAGGTAGATGATACCCTTATCTAGTTTGGATCCTCCCCTAGCTCTACATGTTGTTGTTGTTTGTTGGGTTGTTTTGTTTCCCCTCCATTTTTAGTGTCTACATTGGTAGTGGAGTTTACCTCAGTAGTTGTGCATTCTTTTCCTTTTAAGCAAGGACCTTTGTCATTGTATTTTCGTGCATGGAGATTTCTCATCATTAGAGATCTTTTAGAGGCGATGATGTCAGTCAAATTAGTAGAGGGAAAATGATGAAGGGACACAAGGTTGGTTATAGTGTGAGAGGGAAAGTGAGAATGAGTAATTAAATCCCTCCCTTTTTGCACAATGTTAGTAATATTGCTAGAGAGGTTGGGCTTAGCCCTATATGTGGACCTTAGAAATTGACTTGTGTCAGATCAGGAAGTATCAGATTTAGGATTTCATATTGGGTATTTTTCATAACTGATATGGGTGCGTGTTTCCTTCCTTGGGCCATGTGAGATGCGGTAGGTGCATGTGGGGTAGAGGGCACGTGCCCTGCGTGTATTCTAAATTAGACAGGATGTAAATTGTGCAGTTTGTTTGGGCTGTACACTTGAGGCCCAGACAGATGTATCTTGGGCCATATGGCCTAAGATGCCTGTGTTGTTGGTGTTAGTTAGACGAAGCCCGTGTGGTATCTATTGGGCCTACCATATTGGGCTCATATTTCCCTCAGCCCTAACGCCTCCATGTTCCACAGTCATGCTACCGCCCTCACCCTCATTAATGTCACTAAAGATAGAAGACTTACCTGAATCTGGTGGCTGCTTTTCGCTCCCTAGTTTGTTCTATGTTGCCTGTGGTCGTACTTGGGCTTTGAAAGCTTCTATTATCCCTTACCGTTTTGCTTTTCATGAGAACTCCACCACTTTCCAGTCGCCATTCTCATTGGTACTGTTTGCTCTCGTGGACGATTCTACTATGTCATTTGCCCCTATTTGTCATAGATTTGGCATTTCCTGAGAAGATGGCCTAGTCGCCCACAAACTTTGCACATGATTCCCTCCCCTTTATATTCAATTGGTTGCTTATGTTCACCAATTAGTATCATTGTTTAGAGGAGTAATTTAATGGGTACTTGGATGCAAATATGTGCATATCAGCCTCTTAAGGTGGCAGAGGTGCACGTATCGATTTTCAGCAGCCTACCAACCCTACTCCCCACCCTTTTCGGGATCTCTCTATCATAGAACACCATGGGTAATTATGAATGTTAGATCTAGATGGTGGTGGCGTGTATTTTTTATTTCACCGGTACGAAGTTGAGTTCCAAATTTCTTATGGAGAGGAAGTGTCCCATGATGAACCATTAGCCTCCGTGCAATGCCATCATTATGTTCTCTTCTTTTTCAAATTTCACCATAAAGAAAGTCCAGCCTAGATCTATTAGTGTCAGATGTTCACTGGGATTCCCATAGATGTTGCAATTTTAATTTCAATAGGTGACAGGGTACTTTTTTCCCAAAGATCTTGATGATTGATGAGAAACGCCATGGGTGGTAGAGTCTATTTTTCTGTTCTTGGATAATGGTTACAATTGTGTTGTCTGTGGTGGAATTGAATGCTGCCTCTGGTTGGTGGTACTGGTATTGTATGTGCTTGACTTTGTCAAGTTCTTGTCCGTTAGTATTTCCTTAAAGGTGTTAAGCTTTTCTTGGTGAGTTAATTCAACTTCCATCGGTGTTGAATTTGTGTCCAGCGGGTCAGGGGGTTTTACTGTAGGTGGTGATAGTTTGTCCTGTGCAAGGGGTGGGAATAGGGCCATCAGGGGGGGGGGGGAGAGAATAATTGTAGAGCGAGTTTTTAACTCCTATGTATGTAGAGGTCCTTTCACCCCTCTATTATAGAGAATATCTTCCAAAATTATCTCTCTCGCTTCAATCAGTCGTACATAAGAGTGATCAATATCATTCTTCATTTTATTCTAGAGGCTATGGTCTATATCCTCCTTTGTGTACTAGTTCTTTTTGATAATATACAGGTTTGGGGTCTAACCTAAACCCCATCATCCACCAGTGGTGGACTTTTATTTTTATTAAAAAGAAAAATGCTCAATGACATATTTAGACTATTTCGCATAGTTCAAAAATAAATCTGATCTCTTTTTTTAGTATAAACAGGTCACGTGTTTGAAAGCTTTTGTCGCTAGTCAATAACAAAACATATAAGGGTGTGTTTGGTATCAAGGAAAATGTTCCACGAAAAATATTTTCATGAAAAATGAGTGGTTTTATGACTTATTTTTCCTAGTTTAGTTGGTGAGTGAAAACAAATTCGAAAAGTATTTTCTAGCGATTGGTTAAATAGTAAAAAATATATTTTAGGAAAATATTTGCCTATGCTACTTTCCTTAGGGGTGTCAATGGTTCAGTTCAGATGGTTATTTTATAAAATTTATACCATACCATTTTTTGATTATTCTATTATGTATAACCAAAATTAGACTTTTCGAAACCGTCTCAATCATATCAGTTTCTCTTCGGTATTGGTACGGTTTGGTTAATTTTTGGTATTTTTTTAATATCATATAAAATTCACTAGTAGAAATAGAATGCAATAACATACGTTCTTTAATAGGATTTAGCAAAACTCTCTAGATATTTTTACTGTTTAAAGGCGATGAATTAAAAAATAGATGGCTAGAGTATATATTTATCAACTATTTTACAACAACGTAAAAGAAATCAAACAAAGACAAAGAAAATATAAATCACACGAGTTGAAAGATATACCAAGATGAGACTCAAGAATAAAGTCTATAGAAGATAAAATATTCAAATAGATAAATCTAAAATATATGAAAGGAAACATATTCAATACATTATAGTTTGCTACTCATAATCGCTAGAATACTCTGTATCTTGCTAATAAAGATAATTGAAATAACTTAGTTTAAGTAGAAGTAGCATAATAGGTTTTAGGAATTAGTATTTTGAGTTTAATTGCTTGTAGTAGTTTTCATAGTTTCAGGGCCTAAAGAAAACTTAATGCATTATTATTTTTAAACTTACCAAATAAATATATTTTCCACATGTAAAATTTATTTGGTACAGTTCAGTATTTTTTAAGTTTATTTTTACAAAATAAAAAATCTATCCTAATTATCGATGCAATTATAGATTTATATAAAAACATACGGTTTCTTAAAAAGAAACCTAAAAATCGGTTTGGTGTGGTACGATTTCGGTTTAATCGATTTTCGAATATTCATTGACACCCTTAAGTCTCTCCTCACTCACTCACTTCCCCTAAGTCCCCATGTTTCCTGTGCTCTCCTCCTCCCCCTCCAAATACCCAAAAAGAGTTAAAAAGAGTTCTTTCATACCAAACACACCCTAATTCATTTATATAAAAACAAGAATATATTAGACTCCAACAATTAATAGAGGGCAGACTTAGCTAAACGATGCGCATCTGAATTAAAAACAAAGGAATATAGCGAGAAATTTGTGATACTCCTCAAATTTGGTTTTCAACTTTCAAACTCTCTATTTCATATTTGAAATGGAAATAGTCGACCAAATTGTACAACAAATATTTATTTAAAATAATCTCCTAATATTATTCCAAATACTTAAACCAATCTTTAACATTTCTTTTGTTTTTTTTCCCGACGAATCAAAAGAAATTAGAGAAACAATCACCTTTTGAAAATGTAATATACTTAATTTTATATTTTATATGGGTCAAATCTGACCATGGGTTGGTCGTCCCTAAGAGGAACGATATGCGGTAGACCAAGTTGTGGTTGTGGTCACGAGGCAAGATAACAAAGTGCACCTCGGCCATCGTCGAGGTCAAATCATCGGAGATCTTAGGTCACAGTACAAATGTAATAGTCGAGTGAGCAGTAGAGGGTACGGCTGTGAGAAAGTATAATGGTCAAAGACTATTGGGTAAAGAGGAAAGTTGTTGATATAAATAGGGGGAACTAAACACAAAAAGGGCAGGCCACAACAGAAAAACTAAAAAGAAGAATCTCTTGGTGATCAACGAGTCCCCCTCTTCCTATTCCTTGTTCCCATGATCAAGACATCAGTATGCCCTAGATTTAAGCTTATCCCTTATGTCTGATGTACGAATATTACATGAAGAAATATTACACATTATTGTTCTTCTTTTATTTTGGCATTCTATTTGATTATATCTGAAGTTAATTATGTTTGGCTGAGATTTACCCTCTACAATACTAGTAGCTAATTTAGCAAAAAGGTCTTTATACTTTTTGCTCGAACAATTTGGCACCGTCTGAAAAATTTCTTAGCTAACTTTCTTAGTTTCCTTCAGATCTAGAACCGGCAAAACATTACCACCTACTCGAAAAAAGTGATAAATAAACCTTCGAGACAATTGTACTAATCTTGGTCAGATTTCTACACAAAAAGTAGAAGTTATAACCAATATCTAGGAAAAACCCACATCTTGCCTATTGCGGTAGGTTTAAGCACGAGAAATGCACGTTCAAAATAGGATCATGGTCATCTGGCATAGACACATCCTCATTCGACGCATTTACCATATATATTGACCCGTATTTTCATCCTTGAAGATGAGACAGAAGCTTGTTGTGTGGTCCTTAGAAAGAATGGGTACTTCCTTCTCTACTTTCACATCCCCACCCCCTCCCCCTCCCCCTGCCGCCCTTACCCCCCAGTGCATTGGATGGTCTATGAACGAATTATGACATGTTTTCCTCGTTGTTGGTACATATCGAATGAGACCGGACCAGGACTCAATTTTAATACTTCAGCAAGGGAGGTGGGCCCAACCCACGTGAAGCCTAGACGCTGTTAACAATGGAGTTGAACATAGCCACAGAACCTAAAACCACCATTCAAACACCAGGTAGAGCAAGTAATACTCCAACACGGAGAACCCTCTTCCACTAACTCGTTGGGTAAAGATACGAAAATACCATTTTGGTTTATCCCCTCTTTTGTTGGTGTAAACAGGAATGGAAGCACTTGCATGGGCAAGCACGAATGGGCATCCCAACTAAAAACAATAGAAGGAAAACTACTACAATACAATCAGAATGCCGCCCACCTCAAATGTTTCAAGTTTTGAAAAGGGACACCCCTCGAGTCGTACTATTTTTCCCTTGACTAGGTTGTCCCAATTGGGTTTTCTTGGAGAGATTTTCAACGAGGCGACGAAGGGTACATGTCACGTCCCAAACCGATGGGCCACGATGAGCACCCAGTACCTTACTCACGAATACCAACATAAAGAATCATACTATCATAGATAACTAAGCTGGAGGGGCTGCCGTGATAGGTAGAATACAACATGTAATACCCACTTATACATAAGACCTATGGGCCTCTAAAAACAAAATAATCGCTTATACACTTAACATAGGCCTACAAGTCCATACAATATTTTACGTACATGGCATATGTTTACAAGCCTCTAAGAGTATACACTTAACATAAAGGTCGGAAAAAGGCCCCGCCATACAAAACGATACGCATCTAAGTCATACTGACCAAACAAGCAACTCTGGAGCAAATGGAGTGCACCAACATCTTCCGCTGAGCTAATAGCCTACTTAGAGGACTCTCGAGACCTCGGGGCACGAAATGCAGCGTCCCTAAGAAAAATGGACGTCACTACAAATAATGTACCGAGTATGCAAGAAATAAACATTAGAAAATAATAGACATGAGAGAAATATGGAGTAAAGACTCGACATGTGAGTCTGAATAACTCTGTAAATCATGAAACACTCAGTGCCACACATATGCATATGAATATCATGTAGTGCATAGGTAAATATATTCATAACATCATCAAGCCTCTGAGGGTATCCTATCATATCATCTCGGCCACTGTGGGCAAAATCGTCAATGTATACCAGCTGATCAGGTGCTGTGCGTATATAACGTCATAACCTTTCATATATATATATATATATATACACATATATGCATACACGCGTATATATGGTCATGGGTTAATGTGTATGTATAAATGCATGAAATGCATATGAAATACGTTAATAAAATCTCTTGGTACATCATAAGACCATCATGCCCCTGATTAATATTATGAAGTAAACTTTTTCAATTTACGTATTTTTCTAAGACCCATGAAGAGATGATAAAATAATAAGAAATATGGGAATTCAAGAATATAGGCACCTTTAATACTTCTATGAATGGAGTCATTTATGAAAGTTATGCATTTTCTCATTTCGTATGTATTATACGGATCATTCCAAAAAGAAAGAAGGGATAGCCTTAACATACTTGGAGTAGGAAAAATTCGTGCGATATTCTCAAAAAAAATTACACCGTACTCCTTTAGAACAACAAAATTTTACATTGCAAATAATATTCTTTGGATTCCTTTTTGTTGCAAGAACTCATGTTCTTTTTGTGGGGAAATTGGTAAGGAGTTATATTGAAAATCACATGTGATTGTAAAATTTCGAGAATAACTTTGTTGAAATCTTTACTAGAGGTCTATTTTTAGATTTTGAGTTAGAAAAATGTTATATGAATCAAAATGAAGTTACTTTTAAGCTATTGTTAATTTTTGAATCCATTTAGCCAAATGTTGCCAAAGTTTATGTCACTTAATGTTGCCACCTTTCAACCAAGATTGTTAGTCATATACTTTGAGTGGAGGCTACCACATCATGTAACTTAGTACTTATCAATTATATTCCTGATTAATTAGGTAATGTCCTGTTACCTGGTAATTTACCAATTACCCACATAATTAAGAATTATCTTAAATTACTTAAAATACTATTCACTTTTCACATACCTTATACACTTTACTATTAGGGTCATGTGGTACTTGGTATGGTACAAGCCCATAAATACCGAATATTTTAGCTCAGGCCATATTTTATCCTGACATGCCAAATATGGATGAAAATTTATTTTCTTTGAGTTGCTCCCCCCAAACATTCACGAATTTACTCGTTACTTATTTGAAATAACATAATCCTTATAATCTCTGAATAATATTTTCCTTGGACTAATTTCAACTACCTTAAAGGGACTAAATACACCGAAACTTCTCCAACATATGTATGAAACAGACATGTATAGTATTCTCCAGTGAATAAAATAAAGAAACATTTTGTACTCCCTATCAAGATATTCTCCAATGCAAGAAAAATTGAGCAAACTAGGACTTGCCCAGAAAATGCAAAGTGTTCTCCAATACAAGAAAATTAAGGAATCTGAGACTCACCCAGAAGATGCAATGCGTTCTCCAATGCAAGAAAAGTTAAGCAAAGCTGGGAATCCCCTAGAGAACACCCAATATTCTCTAGTCATAATAAAACAGATTACGCCAGGATTCACCGTGGTGTATGAACAGACAGTACGACGACCTATGAAATTCTCAAAAAACTAAGGAAATAACGGGTTAACATTTCAACATTGGTTCGAAATGACACCCATATGGCCAAAGGCCATTGCCAAAAGAAGATTTTGACCTTGTTCAAATTAAAGGGGTTAACATTTTTAACTTGGTTCAAGATGACACCTTTACAGCCAAAAGCTATTGCTAAAAGAAAATTTTGACCTTGTTCGAATTACAACATGTTAATATTTCAACCTTGGTTCGAAATGCAACTGCTACAGCCAAAGGCCATCACCTAAAGAATAATTACACGTCTTCGAATTAAAATCGGTTAACATTTTGATCTTAGTTCGAAATAACACCCCTACGACCAAAGACCATTGCCAAAAGAAGAATTCGACCTTGTTCGAATTACAACGGGTCAACATTTCATCTTTGGTTCTAAATGACACCCCTACGGACAAAGGCCATCGCCAAAAGAAGAATTCAACCTTATTCAAATTACAACATATTAACAATTTGAACTTAGTTCGAAATGACACCCATACGGCCAAAGGCCATCGCCAAAGGAAGAACTCGACCTCGTTCGAATTACGACGGATTAACATTTCAACCTTGGTCCGAAATGAGACTCCTATGGACAAAGGCCATCGCCAGGAGAAAATAAGTTTCTTTCCTTTCGAACTTGTTCAAATACATAAAATAAGGAAAAGCTAACTTTTCCTGAATCAGTAAGTCTGAATTAATCTCATCCTAAATGGTAAATTCGAATTCAACCCCATTTGAATCAAAGATGACTCTACCTAGATCGGCAAATCAAAAAACAATCTCATCTAAGTATACGAGCCTGAAACGGCCCCATTCAAACTCACATGATGAGACCTCACTCGATCCATACAAGGCCAGATTCCTAAATTTTTGAGAAACCAGAGACTCGCCGTACAGAAACCTAAAGGTCTACGCCAAAACAAAAGAGGTAGCAAACAAGGAGGGGAAGAAAAGTCAAAATATGTACAAATACGAAACTATTATTTCATTTATTCGTACATGCACGACATTCGCACCTTATACAAGGCCAA
Source organism: Nicotiana benthamiana (assembly GCA_034376525.1). Taxonomy (NCBI): domain Eukaryota; kingdom Viridiplantae; phylum Streptophyta; class Magnoliopsida; order Solanales; family Solanaceae; genus Nicotiana; species Nicotiana benthamiana. The sequence goes on along the minus strand of CM067327.1, from coordinate 27,087,271 downwards.
AACATGCCCAAAGAAAAATAGACAAAAATGAACAAACAAAAAAATATATGCACTAAAGTAGTAACATTTTTTCACTCGGCGTCATCACCATTGTCCTTCCTATCATTATCTTCAAGGTCATCCTCAATATCAATGTCCTCGTCGGCCTCCGGTATTGCAGGGTCATAGTCACAATAGACTCGAGCCTCTTGTGCCTTCGCCCAGGCTCCTTCATAAGCGGCCTCAGTAACATTGCCTGCCTCCCACAAACTCCTGTATATGTCTGGTTGGGCTTTGGCATGAACCCTAAGCTCATGCAATTGTGTGAGGAACTGCAGCCGAGGCAGATCCAACTTAGGCAAACAATTGCGCCTTTTCAGCCTCGAGGATAGCGTCCCAATCTCCCAAATCAAAGTTTCCCCGTCAATCTCACCGATATGCTTTTCGATCCTTGCTTCCCTTAGCGTGGTCGTTGCCCTCTCGGATTCCTACTCCAATATAAGAACACGGATGGTGCCCTCCAATGCCGCCGCCCTTGATGAAGCCGACACTCGAGCATTCTTGGAGATCTCCAACTCGAGAACTTTTCTCTCCATCTCGGCTAACTTTCCCATCCATTTCAAACTCAATGCCTCGACTTTGACGGCATTCTGATCAATCTCGGCTTGCAATGATGGAACCTTCGCTTGGAGATGCTCACACTCTACAGCAACCCCCTTTCCCAACTCAAGTTCCAAGTCCTTTGTATAAAGTAGCTCCTCGAACTCACTACATCTGCGAATGGACTGAATCAAGTCCTGATCCCTCTTTTTCGGCTCCTCCCTAAGAGATTGACTGTCAGTGATCGCCCTGATCCGCTCATGCATCTTATGACACTTGATTCGAAGGTGCAAATATTTTTCCAGCATCTTCAAAAATATCTTGGCTCGGGTCTCGGATCTGCGATCATTCTCAATCTCCAGCATGTAAGACTAAAAAAAGAGGGGAAAGAGTAAGTGAAGGCCAAGGCTGTAAAAAAGGGACGAAAAAAAACAAAGAGAAGAAACTTACTCTCAAAGCCATCACGTCCATTTCCTATGATAATTCAACGTCGCTAATATCCCGAGGAGCTTCACACTCTGCCGCAGAGCATAGAAGATCGAACTTTAGCAACAGTCCATCCGTGTCTCGCTGGAGGTTAAGATCTAATGGGATCGCAAGTATTTGTGAATGACCTCCTACCCTAACCATAGTACAGGTAAAGCCCTCCTTGAACATCCTAATATTGTCAGGATCAAGGTCGAACTCAAACTCATAGTCGCCCACGATAATATCGTTTACCCTCTCCACGGCAGAAGAAGAGGCGCGATTCAGCCCGGATGACAAAAGGGCACCCAAGACATTGATAGTAGCTTTAGGACTCTGTTGTCCGTCGCACTAGCCTATCAATCACTCACAATGGGTGTAGCCTCTACCACTGGGTTTACCTTTGATCACACCCAACTATGCCTTATAAAAAGGACACGCGGACGTTGCAAATATAATCTAAGTATTTAGCCCAGAGTCGAACCCACAAGGAATTAACCTATCAATTACTTCTTGTTAGACTTACCAAATTCCACGAAATCAACTTCCTAAATGTTGTAAATAAAAATTGCGGGTATTTCTACTACCTACGAATGAATATAAATAAGCAACAGAAAACTAACTATGATTGAGTTTGTAAACAATTAGAGAAGGTTATAAAGTTATAATTTCCCATATTGATGGAATCCCTTCCGGTTATGTTTCATATAGATTCACCATATCATCTCTATCAATCATGATCCATATAATTACCATAAAACTCTACCGAATAATCATGTTAAATTACCAGACGCACTCTCCCGAGATATGCTAGCGGGCGTTGTTTATTACAGCTCACGTTAGATTGCACCCAAGGCTTCGTTATCCCTAATCTTGCCTATAAACCCGAAGTTATTTTCTCTAGACTAACTTCCCTCAAAAAAATTGTCTAAAGGATCCGTCATCAGGAAGAGTCTCTATATTTCCTTTTTTTCTCGACTTAGTCCATCAAGAACCCCGCCGAAAGAGATCCGTCGCCGGGACAAGTCACTTACCTATTTCAACTTACCTAAGAACTATTACTCAAAACACCAAAACAATCAAGGCAAATCAAACAGTCAATTGGTACAAGTACATACATACAGTGTAGTATCCCCCACCCACATTTAGAATGTAGACATGTCCTCATGGCTAAAAAATTAAAAGAACGGTGAGGTAAAGGAACTTCCCTGAAAAATCACTCCTGATCAGAGACGGTGTCTGGGTTCATATTGCAAGCACGACCCAGAGCTCTCAACCAGCCTAAGAATTTATTTTTTCACTTCACCTGCTGGCCAGCCACCGCATTGACACAGGAGCCTAAATCAGTGACTGAGGTATGCAACCCACTCATATCCTGCTCCAAAGCTATCATGCGGGTGCTCCGGTAGGGCTGTGATGGGCCTGCCTCATCAACTCTCGCAAGTGGGGTAACCTCGGCTACCTCAGCATCATCATTTGATTCATCATCGGAGTCATCAACATTCACCATCGGCTCTCGTCCAATACCAATTTTCTTGCCCGGAACGGGGCTTTTAGGGGCAATTTCCCATCAACTCGAAGATCTTCAAGGACTCTAGCAAGACGGCACAGTCGGGTGATCAACAAAGGGAAGTAGTGGCCCTTGAGTAGCTCAGGTGATCTAATGAACATCTCATCATGGATGAGTTGGTTGACATCAAAGTCCTGGTGTGTCATAAGGTTGTAGATAGCCGCTGCCCATGGACCATTGACATCAGTCGTGTTGCTGGCCAACACTTTGCCTCCTAATTAAGGGACTGAGAGTTCAGAGTGATCAAATGCTTTATCCATATAAACGACTTGTCAGGGATACAAAGGACAAAAAGAATTGGTGTCCAATAAATCTTGGGCCGGGGATAAGCTATATAAGTATCCATCTCACCCGTAAATGCAGGGAGACGATACACCTGGTGGATGGCCTCGATAGACGCATTTACCCGGGTATTGCACACAGTAACAACCCCATTTTCATGTTCCGAAAAGTTCGCATAAAACTCTCTCACAATCTGAATATTAGCCTCCTCCGGTACCTCGAAAAAGATTTCCAACTGACACCTCCTCAACTCATTGAATATATTCGGGCACTCCACCTCTAAGGCTACCCAGCCAATATGCACCTCATGTAGCAACTTCTTAGTTGCCTTTGCATTGTACCTGTCCTCTACCGATTTGGAGACAAACCTAGTGCTGTCAAACTGTGGTGCACCGGCCTGACTCCTAGCTCTCGAGGAGCTTCTCGGTCCACTAGCGGAGGGCCTAGTGGTATGTCTCTTCCTAGATGAACTCATTGTACATGTCAAATAGAGAAACGCCTATTAGTAAGTGTGTGAATTGTGTGACTATGGGTGGTTACTTGGAATTCACCACAACCATGTCACATTAGCCCCTTATAACTTCATTAGGGAAATTCCCCAAACACCTTGTGGGCAAGACAAAGTCTAAATACATATAGCCCATAATGTTACATTAATTCCTCCCCAAATCAAAGATTCGAATACACCATCACACCTCATGAAAATTCATTCAACATCCACCACATACAGCTTTCCACCAGATTAAACACACAGCCCCTTCACCAATCATTCTTAAAAACGAAATTCACAAGAAAAATAAGGATAAGCTAACAGAAATATACTAATAATTACTACACCACAACAAAATTAAACTAGCATATACTACAACAAAATACATAAAGAAAAGAGATGGGAGATATGAGTATTACATACCTGGAAGGGTGAAGGAGTGAAAGGTATAAAGATGGGGGAAGTGGGATGAGTGAAGAAGAAGAAGAAGAGAGGAATAAGAGAGGGATTTGGGATTTTGGGGAGTTAGGGTTTAGAGAGTGAGAGAGACAGAGAGAGAGGTTGAGAGTTAGAAGAGGGGAGCGAGTATGTGAGTGAAATAATAATTGGGGGGGGGGGGGGGTCTGATATTATGTGATGGGGGTTTTTTTGAAAAAAATGAAAACAAATTTAAAAAAAAATAAAAATCTACCAACCTGATGCCGACGACCGAAGTCGTACTGCGGTCCCACCGCGGTTGCGATCCCACCACGGTTGTGGTGAGGCGAAAAACTGAGGCAGTGTAGTTAGCATTCACTGGATCTTACCATGGTCCCACCGTGGTCGGGGTGGACTGCCCAGTTCCGAGGAAGAATACTCGCCTCTCACCGCGGTCGTGCCGCGGTTTCAGTGCTAACACTTTTTTTTAATATGAAATTACAAGAAAACATTATCAACAACATTCGTGGGTTGCCTCCTACGCAGCGCCTGATTTAATATTGTGGCACTACGCAGACAATCGCATTTCAGGCTCGCTCGACCTCTGAGGTTCTGTTAGTTGAATCTCTAACACTTCCTTTGGTTCTTTCATGCTTGTGTCAAGCTTCAGTTTCTGCCCAATCGCTCTAAATATGTGAGAGTCTTTCTCAAAGGCAATTTCCACAGCTCCCGACGGGAATACTTCTACCACCCTAAATGGTCTAGACCATCATGACTTGAGCTTCTCCGGGAATAACCTTAATCTTGAGTTATAGAGCACTGCCTTGTCCCCCTGGTTAAAATGTCGCTCAACAATGTTCTGATCATGCAATCTCTTCATTCTTTCTTTGTACAACCTTGTGCTCTCAAAAGCCACATATCTGAACTCGTCGAGCTCATGCAATTCAGCAATTCTCGTTGTGCCCGCAGCTTCAATGTCTAGGTTCAACTGTTTTAGTGCCCACCAAGCTTTGTACTTAAGTTCCACTGGAAAGTGGCAAGCTTACCAAACACCAACTTATATGGTGATATACCAATTGGTGTTTTAAAGCATTTCTATAAGCCAAGAATGTATCATCTAGCTTTTTCACTCAATCAGTTCTTGTGGCGTTCACAGTCTTGGTTAGCACACTCTTTATCTTTCTGTTGGACACTTCAGCCTTCCCACTAGTCTGGGGATAATATGGGGTAGCAACCTTGTGGTTTACATCATACTTTGCTAGCAACTTCTCGAAAGCTCTATTACAGAAGTGGGTTCCTCCGTCACTGATAATTATCTTGGTGTCCCAAAGCGGGTGAATATGTTCGTCTTCAAAAACCCACCACCACTCTTGCATCGTTAGTGGGTAATGTTGTAGTTTCTACCCATTTGGACACGTAATCCACATCAACGAGTATGTATTTTTTGCCAAAGGAGCTGGCGAAGAGACCCATGAAGTCAATCTCCCAGACATCAAACACTTCCACCTCTTGAATTGGGTTCATGGGCATCTCATGATGACGGAAAATATTCCCGGTCCGCTGACATTCATTGCATCCCTTCACCCATCGGTGCGCATCTTTAAACATTATTGGCCAATAGAATTTGGCCTCTAGCATTTCCGCAGTTATCCTGACGCCTCCAAAATATCCTCCATATGCCGATGCGTGACAAGCCTGCAAACTAGAAGATTGTTCTATCTCGGGGACACACCTCCAGATTATATTGTCAACACATATTCTAAACAGATAAGGCGCATCCCAATAATACATGCGGCAATCACGATAAAACTTTTTCTTTTGTACAGATGAAAGGTCATTGGGAACTATACCGCTGGCCAGGCAATTCATAAAGTCTGCATACCATGGCGCTTCCTCAAGACTAGTAGCGAATAATTGCTCGTCTGGAAAGGTTTCCAGAATATCCTCAACGTCAACCGAGTATTTAGCTCCCTCAAGTCGTGATAAATGATCAACGACTTGGTTTTCTGTGCCCTTACGATCACGAATTTCGAGGTCAAATTCTTGCAGTAGCAACACCCAATGAATCAGGCGCGGCTTAGACTCTTTCTTCTCAATCAAGTACCTGGGAGCTGCATGATCAGTGTATACAATTACCTTAGAGACAATTAGGTATGATCTGAACTTGTCAAAAGCAAACACCACAACCAACATCTCCTTCTCAGTCACAGTGTAGTTCATCTAGGCTCCACTCAGCTTTCTACTAGAATAGTAGATTGGATGCATCCGCTTGCATTTGCGTTGTTCCAGCACTGCCCCTACTGCATATTCACTAGCATCATACATGAGTTCGAATGATTGCTCCCAGTCGTGGGGGGGGGGGGGGAGGGCAACAATGATAGGTGTTATGACCAACCTCTTTTTTAGCTCCTCGAATGCTACCCTACAATCATCAAAAAACAAGAAAGGGTGATCTTTTTCTAACAACTTACAGAGAGGGTTGGAAATTTTTGAGAAGTCTCTTATGAATCTCCGATAGAAATCGGCATGTCCGAGGAAGCTCCTGATTTCCTTGACTTAAGTTGGAGGGGGAAGCTTTGCTATCACATCCACTTTAGCACGATCCACCTCAATTATTTTGCTTGACACCTGGTGCCCCAAGATTATGCCCTTTTGTACCATGAAATGGCACTTCTCCCAACTAAGAACCAGGTTAGTCTCGATAGACTATTTCAGCACACGAGTCAGATTTATAAGGCACTCATCAAATGAGTCCCCACCACTGAGAAATCATCCATGAACACCTCCATTATGTCCTCTACCATGTTAGTGAATATGGCTATCATGCACCTTTGGAATGTGGTAGGTGCATTGCATAGGCCAAAGGTCATCCTCCGAAAGGCATAAATGCCATACGAGCAAGTGAAGGAAGTCTTCTCTCTGTCCTCTGGGTGCTATGGAGATCTGATTGTACCTGAGTACCCATCCAGAAAATAGAAGTGTGATCTCCCTGCCAATCTGTCTAACATCTGATCAATGACGGGAAGTCGGAAGTGGTCTTTCCAGGTGGCTAGATTTAACTTTCTATAATACATGCAAATTCTCCAGCCCGTGATGGTTCTCGTAGAGATCAGTTCATTGTTATCATTCTTAGCTACCGTTATCCTGCCCTTTTAGGTACACATTGGCCGGGCTAACCCAGCTGCTGTCAGATATTGGGAAAATGATTCCCATATCTAACCACTTTATCACTTTTTTCTTTACCACTTCCTTCATTTTTGGGATTAGCCTTCTTTGGTGTTCCCTGGAAGGTTTGTGTCCTTTTTCCAGCAGAATTTTATGCATACAGTAGGCTGGGCTGATCCCCTTAAAGTCTGCCATGGTCCACCCAATATCTGTGTTACACTCCTTAAGTATCTGCAAGAGTTGTTGTGCTTGCACATCTAACAAACTAGATGAGATAATAACAGGTAATATGGAGTCAGGTCCAAAGAACTCATACCTGAGATGGGCGGGCAGTGGTTTCAACTCCAGCTTTGGTGGTTCTTCAATGGATGGCTTGGCTGGAGAAGTTTCTCTATTTTCCAAGTGTAAGGGCTCAAATTCAAGAGTTATATCCCAGAACCCTCTGCCCTCTAATGCTAACACCCATTCTGCCAGTTCTTCTATATTTACCTCATCTAAATTCATCAGGCATGTAGCAAGAGGGTCCTCAATAGTCAGCATCTCATCATCAATATCTACGATTACATCCACGGCATCAATAAGAGAGCAATTGGCAAATTCACTTGGTCACCTCATAGATTTCTGCACATCGTCGTTCAATCTCATCTTGAGCTCCCCAGTCTCACATCAATGAGAGCTCTCCCCATGCCCAAGAACGGCCTTCCCAAAATTATGGAAATCTCCTCATCCACTTTGCAGTCTAAGATTATAAAAATCTGTAGGGAACACAAATTTCCCTACCTGAATCAATACAACATCCGGGATACCAAAAGGTCTTACAGTCCTATAAGCCAGCTGCAACAACATAGAGGTGTGTCTAGCTCTTCCAATCCCCAGTCTCTTATAAATCGCCAGGGGCATAAGATTTATGCTGGCCCCTAGATCACACAGTTCCTTAGAAAAAGCAAAGTTACCAATAGTGCATGGAATTGTAAGGCTCCCTGGGTCATACATCTTTTCAGCAATTGGTCTAGTCACCAATGCACTACAGGTCTGAGTAAGAGTAACTGTGGCCAAGTCTTGAAAATCAAATTTTTCGGGCATTAACTCCTTCATCATTTTTGCATACCCATGCATCTCTTTCAAAGCATCAATCAATGGAATATTTACCTGGATTTGTTTCAGCATCTCCAAGAACTTCTTGTATTTCTCCTCTTGTTGGTACTTAGCCAGCCCCTAAGGGAATGGTGCATGAGGTATCTTCTTCCCAATGGGAATTTCTCTTTATCATCTGCCACCTCAACTACTGGTTCCTGGGTTGTCTCAGCGTCTTTCTACGTCTCAATATGAATGTTATTTTTTTCCTAAGCACGCTGGACTGTCAGCTCTGTCGGTTTCTTTGACTTATCTAGCTCAATGGGCACTGGTATGAGTGTCTCAACCTGTCTGGTTTCTCGAGCTTTCTCTTGCTCTACATCTAAATCTCTGCCATTACGTAGACTCACTACCATCAGCTGCTTTGGGCCTTGATCTTTTGGATTTATTTGGGTGTTTGCAGATAGTGTCCCATAAGGACGATTGTTTAGAGACATCGACATTTTTCCCATCTACACTTTAATATTCTTTATCGTTGAATCATGTGCATCCACTATTTCTCTAATTTTTTGCATTAAACCCAATAACCTACAACACCATTGCCTCAAGTCTAGCAAACCCATCTTTCTATCTTCTACCATGCTGCTACTGAGGGTGATACCCCTACTGCTGATTCTGATTATTGTATCCCTGTGGCCTTGGGTAAGGTTCCAGATTATTGGGGGGTCTCATACCTCCCATGTTTCTATTGTTAAACTGCGGTTGGACTGGCCAGTACGGCTGATTTTGTGGCCCCAATTCTGACCACCCTGTCTCTGGCCTCCATAATTCGACACATAGTTCATGCCTTCAGGGTAGTGTGATGATCATGTTCTGCAATTGGCTGACTAATGCAAGATGTGCACAAGTTGGTAGTATCAACAATGTGTACTTGCTACTTCTGCCCTGACTCTTCCACCTTTTTGGTGAGTATACTCATTTGTGTCAATAAGATAGCAATATTTTCAGCCATAGAGTTGGATGGATGAAATAACACTGAATGAACCACTGGAGTGATAGGTGCATTACTGGATGTCCATCCCAAACTTTGTGCCATCTTGTCAAGCAGACTCTGGCCATCTCTCCATGTTTTGCTCAAAAATACTCCACCTGCTGAAGCATCAACAATATTTTTCACGTTATCTGCCAATCCCATGTAAAACTGCAACCCCAACATTAGAATTGGAATACCATGGTGCGGACAAATGACCAACATCCTTTAAAAACGCTCCAATGTCTCATGAAATGTCTCAATTGGTCTCTATTTAAAACTCAAAATTTCATCAATTTATTGAGCAGTCTTGTTGGGTTGGTGGAACTTGTTATGGAATTGCTTGAATAACTCCTCGCAAGTTGATATGGAATTTATGGAGAGTGAGTTTAGCCAACTACTAGCAGCTCCTGTCCTTGATAATGGAACCAGAACAACTTGATTGTTTTCGGGGTTACGTTGGTCTGCCTTTGGGTTTCATAAATTGATAGGAAATTCTTTAACTGATGTTGAGGATCTTCAACTTGTGACCCCGAAAATAGTCCTTTTTTTGCAATAAGTGTAGCATGTTATTCATGATTTGGAATGATTCGGCCTGTATTTGCGGGACTACAATCGATGTGGCCAGGTTTTCAGCTGTGGGTTATGCCTAGTCATAGAGAGTAGCCTATGGCACTATTGGTACAATTGGGTCCTCTTCATGATCTCCCATTCTGTTTCGAATTGTTCTGTTGTTTGTTGTTGTTTATTTTTTCGGTTGGCTCGATTCAGGGTCTTGAAAACTCTCTCGGGATCTGATAATGCTTCAAGTACTTCACCAGTTCTCGATGAGTTTCTACGCATGCACCTGTACAACCCAGTCAACAAATGTTAAAATTTCAATGTAAAGATTGGGTATAGAGAAAACTGACTACACTAAGAATTTTTTGTACTTCTTTCAATTGTAATTGATAACACCATTAATTTCCCTGCAACGACGCCAAAATTTGATCACGCCTAACTATGACTTATAAAAAGGATAGGCGGACACTGCAAATATAATATGAGTATTTAGCCCAGAGTCGAACCCACAAGGAATTAACCTATCAATTAATTCTCATTAGACTTACTTAATTCCATGAAATCAACTTCCCAAATGTTGTAAATAACAATTCCGGGTATTTCTACTAACTACGAATGAATGTAAATAATCAACTGAAAACTAACTATGATTGAGTTTGTAAATAATTAAGAGAAGGTTCTAAGGTTATGATTTCCCCTATGGATAGAATCCCTTCCGGTTATGTTTCATATAGATTCACCAAATCATCTCTATCAATCATGAGCACTCTTATTACCGTAAATCTCTCCTGCGTAATCATGATAATTTACTCAATGCACTCTCCCGAGATACGCTAGCTGGCATTGTTTATTACAGTCACTTTAGATTGCACCAAAAACTTCGTTATCTTTAATCTTGCCTTTAAAAGCCCAGTTATTGATCCCTCATATACTTTGGGAATGGTGTTTTTCAAAAATTACCTAAATATGTACTGTCTCCTGAGTTATGCACACCAAATAGGCACAACTAATTGAAGATTATGTTAATTAAATACAACAAACACTTAGTTGAACAAATAAAGATTAAACAGGTAAACTATATTAACATCACAAGAATTTTATCCTTCAAGAAGTTCCATTAAAACCCTAGATAACGGAATTAGCTACTCATGACATGATGAAAATACTAAATCATTCATATTGGGTAATTGCATGAAAATAAAAGAGATAGAAAAACTCTAATGTTTGGTTGATCTTCTCACAGTTGTTCTTGCCTCCAAAGTAGTCTAAAAACATGCTTAAAAATATTCTTGGGCGACTTTCTACAGCTTATAAGGGTTTGGAACAAGTTTCCCGAATTTACTCTTTGGTTCATATTTTCCTAATGCATGAACAGTGCACCGCAGTCGTGGAAAGACCGCGGCCGACCGCGGTGGGAGATGATCATTCTGCGTCGAACTTTAGTCTACCGCGGTTGCACCTCGATTCCACCGAAATTGTGGTGAAATTTGCTCAGGCCATTTTCTCGCTTATTTGTGCTCGGGTACTTCTCGAGTGGGCGTTTTCTTCACCTTATTGCCTCCAAAACACTCTGTGGTGCTTTCTCACTTACAACATTCCATGCGAAACAAAAGAACACTATGTAGAGCATTTTGTTGGCAATTTACCTATAAAACAACAATAAAGCATTGTCATATTAAGGTGTAAACATCATATATATAGCCTAATATCATCCTCTACTACCGGGTTTGCACCACTATCAGTTTCAGAGATTGCCAAGATATCGTCGCCCCCAAAGATGCTTTGACTACAGAGGTCGCCTCTAACTCTACTCACTACCTTTTCGATGTACCCCCCCACTACTAGAACAGGAAGATTTGCCCCTTGAGCGGACGAAGAAAGAAAAAAAATAGGTTGAAGAGTAACTTCCACATCCACGGCCTCGGCTGCAAGTGCTGATTGAGTCCTCGATGAGGGTGGGGATTCGGGCCTCGGTGCAGGCTGAGTAAGAGGTATCGACTGATGAAACGCGAGCGGAGGAGCCCTCACCATTCGCACTCTCTTTTTCAATAAATAAAAATAACCATATAACGATAAGATTAAATTATGATGCAACAAACAAAGAAACTGTAACAGGCCGACTCAAGACCGTACTTCTCAAAAAATGACGCCCACTCACAGATTCCCACTATATTGGGAAGAATGGTGTTTATCCACTCGTGGATGTCGTCAACAGGCGAGGGAGGCAATCTCTCGGCTACAAAAGTAAAAGCAAATTTGCAATTCCACCTAAAGAAAAGTGGTCGGCCACCTCTTCGAAATGAGTCATAAAGTAAACAGGAAAAATTACGTGCGTAGTTCCATCTCTCAGGGAAACCTACTGAATCCACCACAAGGTGTTCAGTCCGCCGTAAAAATAGATTTCCCAGAAATGGCGGTTAGCTTTATCATCTATCTTCACCACCAAACTCTTTGTTCCACTAGGCTCATGTGGATCATTGTGCCTCGAATAAGTTGAGGGGCAAAAATATTAAGCACATGTCCCAAAGTGACCTCTCGAACGGCATGCTCCACGTACTTGAGCAGCATGAGGAAGAGTTTGTATACGTACGTCGAGCGTTGAGCCGAGCACACTTAATAGAAATGGCAGAAGTCTGTCACTAGGGAGGGAAAAGGAAGTGTATACCTGACAACAGGGGTATATATAGAAGGTGCAATACCCTGGGCAGTCAAAATGTACAACATCTGTCCCCATCGCCGGCAACATCTCAATATGGTGCAGAATCCCTATTTGGTCTTAAGGGCCGCAATCGCCACTTCATCCATAGTAGAGGGTGTAGGATCCGGTTCTTCTCTAGCAGACCTGTTGAAGTCATTCCACTGTTTCCCGGGGTGGGACAGTATCTTAGCCTCTGTTGGAATTCCCTCATCTTCCATTGCCTCCACCCCCTCTCCAAGAGGAGGTGTGTTATTTGCCGGCACCAGAGTTTCAACGAACCTGTCAATCTTGGAAGAAGTACCAGCCATCTATTTGAAGTGATTAGAATGAACGAATATGATAGAGGAAATGGAAAGATTATAGCGTCTAATCTAACAAGAATGAAAATATGTAATCAAAAATATGAAATCAGAAATATAAGATAAGTATGAAATAGGGAAGAAGATGAAAGTTTGTGAGATTCCTCAAATGAATCAGTAAAGTGTGACAATCAAGGAGAGGGTTCTCCATATTTATAGGAACATAAATGTCCCAAGCGGGAAATCCAAGAGCCGCCAATCAAAAACTGATAGGACACAAAAACCAATACGGTGCCTACAAAACGTGCACCGCAATGACGCATAAGGAATATTCATAATGCTGCAAACCGATGCGACGCTCCAGTTCTAAATTGATGTAACGACCGGACGGTACCATTGACACGTCACGCCACCACTCTGACAAAAGGGTCTCGTTCAACACGTAACGATCATATTTCTCCCATCTTTTAAAACAAGAAATTTTGTATGTTGAACTCGCCACAAGGCGACCCCCACGGACGGAGGGACTAACTATACGGGTCAAAATATAACAATAGATTGGTCGTCCCTGAGAGGAACGATATGGGGTCGACCAAGCTGTGGTCGTGGTCACGAGGCCTCGGCCATTGGTGAGGTCAAATCGTCGAAGAGCTTATGTCACAGAATAAACGTAATAATCGAGCGAACGGTAGAGGATACAGTTGTGAGAAAGTGCGCTAGTCAAAGACCATTGGGTAAAGGGGAAAACTGCTGATATAAATAGGGGCAACTAAACCCAAAAAGGGCAGGCCATAGTAGAAAAGCTAAAAAGAAGAATCTCTTAGTGATCAACGATTCCCTCTCTTCCCAATCCTTGTTCCCATGATCATGACACCAGTCTGCCCCAGCTATAAGCTCATCCCTTATGTCTGATGTACGAATATTACATGAAGAAATATTACACGTTATTGTTCTTCTTTTATTTTGGTATTCTATATGATTAGATTTGAAGTTAATTATGTTTGACTGAGATTTACCCTGTAAAATATTAATAATTAGTTTTGCAAAAAAGACTTTATACTTTTTACTCGAACATGTTTTCCTCTTGGACTTATTGTATCTTATGATTTGAGCTTTCTTTAACAATAACTGAAATAGACCTAAACTAGAGCTACAAATACCTTCTTACGTGGCTCTCAATTGATGCCTTAGTAATTTTCTTAGGGTAAAAATTAGTTTACCGCAAAAGAAATATAAATCAACCTAATTAAAATATTAATTTCCCAAATCCTGTTGATACTTAGGTTTAAGCAAAAAACTAAAAATATTAAAAAATTATTAAATATAGTGTTGATTGACGAGACGCGTAGTGGAGTTAACGCGAGGTTGGAGGCTTGGCGACAGACCTTGGAGTCTAAAGGTTTCAACTGAGTAGAATCAAGATAGAATACTTAGAGTGCAAGTTCAGTGACGGGACCCATGACGCAGACGTAGATGTTAAGCTTGATGCTCAAGTTGTCTCTAAGAGAGCGAGTTTTAAGTATCTCGGGCCTATTATCCAGGGTAACAGGGAGATTGACGAAGATGTCGCGTATCGCATTGGAGCAGGAAGGATGAAGTGGAGGCTCGCTTCCGGTGTTTTGTGTGATTGCAATGTGCCGCTAAGACTTAAGGGTAAGTTTTATCGAGTGGTGGTTCGACCGGCTATGCTATATAGGGCTGAGTGATGGCCAATCAAGAACTCCCACGTGCAGAATATGAGAGTATCAGAGATGAAGATGTTAAGATGGATATGTGGGTGTACCAGGAGAGATAGGATTAAGAGTGAAGCTATCCGGGACAGAGTGGGAGTAGCCTCCATGGAGAACAAGATGCGGGAGTCGAGGCTGAGATGGTTCGGACATGTTAAGAGAAGAAGCATTGATGCTCCTGTTAGGAGGTATGAGAGGTTGGTCATGGAGAGTTTGAGAAGAGGTCGAAGAAGGCCTAAGAAGTATTCGGGAGAGGTGATTAGGCGGAACATGGCGCTGCTTCAGTTCACTGGGGACATGACCCTTGATAGGAGGGTGTGGAGGTCGATGATTAAGGTAGAAGGTTAGTAGGTAGTGTATGTTCACCGATATTCTTAGTAGCATGCATGTCCCTTCATATTCTTAGATTTTTACTACGTTATATGATTTTTTTGGCCTCAGGTATTGTTTTCCCTGTTGCTATTATTTCGTACCACTTATCATTTATCTCTCCCTTATTCTTTTATCTTCCATCTTTCTTCCTTCCTTGCTTTCCTCTTCTTCTTCTTGCCCTTCCTGAGCCAAGGGTCTATTGGAAATAGCCTCTCTACCTGTATTAGGTAGGGTAAAGGTCTGCGTACAGCTACCCTCTCCAGACCCTATATGTTGAGATCAAACTGGATTTTATTGTGGTTGTTGTTGTAGTATTCCTTTTCAAAAAATTTAGCCAAAAAACTATTTTGAAAAATATGTCTTTTAAATTTTGAAAATTTTAATTTTTGATTGCTATAAAATTTGGCAAGTAATTTCTGCAAATTTAGGATGTAGGCTTTATCACTTGAAGCAATGAAGTTAATCTGTTCATTTTAACAAAAAAAAAATATTCAGTTTGGTGATCTGTTTGTCGATCTAAATTACTATAAATCAAATTAACCTATCCAATTTAACCAAAAAACTATTGAATCGATCAAATTCACATGTCTAGTTATTTTTTATTAGAGGAATTTTGTTATCAATGTAGAAATTTAGAACTTTAAAAGAGGCTCGAGTAGAAAGCTGAGATGATTGATTGAAAAAAAAATCTGATTCAAACTGGTAAGATAACATAATTAGGTGAATTAGTCTCTTAATAATTCTCGGTTAATTTATATCAAAAAAAAAACTTACACAAATGTCCCAAATAAATCTTAACTGATCAATCTCTAGCCATTAGTTATAGACTTACTAAAATTAGCCAATAAAAATTGAACAATTAAATAATAGGGTTCTTTCTATCAAAGAATCACATGCAAAATTACCTTTCATATTTTTAAGCGTGATTAGCAACATTAGATACAAGATGGAAAGGAAATTTCATAGACGGGGTAGCAAATAAGGTGATGAAATACAAAAATCTGTATAATATTTCAAAAATCTAAACAAAAAGGGAATTTTTTCAATGGGTATAGATGAAATTCATTGAAAATATATAGATGAGTCAATATACAAAATTTGAGGAAGATTGGAGGTGATTTGGACAGGTTTTGTATCAAAATTCGTAATTAAATCGAGTTCGAAAAAGTCCTATATGACACATGTATCAAACATATATCAGACATGTATCTCACACAAATGTATACATGGATATACATGTGATACACAATTGATACATATACAACAACAACAACAACTACCCAGTATACTCCCACCAGGTGGGGTCTGGGGAGGGTAATATGTAGACAAGCCTTACCGCTACCCGAAAGGGCAGAGAGGCTGTTTCCAATCGACCCCCGGCTCATAGGATAAAAGGAAAAACAGCAGTAAAATAAAAACAAAGACAAAAACAAAAACAATAAAGCATTAGTAACTCCAGCGGAAATAGCGAGAATAATTTTCTAAACATATGAAAGATAAATACAATCGCATGCAATAATATCATACAGTAACTACTATAACTAACAACCATAGGGGGGACATAAGCTAAAACACAAATCATCTATGGGTAACCCTGCTGACCCACACCCAACCCCGGATGAGGCGTACGAAAAACTCTAGGAGCCCCTATCCTACAACCCTGATTCTAGACCTCCAGACTTTCCTATCAAGGGTCATGTCCTCGGAAACCTGCATCCTAGTCATGTCCTGCCTAATCACCTCTCCCCAATACTTCTTAGGCCTCCCTCTGCCTCGCTGACCGCCATCAATCTCCAGCTGCTCGCAGCTCCTCACCGGGGCATCGGATCTTCTTCTCCGCACATGCCCGAACCACCTCAGCCTCGCTTCTCCCATCTTCTCATCCACCGGGGCCACCCCCACCTTCTCTCGAATAACTTCATTCTTAATCTTATCTAACCTGGTGTGTCCGCACATCCACCTAAGCATCCTCATCTCTGCAACCTTCATTCTCTGAACATGCGAGTTCTTCACAGGCCAGCACTCCGCCCCATACAACATCGCAGGTCTAACCACGGCTCTATAGAATTTCCCCTTGAGTTTGTGTGGAACTTTCTTTTCACACAGGACTCCTGATGCAAGCCTCCACTTTGACTACCCCGCTCTTATACGATGAGTGACGTTCCCGTCAATCTCTCCGTCCCCCTGAATCACAGACCTAAGATATCGGACACTGTCCCTCTTGGCGATGGCCTGAGAAAGAATCATCACGTCCCTGCCTATTTCGCTCGGCTCGGCGCTAAACTTTCACTCCAGGTACTCTGTCTTAGATCTGCTTATTTTGAAACCTTTAGACTCGAGAGTCTGTCTCTATACCTAACAATTGATACATGTGTGATACATAAATGATACACAGTGTGATATACATATCATTTTTTTCATGTTCAGCTTTTACTTTGAATTTTTAATTCGAACCACCTTAAAACTTTACGTAATCATCTCAAAACTGATATTCAAGCTCCTTAAGTTGCGCCTAATCTATTCTAATAACACCCATTCAAAATAAAGCAAAATTTTGATTTTTTTTTGCTACAAATAGGTAATTGGCTAATTTTGGCTAATATTAGTAATATTTTATCAATTGGCCAATATTTATAATGAACTACTTATAAATGGACATAGCTGGTAATTCCCCTGAAAAAATTAGCCTCTTTTATTAACGAGAGGGACAAAACTAGCCCAATGTTATATCGGAGGACAGTTACCATGAGTTTAGGGCGAAATTAAAAAAATATCCAGATTTAAAAATGATCGTTCAAAAATAGTCCAGTTTCAAAAGTAATCAAAATTTAGCGACTTTTCATGTAAAGATAAATCTAAATGAAAATACTATTCAAAATCTGGAAAATACTCCAGTATAATATACTGGAACTCCAATATATTAGACTGGTGTTCTAGTATAATATATCGGTCCAACATACATACTGGAGTTTAGTGCACCGTTGTTTCAGTCTCCAGTATTTTATGCTGAAGCCAACAAAGTATACCAGTGCAGCATAATATGCTGGAAGTTCATACACAAGTACACCGAACTCCAGTATATTATGTTGGACCGATCTTTATTGTAGCAAAATAATAGTTATTTTTTATTAACTTAATAAACGCTGCTTATTTTTGAATAATCAATTCGAAAATTGGTTAAACCTTACTATTTTTACCTGAATTTCGCATACTCGAGGGGCAATTTAGGCCCTTTATTGTAGTAAAAATGAATGGCTATAATGCATAAGCGCTTTGTTTCTGTCCAATTCACTAATGGGGGAATGACACATTTACCCACACAAACAAAATTACTACTAATTATATTTTTTTATCCATAGTAATTTTTGTAGGAATATTTTCTTTATTCTTCAATTCATTTTTATTTCTATGCTTTTTTTCTTTCTTTTTTTCTTTTCTCATTTTCTTCTTATTTTTTTCTTTTATCCTTTTCTAATTTCATTTAACTACTTTTTTTTATATTCTTTTTATCTTCATAATCTAATTTTATTTATTATTTTTACTATTTATTATTATTCTTTTTTATATGATTACTAAAGAAAAATTGAATTGTGGACCAATTAAATGTAAATAATACAACAAAAAAATATTAACTAATATATGATACCTGTATAGTATATAGTATACAATATGGTGTACAATTGCAGTATAGCTATATACTCCTACATCATATTGTATAGTGTAGCAATATACTTCAGCTGAAAATTTCGATCTCAATCACCTCAAATAAGCTCCAAATGCTATCAGATTTTAGTATGAACTTTCAGATGGTATTATAAGCAATATTTAACAGCACCCACTTTGAATGAAACAAAAATTTTCAAAATAAAAATTTTAAATTCAAGAGGTTCAAGCCCAACAATGGTGAGTATTCAAATACACATAAAAGCTAGTACATGGGAGTACTGGTTTTCTTCGAGTTCATACGCAAACTTTTTCCCTCATGATAATGGCCGCAAGTTTTAGACATAGGCTAAAAGAGTTCTTGAATAAAAGCAGACAAATAGCAGAGTACTAAAAGTAAAGTTATTCTAATAAAACTAAATAAAGAGGTCAAGAATTCTCTCTCTTGACAAAGAAGCAGATGAATTAAAAAATGGACGCATTTGAAATCAAGGAGCCCTTTATTGCGTTTGGTAGGACAGTGGCAGTGCGAAAAGAATAAAGACTGGGCAAATAGTTTGGGCCATATGGGTAGAAGAAGTTAATAATTTGGGGGGCATTTGCATCTACACCCGTTTTTTCGTATAACTTCAGCATACGGGTTGAAGTAGCAAAGACAATCACGCAAAACTTTAGCATTCTAGTAGACATGCATAAAGTTTTTGTTTGTAATTGCTGAACTTAAGCATAATAGCTAAAGTTTTATTCTCTATTTGCTGAAGTTTTTGTTTGTAATTACTGAACTTAAGCATAGTAGCTGAAGTTTTATTCTCTATTCGCTTAAGTTTTTATTTGTAATTGCTGAATTTAAGCATATAGCTGTAGTTTTGTTCTCTATTTGATGAAGTTTTTGTTTGTAATTACAGTACATAAGCTGAAATTTTTTTTGTCCTGGATACATTAGTTTTGTTATTAAGATTTTTCAAAAACTTCAACAGAAGATGCTGAAATTATTTAGTTCATTTATAAAATTTCAGCACTAAATAAGCTTAAGTCTTTTTGTCCTGGATAAGGCTTTTCAAATCTTCAGCAGAAGCTGTTGAAGTTATTTAGTTCATTTGTAAAAACTTCACTACTAAAAGTTGAAGTTTCTTTTGTCATGGATTCATTAGTTTTATCATAAATTTTTTTCAAAAACTTCAGCAGAAGATGTTGAAGTTCTTTAGTTTATTTATAAAAACTTCAGCACTATATAAGCTGAATTTTTGAAAAGGCTTTCTAATATACTAGGTAAATAATCAGATTCCCAACTGAATCTAAATCATAAATTTTGGAAACAATAAATGCAAAAAGAACAAAATTATCGTTGTCTACTAACTTACATATATGGAAATATTCCCCAATTATTGTCTAGTAACGTACGTAATTATTTATAATTTGTGTATAAATAATATGATAAACTTATTAATGACAATCATTCCATAAACTGAAGTTACCAACAGCAGCAGAAGAAAGAAGAAGAAGAGAAGAAGGAGGAGGAGGAGGAGGAGGAGGAGGAGAAAGGGGGAAGAAGTTTAAAAAATGGGTACAAGTTAAAACTTTTTAAAAAATTGGTACAAGTTAAACAAGGGTAACCAAATAATCTGACTTTCTTAGTCTCTCCCTCTTTTTGTATTTTTGTTGAATTAATATGACTTTAAGCACGATGCTAGCGCATTCAATTTTTTTTTTCTTTTTCTGTATTGCCTTCCCTTGTGATTAAAGCAGGTTCGATTTCGGTGAGTTAAGTACTAAAAGTATTTTCTCTTTCAAGTATTTTAGTGTCCAAAGAGTCCATTAGTTCTTAAAAATCTTGCCATGTTAGGTAATTAAGTACAAATATCCCTAATTGCGGTAGGGTTCCAATTTTGCATGTTTAGTTAAAATTCTCAAAACAGAAACGGTATGCATAGGAGTAGCAAACGAGCAAGGCGGGACGAATATGGTTCGGATCGAAAATAGGTAATACAAAAATGGATCAATTATCTGATCCGATCCATATTTATACGGAGAAAAAACGGGTTAACTGGCAAATAATCCATGACTTCTTACTATGATCACTTTGGGAGAATTCTTAGTCTTCCTAACTTGTGGAACTTCCAATTTGAAGCTTTACAATTGTAAAAGTTAGACCCACCGGTTATTTATTGGTTATCTATTTTCTAAATGGATAATATGGTTCTTATTCATATTTGATCCATTTTAAAAAAATTAATTATCCAACCCATTTTTAGTGAATAATATGGGTGGTTAACTATTTTCTATTAACTGTGTTGCCACCCCGACATATGCTGCTTCTTATAACAACACAGATAGTGATCAGTGAGAATTAGTATAACTAACTCGAATTTACTTAGGATTGAAACATAGTTGTCGTTGTTGTTATATTAAAATTTTCCTTTTATATTTTTTTTCTTTACAATAAGATATTACTAGCTACGGTTTGTAGTACAATTAATAAAAAATGGACATCTACATTTGAGTCTACACAAAACTTATATGCATTGAACCTTGTCCTATGATCCTACCATTCCTTGTATATATGTAAATAAGTATAATTTTCTATTAGATCCACCGAATGTTCTCACCAATAACACATGCTTAAGTAATTGAAGATTATATGTGTAACATAACTATATTGCAACTTCTCCCTACATCATTTAGGTCATTTTGTGCATAAATTCAATCATGTCCGAAACCTTTCATTCTATTTAAATATAGAAAAATTTAGCAGAGAAACATCGACGTATGGGCTGGGCATGAACACTGGCATGGACATCAACAGGAAAGTCTAAGGTAACATTTGCATACACGCTATTAATCCTAAATTTTACTTATAGATTATATTGTATTTATTGTGATTATTGTAGTAATGGAGAACCAAAGTCACAGATGAGTTTTTTTTATTTCTTACCCGGTATTCAGTACATATATTGGGACCGACTAATCCGGATTCGCATCGAAAACTTCCACATTGGAAATAAAGCGCTTCCTAACAAAAGCGACTTTATACTCAGGGGCTCGAACTCGAAACTTTTGGTCAAGAATGAAGGAATACTTATCACTACACATAACCCTTGTTGGTTCACGGAGGAATTATGATTGTGTTCTATGTTTACGCGAAATCAATTAATAAAAGATATAAGTCGGGTATAATATTTTGCAGTATTCTTCAAGGAATATAGTTGAGCTAACTCTGGATCTAATATGTGACAAAAATTAAAAGTCAACTCGATTTGCATATAATATATTTTTGTCTAATTATTTCTTCTTCTTTTTATTTTGGGTGATTATTTGGGTCAAAATATAAACAATTGATGTTGTTTTTCATCTTTCTGTTTTTAGTCTCTTTTATAAGATAGAATTGGAATTTGCCCGAGACGCGCTCGGGACATAGCAATCGTAAAATGTCTTTGGGCTTATATGTAGGGTTTAGTTTTGTGAGACTTACCACTTGGCCATCGGGGCTTATGCCCCCCGGACACGCCCAAGACCCATCGTAGTAGGCTCGCCTAATAAAACTTTATGTTATTGTGTGTAACTGACCTTGTAAATCCTTAAATTTTCTAAATAAATCGTTGACTATTCAAAATTATTTTTTTCTTAATCATAAATCATTAAGTTGAGAGTATTTTTGTCATAATTAAGGTAAACACTATTGCACGTTATCCACTAAGAGTACAACAACAATAACAGACCCAGTTTGATCCCAACAAGTGGGGTCTGGGGAGGGTAGTCTGTACGCGGACCTTATCCCTACCTAATGCAGGTAGAAGGTAATTTCCAATAGATTCTCGGCTCAGGAAGGGCAAGAAGAAAAGGAGGAAAGCAAGAGAGGAAGAAAGATGGAAGATAAAAGAAAAAGGGAGAGATAAAGGATAAGTGATACCAAATAATGGCAACAGGGAAATAACATAATAAAAATCTAAGAATATGAAGGGATATGCATACTACTAAGACTATCGGTGAACAACTATAAACTACCTACTAACCTTCTACCTTAATCCTTTACCTCCACACTCTCCTATCAAGGGTCGTGTCCTCAGTGAGCTGAAGCAGCGCCATGTCCTGCCTAATCACCTGTCCCCAATACTTCTTACGCCTACCTCGACCTCTTCTCAAACTCTCCATGGCCAACCTCTCACACCTCATAACTGGAACATCAATTCTTCTTCTTTTAACATATCCAGACCATCTCAGCCTTAACTCCCGCATCTTTTTCTCCACGGAGGCTACTCCCACTCTGTCCTGGATATCTTCATTCCTAATCTTATCTCTCCTGGTACACCACACACCCATCTCAATATCTTCATCTATGCTACTCTCATCTTCTACACGTGGGAGTTATTGACTAGCCAACATTCAGCCTTATACAGTATAACCAGTCGAACCACCACTCTATAAAACTTATCCTAAAGTCCTAGCGGCACACTCCTATCACACAAAACACCGGAAGCGAGCCTCCACTTCATCCATTTTGCTCTAATGCGATGCGCGACATCTTCATCAATCTCCTTGTTCCACTGGATAATAGACCTGAGATACTTAACACGCACTCTCTTGGAAATAACTTGAGCATCAAGCTTAACATCTACGTCTACATCACGGGTCCCGTCATTGAACTTGCACTCCAAGTATTCTATCTTGGTTCAACTCAGTTTGAAACCTTTAGACTCCAAGATCTATCTCCAAACTTCCAATGCGTCTCGTCAAGAAATAATATATGATCGGAAGATAGCATGCACCATGGCACCTCCCCTGGGATGTGACGCAATAATATATCCATCACCAAGACAAATAAAAATGGGCTAAGAGCCAATCCCTAGTGCAACCCCATCACCACAGGGAAATGCTCTGAGTCACCACCCCCAGTCCTCACCCGAGTCTTAGTATCATCATACATATCCTAAATCACACTAATGTACGCTACTGGAACACCGCTAACCTCCAAACACCTCCACAGGACCTCCCTCGGAACTTTATCGTATGCTTTCTCAAGGTCAATAAATACCATATGTAAATCCTTCTTCCTCTCTCGCTACTACTCCACTAATCTCCTTACCAGATGAATCGCTTCCGTAGTCGAATGCCCCGGCATGAATCCAAACTAATTCTTGGAAATAGACACACACCTCCTTAGTCTGGTCTCCACCACCCTCTCCCAAATCTTCATAGTGTGACTCAATAGCTTGATACCCTTATAATTATTGCAATTTTGGATATCACCCTTGTTCTTGTAAAGCGGAACCATCGTACTCCACCTCCATTCTTCGGGCATCTTCCGAGGGAGAGGATATCCAAAATTGCATAATGTACTCCACCGCATATATTATTCACTAAGACTGCTATGATAGTTAATTTAAATAAATCTTTCATTTAAAAAGTACTTATTTATTAACTTTTGTTATGTTTTTACTATATAATATTCCATAATTTTTCTAAATATTATTTCTTTCACGTTTACAATATACAATTAATTTAATAGCTCAATATTAGCTAATAACTATTTACAAACAATTAGTTATCATGATATTGTATGGTGAATTATGTGTCACTTTATTAACTTGTTGAAACTTAAAAATAAATGATGTTGGAGAATCATATTTAAATTGTGAATTATATTTTTATATACATTCTTTCTTTTTGGAGGATTGGATAATATTATTAATGAATTTTACAGTGACATTACATCACTATTACTAATAGTAGGAATAATACTTAGGTTTCCAAACATTGCGAGTTTGTTACATATGGAGTTTGATAATAGTCTAGTAGTGAATGTTGCATTCTTGTATTCTTGGATCACCCTCTTGACTGGGTCTGGTGGGAAGTTAAAAATAGTTGTAGTATAGGTTAGTTGTTGTTTGGAACCCAATTTACTCAAAACGTGTGCCATCTTGTTGCCTTCGCGGAAGCTATACCGGACCATAGATTCCCCAATTTCTTCAACAAGTACCTGCATTCAAAGATATTAATAGTATAGGTAGGGAAGCTATTATGCTCAAGTAGTTGGATTATATTCGTCGAACCAGTATCAATCTCCAGTGGGGCTAGTTTTTTTTCATAAGCCATCTTTAGCCCTGTACGAAGTGCTAGTAATTCTGCATTGGTAGGTCATAAGCTATGATTTTGTTAGAAAAGCCTATAAGCATGTCCCCTTGAGTATTTCTTATAATTCCTCCAATGCCTCCAGGATTATTATTACCCAAGAATGAAGCATCTATGTTTAGTTTATGAGTTTGGGTGGTGGTGGATACCATTTAATGTGGATAGGAATTTTACGCATGGGGCTTTTGTATTTACACGTTAGTAATTTAAATTCAATGGTTTGTATGTTAACCAATTGGTAGTTGAGTGTTTTAGAGAGGTTGTGGAAGCAGTTGTTGTTTCTATTTAACCAAAGGTGCTAAATTGCAAATGGGAATACGTACTCTCAAGTTATGCAGTTGTGTGTAGCGGTTATTGGGAGGTCTTTGATTGATAACAGTCGGTGTTTGTTATTAGGGATAGCATTAATATCGATTCCCTATTGTTCCAAAATGTGTGGGCAACTATGCACTCTAGGAAAATATGGGTTATGGTTTCTTCTGCTGCCTTACAAAACGGGGCAAATATTGTTGTTAGAAACTCCAATTTGATGAAGGTAAGCTTTAGTAGGGAGTCTATTTTTAAAATATTGCCAGAGGAAAATTTTGATCTTGTTAAGGGTGTGAAGCTTCTAAATCCATTCATATTCGATGCTAGGTTGGATGTGATAGTAAAGCAGTGTCTAGAATGAATGGGTGGAGAAGGTTCGATTTGTGTTGAGTGACCAATGGAGGTGTCTATGGCCAGGGGATTTTGTTGAGAGGGAGATGGAAAATATATCCTTTTTAATATTACCGGGGAGTTCAAAGGAGATTTATGACTAGTTTCACTGGTTGTTTCCCAAACCTAGTTAAAGGTTAGGTTGCTATTATTTTTGCTAAGTGAACCATGAATGGAAGAGCATATATTTGTGTTGTTAGGGGTCCAACATCCAAAGTAGAAATTTATGAATTTTCCATTGCTAACATCCCATGCAATTCTTTTGGCATAGATTCCCACCCTCTCAAAATATTTTGCCAAATGAAGGAGGCATTTTTAGCATTTGATCTAGAACTGTATTTTTAGATTAGGATGTTTACCTACATTGTTGATGGATTGACAAATAATCTCCATACTAGTCCTGCTAGTATGGCCTAGTTTTTGTGGGTTGCCTTAGGTATTCCAAGTCCTCTCAACTTTGTAAGAAGGGCTACAACATCTCATGAGATGTAGTAGATTCTTTTTTTATGCGGAGTTGTGCCCCAAATAAAGTTACGCTGAATTTTATCAATTTGATGTATGATCTTTTTTTGGGAGGGATATGTATTACATATTATGATTTGGAATGGCATTGAGGGCAGCCTTTGCTAGGGTTGTGTTGACCGCAAGAGTTAGAAAATTTATTTTCCAATTTGAAAGTTTGCTACACATATTATCAATTACAAATTAGAAGTCGGAATGTTTAGGTTTGTTATTGAGGATAGGGAATCCCAAAATATACTTGCCAAATTGAGTTGTTGGATTGATGTTAAATAAGTCAATTTTTTAATCTATGATAGCAATTGAGAAGTTATTTGAAAAGAGGATTTTGGATTTGGTGTTATTTTTTGTGCAGATAGGGAACAAAAGGTTGCTAAAGAGTAGTGAATCGTATTTATGGTTTTTTCATTAGCATGTGCCATGAATGTCAAGTCATTTGTATAAAAGTGGTGTGATAGATGAGGTCCTTTTGTCCCAATTCTAATGGAATCTCACATAGTAAGATAAATTTGGTGGTTGATATATACATACAACAATTCCATACATAATATGAATAAATAAAGAGATAAAGGGTTCCCTGGTCTGATACCCCTCATGGGTTCAAAGAAATTAGTTTGTACACCATTTACCAAGACAATTATCTTACTTGTGGAGATGCAGTTCATGATTAGGATGGTGATCTTTGGTGGGAACTAAAAGAAGGTTAAGTCATTGTAGATAAAAAGACCATTCTAACATGTCAAAAGCTTTTTCTAGATCAATTTTAATTATCAGTCGCTGATTCACTCCTTTACTTTTTTTAAGTTGGTTAATAACTTCTTGTATAATAATAGCAATATCACATGCCTTTCTCCCCTTTAAGAAGCTAGCTTGACATGGTCTGATGAGTTCATTTAGAATAGGTTTGATGTGGTTAACAATTATTTTGGTGATTATTTTATAAATAATATTGATAAGTCATATTGGTCGAAAATTGTTGAGGTTATTTGCATGTTTAAATTTAGGGATGAGACACAATAAGGTGTGATTCATTTGATCATAAATTTTGGATCTGGAACATATCTCGTTACAAAGCCGGATAATAAAGGGACCCACAAAATTCCAATATCTTTGGTAAAAAAAGGGGTGCATACCATCCGAACATTGGGGCCTTGTATGGTTTGAATAAGTATATAGCAAAAATAATTTCTTGGGTATCCAATAGCCTATCAAGTGGGGAGAGGTCAATTTTGGCAAAACTTGTGTGATTATTTCTAATAGTTTTCCAATTTGATTGTGTATTATTGGTTGTGAACATATTTTGGAAATATTGGTGGATGTGCTTAATGATTTTCTGACGATCCGCTATCTGATTTCCAGCGTTATCCTTAAAAAGAAAATATTGTTACGCTCACGTCTATTGAGGATAGAAATATGAAAGATTTTGTACTGGTGTCGCCCTCATTGAGACAATTAACACGAGATCTAATCTTCCAATGATCCTCCTCGAAGCGTAGAGTATTTTTATAGATCAGTGATTAAAGTGTGTTCCAAGTATCTATGGAACGCGCTAGTAGTATGACTTGGTAAGCTTTAGATCCCCCTAAGTCTGGCCAAAATCCTTTTCTTGTTTGTAAAAATATTTCCAAAATTTTGGGCACTTCATTCTTTAATGTTAGTCTGGAAACACCTTTGTGCATTATTAAAATTCCTATTATCCCAATTTTGTCCAACCACCTTACTAAACTCTGTGTGACTTAGCCAATAATTTTTGAGTCTAAAGGATTGGTAGTGTTAGCCGATATTGGATTTGTTAGCCCGATTAAGAGTGATTATGGTCGGAATAGGTTTTAGGGAGGTGAGTTACCATTACTGAGGGGTACAGTTCTAGCCAGGCTTCATTGACAAGGCATCGATCTAGTCTTTTAATATAAGATCATGTCTCTTATTTCAATGGTTAGACCACGTATAACGACAACCTTTGAATCCTAGATCGATTAAGTTACAGTAGTTAATACAGGACCAAAATCTAGAAGTCATATTCCCACTAATATTCCTGCCTCCCCATTTTTCATCTTGAGTCAGTGCATCATTAAAGTCACCACCTATTGGCGAAGGGCCTTTGTACTTAAAAAGAATAGACCTAAGATTTTCCCACAGAGTTATTCTATTAGTTACATAATTACTAGCGTATATTGCACTAAAAAGCAAAGAGTTGTGATTTGGTAATACCTAGACTCCTGAGGGGTACAGTTCTAGCCAGGCTTCATTGGCAAGGCATCGATCTAGTCTTTTTAATATAAGATCATGCCTCTTATTTCTATGGTTAGACCACGTATAACGACAACCTTTGATGCAAATTAGATGCACTTATCATAACGACGGTGCATCTAATTTGCATATTATGATATATGTCATACTTTTCGTATTATTCATAGTTGAATTATGAATCATAAATATTTTAAATTGATTATTTGTTATAATTTTGTGATTTCAATGTAATTTTTATAATTATTTTTTATTTTATACTATTTTAAAATTCTTGAAGTTAGAAAAATTTAAAGATCCGTGAGACTCACGCCTCATATCTCGGGACTTACGTCTCGCCTCGTCAAAAGTAAAATATTGTTTTAGTCAAGTATAGCACTTTCATTAGGCCTAACGTTATTGAAGGTTTGAAGGTCAGACATGTAAAATCAACCCAAGAGATCACAAATTAATATTTGTGAATTATTTGTAGAGAGGTCAATAGTATAAGTATATTGGAACTCCGGTGTATTATAATTCAGTTCTAATATAAGTATATTGGGACTCCATCATATTATAATGGAGTAGCATAACTATATTGAAACTCCAGTATATTATGGTGGAGTTCCAACAGAAATATACTGGAACTCCAACATATTATAATGAAGTTCCAGCCTAAATAAATCGGAACTCCAGCATAATATACTGAAGTTCTAGTATAATATACCGGTCCATCATAATATACTGGAAGTTCATACACAGGTGCTTCAATCTCCAGTATATTATGTTGGAACTTTTCGTGTGATGGAGTTCCAGCATAAGATGCTGGAAGTTCATATACAAGTGCACCAATCTCTAGTATATTATACTGGACCGATCCTTATTGCAGCAAAATCGTGGATATTTTTCAATGAATTTGCAAGCGCTGGTTATTTTGAATGGCCAGTCCGAAAACTGGCTAGCCCGTGTTATTTTACCTAAAATTTGGGTGATAGCCCAACCCGCCCAACTCGTATCAATCTTTAGTTAATATTTGTTATTTTCTTATAAATTTTATAATTACCAAAAAAAATATTTTTTTGGTTATAGTCACATATAACATATCAAACAAAAAAATAAATTTATTGAAACAAATATTATTTATAGTCATTCGAGCCAAATCTATAATATTTAGTAGCCTAAAATTACAATACACATTTAATAGCCGAAAAGTAATTTTAGTGGCTAGCCCAAAAATATTGCTTTATGATCTTCCAATTAAAGCTCCGGCTCCTTTTCCTCTCTTCATCCTCCTCCGCTATTTCTCGGAGTTAGACCTACCTTGCTAAGCGGTTCAATTATATAAATTTCTCCGATAAAGAATGAATTGGACCTTCATGTAATTTTCTACAACGAAATTAAATAAGATAATGTCTATAACATCTTTGCTCAACTTCGTCTTAAATCTTCAAAGTCACAAAATTATTTTTCAGGACAAAAACTTGTGAAGTTATTTTTAACAAAAAATTATTTAATGCATTTCAATGTTATTCTTAGGTAAATTTGTTACTTCTATATTATAAAAATAATTTAATAATATATTTTAAATTTTAATACAGTAAGAAAACACTTATTTTTGAGGTAATTTGATTAAATTACCTTGAAAATTTACAAAGAAAAGATATGCCAATTGTAAATGGACGTTTAGGTGGCTGAATAAAATTTTTTGTCTTAAGCTCACTTATAATTGTTTTTTGGGTTAAAACTGTAAAGTATTATCATAGACAACTAAAGAGTACGATAAAGAATTTAACCACCTTCTAAGAAGGGTGTTAACATCTCCAAAGCCTCAAACGGAAAGAAACACATATTTTCAGGAATTCAAGGGCTGCTGATTTCTTTTTAAAAGTAGAAAAGGAAAATCATTGGCTAAAGAGAGTGGGGTAGCCACCCTTTGAATAAAAATCCCAAGCTCTCTATTATTGCCTCATTTTTTTCTAGGTTAACTTTCTTTGCTAGGAAAATCCTTTGATTTTCACCAAATATATTTCCATTTCCACATGTATGTCATTAGTTGATTTTGACGGAAATTATAATTTCAGGCCCACCATTAATATATATTTACATAGATATCTATGTATTTTTTTCGGTGAGAATACATTTGAATATTTATATATTACAATATATACAAAATAAATTGTCACTATATAAAAATTATACAAAATAGACTGTCACTATACAATTTATATACAATATACTTTTACTATACAAAATATATACAAAAATAAATTGTCATTATACAAAAAAAAAAAAGAATACTAAAATCTCACTATACAAAATGGACTGTTACTATATAAAAATATACTATATAGACTGTCACTATACTATTTATATACAATAAACTATCATTATACAAAAAAGATTGTCATTATACAAAATATGTACTAAATAGACTGTTATTATATAAAAATATACAAAATAGATTGTCACTATACAAAATAGACTCGCAATATACAAAAAATATACAAAAAATGACTGTTACTATACAAAAAGTATACGAAATCGATAGCTAGGGCTATTAGACGCAATAAGTCCGGGCCGAAGGGCCATTTCGTATCAGTGGAAAATATTAAAATTTTGAGGGGTTATAGAGGGTATTTTTCTCATTTATTTTTAAGATATTTTGGCAAAATTACTTATATATTAATTTGGAATAAAAATTAACCCAACTTTAAATGAGTTGGATCAAAATAGACTGAGTTCGTAAATAAATAAGCGAATAACCAGCTTAACCTTGGACAAATTGAATGGATCACTAAGGCTTGGGGCAAAGTTAACTAACCCTAATTTCAGTGATGTACATATATGATTTATTATTGTTTGGGACAACTCAACAAAATAAACGAATCATCTCTGGTGACAAGGTGGAGTTCTCCAGAAAAGAAGCTAAAGAAAAAGAAAAGAATTGAGCAACGGGGCGGGACGGAACGGAAGGGCGGTTAAATTTTATATTTACGATTTACTCTTAGTTGGTATATATAGATTATACACCAATACATGGTTAATATAAGTATAATATATGTATTATCGATTTCATGTCTTATATCTAATTGAATATGTAATAACAAGATCATAAAACTAAAAGAATAAATGTAATTGAAAATAGACATCCCTTTGTCATCCACAGTTAAAGTGTCGATTTTGATCAATATTGCCATGTGTAATGTGTTCCATCCAGCAGCGGACCCATAATTTTATTCCAGCATGGTCAATAAAGTAAATTTGTATGTTGATTTTTTCTTTTTCCAATAATGTCCATGAAATTTTATTTCATTTTGAGGTGGTATTAAATACATAAAATAAACAGTAAACAAAAGTTTATTACATATAAAACAATTGGAAGACATAAAAACAAATTTACACCAATTTGCATGTACAAGAAACTTTTAAATGCTAATTTACAAAAAATAAGTAATATCAAGTCCCGAAGGGACGGCCCAATTGGGTTTGGATGGCGCTGTCCATACGGGCGACGCAGGTTTGACCATCTTAATGTCCTTTGAATTTGAGTTTGTCGTACGGAATTTACCTAATACGATTTATATTCTTTATGTGGTTTGCATGTTATTATACCGTGGGAGTTTATCTAATGCTTACCAGATTAATAAAAGTTGTGATACAAATTATAGCGACTACAAATTTTCTTAAATTTCAAATAAAATGTGATATAACATAAATTGTAACTCCATATAACACAAATAATAAGTTTAAAGGAAATATGAGCTAACAATTTTAATATATTATAAGCTAAAAAGGTAAAAGAAACGAAGCTAAATTAAGAAAGCATACGTCATCTGAACCCACGCATTCTATGGAAAAATGAGCCGTCTTGACCAACCCTTCTCAGTTGTGATAAATGGGTTCATTTATATTGAATGTACGTTTTTCAAGTGTAATTTACACATGCAATTGACGAAATTCAGTTGAACCCGCTTGCTTCCAAGTGGATCTGTCCCTGATCTTATTACAAAATAAATTTAAAATTTATTTGTTTGCACTTAATGAAAATTTGAATCTTAATTATTTAGATAACAGATATTAGGTGCATTTATTTAAAAGTCTAATTTTTAATTATTCAAATTTTAATCATTAAATGTATTTATTTTTTTACTTCACAACCACTTAATAGGACTGAATAGGTCTGTATGATTAAGATCTATAACAGAGACTTAATTCGATTAAGATGCTATCACATATTCGTTATTAACTATCTCCATCGCCTACCATATCAATTACCATCATGTCACCACCACCATACTCAACCATCACTACCATCCCTACTGTCACGGGGCCGATTTAGGCCAACTCCAAAATCACGCCCGTGCGGGAGTCAGCCCCGCCTGACTCAGCCTTCCGAAACACTTGCGATTTTCACAAGTTGACACTTAGACGAATTTAGGCAGCAAAACAGAATTTAAATGAGACAAGCATATACGGGAACAATTTCCCAACCTTTATATTAATATGGAAAATAATACAAAGGAACCTCACTCTTGACAAAGAACACAATCCGTTCTTATGCCAACGCTAAGATTTGCCTATGCCAAACCTTAGCCCCCTTTTCCTGAAACACCTAGAACTCCCTCACGTTTCCCTCGTGTTTCCCAGCAAGTAATTCCCGAACTCACTTGTTCTTACTTTGCTGATTACCTTGTCAATTCTGCCTTAGCCCTAAAGGTCCTATTTATAGGCCTTTAGCTCAACCGCCCATGACACCCATGTTGTCCATCAGCTAACATCATGTTCCTAACTTGTAGTTGACATCCCCAACTACTTAGGATCATGCCCACGAATTGGGGCCACTATACAACACAATGGGGATAATGGGGAACATGGGGGAATCATGGCCTACAAACAAGGAACTTTCGCCAACCGCTTGCATGTGCTTCTCATGTGCCATATTCTTGACCAGCTGTGTCCCGCCCAAGGATGCCCGTACCATGCCTTAGTCAATTGGACATTGTCCCATACCAATGCCCGCCGCAATTCGCTGTCATCATATTTCCCGCACACTGCCCGGCGCCCATACACCGCGCGCACACTGTCTTGGCCCTAGTTTCCTGCCTTGTCCGTTGCCATTTTCCTTTCCCTCATGTCTGCCTCATTTCCCTCGTGCCATTGTTTGTATTTCCTTTCCAATAGCTTAGTCCTAGCTATTAAAAGCCTTTGCCGTCAACCCGCATTTCCGATTCGCCTTAGCTTAGCCCGTACATAGCTGCCACAACCCAATGTCATGCCTTTGTCTTAGGCGCGCATACCGTGCCATGCCGCCCGACTTTGCCGAACGCTGCCTTGTCAAGCCCTTCCAAGCAAACCTTGTCCGCCCCAAGGTCTTGGCCTTGCTTGCCCATTCCAGCCCGTCGACCCGCATGATAGTTTTCACCCGCACATATGCCAAATGACAAGGCCATCACGCCACAATCCTTGCCAATGCCATGCCCACGCCCGATGACAAAAGTTAGGGGTCTAACACCTACCACCCCCACCCCCACCACCACCACCATGCCACCATCATCCTCAATCATAGCCTCCATTATCGACCATCACCACCTACTATCTCCACTACTTCAACCACTATCATTCTCACTCACAATCACCATTCATCTTCATCTCAACTACAATAACTGAGCACCCCATCACTATCAACAATCACAGCCAGCAGCACTGACCATCATTATAGCATACCACCACCTACCCACCACATTCCTAAGTCACAACTACTACCATCACCAACATTATTAACTATCACCATCAACCACCGACATCCTCAATCATAATCACCACCACTACCAATTACTACTAGCTACTAGAATGAACCACCATCATCGACCAAAACTACCATCAACCATCGCCTCTAAGCGGCATTCACCCGTTAGTCATCACCACCAACAACTATCATATTTTATTGATAGAATATTAGGTTAGTTAGCATTTCATTTGAATTTTATGTTTATTAATTTTGAAACAAAGATAAATTGTATACATTCAGATGTTAAAAATCAAACAGTCTTAATTATTTCTATTCAGATCTTAATACACATTTTAATATATTCAGATGTGTATTTAGATTCAGATGCTTAATCTTAATACACATCTTGATATTCAGATATATATTCAAATTCACAAGTCTTAATCTTAAAAAAAAAACAAATGAGGCCTTAGGTGCCTTCCCTATGTTACTCACACAACATATGAATGGATTTAGAAATTTTTCATAAAGCACTATCTTTTAGTAGTAATAAGCCATTTATAGATACTATTTCCTATATTACGAACTATATATATATTTTCTGTGGTTAGAAGATGTATTTGATGTATTTAAGCTATGTATTCATGAATACAGTAGCAAAAATAAGCATGAATCGGGGAAGTCTAACTAATCAGTTGTTGTATTCGAGTATATTCAACTGTATTCATGGAGTGAAACATGGGAATGCAGCTGGACATATTATTATATTCGACTGTATTCACTGTGTGAAACTGGGGATTACAGTATTTTTAAAACAAGAAGCGAATCAATTAACATAATAGACTCCTAATATAACTCAACAAACTCAATTATAGCACACAAATTTTGCATTTTCAGTCATAAAAAAGATTTTCTAACTAAAAAAATCTCAAAAATATAACAATCTTCAGAGAAATTTTATAATACATCTGAATATATATATTATATTAAATTAAATAAAACATATGAATATATTCATGGCATATAACGATAGAGTAAATACAACGAAATGCATAGAATACAATGACATATATTGAATCACAATAAAAAAAAGATAATGAATACAATAAGATACATAAAAATACATTAAAATATATTAATAGAAAATCAAGTTGCTCAGCCCCAAACTCCATCGTCTTTCTTCAAGAACAAACCCTAATTTCTGACAAATTCGTAGTTCACCAAAAGCCGATAGTGAGAAGGGTTCCCAAGTAGGTCGTTGGTACAGAAACGTATCACTTCAGATTCTTATAAGGCTTTCAGAAACTCAATGATTGGAATTTGAGCAGTTATTCTTGTTCTCGTTGTGCTACTGGTGGTTATGGTAATGTAGTCTCTGGAAGAGGAGCCCTTAATAGACCAGGTAGATCATCCAAGTAGCTCTGCATTTCCATCCGAAGCAAGAGAAGCAATTTGTTCTGGAGACAAAGAAGACAAGATAGACTAATGGGTCCACTTTGGTAACCGTCAATCCTAACCTGACCGAAATAAGTTGCTTGAGAAATCTTTGAAAATGCGCTGCCTTGGTCCGGCGATGGTGCCGGAGCCGTTCAAAATGATCCCAAAAGTACTACTGTATGATTTTGTTGAAAATCTGAAGACATTACTAGTGAATTTGGCGGCAACTTGGCCAGCCGGATCTGCGATTGCCTATAATATGTAGAAATTAGACAACATATTAGATCTGAACGACGGCCAGAATAATAATTCACTCAAACCAAAAGAAAATGAGAAAAGAATTACATGAACGGATCCGGAAACATTCTGATTTTAGACAATATATTAGATCTGAACGACAGCCAGAATGATAAGTCACTCAAACCCCAAAAAAAAAAAAAAAAAGAACTACATAAACCGATCCAGAAACATTTTGATTATCAACTGCAGTGTAATTGGTGGACATTAGGATTAGAATAGTTGAAGATGGCGAATTGATGAAGAGGAAACTTAATGCTTTCATTATTGAATAGTAGAGAGAGAAAAAAGATAGTGTAACTGAATAGCGTATTTAGTGATTTAGAGATAAAAGTAATCAAAATTAGATATTTTGCTATAGCATTAAAAAATATTTATAAAATATAATTTTTTAAAATAATATTTATTTAAAATAAATAAGATGTTAATCTTTATTACATGAGATAATTATTCCATGGATTTAATTAAGTGTCCTACTTGAATTAAATGAAAAGAAAAACTAGTATAATCTACTATCCCATCCAGATTAAAATGCATGTGCGCGTAGCCAGATATAAATTAACGTGGAATATAATTTGTCAGAATTCAGTTACTTGCTTTTATGATCGGATAGGCCTTCATTAATAATATATTTAAAATAATTTACGCCGTTTATAAACGCGGGATATTTACAACTTGTTTGAATGGTTGTTATCTTTATATTATATTGTATTATTATTTTAAATATAATATTTATTTTAATTGTTACTTTAATTTTATTGTATCGTTAAATTCGCCGTTACATAACGATAAAATACGCTACTTTATGTAATAACTGATTTGATATGATCGCGTCGTTGTCTTGTCTTTTTCACTCAATCTCACCCTTTATTTAAATTATTTTATATTATCGTTTACCCTACTTTTTCATATAATAATTTCATGTTGTATCATAATTTTTCCTTATAATATTATAAATTTATTTTCCATATTGCTGGTGTTAATATCATAAAATTATAGCAAACGATATAATTAATATTAAATTTATCAAATAATACAATATAGTATAATACAATATGATACAATATATTATAAAATAATGTATAACAATCATCTAAACAAGTTGTTACTATTACTTACTTTAACTAAGAAAAAGAACCCGATTCTAACCAAAATTAATACCTCACCTCATTTACAACAAAATTGTTATCAGAACCGTATTGCTTTAAAATTAATAAAATAATAAATTTTCTGAAAAAAATAGAATTAAAAAATTAGTAAATTAGAACATTAATAAGTTTTGAAAATACTATAAGAATTAGTCGAGCCCATTAAATATACAATGTGTCCTTAAGAAAATTATTCCTCTCAAGTACCTGAGATTCTGGAATATATCATTTTAGGATAGAAAAATTTAACTAACCGGAGTGTTGGTATCAAAAACACTAATAAACAGTGAACCACTCGAAGGCCTAAAAACACAGTGAAATTTTTACGTGCAGAAGAAGAAGAAGAAGAAGATCAGAAAATTGTGTAAGTAAATATTCTGGGATTTGAAAGAATATTTATAGCCAATTTGGCACTGTTTCCGAAAAGTTTGCACCTTCCAGAACAGCCATAACTGTTGAAACATGTTTGACACTATTTATAAAAAGGTTTGTAACCTTTCCAAACAACCACAACTGTTGAAACATGTGAGGGAATATTTCGGGAAAAACAAAAGGATTTAAAATAATCTGGGAAAGAAAATAGATCGGATCGGACGAGATAAAGAACAAAAAGAGATCTTCTTCACTTGGAAAGAACTTGTCACCCAAATGTAATGACTGGTATGATTCTCCTTCCTGACAACATCGTAGGGACAGTATAAACTAAGGTGGACAAGAGATCCTTGGATTTTGTCAATAAAAAGTATATGTTGAATAAGCGAATCAGTGGACAAAAGAAGCTTTATATATCCTTTGTAGTCAACCTTTACAATGTGTTCTATATATGAAAAGTGAAGAAAATTCCTTTTTATTCTTTAGCTCCTCATATTTATAGGGAATATTC
The DNA here is from genome assembly GCA_034376525.1 of Nicotiana benthamiana. NCBI lineage: Eukaryota > Viridiplantae > Streptophyta > Magnoliopsida > Solanales > Solanaceae > Nicotiana > Nicotiana benthamiana. The sequence continues at coordinate 27,049,813 of CM067327.1, read as the reverse complement.
TTAAGAAATCCTAAAAAGTACAATTGAAATGTTATAAATAGACTTCTATTTAAGGTGAATGTCTTTAATTAGAGAGATTCTAGAGTTCTATTCTTGGTAGATAAATCATCCTCCTCTCTATAAATAGAGGTGCCCTCTACCATTGTAAATCAATCCTAACATTCTCTAAGTATCAATAAGAAGAACTCTTTATACTCTTCTCTCTATTTGCTCTTGTTCTTGAGTTATTGTTCTTGTCTTTTACATTATTTCATAACACGTTATCAGCACGAGACTCTACCGTCTCTAGAACCATTCTCGAGAAATCTAAGGTATTTCCCTCTTCCTAATTTAATTTTCGATTATGTCTGACATTACAAAAAGAAAGTTCGTTGCCCTTGAAATTTCGGGCAAGAACTATATGACATGGGTGTTGGATGCTGAAATCCACTTAGATGCTATGGGTCTCGGAGACACCATCAAAGATAGAGAAAAAGCATCCACCCAAGAATGTGCGAAGGCCTTGATTTTCTTGCGCCACCACCTTGATGAAGGTTTGAAGATTGAATATCTCACCGTCAAGGATCCACTCGTCTTGTGGAACGGCTTAAAGGAGAGATATGACAACCTGAAGTTGGTCACTCTGCCACAAGCACGATATGATTGGGCTCATCTGAGGCTCCAGGACTTTAAGTCCGTTTCTGAATATAATTCTGCTATGTTCAGAATTACTTCTAAATTGAAGCTATGCGGGGATAATATCTCCGATTATGATATGCTTGAGAAAACGTTTACAACGTTTCATGCCTCCAATATAGTACTGCAACAACAGTACAGAGAGAAAGGCTTTACAAAGTACTCTGAACTGATTTCTCTTCTACTAGTGGCTGAGCGAAATAATGACCTGCTCATGAGAAATCATGAAAATCGACCCACTGGGTCTACACCACTGCCTGAAGCAGATAAGGTGCACTCTCATTATGCCAAACATGAAAAGGACCATGGTCATGGTCGTAAACGGGGTCATAGCCAAGGACGTAGACAAGGAAGAAATTCCAAAGAAGTCCGTCACCCCCCGAAGAGAGATAACCGCCGAAAGCAGAAACGGGGTCATGAAGATCCTAAGGAAAATGGTTCAGAAACGATATGTTATCGTTGCGGTGGGAAAGGGCACTGGTCAAAGACTTGCCGTATACCAAGACACTTGGTTGACCTTTATCAAGCATCTCGAAAGAGAAAAGGCCCTGAAACAAATTTTGTCTATGACGACAATGAAGACATCACCTACCTGGATGTGGCAGACTTCTTTGAGCAACCCGAGGGGAAAATAGACCACCTAATCGGCGATGGATCCGTGATGAAAGAAGATGGAGTTATTTGATTTTGTTCTACTTATTTGTATTAGTTAGTGAATAAACTAATAGTCATTAGTATTAGCTCGTATTAGTCAGTTCATGATGCAATGTTAGCAGTAGTTCTTTAGAATATCTTCAATATGCTCAAATATCAATAAAACTTTTATTTTTCAGTGGGGGTAATCGACTAGCCTGAAAAACTAGTCGATTATCAACTATTTTCGCATTAAAGTTGAAAAACAATTGATCAACAATCGATTGTCGTTGACTAACAATCGATTGTCGTTAGACAGTGTAATCTGGAATTTTTCAAAATTAATCAACAATCGATTGTCAATGTTAAACAATCGATTGTCGTTAGGCAGTGTAATCTGGAATTTTTCAAAAATCATCCACAATCAATTGTCTATGTCTAACAATCTATTGTCGTTAGACAGTGTGATCCGGAATTTTTCAAAATTAATCAACAATCGATTGTCAATGTTAAACAATCGATTGTGTGTGAAAAATGTTTAAACTGAAATTTTCAAACTGCAAAGTAATGGATAACATATCTGATTTTGTTAGTCAACTGTTAGCAGCAGATTTTGAAAATATTATGTGACACAAAAGAATTGAACTTGTTTATTCTTATGTTCTTGTATCTCTTTTGTATGTCAAACTATGGGATAGCAAATATGGATATCTCACAAAGCGAACTTGGATCAACATCCAACTGTAAAAGTATTTGCCTAATTGATTCATGTACTACACATACAATACTCAAAGAAAGGAAGTATTTCTCTCAACTAAATATGTGTAAGGCAAACGTTACTACAATCTCTAGAAGTAGTAAATTGATTGAAGGCTCCGGAAGAGCAATTGTAACTCTGCCCAAGGGCATGACATTAATCATAGAGAATGCAATGTTCTCCTCCAAGTCTAAGAGAAACTTGTTGAGTTTTAAAGATGTACGCCGGAATGGCTATCATATTGAGACAATGGATGAAGATAATCTTGAATATCTCGTCATCACAAAGAATGTCTCCGGCCAAAAGAGGGTTATTGAGAAATTCCCATCTTTATCTTGTGGCCTGTATTGGACAAGAATTAGTGCAATTGAGGCACATTCAACAGTAAACCAAAGGGTTACTGATTCCAATACCTTTGTACTTTGGCATGATCGATTGGGACACCCAGGATCGGTCATGATGAGACGGATTATAGAAAGCTCCTATGGGCATCCGTTAAAGAATTCCAAAATTCTTTCGAATAATGAATATCCTTGCACTTCGTGTTATCAAGGCAAGTTGATTATCAGGCCATCACCAACAAAGGTTGGGACTGAGTCACCCACGTTTCTGGAACGTATACAAGGGGACATTTGTGGACCTATTCACCCACCTAGTGGGTCGTTTAGGTATTTCATGGTCTTGATAGACGCATCCTGTAGATGGTCTCATGTGTGCCTGTTGTCATCACGCAACCTTGCGTTTGCGAAATTAATGGCACAAATAATTCGACTACGAGCACAATTTCCAGATAATCCAATCAAGTCCATTAGACTGGATAATGCTGCTGAGTTTACATCCCAAGCATTTAATGATTATTGCTTATCAATCGGGATAAAAGTTGAACATTCTGTAGCTCATGTTCACACTCAAAACGGTCTTGCAGAATCGTTAATTAAACGCCTGCAGTTGATTGCAAGGCCATTACTTATGAGAACGAGGCTGCCCACTTCGGTATGGGGTCATGCCATCTTACATGCAGCAATGCTAATTCGTCTCAGACCGACGAATTACCACAAGTATTCCCCATTGCAATTGGTTTTGGGTCATGAACCCAATATATCCCATTTAAGGATTTTTGGATGCGCAGTATATGTGCCTATTGCACCGCCATCCCGCACCAAAATGGGTCCGCAAAGAAGGTTAGGAATATATGTTGGGTTTGAATCGCCCTCCATCATTCGCTACCTCGAAACATTGACAGGCGACTTGTTTACTGCACGATTTGCAGACTGTCGATTTGATGAGTCACTTTTCCCAAAATTAGGGGGAGAAGTAGGTGAAACCAAACGGGAAATTTTGTGGAAAAATGCATCATTATCTCATCTTGATCCACATACCTCTATTTGTGAAAGAGAGGTACAAAAGATTATCCATTTGCAAAGAATAGCAAATCAAATGCTGACGCATTTACGGACTTGAAAAGGATAACGAAATCCCACATTCCCGCGGAAAATGTTCCAATCCGTATTGATGTCCCTGTTGGACAATCATCTAGTGTCATATCCAATGAGTCGAATGCACGCCTGAAGCGTGGCAGACCATTAGGTTCCAAAGATCGAAATCCTAGAAAGAGGAAAAAGAACGATCAAAATGACACCACGAAAGAATCTCATGATTTAACAAATTCTGAGGTTCATGAAGAATCCATTGAGCCCGAGACTCTGGAAAATACGGAACTATCCCTAAATCCAATTAATATTGAGGCAAATATTAATCGAGTGGATATTGTGGTGGATAATGCCTTTGCTTATAATGTAGCATCTAGCATTATGCAAGAATGTGAGGATCTCAAACCTCAATCTGTTGAAGAATGTCGAAAAAGACAGGATTGGCCAAAGTGGCAAGAAGCAATTCAATCAGAATTGAATTCGGTGGCAAAACGTGAAGTTTTTGGCCCTATAGTTAAAACACCCAATGGTGTTAAGCCTGTCGGCTATAAATGGGTCTTTGTACGCAAGAGAAATGAGAAAAACGAGGTACAAAGATATAAAGCACGCCTTGTTGCACAAGGTTTTTCTCAAAGGCCTGGTGTCGATTATGAAGAGACATATTCGCCTGTAATGGATGCGATAACCTTTCGTTATCTCATAAGTTTTGCTGTCCATGAAAAGCTTGACATGCACTTAATGGATGTAGTTACTGCCTATCTTTATGGCTCACTTGATAATGAGATATACATGAAAATTCCCGATGGACTCAAGGTGCCAAACGCGCACAACTCAAAATCTCGGGAAATGTTCTCAATTAAATTGCAAAGATCCTTGTATGGTCTAAAGCAATCTGGACGAATGTGGTATAATCGTCTTAGTGAGTACTTGTTAAAAGAAGGCTATATAAATGACGCCATTTGCCCGTGTGTTTTTATAAAGAAAACAACATCGGAATTTGTTGTACTTGCCGTATATGTTGATGACATAAACCTTATTGGAACCCCTAAAGAACTCCAAAAGGCAATTGATTATCTAAAGGATGAATTCGAGATGAAAGATCTCGGAAAGACTAAACTATGTCTTGGTTTGCAAATTGAATATTTGGCAAACGGAATTTTTGTTCATCAATCTACCTATACAGAAAAGGTATTGAAACGGTTTTACATGGATGAAGCACATCCTTTAAGTGCACCGATGGTTGTTCGATCACTTGATGTGAACAAAGATCCATTCCGACCACAAGAAAGGAATGAAGAGCTACTTGGTCCTGAAGTACCATATCTTAGCGCAATTGGCGCACTAATGTATCTTGCAAATACTACAAGACCTGACATATCATTTTCAGTTAATGTCTTAGCAAGATTTAGCTCGGCTCCTACGAGGAGACATTGGAATGGGATCAAACACATATTGCGGTACCTAAAGGGAACTACCCATATGGGCTTATTTTATGGCAAGAATTGCAGCCCGGATCTTGTTGGTTATGCTGATGCTGGATATTTGTCCGACCCACACAAGGCTCGATCTCAAACGGGTTATGTGTTTACCTGTGGAGAAACCGCCATATCTTGGCGATCGACTAAGCAATCAATTGTGGCTACTTCATCTAATCATGCCGAGATAATTGCTATTCATGAAGCAAGTCGGGAGTGTGTGTGGTTAAGGTCGATAATACATCATATCCAAGACAAATGTGGTTTGAAGTGTGATAAACTACCCACAACTTTGTATGAAGACAATGCAGCATGTATAGCTCAATTGAAGGGAGGATTCATAAAAGGAGATAGAACGAAGCATATTTCACCAAAGTTATTCTTCACACATGATCTTCAAAAGGATGGTGATATCAATGTTCAACAGATTCGTTCAAGCGAAAATATGGCTGATTTGTTCACAAAATCTCTACCAAAGTCAACCTTCAAGAAGCTAGTTCACAAGATCGGGATGCGAAGACTTAAGGACATAAATTGATGTTCTTATCAGGGGGAGTTAAGGCGCGTTGCACTCTTTTTCCCTTACAAGGTTTTGTCCCACCGGGTTTTCCTTGCGAGGTTTTTAACGAGGCAACCAATAGGCGCATATTCAAACATGTGTACTCTTTTTCCTTACTTTAATTTTTCCCATTGGGTTTTGTTTTAAGGTTTTAACGAGGCACATCATTGAATAGACATTCAAGGGGGAGTGTTATAAATAGACTTCTATTTAAGATGAATGTCTTTAATTAGAGAGATTCTAGAGTTCTATTCTTGGTAGATAAATCATCCTCCTCCCTATAAATAGAGGTGCCTTCTACCATTGTAAATCACTCCTAACATTCTCTAAGTATCAATAAGAAGAACTCTCTCTACTCTTCTCTCTATTTGCTCTTGTTCTTGAGTTATTGTTCTTGTCTTTTACATTATTTCATAACATGAAAAAATATTTAATGGAATATTCTTTCTTTCTATTCTAAACTTGTTCTACCGTTTTTTTAGTACATTCTTTACTTGACCTCGGCACCAATCCTTCTTAAAACTACTCCTTGCCATAGTTCATGATCGGCTTAATCCTCGATCATGTCCATTTACAATTATTCAATCCCGTCTAAATTTTAACCAATATAGATAAATTTTATGTCACATTAATAATGACAACAACAAACTCAATAAAATTCTATAAGTAGGGTAAACTTTATGTCATGCTAAACAAAGAATTACATCAAAATAAAGGAGTATTTGCTCAAGTGTAGAAGACTCCGAAGAAAACTGGAAACAATAGATGTAGTAAATGCATTATATTGCCAGTTGAAGAGTTGGAAAAAATCCAATCTCACATTAATGGGACTCAACTACAACTGTGAACTAATTCCTGAAACCATGAGTACAAATTAAAGTCATTGCTCAGCTCTTTTGACTTTTATCCATTTATTAGGGCTAAATATTTGGTCTTCGGTGAATGTTTGGGAGATAAGGACCGAGTAAATGAGAACAACAGCAAACAAACTAAGAGCCATTAGATATTCAAACTTCAACAATCATTAAAGGAAGTGGATTAGGAGATTTAGGCCATACATTTTTAACTCTTGTACCAAAAATTATTTATATTTGGTAGTCGGAAACTTGGCAACATTGGATCTTTATCCTTAAAAAAAATGTTTTTTCATTTTTAGCTCGTGTCAAAAACTATTTATGTTTGGTAATCGGAAAAGTGTATAAATTTGGTATAATTTTGTATATATCATACAAAAAGCATATATATATATATATGCTTATTATTTTGGGAGCAGCTATACAATAACATTTTACCTAGAAAAATAGCTTCCATGAATTTCTTTTGAAATATTTCCTCAACTTATTTTTACTTGTCATGTTTGCTTGTTCACGCCCTTTAAATATTAATTAAAAGAATAATTTATTATTATTCTTATTTTAACTATATTAATCTCTCTATATATTTATCATAGTAAGGTTAAAGGTGAAAAAATAATTGATTTATTTTTACTTTTCTAGAATGACAAGTATTTTAGACCAATTATTTTTAATAATCATAACAAGTAACAAGGACAACGAGATATGCTTGTTTTCATTTAAGTTTCTAGATCAACTTGTAGTTTATACATGTCCAGACTATCTTTTCCGTTGTAATCAGGACTACTCTGTTTTGGAGCCATGCTGTCAATTTTTACCCAGGGTTTTGGAGATCATATCATGGCCAGACCTCTAATTTATGTTATAATAATAATGAGTTTTTATTCCACCTACAATATTGAGATTTGAATTTGAGAGATTAATTACCAGTCTCATTCTCACCAGCTACTAATATTTATTTATCTTAAATACTATAATACAGTCACTGTCCGTTATTGTTCAGCGTCATATATTCAAATAATTAATAATACTTATTAGTTGTACATTATAATTGATCCCTTCTACTTCTTCCACAATTAGTCACTTGTTAGGCCTAGTGCACTTCGACACAGAGTGAAACTGAAATAGGAGACGTGATCACGCCCAATTATGCTTTATAAAAGGACACGTAGATGTTGTAAATATAACCTGAGTATTTATGCTCAGAGTTGAATCCACATAGAATTAACCTATCAATCACTTTTGTTGGATGTACTAAATTCTTTAAAATCAACTTTCCCAAACGTTGGAAACAACAGTTAATGGTATTTCTAATAACTAAGACCGAAAGTAAATAAAAAGTTGTAAACTAAATATGCTTGAGTTGTAGGCAATAATGAGAAGGTTCTAAAATAGTGATTTCCCCTAGTGATGGAATCCCTTCCAGTTACGCTTCATACAGATTCACCAAAACATCTCTATCAATCATGAGCACTCTTTTTACCATAAATCTCTCCTGAGTAATCATGATAATTTACTAGATGCACTCTCCCGAGATACGCTAGCTAACTTTGTTTATTACAACTCACTTTAGATTGCACTCACGGCTTCGTTATCCCTAATCCTGCCTTTAAACCTGCAGTTATAGATCCCTCTTATACATTGGGAGTGGTGTTGTCAACAATTACCTAAATATGTAATGTCTTCCGAATTATGCACACTAAATATGCACAGCTAATTGAGGATCCTGTCAATTAACTACAACAAATACGTAGTTAAACAAATAGAGATTAACTGGCAAACTATACTAACATAATCAAGAAGTTCATCCTTCAATAACTTCCATCAAAACCTTACTAACATATTTAGCTACTCATAACAACGTAAAGATAAACTACGAAAATATTCATCATGGAAAATTGCAAGAAAAGACGAGATAAAGAATTATAATGTTTTTTGGTGATCTCTCACACTTTGTATCTTGAAAAAGTAATCTCCAAAACAAGCCTGCCCTAATGTGGCCGATTTCTACATCTTATAGGGTTTTTTCACCAACTTTTCCCGACTTGATACTTTAGTCCCTGAAATTGTCCCGTTTGTCTCATTCTGTTTCGTCTCGTCCCGTCCGTCCCGCCAGATTTTTTTTTAAAAACTAGCCGTTGGCCAATGGATTAAATGGAAAAAATAGCCGTTGCCAACAATCCAAACAGCCCCTAAACCCCCCCCCCCCCCCACAAAACACCCCCTAACCCCCCTCTCCCCTCCCAAACTTTAATACAACTCCTAAGTTTATTAAATTACACTTTGATCATATTTTCTACTATAAATACCCCTCATTCTTTTTCATTTTTTCCCACAAAAAATCAATCTTCTCTCTCAAATCTCTTACATGCTAATATCTTATCTATATCTATATTATTCTCTCAATTTTGTTACTATCAAGTATCAAGTGCTATCTTTCAAGTTTTAACTTTCAAGTATTTGGGCAAATTTTTTGGAGCAACTTTCAAGCTTCAAATTAATTCGTCAAGTATTTGGAATAATATTTAGGAAATTTCTTCAAGTTTCAATTTTTAATCACGGTGCACTCGTTCCATCTCCTAATTTTAATATATAATTTTTGTGTATCATTTTAGTGCTTAATTTTTGTGTTTACTTTACGTGTTATATTTTCGTATTTCATTTGTGTGTGTAATATTTGAGTTAGCCTTTTTAAATTAATTTCATATTTAAATTATGGCACCTAAAAATATATTTGGTGTTTTAAAAAAAGTAGTAAAAAAATAGTAAATGTGAAAGTAATAGTAATCCTAATCCTAACCCTTCTCCTAGACCTAGAGTTAGAAAGGATATTGATGAAATGACTCATGTTCATGAAACTACATTTTTCCAACCCTCCATATTTTATGATGGTCGTGTCGGAGAATAATTAGATGATGAAACTTTACAAAGACAAATTGACAATAATATTTTTTTGAGGATCAAGAAAATGAGGATGAAGAAACTGAGGAAGAAGAATTAGATAAAATACCCACTAGTCCCGCAACACAAGCTCCAACTCAGAGTCAATCTCAGTCTGGAGCTTTACCTCCTGTACCCCTGTAAGGGGTAAGCCTAAGGCTGAACGTCCCAAAACATCACTTGTATGAAAATTTTTTAAACATGATAAAGTCAATCATCGTGCTATATGTGAAAAATGTAAGCAAGTATTTGCACAGCCAACAAGTGATGGGACGGGAGGTTTAACTAGACACTTAAGAAAGGATCATAATTCTTTATGGATACAAGATAATATAGATCCTACCATCATTTCTAGCACTCCTAGTGGATCTGGTTCTAATCAAATTCAACAACAACTTAACCCTGCTTTTTGTCATGTTTGACGCAAATATAACAAAAATAGAGATCGTTAGAACTTAGCAAAAATGGTGGCTTTTTGTGGCTTAGCTTTTACTTTTCCTTCTCACCTTGCTTTTGTACATTCTATATAAGAAATTTATAACCTTGCTTTTCAAGGTTTTCCTAAGACCACAATTAGAAATGATGATTTTAAATTTCAAACCGAATATCTTCAGTATATTCTTTGTGTATTTTTTCACTTAGATTGTATAGTGTCTACCACATCTCATATAGGTCGTAGTCCTAAGGTTGTGTATATTTAACTGTTACATGTCATTGGGTTGATCATCACTAGAACTTACAAAAACGTATTATAGGTTATAAATTTGTTGATTCAAAATACACTGGAGCATATATTGCAACTACTGTTCTACAAATACTTGATTTTTATGGACTCATTAATAAAGTTTTAACTATCACCTTAGATAATGCTTCTGCTAACACAACCGCGACAAATATCTTAAAATTTAGACTTTGTCCAATTTTTCATGTTAGATGTGCATGTCATATTTTTAACTTGGTTGTAAAAGATGGTATTAGTTTATTCTCTGATGCTTGTAGTAAAATACAACATGCTTGTGGCTATATTTTTCATGCTCATAAACAAAGTAGAATTCGTGAATTTGCTCAACAATGTGCTAGTGCTGGGCTTCCATTTAGAAAAGTTCCAAAAGAAGGTGGTACTAGGTGGATTTCTACTTATGAAATGCTTAAAGTTGCTTATGACTTTCTGGTGCCTATCCAAAAGGTATTTAATATGCATTATACTTACCCTGTTGATCAAATTGTTGATTCTGATTGGGATGAGATCGGAGAGCTTACTAAATTTTTTAATTTTTTTTATTATGCTACAAAATAATTTTCTGGTATATATTATCCTACTACTACACAAATAGTATAGTATATTTGTGGAATTTCTCTTGTATTTGGTAAGTTTAAAACAAATCCAACTTATGCATCAATCATTAAAGAAATAATTTTAAATTTTAAAAAGTATTTTTTTCTCTCTTCCCGAAGTTTATTTAATTTCTACTCTACTTAACTCATCTATAAAACAAAGAGGTGCAAAGGGACTTGTTCGTAAAATTTATAAGAATATAGAAATTCAAGAAAATGAACAACCATCTCTCAAAAACTGCCAAGCTAGCATTTATTCTTATGCTAGATCAATGTTTGATAAATATAAATATATGGATACAACTAGTACTAAAACTGCTCCTTCTACTTTTATGTCTGGAAGAAGGCAAGGAACAACTTTTGTCATGGTGGAGGGAGCGTGGCAATGCTTTTACAACACTTTTAATTATGGCCCGAGATATCCTGGCTGTTCAAGCATCATCAGTAGCATCGGTGAGTGCTTTTAGCGTGTCACGATTTTAAATTGGAGATCATAGACATGCATTAGCGGAGGACAGTCTAGAGATTTCCGTATTATGCAAAGATTAGATTAATTCAGAAAGAAGAAATCTTGATTTTGAAAAACTAACCACTAGTGAAGAAGAAGAATACAATAAGATACTTACCACTGGGAGCGATGACGGCATGGAGCTCATGGAACATAATCTACATTGCCAATTCCAGTAGAATGTCAGAGAGATATTATTGATAAGTTAGAAAGAAGCTATATTGGAGCTTACAAATATTAGTATGATAATTTTTAATTGGCTACTAAGAGGCCTAGTTCAAACAGAATTTAGAAGGTGGCTGCATAGATTAGGTGCTCTTCAAAAGAATTATATTTGTATTTGAGATTTGAAAGTTCTATTAATAAAATAAAATGCTATAAGCATTGAAGTTTTTTATAAATTGTCTTAGTTACTTAATATTTAAGACTTTGATATTATATTAAATAAATTATAATTGTATTATATATATTAGTAGAATATTTCATTAGAAGTCTTTTTTTAATATTTTATAATTGTTTACTTAGTTTTCTAATTTTAATTTTAACATAATAACATTTAAGTTTATTCAATAAGTCAAAAATCTAGTCATTGCAAACTTTAAAAATATAGTAATTTTCAAAGTTCTCTTTTTTTAAAAAAATATACACTTAAGGCCCACGAACTCGTCTCGTCCCGTCCCATTCCGTCTCGTCCCATCCCGTTTGTTAGCAGGACGGGATGGGACGAACGTTTCGTCCTGTTTGTCCCGTCTCGTTTTCTCCCCTCCCGCTTAAATATTGTCCCATCCCGTCCCGTTGGACAGCCCTAATCACGACACGACTGACTTAATTAATTTCTAATTTTTTCTTCTCTATTCATTTTTTGGAGTAAGTCGATATTAATTATAATAATTAACTAAGTGCCTCCTAAGAAACTTCAATTGCTGATGAAATTTGGATTTAGAAACTAAACAGTTTGTTGGAGCAATGTCTGAAATGGGGGTTTCTCTCTGAAACTTGTTGTGGGCTCTCTTTTTCTAATTAAAAGCGTATGAACCTTGGTTTCTTTTTGATTTCTCTGGTTCCAAACTTAGATAATACAGAGAAATTGAATTAAACATTCTTCCAAATAGAAGGAGCAAATTAGATTAATGGAGACTTGTGCATGGAATGGTTGTGATCATAAGGAAGGGCATGAAGCGTCGCTTGGTTGCTCAAAGTAGATGTTTGTAGCGTTTGGTCTATTTCTAGTTTATTTTTTAAATTTAAATTAAATAGGCTTTCTTTAGTTAAATAATAAAAGGATATTTTAGTAATTTGAATTTTAAGTTAAGCTTCCTACTATATATATATATATTAAAACAACAACAATAACAACATAACCAGTAAAATCTCACTAGTGGGTCTGGGGAGAGTAGATTGTACGTAGACCTTACCCTACCCCGAAAAGGATAGAGAGGTTGTTTCCGGGAGACTCTCGGCTCATTCAAGAAAGACAATAATATCATAAAGAAACAAAAAAGGCATGTAACAATGAAAGATATCAGATAGAAAATAATACAACGAATAAGTGAAAGGACAATAACACCAAATTATACAAAACAACAATATAAACACAACATAGACTGCTAACAACTAAACAAAACTCTATCAAACTACCTGGTACAAAGAGGGAAGAACTCTCGACTACCCCCTAGCCTACTACCCTAACGCCCGACCTCCACATGTTCCTATCAAGAGTCATATCCTCAGAAATCTAAAGTTGCGCGATATCCTGTCTGATCACCTCGTCTCAATACTTCTTAGGCCGCCCTCTGCCTCTTCTCGTGCCTTCCAAAGACAACTGCTCACACCTCCTAACCGGTGCATTTAGGCTTCTCCTCTGCACGTGTCCTCGTCTAAGTCGCACTTTCCATATCTTGTTGTCCACGGGAGCCACGCCCATCTTCTCGCGAATATATTCATCCTTAATCTTATCCAACCTAGTGTGCCCACACATCCATCTCAACATCCTCATTTCTGCTATTTTCATCTTCTATATATGTGAATTCTTGAGTGGACAACACTCAGTTCTATACAACATGGCCGGTCTAACCACCGCTCTATTGAACTTACCTTTGAGTTCCGGTGGCACATTTTTGTCACACAGGACTTCAGACGCCAACCTCCATTTTATTCACCCACTCTATTACGGTGCGTAACATTCCTGTCAATCTCCCCATCTCCCTGGATAATTACCCTAAGTACTTAAAACTTTCTCTCTTAAGGATGACTTGTGAGTCAAGCCCGACTTCCACATCCCCTTCTCCTATCACGTCGCTGAACTTATATTCCACATATTCCGTCTTAGTCCTACTCAACTTGAAACCTTTAGACTTCATGGTCTGCCTCCATACCTCCAATCTCCATTAACGTCGACTGGCGTCTCATCAATCAGAACTATATCATCAGCGAACAACATACACCATGGCACCTCTACTTGGATATGGTGTGTCAGTGTGTCCATCACCAGAGCAAATAAGAACGGGTTGAGCGCAAATCCTTGGTGTAACCCCATAATAACCGGAAAAGGCTGTGAGTCACCTCCCACAGTCCTAATCCGAGTTATACCTCCATCATCATATCCTTTATCGCCCTAATGTAAGCCACTGACACACCTTACCTTTAGACACTTTCAAAGGACGTCCCTAGGGATCTTGTCATACGCCTTTTATAGGTCAATAAACAGCATATGCAAATCCGTATTCCTATCCTTGTATAGTTCTATCAACCTCCATAGATAAACATATAAATTGAAACGAAAATATACTTAGTAATAGTTTGAACTCATCTCTGTATGTTTATCTCAATTATTGGAGAGCCATAGTTGTATAGTTCATTTATTACATTTCAAGAAGAACATAAGTGTAATTTGCCCATACATATATGTTTCATAACAATATAGAAGTTATTATCATCACGTGAAATTGACTTCAAATTGATGGAGCAGCGTGAAACTTCACACACACACATCATTTTTGTGTGTGTGCGAATTATTTTTTTCATAAATTAAGTCCCTCCAGATTTTTTTCAGGATGGGTAGAAAAGGAGAAATTAAATTATTATATTCAAGGCATAGATCACATGAATATGATAATGTTGAAGATGGCACTGATGAGATGAACGTATCGATTTAAAATAGAAAATTTTATTTTATATCCATTAATTTTAAATTATTTACTTTTTATTATTTAGATTCAAACTATTTATTATTCTTATCCATGAGGCTAAATTATTTACCCGTCTCCTCTCCTGAATATGGAACTTTTTAAGCACCTACCAGTTACCTACCACATCAACCCGTGACCGAATTTCCTCAACCAGTTCCTCCACCTGGCGTCACAGCATCATCACCTTAATATTATGCTCATGGTTATCAGGATGTTCCAGGTTCTTCTTCTACCCTCTGCTCCTATATTGTGCTTATGATTTAATAGTTACTGTAATTAATTATTTAGATGCCGAAAAAAATCACCTGATATTCATGATTTTCGTGAATTGTTGTTGCGTTTTTCAGTGATTATGGGTGGGTTGACTTTATTGTACAAAAATTCAAATCCACCATTTGAGGACCTTGAAGCTTGAAACTCATAACTTGGTTTGTTTGAGTTTTTAATTATTCTGATTTGATCCTATATGGGGTTGTTTGAAAAGTTGATTGGAGGTTGTATCTAAAGTTTTAATCAATTTGGTGCAGATTTTGTAGTAGATTTTAGAAGTTTGAGTTGAAATATACTTGAACAAGAGAAGAAGACAAATTTGTATTGTATACTCAAATAGTATACAAATATATCATTTTGGTATATAATTCATTCCAACTATATACTCTATTAGTGTAGCTATATCCTATATTGGTACCATATGCTAGTTGAATCATTTTTTTTATTGTGTTAGCTGCATTTTGTGAGTACAATATTTTATTTTCTTTTAATAACAGTTATATAGTTCAATATCTTGAAATACTTTATTACATTAGTATGTGGTACATATTTTTTATTTTTCTCTTTATGCGTGTGTGTTATGTAATAGTACTATAGTCATATAGTTGTCGGAAATTAACCAGTAAAACTGTATACCATGTTGGAATAGTTATATGCCATATTGGTATCATATGGTAGTTTGAACTTTTTTTGGTTATTTTGGCTGCATTTTTAAGTAAATTCTATTTTGAAATTATTTATATGAATGTGATTTGCGGTGCTGGAAAATCTTTGTGCTGATGGATATAGATTATGTTTATTATGTAATAGTTTTTATAATTATAGGCAATTGTTGGAACGACCCATACAACTATATACCCCGTTAGTACATGGAATGAGCAACTTGCTTTGCGAAGATTTAGCTTTCAATACGAGCATATAATTTTCTCATACTTTTGTTATATCCTTAATGATTTGGTACAGTAGTATAGTCATGAATAGTTGTAGCAATATTCTAGAGCAATCATATACTCTGTTGGTATACATATATACCATATTGGTATCATATAGTATTAGAAGTCTTTTTTACTACGTATATTTTTTTTATTACATTTTCCAATATTTAATTATCATTTCTATTCTAACTAGTATACATGGAGATTTAGTGACCGTAGATTATATTACCTTACTCCATCACTGGTTGGTGTTCCTGCTAATGGTAGAGTATGTACTAATATTTATAGGGAAGGAGATCAAGGTTTGCATGGCAATCACATGAAATTAAAAAAGGAACAAGAAATTAAAAAAAATAAAGGAGTCAAATTTGAGTTTGAAATAAGTTATGGTAAAAATAACAATAATACGATTTGAGCAAAAATAAATGAATAAAAGAGAAAAAACAAAAAAAAAAGGAAGAAAATGAGAAAAAAGGAAAGGAGAAAGAAAAGAAAAAAGGAAAAAAGAAAAGAAGCATAGAAATAAAAAAGAATTGGAGAATAAAGAAAAAGTTTCCACAAAAATTGTTATGTGTAGGAAATATAATTAGTTTATGGGTAGAAAAACAAATGGTAGACACGAGTAAATAATTTTATTTTTATAGGTAATTGTGTCAAATCGCCATTTAAAATTAATATTTTTATTGAAGTTGAAATATCGTGCTTGGATCAAATTAATAATTACAATCAAATCTTTTTATAATAGCGTTATATAGTGTTATGGGGAATATATAATATAATATAAAATAAAAATTGATTCAAAAATAACTTATAGTAAAATATTGTTATAAATGTTGATTGTTATACATATTTTTGACCGTAGCATCTAGAAGTGAAACTCCAATAATATTAGTAATGAGCAATTAAGTAGGTTTCGTGTGATAAGAAGTACTCTCATTATTTTATTAAGTAGGATTATATATTAGATAGAATAAATATTAAAGAATTAAAACTTAAATGTGCAATCATATACAATGCCAAAAAAATCAAAATGGCTGGACTTGGATTACTTAAAAAAGAAAAGTTGTAATCTGGAAACCTCTATCAAGCATGCAAAAATAATTAGATTATAGTCAACAAACCATATCATAAAGAATATTCAAAAAGTTTATTGAGATTATATCAACGAGATATATCTGCATGAAATATATAAATTCTTCTTTTAAATTTCAAGTCTATACATTACCATTATAAATAAAGTTATATACTATTAAGTCAACCATAAATAATACTCTACATGAGATTAATAAATTGAAAAATAGTAAGAAATTACCTGCTAAATCGACTAACATAAACTATAGTCTAAAAATTATTTTACATATACTTCTTCTACTTGTTTATTTTTCAGATCTATATAACCTAATATAATTGATAATATTATTAGGACCAAAAAGCAGGTGTCATGTGGCCGTTAGTAAAACAAACCTTGAACGACGATAAATCAGATAACA
Source organism: Nicotiana benthamiana (assembly GCA_034376525.1). Lineage (NCBI taxonomy): Eukaryota > Viridiplantae > Streptophyta > Magnoliopsida > Solanales > Solanaceae > Nicotiana > Nicotiana benthamiana. The sequence goes on along the minus strand of CM067327.1, from coordinate 27,032,764 downwards.
AACGAGAAATATACCAAAAGCGACACAAACATATAACATGGTTCGGTCAACTAACCTACGTCCACAATGGAGATGAGTGTTGACCAGCAGCTGTGTAACAAGCTGATGGTTAACTGTAGTTAAGTCTAATTATCATGTTAACTAGATTTAGTTAGGTAACGAGTTTGTAAGAGGCGGTTATTTTGTGAATAGTTAGTAGTTAAATAATGTAGTCCTCGTACAATTCATTATTATTCAGAAATGAAGAAGCTCAGCTTTTTTCTTCTCCCGTTTTCTCTCTAAATCTCTAACTTCTTTCTAGCTTCAATTGGTCTCCCATGGCTTCTATCATGGTACAGAACCATCGGTATAAGGTCTAATTTGAACGAGCAAACTAATTCCTTCGTTTAGGTTACTTCAATTTTGCATCTTAAATTGCAGAATTGCCTCAGGGTAACTCAGAATCGAAGCTAGGGTTTTGCGAGTTGTTTCTTTTTCTTCTAAGCTAATTTTCTGGTACCAATGGCGATTGAAGATGATCAAGTTAATGCTTCCACCACTGCCACTCGTACTGCTACAACTACGACTTTAAAAATGGCAATTTTATGACCAGCTCCTCATTTCCTACCATCGGTCACAACTGCACTTTGTACCTATAGCCTAATGAATCTTTGATCTCTCTTCAGCTTACTGGATCTGATAACTACAACTTGTGGAGTCGTGCAATGCGAATTCGTTTATTAGGTAAAAGCAAGTTAGGATTTGTTGATGGTAGATTTCCTAAGTCTAGATTTGAACCTGAACTTCATGATTTATGGGAGAAAGTGAATGCTATTGTTTTGTCATAGATAATGAATGCTGTGAGGCCGGGTTTGTTGAGTAGTATCTTATATGCATCTAGTTCTCATAAAGTATGGAAACATCTAAAGGAGAGATTTGACAAAGTTAATGGCTCTAGAATTCTGTACCTATATAGAGAAGTTCACACCTTAACTCAGGGAGTTATGACAGTGACTGATTATTTTTCAAAACTAAAAGAACTTTGGGATGGATTTGATGCTCTTATGCCATGTCCTGGATGTCATTGTCCTCAGTCAAAGATGTATGCACAACATTTTGAGTATCAAAGACTACTTTAGTTCCTTACTGGACTGAATGAGTCTTACTCTCAGTCAAGAAGCCAAATTATGATAATGTCTCCTCTCCATAGTATAAATAGAGCATACTCTATGTTAGTTGATCAAGAAAGTCAGAGAAATCTTGTTAATATGCCACAAGTAGCCCAAGTTTCTCAGGCTTCGAGAATTTAGCCATGTATAGTAACAAAGGGACAAATAACACTGGAAGCTACCAATAGAAAAGGAATCAAGTTCAATGTGAATATTGCCATTACAAGGGACATAGCATGGAAAACTGCTATAAGTTGATTGGATATCCTCCTGACTTCAAGTCCAAGAAGAAAGTTTTCAATAGTGGACAGTATGAAAATCAGGTGTACAGTCCAGAACTGAACTATGCAGACAGATAATGTATGGGAAATAATGTAGCTTCTAATGTGGTTCAACAAGGCAGAGTTGGTAATCAGTCTAATGTAGGTGCCTCACAACCACAACCAGCTAGTCAGTCTGCATTCTGTCAGCAAATGCCACTCTCTACTCCTGTTTTTATTCCTGAACAGTATCAACAAATAGTTCACCTGTTATCCAAAGAAAGAACAGAAGGATCAGAAGCATTAAACAAGTTAACTGCTGCAGGTATTCTAAACAAAGTGAATGCATTTATGTCTCTCTGTGTTAATGCCAAGTGGATTGTTGACACTGGGGCATTAAACCATATGACTTCCAGCCTTGAAATACTACATAATTATAAAAGCACTCCCAAACACAGAAGAAAACAAAGTATAATCACCTACTAGTACTGTGGCATTAGTATCACACAGGAAATGCTTATGTATTGAGCAATCATGAAATCTCTAATATCCTATATATTCCTGATTTTAAGTTCAATCTACTCTCAGTTTCAAAGCTTACTAAGGAACTAAAATGTATGGTTGGCTTCTTTCCTAACTTCTATATCTTTCAGGACCTCTTTAGTGGTTAGGTGAAGGGGATTGATAGAGAAGAACATGGTTTATACGTATTGCGTGGGAGTACCTCTATTACAAACTCATCTTATCCAACAAAGAAATATGCCAACACAACAAATGAAGTTTATGCTGCTTTAGCAAATGATGCACATATGTCTTCACCTACTTCCGGTACTTCATCTAGAACACATGTATCTAGTATTTGCAGTTTATGGCATAAGAGATTGGGACATGCTCCTATAGATGTAATAAAGAAGATAGAAGTACTGAATAAGTTGACAACATGAGCTCTTACTCAGCCATGTACTGTATGTCTTGTTGCTAAGCAAACTAAGATGCCTTTTCAGCTAAGTACTACTATTTCTAAGTCTATTTTTGAGCTAGTTCACTGTGATATTTTGGGTCCATATAGAGTTCCTACTCATGATGGTAAAATGTACTTTGTCACCAGAGTTGATGGTTATAGCAGGTTTACTTGTTTTTTTTTTGAACTGCAAATTAGAAGCAATTGTAGTTTTAAGAGATTTTCTCACTCAAGTAAGCAATGTGTTGTCTACTACTATTAAAACTCTAAGAACAGATAAGGGAAGTGAATTCTTTAGCACTGCATTCAAGGAGTTGTTGGTTGATCTTGGTATTGTACATCATATTACTTGTGTTTACACATCTCAACAGAATTGGGTAGTGGAAAAAAAACATAGAACCATTTTGGACATGGCCAGATCTCTCAGATTTTAAGCATTTGTGCCATTAAAATTCTGGAGAGAATGTGTTGCTACAGCAATGTATCTACTGAACAGGCTACCTTCTAAGGTAATTGGAAACAAATTTCCTTTTGAAAGGTTGTATCTGCATCCACCCTCTTTGTCTCACCTCAAAGTATTTGGTTGTCTGTGCTATTCTACATCCCCTAAAGTCCTAGATAAGTTCTCTCTTAGAGTAGTACTGACTGTGTTCTTAGGCTACTCTTCTATTCAAAAGGGCTATATATTGTATGATCTACATGCCAAGCACTTTGTAGTTAATAAAAATGTAGTGTTTCATGAATCTGTCTTTCCCTTCAAGCATACTAGGTATTAAGGAACTATGGTTTTCCCTGTTATGGATCTACTTCTCCTGAGTTGAATGCTTCCCCTACCCCTTCTTCAATACCTAAAGTAGAAAGTTCAACTGAACCTGCTGCAGATCAAGTACTATTTGATTTCTCTGCAGAAATTCCTTTTTCTTCTCCAGACAGAATTGCTCTTGAATCTATCCCCTCTACTATGCCTAGTCTTCAAGACAATGGTTGTGCTGAGTCATCTGTTGGTCAGTCTGATCTTGCTGAGAATCTTGAAGGATGCAGGAGATCTTCTAGACCAAGCAAACCACCTGTGTGGTTGCAGGATTATGTCACACTTTCCAAATGCTCAAAATGCACTTATCCTATTTCCTCTTATGTTGATTATTCACACATCTCTCCAACTTTTTGACAGGATCTCACAGCCTACTAAGCTATTACAGAACCTACCACCTTTAGAGAGGCTGTCGTTGATCCTAGGTGGGTGAAAGCTATATAGCTGGAGATTGCTGCACTTGAGGACAATAAAACTTGGAGTCTTGTGGACCTTCCACCAGGAAAGACACCCATTGGCCGTAGGTGAGTGTATAAAGTGAAGTACAAAGCATCTCGGGTGGTAGAAAGATTCAAATTTAGGTTGGTTGCTAAGGAATACAGTAAAAATGAAGGTTTAGATTATGGTGAAACCTTCTCTCCTGTTGCTAAGATAATTAATGTCAGATCCATTATTTCCTTAGAAGCCTCTCAACATTGGTTTTTCATATGGATGTTCATAATGCCTTCCTCAGTGGTGATTTTTTTGAGGAGGTTTATATGCTTATACCTGAGGATTTGCTAGATAGGGGGAGAATCATAAGAGAGTCTGCAAACTTCATAAGTCCCTCCATGGACTTAAATAGGTTCCAAGACAATGGAATATGAAATTAATAGAGGCCCTAGTGTGTATGGGGTTTCAGCAAAATCATTATGACTATTCTTCGTTTACAAAGAAGGCTGGGAGTGATATAGTGGTCATACTGGTATATGTAGATGATCTTTTGATCGCTGGAAACAATCAACAATTTTTGTGAAACAAGACCAGATCTCAAGAAAAGGTTCAAGATGAAGGATCTAGAAGAGCTAAAACTCTTCCTAGTTATTGAGTTTGCAAGGTTTAAACAAGGAATTCTCATGTGTCAAAGAAAATATCCAGTAGAGTTTAATCTCTGAGTCAGGACTAAGTGGTGCAAAGCTAGCTGGACCACCCTTAGAACTGAACCAGAAGTTGACAACCACTGAATTTGATAAGTGCTTCGATACCAAGAATACTCTCTCAGATGAAGCTCTCAAGAATCCTAGTGTCTATCAAAGACTGGTTGAAGGCTGTTGTATTTCACTATGACCAGATATTGCCTTTGTGGTGCAAGTGCTCAGTCAGTTCATGCTCTGTCCTAAAGTATCTCATATGGAAGCAACATTGAGAGTAGTAAGGTATATAAAGCAGGCACCAGGTCTGGGACTACTTATACCTTCAGAACCTTCAAGTAAGCTGACTGCTTATTGTAACGCAGATTGGAATGCATGCATACAGACAAGTGTTGGAAACACGTTCTCAAAGCATTATACTAAAACATGTGTTCATATGTGTAGGTTTTGATGAATGACAAACAAGCGCAAATTGACATATGACGAAACTCAAGTACAAGCGCACAATTGATATATATAACGAGATACAAGCACAAGACCAAGTTTTATAGTTTTACATGAGTCGTTCTTAATTGTGATCTTGATCCGACAACTTGACTCATGACATGGCTTCTCTCGTAAAATTATTTTTACAAAATCATGCATATTTAATTTAATGCTAAATGATTTTAAATCATGCATATTTACTTTAGTCAAAATGATTTTTAAAAGTGCCTCTAAAATCTGGACTAAGATAATCGATTATGTACGTATGATAATCGATTATGTTAAGCCAAGACTGCATGACAATCGATTGTGAACTAATGACAATCGATTGTGTTAAGGCAGTGAGCATCAGGTTTTTCAAACCTGCATGACAATCGATTGTGAACCTTATGACAATCGATTGTGATGAGGCAGTGTCCATCAAAGTTTTTCAACGCTCAAAATAATCGATTGTTAAGTTAATGACAATCGATTGTGAAGAGACAGTGTCCATCAGATTTTTCAAAGTCACAAAATAATCGATTGTGAACATATGACAATCGATTGTGTTGAGGCAGTGTCTTCCAGACTTTTTTAAAGTTATTAAATAATCGATTGTGAGTATATAACAATCGATTGTCAAGAGGCAGTGTCTAAAATGATTTTCAAAGTCTGATAAATAATCGATTGTTAACATTGCACAATCGATTGTGAAGCTGACCGTTGTCGTAAAGTTTTCAAATACCGTCAGGTAATCGATTATTGATTTTGTATAATCGATTGTTGAAATTAAAATCTGGAAAGGATTTTTTGAACGTTGCTGAATAATCGATTATTTGTATAATCGATTGTTTAACGTAAAATCTGGAAATGATTTTTTGAACGTTGCCAATAATCGATTGTTGATCTTAGATAATCGATTGTTAAGCGTTAAATCTGGGATTGATTTTTGGAACGACTGGCAAACAATCGATTGTGGATTCTTGACAATCGATTGTCACACAGTAAAATCAGCAACTCTTAATTGGCAATTAAGCAACGGTAATGCCAAGTTTTTCAACTATAAATACAGCTTCATTTCAGTGTTTTAAACACAACAACACACAACAACTGATCATACAATTGCTAAAGCTTTCATACTTTATTGTTTATCATTTTATATTCATTTCATAAGCTTTTAAGAGCCAAACTCCTGTCGAAAGTTGTTGCGATCTTAAGCGTATTCTTTTACTCATATCTACTCATTAAGGAGTGTCTTGTTTGAGTGCATAGTGTTTTGTACACTTGGAGAGAATTGTTATTCTCTTGTTGTAAGAAGGAACTTGTGTTTCCTTGGTTGAAGTCTTGGAGTGTTGTATCTCCGAGCAAAGGTGTTGAGGCTTGTGTCCTCAAGTTGTAAAGGTTTGTTAAGCACCCGGAAGCTTGACAAGTTAGTGGAAATCTCGAGAGAGTCTCTCGGGGACTGGACTAGCCACGGGTTGTGGTGAACCAAAATACTTTGGTGTGTTCTTTCTTATTTATCGCACTTATTTATTTCCTGCAATTTTTAAATTCCGCAAGTTTACACTAATTTTTATTATAACGCTATTCACCCCCCCTCTAGCGTTAAGCGTATTATCTAACAATTGGTATCAGAGCCCAACTCTCTGATGACTTAACTGTTTGAGAGAAACTTCCATGGCTTCTACTCGTGACTCTTTTGCAGGAATAGAGGAAGGACAGTGCTCCACCCGACCACCACTATTCAACGGTACAAACTATACGCACTGGAAGGAGAGGATGAAAATCTTCGTTCAAGAAAACATTTTTCTTCTTTGGAAGGTGATAACAAAGGGAAATCAAATTCCAACCAAAAAGGTTGAAAACGAATGGGTTCCCAAGTCCGAAGAAGAATATGACGCGGATGATATCCGAAAGGTGCAAAATAATGCTAAAGCAATTAATTTATTTTATTGTGCTGTAAATGCTGACGATTACAGGAAAATATCGTGTTGCACAACGGCAAAGGAAATGTGGGACAAGCTGGAAATTACGTACGAAGGTACGGACCAGGTAAGGGAAGCCAAAATTGATTTCCTAACCCATGCCTATGAATTATTTCACATGAAGGAAGGTGAAAAGGTGGATGAAATGTTTGAACGATTTTCAATAATCGTAAATGACCTACATGCTCTCAAGAAGACTTTCACGGATAGGGAACTTGTCCGAAAAATCCTTAGAAGTCTCACTCCGGCATGGCGATCAAAGCCGACGCGATTCAAGAGTCCATTGGCGTCTCAAATGTCACCATCGACGCATTAAGAGGTAATCGTAAGACTTATGAATCTACTATACTTAACCCTCTTGTTGATGATCAAAGGAGGCAAAGAATCGCTCTAAAGACAAGCACAAGCCAACCGCAAGTTGATGAGGACGGAGACAACGAGTTTGGACTCATTATCAAAAGATTTCAAAAGTTCATGCGAAAAAAGTATGAACGAAAGGGCAAAAAGCAAGGAGAACAAATAAAGTGCTATGAATGCGGAGAAACCGGGCACATCAAATCAAATTGCCCAAACATCAAAAAGGAAAAGAAACCTTTCAAAAAGAAACGTGCATATATATCTTGGGGAGGAGACTCCGGAGATGAGTCAAGCGAAGGAGAAGAAGAGGAAAGCGCAAATCTTTGTCTTATGGCACAAGAAGACAAGCAAGATGACGTATGTCAAATCTCTTCTAAAAATTTCTTTTCCCTTGAAGAAATGCAAAATGCTTTTGATGAGTTATATAGTGAATTTATTAAAGCTTCAAAAACTGCTAAAAGCATAAAAGAAAATGCTTCTTCAAAAGAAAAAGATTTTGAAAAACAACTCTCATTGAAAGAAAAGGATTTGGAAAAACTGATTTTAGAAAATGAGAAGTTGAAAGAGGAAAACAAGTTTTTCGGTAAGAGAAGCGCCGACAAGCCCGAAAGTTCTATTAGAAATTGTACTTCTTGCATACATCTCAAAAATGAAGTAGAAAGGCTTAAGGGCACCTTAGATAAGTTTAATTCCTCTCATAAAAATCTGAATGAGGTTCTTGTTAATTTGAAGTCAACCAAGCATGGCATAGGTTTTAAGAATGAGCCTAAAGAAAAGGTTGAAGCCAAACCCCAACCACCTAAGGCTCAACCTAGGATTAATAAAACAAATGCTCATCCTAGAAATAGCAACCCTAGAACCAATATGCATGCTAGACCAAATGTTGAACACTTTAGAAGACCTAGAAATGACTTACCCCCTAGGAATAACTACTCTAGAAATGATGCATACTCTAGGCCTCACACTAGAAGGAAGTTTGAACCTTTTAGAACACCTAGAAATGGCCCTCAACCTAGAAACAATTATTCTAGAAATGATGCTCATAATAGTAGGAGAAATGACTTTCATGAAATGCGCAATAGCCATAGTGTCGAAAATAGAGTGAACAATTTTCGTCCGTCTAATTACTATGAACCTAGAAGGATGCATAATCCCAACGTGACTTGTCATTATTGTAGACGAATTGGTCATATTGCCCCTGCATGTTTTACACGACATAGACATATCACTCAATCGCATCATTGCCTAACCCTCAAGGACCCAAAATGGCTAGGTACCTAAAACGCATTAATTTGTTTTGTAGGTGTGTTTGAAGGGATCAAGTGTACTATGGTACCTTGATAGTGGATGCTCCAAGCACATGACGGGAGACGAATCCAAATTCCTTCAACTAGAACACAAAGAAGGAGGAAGTGTTATTTTTGGTGACAACAATAAAGGAAAGATTATCGGCATCGGATCGGTCGGTAAGGATGAAAATTCTTCTATTAAGCATATATTACTCGTTAAAGGTTTAAAGCATAATCTCTTGAGCATAAGTCAATTATGTGACAAGGGAAATCTTGCCTTATTTGATTCGGATGAATGCTTAGTATTTAGACGTAGTGATTTCAAAATTATCCTCCGTGGTTTAAGAGTGGATAATATTTATATGGTTGATCTTGCTAATTCCTCACCCGAATATGTGGATTGCCTTATGAGCAAAGAGGATGATACTTGGCTATGGCATCGTAGAGTAGCACATATAAACATGCATCTTTTGAACAAATTGATTTCACAAAACTTAGTTATTGGTCTTCCCAATTTAAAATTTGAAAATGACTCTATTTGTGATTCTTGTCAAAAAGGGAAGCAAACAAAAGCATCTTTCAAATCGAAAAATATTGTTTCAACTACTAGACCATTGCAATTGCTTCACATGGATTTATTTGGACCATCTCGCATTGAAAGTCTAGGAAGAAATCGTTATGCTTTTGTTATTGTTGATAATTATTCCAGATTTACTTGGACTTTATTTCTTGCCCATAAAAGTGATGCTTTTCAGAATTTTAAATATTTCCTTAAACGTGTTCAAAACGAAAAGGAAACAACCGTCACTTCAATTAGAAGTGATCATGTGGGAGAGTTTGATCACAATCTCTTTGCGGACTTTTGTGGCGAACTCGGTATCGAGCATACCTTTTCCGCTCCACGAACACCACAACAAAATGGGGTGGTGGAAAGGAAAAATAGGTGTCTCGAAGAGATGGCTAGAACCATGCTCGAAGAGGCTAAGATTCCCAAACATTTTTGGGCGGATGCCGTGAGTACCGCATGCTACATATTAAATAGAGTAGTCATAAGGCCAATACTCATGAAGACCCCTTATGAACTCTACAAAGGAAGGAAACCAAATATCTCCTATTTTAGAGTATTCGGTTGTAAAGTTTTTATTCATAACAATGGAAAAGATCAATTGGGAAAATTTGATGCTAAGTCCGATGAGGGAATTTTCATTGGTTATTCTTCACGTAGCAAAGCATATAGGGTTTTTAATAAAAGAACCGAAACTGTGGAGGAATCCCCACATGTTGTACTTTCCGAAAATAATGCTCGCTTGGCGAGAAAGGATTCCGGTTTTGATCTTGCAGGTATTTTAGATAGCTTGAAAGACAAAATACAAGAGGAAACGCCTAAGGAAAATCAAGACGAAATTTTGAAACAACCAACGGAGGAAGCTCCACAATTAGAGAATGAAACGAAAACGCCTAAGGAGTGGAGGACAATCAAAGATCACCCTCTCGAACAGGTAATTGGCGACGTCGGAGAAAAGGTAAGTACCCGAAACACTCTTAAGAACACCCTATGACACACTTCTTAAGAGATCACGATCTCACTTGACCACACTAGTTTAAATTACTATTTCTTTACAAATTACTGACTTGAGCGTCGGAGACGTCTAATTCTATTTTGCAGGTATCGCCCTAAAGGTAGGGGGAATCATAAAGAATTGGCATAGAACAATCGATTGTTACAGCAAATAATCGATTATCTATGCAGAAAATCGATTAGCAAGTATCACTAATCGATTATTTATGCTTTATGCTTATTATGCAGTTTTGTCTAATAATCGATTTTTAACTGTTTAATCGATTACCGTCTCAGCCATTCAGTACTGTTTTCCTAAAACAATCGATTGTTTCAAAATATAATCGATTATTTTCCTAGTCAGAAAATTTCTGTACTCACTGTAACATAACAATCGATTACCATATTTGACAATCGATTATTTTCTGTCAGTATTTCAAAAATTTGTTACCGTTTGGCTTCTGAAGATTCCTGCAATCGATTTGTGTCAGTTCCGAGATTCAGTCAAATCTTCAACAATCGATTATTTCATTTCAACAATCGATTGTCTAACGGTCAGTGCAATTTATTTTCACCGTTTCTGACCGTTTTGGCTTTCAATTTTCTGCAGATTTTCACCATCAATGAAAAGCCACTATCCTCATTATAAATAGGCACCTCATATCTTCATTTTATTCACTCAAACATCAATTTTAGCTCTCAAACTATCAAAACTCTTTTAAGTTTTCTTGCAAAGCTCATTACCTCTTATTTAAAAATGTCGGGCCGTCACTCTAAACGTTCCCGTTCAGCTAGGCATGGTGCATCCTCCTCTGCTGCCCCACCTCCTCCAAATTACCCTTATCAAGATGGGTCCATTCTACAATTTAATTCTGACACCGAGCTTACTCGGTTTTGACAAAATTTGAAAAGCGCGACATTCTTCCTCCACGCTTTTCAACAAGCAAGTATCTTGAATCATACGCCCCTGCTGCCAACATGCTTAAAGAATATCAACTTCTTGACTTTTTATATCTTACCTACCCTTATATTAATCCTCCATTGATTCAAGCGTTTTATTCAAACCTTCATGAGGATGATGATGGTGAGCTTGTGACAAATATTAATGGTGTTCAGATTCTTTTATCCGATGAAAACCTTCATTCCATTGCCCGTCTTCCTCGAAGTGGCGAAAACATTACTCGCTACATTAGAGAGCCCGGCGCCTTATTTGATGAGAAAGCTCTCCTAAACCAAATAGGTATTACATCTTATGATCCCAATCTATCCACTCGGCGTCCTACTATCACGGGAATGCTCCTCGAGTATCGTTTGATTTTCTATTTCATCACCCGAGTCCTCAAACCTCGGAAGCATAATCACACCACTCTTTCCCAAGAAGACGCTAAGCTCATGCATGCCATCATAACCGGAGCTCACATCAATTGGTGTAAGTTCGTCAAGATTCACTTGCGTGACGCCATCGGAGATGATAGACCTCTTCCCTATGCCCTCCTTATTATGAATTTTCTTGAAGCTTCCGGATTCAACACTTCCATCGGTCCTCTCAAAAAGAGCACCAAGAAGTGGGAAATTTCAGAATCCTCCTTTCCCCATGACGGCGATCATGTAGCTCCTGCTCCTCCTCCAACTCGTCGGTCGCGTCAGCCTCAAGAACCTACTCTTCAATCCATTTCCGACCAAATTGCTTCGTTGACCACCTCTGTCGGTCAATTGACAAATGAGATCCATGGATATTTTGACCATGTTCATTATCCATATGCCGGTCTTGTTCCCTTTGAAGCAGTGCCGGACGATGAGGCGGGAAATAATGATGAATAATTTCTTTATTTGTCTTTCTATTTTATTGCTCTATGTTTGTATTGTTCCCATTATGTACCCGTATTTTCAATAAATAAACAAGTTTTTTCAATCCTTGCCATATTATTACATTTTTTTGCTAATGGCAAAAGTGGGAAGATAACGGGTATGCACTCTCAATTCTTATCGGCATAAATTGAGGGGGAATTCATATATTGAGGGGGAACAAATTGCATACTTGTTGCATATATTTACTTGTCTTGAATCGTCATTATGAATTGTTTAATTTGCATATCCCGCTTAAAGTTTGCCATTATCAAAAGGGGGAAATTGTTGGAAACACGTTCTCAAAGCATTATACTAAAACGTGTGTTCATATGTGTAGGTTTTGATGAATGACAAACAAGCGCAAATTGACATATGACGAAGCTCAAGTACAAGCGCACAATTGATATATATATGAGATACAAGCACAAGACCAAGTTTTATAGTTTTACATGAGTCGTTCTTAATTGTGATCTTGATCCGACAACTTGACTCATGACATGGCTTCTCTCGTAAAATTATTTTTACAAAATCATGCATATTTAATTTAATGCTAAATGATTTTAAATCATGCATATTTACTTTAGTCAAAATGATTTTTAAACATGCCTCTAAAATCTGGACTAAGATAATCGATTATGTACTTATGATAATTGATTATGTTAAGCTAAGACTGCATGACAATCGATTGTGAACTAATGACAATCGATTGTGTTAAGGCAGTGAGCACCAGGTTTTTCAAACCTGCATGACAATCGATCGTGAACCTTATGACAATCGATTGTGATGAGGCAGTGTCCATCAAAGTTTTTCAACGCTCAAAATAATCGATTGTGAAGTTAATGACAATCGATTGTGAAGTGACAGTGTCCATTAGATTTTTCAAAGTCACAAAATAATCGATTGTGAACATATGACAATCGATTGTGTTGAGGCAGTGTCTTCCAGACTTTTTCAAAGTTATTAAATAATCGATTGTGAGTATATAACAATCGATTGTCAAGAGGCAGTGTCTAAAATGATTTTCAAAGTCTGATAAATAATCGATTGTTAACATTGCACAATCGATTGTGAAGCTGACCTTTGTCGTAAAGTTTTCAAATACCGTCAGGTAATCGATTATTGATTTTATATAATCGATTGTTGAAATTAAAATCTAGAAAGGATTTTTTGAACGTTGCTGAATAATCGATTATTGATTTTGTATAATCGATTGTTTAACGTAAAATCTGAAAATGATTTTTTGAACGTTGCCAATAATCGATTGTCGATCTTGGATAATCGATTGTTAAGCGTTAAATCTGGGATTGATTTTTGGAACGATTGGCAAACAATAGATTGTGGATTCTTGACAATCGATTGTCACACAGTAAAATCAGCAACTTGGCAATTAAGCAACGGTAATGCCAAGTTTTTCAACTATAAATACAGCTTCATTTCAGTGTTTTAAACACAACAACACACAACAACTGATCATACAATTGCTAAAGCTTTCATACTTTATTGTTTATCATTTTATATTCATTTCATAAGCTTTTAAGAGCCAAACTTCTGTCGAAAGTTGTTGCGATCTTGAGCGTATTCTTTTGCTCATATCTACTCATTAAGGAGTGCCTTGTTTGAGTGCTTAGTGTTTTGTACACTTGGAGAGAATTGTTATTCTCTTGTTGTAAGAAGGAACTTGTGTTTCCTTGGTTGAAGTCTTGGAGTGTTGTATCTCCGAGCAAAGGTGATGAGGCTTGTGTCCTCAAGTTGTAAAGGTTTGTTAAGCACCCGGAAGCTTGACAAGTTAGTGGAAATCTCGAGATAGTCTCTCGGGGACTGCACTAGCCACGGGTTGTGGTGAACCAGAATACTTCGGTGTGTTCTTTCTTATTTATCGCACTTATTTATTTCCTGCAATTTTAAATTCCGTAAGTTTACACTAATTTTTATTATAACGCTATTCACCCCCCTCTAGCGTTAAGCGTATTATCTAACAACAAGGAGATCTGTTACAGGGTACTTAATCAAGTTTGGGAATGCACTGATATCCTAAAAGTCTAACAAACAAAATACTATCTCCAGAAGTTCACAGAAGCAGAGTTTAGAAGTATGGCATCATGTGCAGCAGAAGTCACTTGGATAAGTGGTTTATTCAGTGAGCTAGGTGTCAAGATTGATATGCCAATAACCATGATATGTGATAGCAAAGCAGCAATTCAAGTAGCTGCTAATCCAATATTTCATGAAAGAACAAAGTACATCGACATAGACTGCCACTTTGTAAGAGAAAAAAATTAGCATGGGACTGCTGAGAACTGAATATATAAATACAGAAGATCAACTAGCTGATTTACTTACAAAGGGATTGGGTAAAGCTCAACATGAGTACCTGCTGAACAAGATTGGACTTAAGAGCTTGCTTGAATCATCAGCTTGGGGGGGGGGGGGTATTGACAAGCTGATGGTTAACTGTAGTTAAGTCTAATTATCATGTTAACTAGAGTTAGTTAGGCAATGAGTTTGTAAGAGGCAGTTATTTTGTGAGTAGTTAGTAGTTAAATACTGTAGTCCTTGTACAGTTCATTATTATTCAGAAATGAAGAAGCTCAGCTCTTTTCTTCTCCTATTGTCTCTCTGAATCTCTCACTTCTTTCTAGCTTCAATTGGTCTCCCATGACTTCTATCAATGAGTAGTCCACTATAGAGAGTATAAAATATCGAGAGAATAACTTCACGAAAAGGCAAACACAAGTGACACACTAACACTTATCCCGTAAAGTTCTTTCCCTAAATACGACTCTCAAACCCCATATGGCTACATTGTCGATTCTATTGAATGAGAAGGAATGATCCTTAATTTATAGAAGACCAAAATTTTTCCTACAAAAAAATGGACTAGCCAAATATGAGAGATTTGTAATTTTTTTCTACAAGAAGGAAATTCCAATTAAGGTAAACGTGTTGTCTTTTTCTTCAACAGACAGGAAAATCAAATATGGTAAGAAAATTATTGCAAATACCTAATTAACAAATATAATTTTTTTTTTGATACTATCAGAATATTAATTTAACAAGTTACAATATGTTATTTAGATAAATTTCTATGCTACCAAATAGAAGCGGAGCCCATATTTAAATTTTATGGATTTTAAATTTGTGATTAAACCCATAGCTCATTATTTATATACTGGACTTACAATTAAGAATTTATATATATTTAATAGTTTTTTTTAATGTAAATACATTCTAAGCAAATAATTACTGGAGTTATCCGAACTCGTAGGTAACAAGATCATGATTATTATAGAGTTATCTGTTATATAGATCATTTTAATGTGAGGTGCACAACAATTAAATTCTTATATTTTAAATCTACAAAAACAAGAAAACAGTTGAAAGTTTGGTGAAGCTAATTGCAAGCAGTCACCGACTTGGACATTGAATGTGCCTGTTTTACACCGAATTCTTTACCAAAATTTCCCAACAAATAATTTCATCTACTATATATATATATATATATATATATATATATATATATATATATATACTAACCTCCAACAAATAATTTCTTCTATATTCACAACTCTCAACACCACCCATAATGATCGCTCTTTCATTGCAATCGTCGTGTCATTGTCTTTTTGCCCCTTCAAATCTTGAATCTTTCTTGAACAGTCCAGCATTCTGTATTTTGAACCAAATTGGTTTCTGCTTTCTCAGTTCATAAACATTTAGAGAGTCTCTCTTTTTCTTCCTTGGTTGAAAAACTTGTGCTATATATATATATATATATATATTTTTTTTGGAGAATTTATATATAGGGTGAGAAAATGTTTAGGTTGATAACAGGTAGACCAGGTCCAAGTGGTTTTGGATCAGCTTCCACTGCTGAGCAGGTTACTGATGGAATTGATGGCTCTAATCTTACAGCCATTGTTACAGGTTAGTTTCTTTTTTAGTCTCGTTATCGTTGTAATTTAACATGTTATAGCATGCAAGTCGGGAGGGGAAGCCTTTTAACTAGTAAAATTATTGTCATCTGACCAAAAGATCACGGGTTTGAGCCGTGAAAAAATTTCTCTTGCAATAATGTAATGTAGGCTGCCCACATTTAGTAGAGCCTTATGATTCAGCCGTTATTTTGCGCGTAGCGGAAGTTTATAGTGTACCACAGTATCAGGCTACTATATAGCATGCAAGTCAGTTATTAATGTTTATTTTTATTATAGAGATTTACTTATAATTATTTTTGCATTGTCCATGCATATAACTTACAGACGTAATATAATGGTATACACCCCAGAGTGCACTAATAGATCCATGTTACGTGGAAGTAAATGACTTGATATGAGGTGAGTTTACCTTCTTTATGGTTTGTCTGATGCGAATTCAGATTAGTCGACCAGTGAATATTGAATATTAGTAGGTTAAACTAAAAGAAAAAGAAAGATGAAAATGATAGTAGGTGTTTGGGTGAAAGTTCATAGCTGGTCATTGACTCTTTGGTTCACCTAGCTTACTTGGAATAATATGGGATTTCTTATTTTTGTATATTTTTTGATATTTTTTTGTTTCTTATGAGCTCAGCAGTTTGACAAAGATTTTCTAAGTAGTACTTGTGATGTTTTTAATTTATTAGGTTTTTGACTTTTTGTCTTGAAATATTGGTGGTTGTACATTATTTATATGAGCTTGTGTGGTCTGCCAGCCTGTTTGATGTCTTCTTCTTTTTTGCTGAAACAAAAAAATCTAAAATGAACTTAGATGGCATTTAGATTTACTTTTGCAAAAAGAATTAGACTAGTTTTTGTTCTTTATAATAACATAAGCTGCCTTTGGATGGGCGGGGTCATTCCATTAAATCTTTGAGAAGCAATACTTCAATTACATAATGTTGGTTTAGAGAAATTTAACTGTAATTAGTTCACTAGATCTACACTCTTATGTTTTGGGGCATCCGACAACATGAGAAATATATAAAGAATAACAACAACAACTCAATAAAGATTTGACAAATGGGGTCTGGGGAAGATAGAGTATACACACACCTTATCTCTACCCAAGATAGAGAGGCTGTTTGCGAAAGACTCTCAGTTCAAAAAGAAGAAAATAAACATAGACAATAGATCAGTGGCTGACTTGATTAGCTTACTTGCTGTTTGAATTTTTCGCTTATTTGTGAACTTCTTCGTGATAAATTGCGACAACAGGAGGTGCAAGCGGCATTGGTTTTGAGACAGCAAGAGTTTTAGCAATGAGGAATGTCCATGTCATTATTGCAGCAAGAAATATGGAGGCTGCAAATGAAGCAAAACAGCGTATACTCAAGGAACATAAAGCTGCTCGCGTCGATATTGAGAAACTTGACCTGAGCTCTATTAGATCTGTCAAGGCATTTGCTGATAATTTCAAAGCACTTAACCTTCCTCTCAATATCTTAATGTAATTGATTCTCCATCTTTCTCCAGTGTGAAAGTTTTGATTTTTACTAAAACTATATGTTTAGCTAATGAGAATTTGCATATCAGTAACAATGCAGGTATCATGTTCTGTCCATTTCAGTTTTCAGAAGATGGCATAGAGATGCAATTCGCCACAAATCATCTAGGTATATATAAAATACCCTATGTAACTAGAAATACCACATTTTGCGGCCCGGTGCACTAAGCTCCGGTCCGAGGAAGTCCCGGACCAGACTGGTCTATTGTACACAGTCTTACCTTGCATTTCTGCAACAGGCTGCTTCCACAACTCGTCACATGACAACAACTTTGTCAGTTATGTAAAGATTCCCCTTCGAAATACACATTTTGTCAGAAATCGCACTAATCAGTGGCTGGCAGAGTGAAAAGTATTGACAAGGGGTTTCAATAAAGTACAAGAATATCATATTTAGGATTATGTCAAGGGGATTCAATGACTTATATATATATATGTATATATACACAAAAATATTTACACATAATAATTTTCTGTCAAAGGAGATTCAATTGAACTTCCTTCATTACACGTGGCTCCGCCTTTGGTTCTAATGGATGCGATTGCTTTAATTCTGAAACCTATATCTATTTATCTTTTGTTTTTCAGGTCACTTCTACTTGACTAATCTTCTTATAGAGAATATGAAGGAAACATCAAAAGCTAGTGGTATTGAGGGTAGGATTGTGATCTTGTCATCAGTAGCTCACCTCTGTCCCTATAAAAAAGGAATAAGATTTCACAAAATCAATGACAAGAGCAGGTATGCTACACTATTAATGACCAGTATATTCAATTTCTGAACACTGACTAATTTTAATTTTCATCCATCTATTGTTTCTTTGAACCAGTTATCAAGACAAATTAGCATATGGACAATCCAAATTAGCCAATATTTTACATGCTAATGAGCTTTCTCGCCGCTTGCAGGTAATTTATTTACTACTGCGCGCTATAT
This sequence comes from Nicotiana benthamiana, assembly GCA_034376525.1. NCBI lineage: Eukaryota > Viridiplantae > Streptophyta > Magnoliopsida > Solanales > Solanaceae > Nicotiana > Nicotiana benthamiana. The sequence goes on along the minus strand of CM067327.1, from coordinate 27,014,534 downwards.
TTTGCTTAATAATCGCTATATTTTAGTCCTTTGGCCACGTGAACTCATCAAATCAACCCTACAACCTAAAGTTGTTGAATTGTGTGAATAATCTCGTCTAAAAGTTTAAAAGTTAGAAATCAGAAACTCTTACCAATTTATATCAGTCCTCAACATGCCATTTAACATGATAGATCAAAAGGTATCATGGAAAAAGTTTACACCTACTTCATCAATTCCGTTTGCAGCTAGATATATACTCAGAGTACTTCAAAAGTGTAATCTTTTCCTCAAATGCAGGAAGAAGGAGCAAATATAACTGTCAACTCAGTGCATCCAGGTTTAATAATGACAAACCTCATGAGACATTCTGCTCTATTGATGAGTATGTATTTTATTATATAACCAGTCGCAAAATATTAGCTGGACGACGATGCTCAATTTTCATGAGCTTATCTAGTACTTTCTTTGACAGGAATCTTAAGGGTTTTCACTTGTTTTCTATGGAAGAATGTTCCTCAGGTAAATGAATTAATTCCTTGCAAGGATTTTAACCATTTGTGATGACGCCTTATCACAATAATTTAAGTAATTTACTGCGTTTAGCGTTAGGATAAAATAATCAGGTGTCATATGGAAAGCTAGTAAAGCAAACGTTGAAGGACGATATCAGACAACAAACACTTGTCATGATTCCGTCAAATAGGTTGCTGCTAGAACTAAACTGGGCAAGATGAACCTGTCTTGAACCTCACTCTAATACCATTTGTTAAGATCTGCATGATACCTGATTATTTCGATCTTAACAAGTGGACTCAGAGCCGCACATATCTCAATTCTTTGTTTCACCATTGTTGGCGCCTCATATTATATTGTCCACGTTCCAGTTGGCATGCCTGGACGTGCGAGGGGGTTGAGTCTCCCACATCGGCTAAAGGATAGTGAACTTGGTCGCTTGGGCAATTCTTACCCCATGAGGTAGCTTTTGGGGTTTAATTAGGCCCAATATCCATATCTTTATCATAGTATCAGAGCTTTACTAGCTTCGGCATGACACTGATTATTTCATTCTTGATATTAATTAGATCTTTATGACTCTGAACACAAAATCTAAACAACAGCAACTAAAGGAATAGGCTGCACATATCAGCTGTATATACCCATTGTGCTATTTTTTCTCTGACTTATTTACCTCAATATTCCCTGTAGTACTGTAGTATTAAGGTTCAATACGGATAAAATGTCAAGTCAGTCTTACTACAATAGTTAGATTGACTATCATTAGATTTCGAAGAAGAAAATACATATTGATATTGACAATATATGATTCTATTTTACAGGGAGCAGCTACAACATGCTATGTTGCCCTCCATCCAAGACTGAAGGGAGTGACTGGAAAGTACTTCCTCGACTGCAACGAGTACAAGCCAAGCAAGCTAGCACGAGACGAAGCTTTAGCACGTAACCTTTGGGATTTCAGCAACAATTTGGTTAATGCAAGTCTAAAGACTTGATAAGTTGAATGCATGCAGTTCCTGAGAAAGAAACTATTTTTTGATTAGTATTTTGTGAAATTGATTAGAAGTTCTTCGAGTCAGCTTTATTAGTTCTGTTTCAAATGTGAGACCTTGTGTCTATGTTTTTAAGGCCTATGTTTAAATATGAACAATGTGTTTTTTCCCCTTTAATTTGTTGTTCTTTTGGTTATGAGCCACTTTAAGTGACTATGCTATTATAGGAGAGAAACTAAAAAATAGCCAGATTTACAAATGGTAATGAAAAAATAGATACAGTTTTAAAAGAATCAAAATTTTGTTATTTTCATGTAAATGATAAATTTGAAAAAAATATTGTTCAAAATCCGAAAAATATTTCAGCACAATATCCTGGAGTTTCGGGTTATTCAAAACCGAACCAAATCCGTTAACCGAACCAAACCGATGGCTTATTGGCTTATTAGTATCGGATTACTGAGGTAATGGATGGTGAATGCATTGAGATTAATTAACAGCTTAACAGTTTGGGAGCGGATTATTCAATTTTCTTATATAATCCGTTAACCTTTAAGAATTTTTATATGACTCTTCTCTCTAGCAATAAAATCAATTGTGGTAGTTTTACCGGCATTATCAAGGCCTAAAAACAAGATTTTAACTTCTTTCTGCCGCGGACCAAGCGATGCGCTAAGATACAAATTTAAGAAAAGAGACAAAGGTGTTTGATGGATCGAATAATATAAGAATAAAAAGCGTATTACAACCTCTCGATGGATTCAGAGGAGAATCTTTCCTGGAAACGGTACTCTTTTTCGCTAGAGAGTAGAGTCAAGGTAGATTTTCTGTTTTTATTCTTCACTTGTTTGTATTGATTGTCCAAAAAAAATTATTTGGTTTAGCCGATAAACCACCCTATAATTATTAGTCTGATACCAATTCGTTTATTGTTTTACTGGATGGCTAGCAGCTTACTATATTTATATATGGTAATCGATAATTATTTATCGATCCGTCCGATAAGCACCTCTATTGGAATACGAATTTTTTACATGTGAACTTTTAGCATAACGTATTGGAATTTCATAATTGTTCTGGAGTTCCAACATAAATCCATACACAAGTACTTCATCTCCAATATATCATTCTGTAACTTTCTGTGTGCGGCCAATATAATATATTGCAAGTTGAGAAACAAAACTTTCTGTGTTATAGCAAAATAATAGCTATTTTTTAAATAACTTTACAGATACTGACTAATTTTTAATTACTAATATTGAAATTGGCTATTCCATACTATTTTGACCTATTATATCCCTGTGTTTAGGATATGGAAATTAAAATAATGTGATTAACCAAAAGTTCATCAATACTAAAAGCTTTAATTGACCAAAAGTGACAATATTATTATAGGGAGATTTAGTTGTACAATATCATCTTTTGATAATAAGGACATAAATGGCCTTAAAATAACCGAAAGTAAAGTTAAGAATTTCGCAACTTTAACCTTAAAAAGAATATTTTTAACAATGTTTATCAGTTAGAAGGACCACTTTGTTTTGCATTAGGGCTGTCAATTTTCACTTACGGGATTTTTGAAGGTCAGATGTCTTATTTAAGTTACAATAATGAGATTTCGTACTTGAGAGGTCACCAGTCGTCAAGTCCCATTCTCCCCAACGCTCTACTTATTATGGTTTGACCGGGGGCGGATCTAGTGTAATGTTACCAGACTAAATTGAATCCAATAATTTTAGTGCAGATTTATGTGTTATAATCTAAAATTATTAATAGATATTTTTTCTATTTTATATTATTAGTCGTGGTTACTAAAAATAGTTATTTCAAATTATTTATCATTTTAGAAGTATCCTTAATAATAATTATCCTTAAAGATTAGAAATACCTTAATTATTGTTAACTTTATTCAAATACAAGGAAGAAAGATTAAATAATCTTTCATGTCCATAATAAATGACTTTTTGTCTTTATTACCTTAAGAAGATACGACTCCCAGAGAAAAAAGTGTATTTTGACTAAATTACCTTAATTAAAATTTACATATTGTTAACTTGACACCTTGGAATATGTAAATAAGGGCAAATTTTGAAAAACATAAAGTTAATACATTCTTGATAATGTAAAAGGACATTTATTTTGAGATAAAATAAAGAGGCAAAAAGTCATTTATTATGGTCTAGAAGGAGTATTAAGATATGAATAAGGGTAAAGTAGTCAAAATTTCATTCTAATTAATTTTTATTAAGGGACGTGTACATAATAGATAATATGAGACCCATGAAGTAGTTAATATGAACACACAACTTTAAAAATATAATTAATTTAATTTTATCAATCTTAAAAATTATACGATAAATTTAAATACTAAATTCACCTTTAATGTAACCAATTGTGTATGTTTATCTCAATTATCAAGAGACATGTAGTTGTATACTTCATTTATTACATTTCACGAAGAACATATGTTTAATTTGACCATACATATATTTTTCATAACAATATAGAAGTCATTTATTATCACGTCTTGACCCTCAAATTTACTTCAAAGTTATTAAGCAGCCTAAAACTTATATTTAAATATAAATTTGATTGAAATTTGAAAATAAGTTTTTGAATATGAGATGAAGCTCTTCTTTGGCTATAAATTTTAGATTTAGTTTTTTAAAAAATTTAAAAAAATTATTTGTTTATGAAATATGATCATGTTTTTAGAAAAAAGAATTTCAAAAATTTTCAAGTTATAAAAACTTCAACTTTTCTTCAATTAAAATGCATGTCCAAACATAACCTTTCAAAACTTATTGTTCAACAAAACTTCAAAAACTATTTTTTATATATTAATTAAATTTATATCTAAACGCTAGCACTTTAAAAAAAAGTACTTCTCAAAATATCCGTAAAGTAAGTGTTTGGTTTAATATTACCTCAATCATTACTATAAAATTTTATTTTTATCCTTCGCCTCTAACAATATTCTAATAGCCTATTTGACCAATGTTTTTTTTCTTTTTAGGGACAAAAGTTTCTTTCCCAGTCAAAAGCATTTTTTCCAAAAAATTGACTCTCCAATATGAACTTCCATTGGAGGAGGGAATATAGTAACCCAATATTACTTTTTTTTTGTTACTAATGCTTTTTTATTTTTATTTTTCCTTTTCTTTACTGAGTCGAATGTCGATTGGAAACAATCTTTCTGCCCTTTCGGGTAGGGGTAAGGCTCGTCTCCACTTTGTGGGACTATACTAGATAGTTGTTGTTGTTATAGTAATATTCCTTCTGTTCACAACTTATTGTCTTTTTGCCCCTAATTCGAATATTGTCTTTATTAATTAATTTCTTCAACTCCTCATTCTTTGTATTTTCTACCAGATTGGTTTCTGCCTTATTCTCAGTATATAAAATCAGAAATTAGAGAGTCTCTTATTTGCTTGTTCTAATTAATTCTGTGTGTGTGAGAGAGAGAATTTAGGGTGAGAAAATGTTGAAGTTGATAACAGGTAGACTAGGGCCAAGTGGTTTCGGATCAGCTTCAACTGCAGAACGAGTTACTGATGCCATTGACGGGTCCAATCTCACCGCCATTGTTACAGGTTACTTTCATATTTAGTCTCATTCATATAAATTCTTCTTGAATCAGTCTAGATTCATAATCTTTTTAACTGCACCTTGAGTCGATCCCTTAGTATCTTCTATCGATTCCTTGGAACCCTCTCAGCATCTTCTCAATATACGATAGTATACTTCGTAGCATATAATTTCGTAAGATAAGATTTGAATTTAATCATATTTCTTGGCTCAATTCAATCCTGTAAAACTGAATACACAGTTATTAAAATTCAATTCTCAAATTTTGTTATCATCGAAACTATAGATGAGTAGTGAACCCTTGGGTTAACATGTCCGACATGGGTTTAGTGAATAAACGATTATCTCCCCATGTTTAGTTTCTCAATAATCACCTCAAAGTTACTTCAAAGTCCAATTTTCTTTACAATTTTTTTGTATTTTACAAGTAAACTTTTTCATGGGTTGTGCTAAGAGCAATTATCTTCTTATATGATCTTGGCAATCCTTACCTCTCCTGATATGATCTTGGCAATCCTCATCTCACGAGCTAATTTTTTTTGGCTGAAGTAGGCTCAAGATCCATTTTATTTGCAGTTTTTGGTAATTTTCAAGTAAACTTTTTCATGATAGCGCATTCCAACAACAGGAGGTGCAAGCGGCATTGGTTTGGAGACTGCAAGAATTTTAGCTTTGAGGAATGTCCATGTCATTATTGCAGCAAGAAATATGGAGCTGCAAATGAAGCAAAACAGCTTATTCTCAAGGACAATAAAGCTGCTCGCGTTGATATTGAGAAACTTGACCTGAGCTCAATTAGATCTGTCAAGGCATTTGCTGATAAATTCGAAGCACTTAACCTTCCTCTCAATATCTTAATGTAACTGCTCTCCATCTTTCTCCAGTGTGCCTTTTGATTGAATTTTTACTAGAAAAATATGTTTTACCTAATGAGAATTTGCAAATTAGAAACAATGCAGGTATTATGTCCTGTCCGTTTCAGCTTTCAGAAGATGGCATAGAGATGCAATTCGCCACAAATCATATAGGTATATATTACAGTATGTAACTTTAATGCACATTTTGGAAGAAACCGCGCCCTCGACTCAGCTGATTTAGTTCTCAAACCTCTATTTGCTGGTTTTCAGGTCACTTCTACTTGACTAACCTTCTTATAGAGAAAATGAAGGAAACAGCAAAAACTACTGGTATTCAGGGTAGGATTGTGAACCTGTCGTCACTACTTCATCGGTACCCTTATAAAGGAGGAATACAATTTCACAAAATCAGTGACAAGAGCAGGTATACTACATTACCCTATCAACCTTTTGTCCAGTTTAGGACAGTGAAATAAAACAATCGCTTTAGTTTTCATCCAACCGTTGTTTCTTGAACCAGTTATCAAGAAAGATAGCATATGGGCAGTCCAAATTAGCCAACCTATTGCATTCCAATGAACTTTCTCGTCGCTTGCAGGTAACTCAATAAACTTCTTTATTACCGCGAGCTGTCAGTATGAGAAGCAGTTAATATATATCAAAGTTAGTTCTCTCTCTTAACATAGGCAAATCCAAGATTTAGAATCAACGTGTTCAAAATGGAGGTGATCTAGTATATATTTACATTTTTAAAATCTTTTTACATATGTATTAGTGATGTGAATTAGAAGTTATGGGGGTTCAGTTGAACTCGCTTGAATTGCCATGTTATTAGTCTGTTATAGTTCCTGGCCGCATGTACTCATCAAACCAATGGCTTAACAGCTTATCAGAGAAAAGATGATACCTTAAAAGCGTTGAGGTCCTTGAATTGGAAAAGTTTTACGTTTGGAGATGTTGTATCACGACCTTAAGTTGTTGAATTGTGTGAATTATCTATCTAAAAGTTTAAACAGTTAGAGCTTAGACACTCATAATATTTTATATCAATCTTCAACTTTCACATGCTAGTGGTCAAGCACGTGGAAATTCTCTGACAATAGGTTGTGATATAAATCGAATTTAGAATATTTGTGTACCTCCATATCATGTTGAATTGGGCAAATCTTCTAATATACATGTTTAAAATGTTGATTGGACACTTTTATTTATTGATATTCGTCTTAAACAAAATTATTGTATTTGCTGTATGAGAGAGTTTGCACCTATTCATATTCCTTCTATTTAAGAGATCAACTAATAAAAAATCTTTACCTGAATTTGCAGCTACATATATATACTCAGAATACTAAAAGAAAGTGTAATATTCTCCTCAAATGCAGGAAGAAGGAGCAAATATTACTGTCAACTCAGTGCATCCAGGTCTAATAATGACAAACCTCATGAGACACTCTGCTCTTTCCATGAGTATGTATTGTATATTGACCTATCACAAAAGTTTGCTTCTACTACACTCGTTTTTCAGGAGCTTTTCTTGTATTTTTTTTGACAGGTATCTTTAGGGCTTTCACTTGTTTCATGTGGAAGAATGTCCCTCAGGTAAATGAATTAATTCTTTTCAAGGGTTTTAACCTTTTCTCAAAAAATGCCTTGTCACAATAAGTTAACTACATTACCGTGTTTAAAGCTTTATAAATCTAATCATGAAAATCTGTACCGCCAGCTTCCCAACAATGCCCTTGTACTCTCAATCAGAAATTAAAGCAGCACTTATATTCTGTATAGGTTAAAAAATCAGTGTTTTGCCTCTGTGGTCCTCTGGCTAAGAGATTGCTATGTTAAATAAGTTTAATTTTAGTACACTATTAATTAGAAGGGGTAGAGGACGGCCTAAGAAGTATCAGTGAGAGGTGATCAGGCAGGACAAGACACGATTGCAGATTTCCGAGGACATGACCATTGATAGGAAGGTCTGGAGGTCGAGCATTAAGGTTGTATGATAGAGTGGTAGTGTTTAATGTAGAGTTCACACTAACCTTACTGTTTTCCATAGCTCTGGACCTTAGTTGCGGGTTAGTATTATTGCATGTCATCTATTTTATGGTTTTTAAAATGCTGTCATTATTTCTATGGTTATGTGGACGTTACTGATGAACTGTCTTTTCTTTTCTTGTTTTATTTCCATCTTCCTGAGCCAAGGGTCTATCGGAAACAACCTCTCTACCCTATCAGGATATGGGTAAGGTCTGCGTAGACACTACCCTCCTCAGACCCCACCTAATGGAACTTTACTGGGTCGTCGTTGTTGTTGTTGTTGTTATATTAATTAGAAGGTAACTAACTATATTGATCATGAGATGATAAACTAGAAATAGGGGAAACGTACTACAATGGGCTCTGATTGTGTATAAAGAACACTGCCAGCGTATATAAGTTAAATCTATGTTAAATTTGCATCGACATCTTCATGGACTTTCAATGCCAGGTAAAATGTTTTTTTTCTCCGGCAGAATAAAAGGTATTAATTAGACATGTATATCTTTAGGTAATAAAGTTAGGATTCAATATGAATGAACTGTCTGGGCAATCTTACATCAATCAATATGTACACTGTCATTAGATTCTGAAGACGAAAATACATATTGGTTTGGAAAATGAGTCTATCTTACAGGGAGCAGCTACAACATGTTATGTTGCCCTCCATCCAAGTCTAAAAGGCGTCACTGGAAAGTACTTTGTTGACTGCAATGAGCACGAGCCAAGCAAGCTAGCACAAGATGAAGCTTTAGCGCGGAACCTTTGGGATGTCAGCAACAACTTGATCAATGCAGCTCTAAAGAGTTGATAAGTTGAAAATTCCTGAGAAAGCCTGGAAAAAAATGTTATTTCCTCCATATTCAGTGAAACTGTTATTAGAAGTTTTGTTTGAGTTAGCTTTTCTAGTTTTGTTTATAATTAGAGGTCTTGTCTCTATGTCTCTAAGGCCTATGGTTAAAATCTAAATGAAGTTTTTTTCTTTTCTCTTGGTTATCAGCTACTGTAAATGACTCTGCAATGTCTATTATGTTCAAGTTTTACAGTAGTCAAACTGAAATAGTTTAACCTATATGTCTTCATTAACAAAAGATTTTGTAGACCAAAATTTCCTACCATGATATGTGATCTACTTTCATATTTTTTGCAACTTCTAGGTGATTTGACTGATTGCTATGTTTGTCACGTAAAATAACATTAAGAAGATAATTCGTATTTTCATATAGTGTACCGGTTAAGAAGATATCCGTATTTGTTCTATGTAATTTGGCGGGAAGAGAATGTACTTCAAGAGAAATAAGAAGGTGAACCTTATTTCTTTGTTGCATATGTATCATGGCATGGGAAAGGCGAGGGGTTGCTCTTATGTAAGCAACCTCCACTTCCAATTAAGAAGTTGTGAGTTTGAGTCTTCCCAAGAGCAAGGTGAGAAGTTCTTGGAGGGAAGAATGCCGAGAGTCTATTTGAAAATCCCCTCTCTACCTAGGGGTAAGGTCGGATTGTTGTTGTCATGTTTGTACATAATCATTTTTTGCCCTTCAAGTTCTTAGGATGGTTGGGTCGAAATCCGTGTACCTGTTTTTCCAAGTGGATGAGAGGAGAAAACAAAAGTGTCAATCAACTGTATCAATGGATAGGAATCTACTCTCTTTACCATTGGAATTCTTTTTTCCTTGTCAATATTCTGAAATAAGATGAGATTTATCGATTTAACTACAATGTCAAACAAAATGCCTAGGAGCTATTTAGGTAGTCTTTAGAAGCTTAAGAGAGAATTGGGGGAACATTTAGAAATCTTAACAGAGATAAGACATGCAAAGTTGCAAGCCAATTTCCTTCTACAAAGCGTTGAGAGTCACCACATTTTTCCATTTACTAACAAACATTTCATACAAAAACTAAGCAATGCCTGCCCAGTTTTAGAGCCCTACTAGTACATAACCATTAGAACTTGCAATATCACACAACTGATATGAATAAGCACTTTGAGTTTTCCTTAATACATTGATAACATTGTTAATGTTAACTTCGCAATAATTTGGTGGAGCATGAGAACCAAAAACAACAGATTAGACTCCTCACAACCCTGCATGCAAAGGAGGCACATCAAGCATTAAGTTCCTCCGACTTGTCTCTTCCATGAATCCTCAACAATCAATTCATCAACTCCCCAATCTTCATAACTAATACAATACCAAGAAAAGATAATTAAACTTAAGTAGGAAGAGGATGAGGCAATAAAAGGTAAAGAAACAAAAGCAGATGCTTAAAGACAAAGGAAGCCTTGCCTTCCATCAGGCAGGTAACGGCGAATTGTGAATGGTATCTTTCTCTCTCGGAGCTCCTTCATTGCAATCTTTTATCATAAATGAACATTAACGAAAAAGACATCAGGTAATCTAGAAACTTCACCAAATAAACATTGTGTGCATAAGTCTGAAGGAAGATTAAAAAAGAGGCTCACCTCGAGTGGATCAGTTTCCCCCTCCAACTCAACCATCACAGGAGCATTCATGCTGCTCAAGGAAAAAAGAACTCACCATATTATAGAAAGATTGCATTTGGCTTCACAAGTTTTCAAACTTTAAAAAACAAACTTGGGAATAATGCAAAGCTGGGAAAAACAAAAGGACCTGATCTGGAGTGCACGAGTGCCCAGGATTCTAGCACGTTCATATTTTGTCATATACTTTGACGTCTTCCGAGGTCGCTCCACCGGCTCTTGCTCTGTTTTCTCCTCACCTTCACCCAATAGAGGGTCTGGTATGTCCTCATTGTTGCCATTATCTTCTTCAATCTCTGCTCCTTCCTGTCGGTTATTCCAAATAATGCAATATGATTCATCAAGCACAAATGAAAAAAATTACATACCTATAATAATGAGTACAAGGAGGAGAAATCATCTTACATCAGGCTCAGGTTCTATTGGCTCGTCCACGTATCTGCACAAATGCAGACAGATAAATGACTGATAGGTAAAATACCCAATGACCTTTACGAAAATCCAATGTAATTCATCTTCACACCCACCAAATCAGAAAACAAAAAACAAATACACCAGTAATAAATGGTTTAACCACAAAAATAACTGTCCTCTCTGAACTGCTGGACTTACAAAAAGGTCAATGCCCTGTCAATGCATATGGTAGGGATCTTTCTGGGGAAAGCTGAACATGAACAATAGAAATCTCCACAGCTTGTGTTAATATGCACTATATATAGCAATATTCATGCAGAAGGTTTGCTGCAATTTTTTTCTTTTGGGGAAATATCAACTGTATAAATTCTTTCAAAATATCTCCATTGTATTAATACAAAGCATTTCTTGAGCAAACTAGGACGCTTCTGTGAACATCATGACCTTAATCTCCAGCACTGCTGGTTGTCCATCCCCATTACCATTCAAGTGAAAGTCCTCTAGAATGCAGCTAATTAAGCAACTTTATGCATGCATTTTTTTTAAAATAGTCTATCAACGACACAGTATATTATCAGCCATGCTACCCTAAATCAACTAATCAGCTAAATTTCACAATAATCTCAAACCGGTGCAATTGATCCATTTAAGCAGCAATCCAGAATAAGTGCAACTTAGTGGTAGATCCGTTACGGGGTAGCCTTCAGTCTTCCTAACTCTATAAGGGCAAACATCCGCCTTATCCAACAAGGTGGTTATACGAATAGATTCTTCCAACAGTACATACTTGTACTCCCTCTGTTCCAGTTTATGTGAACCTATTTCCTTTTTGGCCCGTTCCAAAAAGAATGAACCCTTTCTAAATTTGATAACAATTTAACTTAAACTTACAAGTCTACCCTTAATGAGAAGGGTTTATAACCACACAAATACTCTGGGCCCCACTTGCATTTGTTTAGTACCATAAATTCCAAAAGTCTTCATTTTTTTCTTAAAACTCCGTGCCCTCTATAAGGGCAAACATCCGCCTTATCCAACAAGGTGGTTATACGAATAGATTCTTCCAACAGTACATACTTGTACTCCCTCTGTTCCAGTTTATGTGAACCTATTTCCTTTTTGGCCCGTTCCAAAAAGAATGAACCCTTTCTAAATTTGATAACAATTTAACTTAAACTTACAAGTCTACCCCTAATGAGAAGGGTTTATAACCACACAAATACTCTGGGGCCCACTTGCATTTTTTTAGGACCATAAATTCCAAAAGTCTTCATTTTTTTCTTAAAACTCCGTGCCCAGTCAAACAGGTTCACATAAATTAGAACGGAGGGAGTAGTTGAATACTGTGAATTGCCTTATTTAAAAGCTTAAACTTTAGTCGATTGGGAACAGCCTCTGCCCTTTCGGGTAGGGGTAAGGCTTGTCTACATATTACCCTCCCCAGACCCCACCTGGTGGGAATATACTGGGTAGTTGTTGTTGTTGTTGTAAAAGCTTAAACTTTAGAGAGGTGACACCTTATTTGTTTATTTTTTATCTGCATATGTTCCAGATGTGTGGGTCTAACCTTCATAAGAAATTATTTCTAATGATGTCTCACAATAAGAGTCAAACCGAAAACTTCGGTCAGCTCGTGTGGAAAGCCTCATCTGAAAATTAAATTCTGAAAACCAATCACATTAAAAGCTTAGGCCCTTAACGAAGGGAACCCGTTTATTTGATTACATAAAATCTGTGAAACTTGACATGCAAAATCAAGAAGATGAGAGGAAGAAAAAACAAGATTTCAGGTTCTCGAATGATTATAAGAACTTTACAGTATCAATTAGGACCAAAATGGCTATATCCATTTGTGCCAACTCCAGCAGAACAGGTCTCAATATAGACTTCAAGACCTACCCAAAAGAATGGTAATATAAATTTCAAAGAAAAGAGCTTTAAGATCCTAAAAGGCTAAAACCCAAATTCATAAACCCTAAACCCTAGAACAAGCTAAACAACTCGTAAGTTAAAACCCAAATATTATAAACCCTGAACCCTAAAACAAGCTAAACAAAAACCAGACAAATCCTAAATGGTTAATACATGAAATTAGAAGCCCTAAACCCTAAAATAAGTTAATATTCACATAAAATCAGTCAAATATACCAAAAAGGAAGACTCTTTGAACTGAAAAGACAGATAGTTAAAAAGAAGCGATAAAATTGTATTGCGCATAATAAACCAAATAAGCATAAAATTTGTTGAGTAAAATAAAAGGAAGAAAGGGTTACTAACCCTCCGTCCATATCATAATCATCGTCCGCCATTGTTATGTCCGCCTCACAGCTCACTGTCAATTGTTGTCTTACTTGTGTATATTAGCGAGAGGAAAGGGAGGCGTACTCCAGAATTGAACCCAAAATCAAACTATAAGTATATACTACGGCCCATTTGAAGGCTTTTATACTTCCTCAAATGGTCCCTTAAGTTTCAGATATGTATATTTGGTTTCTTTATTATATTATCTGAAGCACATATGCTTTGAGCTTACAAAAATTAAGCACTTTTGGTTCACTTGACTATAAACCCGTTTGAATTGGCTTTAAAAAAAGTGATTTTTTTTGGCAGAATAGCTTTTAATCTAAAAAGAGGTAAGTTAAGGTTGCTCAGCTTATTATTTTTGTGTTATGAAATAATATAAAATACAAGAACAATAGAGAGAATAGAGAGAGAGGAGTATTCTCATTGATACTTAGAGAATGTTAGGAGTGGTTTACAATGGTAGAAGACCCCTTTATTTATAGGGAAGGGGATGATTTATCTACCAAGAATAGAACTCTAGAATCTCTCTAATTATAGACATTCACCTTAAATAGGAGATTTCATAACACTCCCCCTTGAATGTCTATTCAACAATGTGCCTCGTTAAAACCTTAAAACCAAAACCCAATGGGAAAAATTAAAGAAAGGAAAAAGAGTACACATGTTTGAATATGCGCCTATTGGTTGCCTCGTTAAAAACCTCGCAAGGAAAACCCAGTGGGACAAAACCTTGTAAGGGAAAAAGAGTGCAACGCGCATTAACTCCCCCTAATGAGTACATCAATTTATATCCTTGAGCATTTGCATTCCAATCTTGTGCATCATCTTCAAAACGATCTTTGGTAGACGTTTGACAAATCAACCATATTGACTTGAATAAATATTCCGCACCTTGAAATCATCATTCTTGATAGATATGGACATCTTCATATAATGTCGTGGAATAACTCTTCAATATCTCCATTGATGCATTCTCAATGCCATCATGCTTATAGTTATAGCAAGATTCATATGTACACAAATTGTACTTGGGATGTGGTACTTCAAGACCAAGAATTGCATATGCTTCAAGCAACTTAAATCTTTCAAGTTAAGTCATATAAGCCATATAATAGACTTTAGATGCATATCAAGTTTTCCATGTCATGCTAGACAAATAAGATATCGAAAACTGACTATACATACCTTTGACTTTATACTTTCAAGCATTTGAACTATAGGTTCAAAACTACATGTCTTTCATATGGAATCAATTCTTCTTGAATTGTATCTCTTCCATTTAGTTACTTTCTTTGGGTCAGCAAATGCGTATAGCATGCTTTGCAATATGTTGCAATTGAATTATCCCTTTTATGAACTTCAGGTTCATATCATGATATTCGGGGATATACATATACAAATGATAATTCATCCCATGTAACCTTTTCTCAAGTGTTTATCATGTCTCCCCCTCATGTTAGTAAAGCTAACTTGTTTCCTCAACTTTGGGAAATCATCTTTGTGCATTATCATGTCAATATACACGGCACATTAATAATAAGATGAAATTATTTGGTTCCTGACCTTGAACCACTTGTGAGGGGAGAATATAATATACTCTCGTATACAACGTATATCATACTGATATATATAACTTTGTTCTCATAAGAAACAGTTTAGCTATTAAGTGGAAGCACTCAATAATTATCTTGCTAAACCAACTTTGATATAAACCAACTTATCAAGATGAACTATCTTGAGTAGAAAATCTGGAAATTATGCTCGAAGTTAGATTACTGAGCAATTTACCTCGCAAGCACCGGCCAGGCTGCGGGTCAATAACAATTGCGCATGTAACCATATCATAGATGCATCATATGTGGTATACATGGCAGGTGAATGGGCCCATATTCACCTTTGATATTTCCAGAATTTATGGGCATCAACCCGAATTCTTTAGTTGGTCAGTTCATTAATGAGAACAAGTGATACAAGAGAATTCGTAAAGAACTTTCTAGTTCTTTGATATTCACCTATGTGAATTTGCACATCATACTTAAAATGAGATGGCTAACACGAATGCCAACTGAATAAATTATCAATATTGGTAAACTTCAAATTTACACCATGACATGTGCACTTATCAATAAACTTCAGGTTTATTATGACATGGGTTTTATACCAATAGATATCCACTTTATTGTGGCATTCTTTCGTTTGTGTAGTACAAACTGGAGAACAAAGCGGGTAGCTTTTCATATACAAATTACCCCGCTACAAGTTGTAGTAGTAGGAGATATCAAAGCCTTCCTTTATTTATAGTCTCAATATAATCAATCGCTTTCGCGTGTTCTTTGGAAACTGAATAAGTTTCTTTGAGACTTACTACAGCACAATACTCAATTGTGTTTCTCCAACATAGTAATAATTGGCTCTTCTAGAGCTCTCAATTAATTTTGTACTACCATAGATTCATCAACATTCATGTGATGAATATCTCTTTTAAAGAGAAAGTTATACCATTATGGTCATGTCAAACTTATATGCAAGATATGTTTCTTGCATTATCGTTGTCCTTTAATAGTCATATTTCCAAAATACTTTGGCGTACAATAGGTACGTGACCAACGATCATTCATGCCATATATCATCTCAAACCTCCTTCTAGGGGTGAGTGTGGTATCATCTCAAACCTCCTTCTAGGGGTGAGTGTGGTATATTTAATACCAATTTCATGTTCATATTCTTCCAATAATGAATATGTATTCGTGAATCAAATGTTGTCACATTCACTTCGAGGATATGTGATTTTGTTATCCTTTTCAAATCTATAAATGCGTCAGGCATTTGATTTGCTATTCTTTGCAAATGGATAATCTTTTGTGCCTCTTTCACAAATAGAGGTATGTGGATCAAGATGAGATAATGATGCATTTTTCCACAAAATTTCCCGTTTGGTTTCACCAACTTCTCCCCCTAATTTTGGGAAAAGTGTCTCATCAAATCGACAGTCTGCAAATCGTGCAGTAAACAAGTCGCCTGTCAATGTTTCGAGGTAGCGAATGATGGAGGGCGATTCAAACCCAACATATATTCCTAACCTTCTTTGCAGACCCATTTTGGTGCAGGATGGCGGTGCTAAAGGCACATATACTGCGCATCCAAAAATTCTTAAATGGGATATATTGGGTCCATGACCCAAAACCAATTGCAACGGGGAATATTTGTGTCAATTCGTCAGTCAGAGACGAACTAGCATTGCTGTATGCAAAATGGCGTGACCCCAAACCGAAGTGGGCAGCCGACAAACTAGTATTGCTGCATGCAAAATGGCGTGAACCCAAACCAAAGTGGGCAGCCGACAAACTAGCATTGCTGCATGCAAAATAGCGTGAACCCAAACCGAAATGGGCAGCCTCGTTTTCATGAAGATTTCAAGATTATTCTCATCTATTGTCTCAATATGATATCCATTTTGAATGATATCTTTAAAACTCAACAAGTTCCTTTTTGACTTGGAGGAGAACATTACATTCTCTAAAATGGATTCTCAAAACTCAACAAGTTCCTTTTAAACTTGGAGGAGAACATTGATATCATTAAAACTCAACAAGTTCTTCTTAGACTTGGAGGAGAATATTGCATTCTCTAAGATAAACGTCATGCCTTTGGGCAGAGTTACAGTTGCTCTTCCGGAGCCTTCAATCAATTTACTTCCCATGGTTTGACATATAAAAGAAAATATACGAACATGAGAATAAACAACTTCAATCCGTTTGTGTCACATAATATTTTCAAAATCTGCTGCTAACAGTTGACTAACAAAAACAGATATGTTATCCATAATTGATTACTTTGCAGTTTGAAAATTTTCAGCGTTTTTCATAAGACAATCGATTATTAGACACACACAATCGATTATTTGTTATTTTTGAAAAACTTCTGTTCACAGTCTTAAGACAATCGATTGTTATGCATAGACAATCGATTGTTGGCTATTTTTGAAAATTTCCTCTGTTTCAAGACAATCGATTGTTATGCATAGACAATCGATTGTTTGGCTATTTTGAAAAATTCCAGACCTTACTGTTTCAAGACAATCGATTGTTAGACATAGACAATCGATTGTGGATGATTTTTGAAAAATTCCAGATTACTGTCTAACGACAATCGATTGTTAAACATTGACAATCGATTATTGACTGTTTTTGAAAAATTCCAGAACTGTTTTAAAGACAATCGATTGTTGATCATTGACAATCGATTGTTTTGCAGTTTTTATGCGAAATATGAGATAACCGACTAGTTTTTCAGGTTAGTCGATTACCTCTACTGGAAAGTAAAAATATTATTGATATTTGAGCATATTGATACATTCTAAAGAACTAATACTAACATTATGTCATGAACTAACTAATACGAGCTAATACAGATGGCTATTAGTTTATTCATTCACTAATACAAACAAGTAAAATAAAATCAAATAGCTCCATCTTCTTTCATCACGGACCCATCGCCGATTAGGTGGTCTATTTTCCCCTCGGGTTGCTTAAAGAAGTCTGCCACATTCAAGTTGTCGTCAGAGACAAAATTCGTTATGGGGCGTTTACTCTTTCGAGATGCTTGGTAAAGGTCAACCATACGGCAATCCTTTGACCAGTGCCCGTTTCCACCGCAACGATAATATATAGTTTATAAACTATTTGCTTTTGGATTCTTATCGTATCGTGCTTGTGGCAGAGTGACCAACTTCATGTTGTCATCTCTCTTCTTTAAGCCTTTCCACAAGATGGGTGAATCCTTGATGTTGAGATATTCAATCTTCAAACTTTCATCAAAGTGATGGCGCAAGAAAATCAAGGCCTTAGCATAGTTTTGGGTGGATGCACTATTTCTGTCTTTAATGGCGTCCCCAAGACCCATAGCATCTAAGTGGATTTCATCATCCAACACCCATGTCATATAGTTCTTGCCCGAAATTTCGAGGGCAACGAACTTTCTTTTCATATGACACAATTACATCAAGAGCGTGTTCATACTTACGGGCTCTATTACAATTATCACATTCACTTCAGGGAATGGATCAAAATCATGTACTTTACACAAGCTGCTACCACATTCTCTAAAGGGAATGGAGCAAATTCAATTGGACAGAATTCTTTGTCACGTCCACATTCATTGATACCTTCATGGTAATTAGTCTTCTTTCAGACTTATCATATACTGCTTCCACATTCTCTAAAGGGAATGGAGCAAATTCAATGGGACGGAATTCTTTGTCACGTCCACAATCATACATGAATTTAATCATGGCAGGACATAAAGATTTTACCACTTCGTGTGGTTATAATTTCTCACAAACTCCATTAGAGTTATAATCAAACTTTGTATATAAAATTTATAGAATTCCAAGAATTTGAAAAGGAAAAGTAAATTACTTACCTTTAAGGTATACCAAATATATTTTCAATATTTTCTTCCTTTCTTCCTTTCCTTTCTTTCTTTCCTTTTTCCACGTTTTTCTTTCTTTTCTCCTTTTGCCGTTTTTCTTTTCGTTCCCTTTCTGTTCTTTTCTTTGTTTTCTTTCTTTCTTTTTGTTTCTGCTTCCTTCTTTTTTTTTCTTTTTCTTCCTTCATTCTTTCTTTGAAGAAAAACCCTACACAAACAAAAGTTAAGACAATCGAAAATTAAATTAGGAAGAGGGAAATACCTTAGATTTCTCGAGAATGGTTCTTGAGACGGTAGATTCTCGTGCTGATAACGTGTTATGAAATAATATAAAAGACAAGAACAATAGAGAGAATAGAGAGAGAGGAGTATTCTCATTGATACTTAGAGAATGTTAGGAGTGGTTTACAATGGTAGAAGACCCCTTTATTTATAGGGAGGGGGATGATTTATCTACCAAGAATAGAACTCTAGAATCTCTCTAATTATAGACATTCACCTTAAATAGGAGATTTCATAACATTTTGCTTATTTATAAGTAGTTTTTAGGATAGTTTAAGTGTTTTTGGACTTTACATAACACTTAAAAAAACTAAAAAAACTTAAAAATTAATTTGACCAGCTTAAAAATCAATCCAAATGACATATATATTCAAAAGGTCCATAGAAACTAAAGAAATTTGGGCAAAATAAATCAGGACCCCGTGAACTTGACGCTTTTTATTTAGTGCATACTTGAATTTTATTTATTTTTATTAACCCGAACTTGATAATTTAATAGCATCGACCTCCAAAACGCTAATGTTGCAAAGAATATGAATACTTTCTCTTTTATGAGTGCGAGAAGGAAGAAAAAAAAATCATCTTTCGTGTGGAGTATTTTAATGTATTAATTATCATATAATCAAATAAAATAATTTATTTGTTTCAACTGTATATCTTTTTGTTTATTTTAATATAGATTGCATATTTTATTTCAATTGTAAGCTTTTTCCTCTTAGATATAATCACTATTTTATTTGAACTGTGTATTTTTTTTTTAAAGCTAAATCTGCAAAAATTAGTTGAAATTTTATCATTTTAGCCAAATAATGGAGTTCGAGCAGTGTATTTTCTAGAAAAGGAAAAAAATGTGTGTTTTTTTCTTTCGTACAAAGTTTGTTGAAATTTCAATGTTTAGCCCCAAAAAAAAGCCAAAATAATAGACTTCCGATTGCGTTTTTTTTAAAACTTTTTTCTTCTAGATACAATAATGATTTGTTCTAGCTGTATTTTTTGGTAAACATATAAAATTAACTTGATTAGAATATTATTAGTTTTAGCCAAATAAAGAAATTATAGCCAAAATAAAGTGTTTGAATTTTTTATTTTTTACAAATATGACCCGAAAAAATGATCCAAATAATTGAGGGACTTAAAATGATTAAAAAAATGTCATGTAGAAATTCCACGTGACAGTGTGTGCCACACTTCCATGGGTTGTCAATGTCTAGGGTGGTGGAGACTATTAATTTACCAAGTTCAATAGGTCCTAATTAGACCAGTAGAAAATTCAGATGAATTTTAAATGAAACTCGTCAAATTCAGAGGATCCCAATCTATTATTCCTTTTTATACGAGATATTTTTCCTACCTAACTAAAAGTACAAGTGCAGAGAATATATTGTAGAATATTTTTTTAAAATATCTTATTATTAAACTAGTTGTTTGGGCTGATCTGAGTGCTCGACCTCGACATTAAATGCCAAGCTCACCAATATATTATTCCTTAAGCGTGACCTCAGCCTAATCAGCTCTTAGTTATCCTTTCTTGGACAAGATTACTTCGATCAAATTTTGACCCATACAGATAGTCATTCAGCCCGTCAGGGTTGTTTTTGGATGAGCTCGATGGGCGGACTTCGCCAGTTGCAATCTTGAGAAATCCGATCATGTTGGTCAAGGAGTGACCTTTTTATGGCGAGTTGATGAATTGACTTCAAGAGTCACATCTGACTGTTACGTTAGCTTGAAATGACGTTATTTCATCATGCGTCATTATGGTGCATGTTCTCAATACGTTACGTCGTTTCCCGCGCCTCTTCCGTTTCAAAATTAATGCGGTAATGCTTGGATTTTCCAATCAGGGTGTCAATATTCTTATAAATAGGGATGGGCATTCCTCACTTGAGTTGTTGCATTTCTTATGCATTTGAAAACCCAAGCTAAGCCTCTTCATCTTCTTCTTTAAATTTCATGCACCTGTATTTTCTCCATTCCTTAAGCGTTTTCCGCCATTGTCATCTCTTTCACCTTTGTACTTTTTTTTCATATACGTAATCAGAAATATGGCTAGTCCTTCGTCTAGTCTTGAGGGAGCCACTGACCGCATAGCGTTGGTTGTGGACATGCCTTCTCATGAAGAAGGTACAACCATGGTAGAAGATGAGAATTTCCATACTGCGGATGAGATAATTTCACATTCGGGGTGGGTCAGGTCTGATTTCGAGAATCGACCTAATGATGATCTCGAACCTGTCATTTCCAGGATGGATGCAGCGATGCTCGTTGCTTTTAGGGTTAAATGGAGAATTCCAGCACATGTCTAACTCGTTCCTACTGGTAATGATGTAGTGCAAATACATCGCCACGGATACTGTGCATTCTATGTGTACCTATTTGCATTAGTTATGCACTTCTTCATCCTTCCTTACTTGGCGGAGGACTTGTGCCGTTACTACGGTGTATGCCCGGATCAGCTCTCCCCGTACATATACAATCTTTTCCTTATGCTTATCAAGTATGCAAAATTGGCCAACCGTGGGATTTCTCTCCATCATCTGCTTCACCTCTTCGGCCCAAGTTTTCACAGAGGTACGATGATACACCTTCGCCACCGTAGAACCAAGGGATTGGTTGTAAAGATGGACGATAAAACCTTGCCGTATTTGGGCCAATCTCTTCTACGTGGGGACGGAGCATGTGGTGTCAAACCCCAACGTCTTCCCCGAGGAGTGAAACTTTGCTTGTAGGTGTTTCTCCCAGTTGGCTATTTATCGTTTCTTTTTGGCGATCTGATCGTTCTCCCTCTTTTCTCCCTTTTTTGTATCCGGGAGAAACCCTCCTTTGCCAATCACCGACATTAGCGATTGGGCAACTCAGATTTTTCCTCTTGCGGTGGGAATTCGTGAGTAGTTGCAGTTTAGTGAGAGGTTTGGATGCAGACCTGCAGCCGGTGAGTCATTTTGCTTTGATTTTAGTAATTTTGACCTTTGTATCGCCCTTTCTATCCTTCCGTTTTTTACTTGTCTTTCTTTGCTAATAGGTCGGAGGGCTTCAAGGGGGTGAGGGATCCTACTCCTGCTTTTCTCCAGTCAAGTATTTCGACCGGGACTATACTTGCTTTGGCTGCAAGCAATCCTGTCAGACCATTGACCACTCGGACCCCAGCCTCGCGTGGGCCTATCCGCCAAGTTACTGCCCCACTAGTGGAGATTCTTGCTTCTACAATGTTTTCATTTGGTGGATGAGTCAGACCAGGGCAAAAACGAATAGGCTCCGCTAAAAAGGAGCTTGTCGGGGGTGAACCCGAGTTGACCATGGCCGAGCTGAGAAGGAGGGGGCATGGCGGTGCGGCTTTGGACGCAGAGACCGTGCCTCCTTCAGGTGTAGATATCACCTCCATGGAAAAAAGGGAGCGACCAGAGGCAGTTGAGATCATTTTGAGGAGTGACCCGTCAACGTTAGGTTAGGCCAACATTCCCTCTTCGGTTGAGGAGATGGAAAAAAGAGTGGTTGTAGATAATTATGAATCCGGCTCCGATGTCAATCCCAATAAGATGAAAATATTTGACAAAGGGCTTACTCGGGTGGAAGTGAGAACGGGTAGATCTGTTAGAAAATACGCTTAACGCTAGAGGGGGGGGTGAATAGCGTTATAATAAAAATTGCGTAAACTTGCGGAATTTAAAACTGCAAGAATGAAATACGTGCGGAAATTAAATAAGTAAGGAGAGAACACACCGATATATCCTGGTTCACCACAACCCGTGGCTAGTCCAGTCCCCGAGAGTCTCTCTCGAGATTTCCACTAACACTGTTAAGCTTCCGGGTGCTTAACAAACCGTTACAGTTGCTCAAGGATACCGCACCTTAAGACTTCACTTGCTTGAGGATACCTCACCCCAAGACTTCAACCACTAAGACTTTGGGTACTTAGCAAACCCAACAAATGAGAAGATATGTTCTTCTCAAACAACTCTCTTTTACAACAAATACTCTCTTAATAGAGTGGATAAAGAGAAACAATTCTAGCTCTATGAACAACACAAAGTTGTCTATCAAATGGCTCAACAAAAGCTCTAAAATGATGCTTGAAAATGATCAATATGTATATCAATATGTGCAGGAGTTGTGTGTTTAAAATCAGCTCAAAAGACCTCTTTTTATAGGTGAAAAAGTAGTGCTGACCGTTGCTTAATTGACAAATCAAATCCCTGATTCTGTGCTCAAACAATCGATTGTTTGGAGGTGACAATCGATTGTCTGACCAACGTTCCAAAAACAGATTCCTGATTTTAGGCTAAACAATCGATTGTTAACCCTGAATAATCGATTGTTCTTCAACGTTCAAAAATCTAGGATTGTGGAACGGTCAAAAAATAATCGATTGTATGAAAGTGACAATCGATTGGTGACAATCGATTGTGGGACAAAGACAATCGATTGTTTTGATATTTAAAAACCAGTTGCACTGTCTCAAAATAATCGATTGTTAAAGTGGACAATCGATTGTCAACAATCGATTGTTAAAGTAGACAATCGATTATGTTGTTCCAGTGTTCAAAACTTTGGCAACGGTCGATTATATACACTTGATATACACTGTGTATACCAGAGTATACCAGAATTGAAAACTTACTTCAAAACCCATTTTGGTTGAAATGAAAACGTTAAAATCATTTTGTTTGAAGTATATATTAAAAATATTTATGATATATATAATTTAATAAAGTGATTTTATGCATGTTTATGATGACCTAATGTTGAGCCAAAGGATAAGATAACTTAAACGTTGTCCTTACATTGGTTCTACCAAACGACCTACGTCTTGGGTCTTCGGTCTTGAACTCTTTGGCTCGTTCATGCAATTCTGTCATCAGTATGCTTCTCGCCATTTGATTATATCGTTGTTTGACACTTGACTTCATTGTTTGTCATTCATCAAAACCTATACCTGAAAATCATGCTCATACAACCAAAGCGCACATATCAAAGGTATATATGATTTCCAACAAGATCTTCTCGCTCGATCGTAGTCCATTTGGACTACGATCTGTTGGAGGATGTGGCGAGTATGGTCCCTTCCTTTTCCCCACTTTGCTTGTCACCGAGAACATGACTCTTCAGGTGCTCAAGGATTATGATTTGTTACTGGAAATATCCGTTATGGCTCTGAGGGTGAGTTTCCTTCCTCATTATTTCTACATTTTGCGTCCTTTTCCTTTTTATATCTTTACTGATTTTTGGTTGTTTCTTCTTTTTTCTCTCCCTTATTAGACTTTCATTTTAGAGATTGAGAACGCCCGTCGTGAGGAAAAGCGAAAGTTTTTTTTTCCAGAAAATAGTTTCTAAGTACCTCCAATATCGCGACAAGTACCGCGAGATGTGTGCATGGTTCAGAGCAAGCGAAAACCTCCAATCTCTTAGGAAGGAGTTGGACCAGAAGGACGAGGAGCTTGTGAGAACTATTGGCAGATGCGGTGAGCTCGAGGGGTTGCTTAGGGCCAATGACAATGAGCTCGAATTGAGCAAGAGGGTCGTGGCCGAGTGCGTCGATGTTCAAGAGCAAGTGGCGTCCCTACGAGCCGACATTGAACAAAGATCAATTAGAGTTTCCGGGTGAGTGGTGAGTTGATTGAGAAAGCGGTAGAGTTGAAGGGACTAAGGAAGCCTAGGTAGCGGCTTTGGCAAAGGCAACGACATTCGAGGATTCTATCAGCATCCTCAGGTATGAACGTGCAATTGATGCCGAAAAAGCCGCTCTAAGGGAGACACGGCTTGATAAGTAATTCGTGGGCTTGAGAAAGATGTCTCGAGCCTAAGTGAGCAAGTTGCCGCTATTGAGGTCGATAAGGCACGGATGTTGGTTCGACCTTCTTTTCTTGAGGCTTTCGCTTTCCCTGACATTCTTAGTGATTTATACGAGATGTGGATCCATGTTGAGGCTGGATCTTGATGATGGCGGGGAATGTTCTTGAAGTCGACTTCGAAGATGCCCGTGTTAAAGCACCTGATGACAGGCTTGCCTGTGGTTATGAACTCGTCATGCCGGGGACCGGTGATGATAAAGAGGACTTAAACGGGCTTTCATATGATGCTTGTTATGACGATGAATATGCTGATGGCGCAAGTGATGGTGGAGATGGTGCTCATGGACCGGGTAGTGAAGGTGGCGATGGAGCATGTGAAGATGATGTAGTGTAATACTTGTATATTTAGTTTTTGTTCATTTCTTTTTTTTTTTATGGGGGCGCCTTTCTGGCCCTTTGTAAGATATTTTATTTTGGAATAGAATGATTGACTTTTTGTTGTATGTTCTTGGCCCTTTTGGCTTTTCTTTAAATGTTTTTCTTTGTAAGAGTTCTTGACTCTTAGTTGATTCGAACGAGGTTGAATGTTAATTAATTCGACCGAAGGTGAATGCTAGTTGATTCGAGCAAGGTCGAATGTTAATTAATTCGAACGAGGTCGAATTTGAGTTGAATCGAGAGAGGTCGAATGATTGTTGGCTCTTTGGTGATTCAAACGAGGTCGAATGTTAATTAATTTGAACGAAGTCGAACATTAGTTAATTCAAACGAGGTCGAATGTGATGAGTTGGTTTGAGCGAGGTCGAATGTTGACTCTTAAGTGATTCAAACGAGGTCAAATGTTGATTAATTCGAATTAATTCGAACAAAGTCGAATGTTAATCAATTCGAACCAGGTTGAATTTGGGTCCATTCGAGCGAGGTCAAATGTTGACTCTTAATTGAGTCAAACAAGGTCGAACGTTAATTAATTTTAATGAAGTCGAACGTGAGTCAATTCGAGCGAGGTCGATTTTGACTCTTAAGTGACTCAAATGAGGTCGAATTTTAATCAATTTGAACGAGGTCGAATGTGAGTCGGTTCGTGCAAGGTCGAATGTTGAATTTTAAGTGATTCAAATGAGGTCGACTGTTAATTATATCAAACGAAGTCGAATATGAGTCTATTAAAGCGAGGTCGAATGTTGACTCTTACGTGATTCGAATAAGGTCGAATGTTAATTGATTCAAATTAAGTTGAATCTTAATTAATTCGAACGAGGCCGAATATAAGTCAATTCGAGCGAGGTCGAACATTGACTCTTAGTTTGGTGTAATGTATGAGCTTGGTAGAGAAATTATAAACTTGGGTGTTGCTTTGATTTGTTTATATATTCATTGGAAAAGTTTACATGTTTTTGCTCTGTTCATGCATACATTGTAGAAGTCCCAGTCTATCTAGTCCCTTCATTGCTCGACCTGGAAAAGTAGTTGAGAGGTCGAGCGATGAACTTATACTTTAACTTCGAGAATCCCTCTTCGTCGCTTCGTTACAAACCTCCCCAAGAAAACCCAATTGGGACATAACTCGGTAAAAAAGTACGTCTTGGGAGATGTCAATCCTTAGAAGTTGAAGTAGACTTGGGAGATGTAAATCCTTAGAAGTTGAAGTATTTGAGGTGGGCGACATTCCAATTTATTTGGTAATAGTTTTCCCTCCATTGTTTCTAGCTGGAACAACCCTTTGATTACTGCTGCCATGATTTTGTATGGGTCATCCCAATTGTTTCCCAGTTTTCCTTCCTGTGAGTCCGCGCTTGCTTATGTTTTGGCTTTGAGTAGATAGTCCCCGGCATTGAGTGGCCTGACCATTGCTTTTTTGTAGTAGTATCATGATTTTAGCTACCATTCTTATGTAGGCCATGTCTCTCCGCTCTTCGGCTTCTTCGAGGTCTTGCCTTCTTCTTTCATCGTTTCTTGGCCCGCTCTCGTTTGAATACCTTAGAATTGGTTCACCGACTTCGACCGATATTACTGCATCAGTCCCATAGACTAGTGAATATAGTGTTTCTCATGTGCTTGTTTTTGGCATCATGCAGTATGCCCATAGCACTTCCGGTAGTAATTTGGCCACAATCCCTTGGCATTCTCAAGCTTATTTTCATGATGTACAATATTATTTTATTGGAGGATTCCGACTGACCGTTGCCTGTGAGATGATATAGCATGGAGAGCATTCATTTGATGTGCCATTTTTCGAAGAACTCGACGGTCTTTTTCCCAGTGAATTGGAGTCCGTTGTCCCAACTGATTTCTTTGAGGATACTGAAGTGGCATATGATGTTTCTCCCTATGAATGTGATTACTTCTTGCTCGCGTATTTGGGAAAATGCACCTACTTCTACCCATTAGGAAAAATAGACAGCTAAAACTAAAAGAAATCGTACATTACCTCACCCTCGTAGGAGAGGTCCGATGATGTCCATTCCCATTATATGAAAGGCTATGGTGAAGTGACTGAGTGAAGGTTTTCGCCCGCTTGGTGAATCATGGGGGCATATTTTTGGCATTTCTCGCACCTTCTGACGAAGTCGGCGGCCTCTTTTTTCATCGTGGGCCAATGGTAGCCTGCTCATATGAGACATCTGACGAGAGCTCAATTGTCGGTATGAGCTCCGCAGTGGCCTTCGTGTACTTCTTTGAGGATGCACTGTATTTTATTCGGTCCTAAGAACTTGCTAGGGGACCACCAAATGTTCTTTTATACAAGTTGTTATTGACGATGTTGTACCTGGACACCTGCATTCTAAACTTCTTGGCTTTTTTTTATCGGGTGGGAGCACTCCGACCTGCAAGTATGAGATAATATGATTGTGCCAGTCCCATGTCAGTTTTATAGTTCGTACCTCGATTTGATCTATTGATGAATGGAGGAGTGGCCATGTCCCCCTCTCCGATTACACTTTTGGTATCCGCTGTCAGTTTAGCGAGATCGTCCGCTTCGATGTCCTGCGCTCGAGGTATTTGATTGAGTTGGCATTCGTCGAACTCAGGTAATAGTTTGCAAGTTTTGGCCTGGTATTTCTGTAGTTGTTGATCCTTAATTTGGAAAGTCCCTGTAACTTGGTTAATGACAAGTAACGAGTCGCATCGCAAGGCTACTCGTTGTGATCTTTACTTGAGTGCCAACTTTAGCCCTGCAATCACATCCTCATACTCGGTTTCATTGTTAGTCATATCAGCGCATCGTATGGACTAGCAAATTATTTTGCCTGTTGAGACCTCGAGCACAAGTCCTTGTCCAGATACTAATATGTTAGAAGCGCCATCGGTGTACATGATCCATTGGTTGTGTATTTTGGCAGATGTACTGGCAATTTTCATTTCGACTTCGAGCATTATCTTTGCACTAATGTCGGCGATGAAGTCAGCACGTACTTGTAGCTTTATCGCCATTCATGGTTGATAGGTTATATCATGTTCGCTTAGCTCCATAGCTCACTTGGCCAATCTGCTCTATAGTTCGGGTTTGTGCATGATACTCCTTAGAGGGAAAGTCGTTACCAGCGAGATGGGGTGGCACTAGAAATAGGGTCTAAGCTTTCATGTGGCTACGAACAAGACCAGGGAAAGCTTCTCGAGGTGGGGGTACCTCGCTTCAACATCAACCAAAGTTTTACAAATGTAATAGATTGTAGATTGTGTACCTTTATTTTCTCATACCAGGACTGCACTTACTGCGACATCGGAAACGCCAGATAGGCGAGGACGCTCTCCATGTTTTGCCTTAGCAAGCAACGGTGGCGAAGACAGGTACACCTTTAGTTCTTTTAAGGCATTGATGCACTCAAATTTTCATTGGAGTCCCTTATCCTTTTTGAGTATGCTAAAACATTTGTAGCATCTATCGGAGGACCTCGAGATGAATCTTGATAGAGCGGCTATCCGGCCGGTCAGCTTTCGCACTTGTTTTTTACTTGTTAGATTTTCTAAGATTCATTCTATGACTTTGATTTGGTTGGTATTGACCTCGATGCCTCGTTGTGATACCAAGAAGCCGTGGATTTTTCCAGAAGTTATGCCGAAAGCACATTTTTCGGGGTTCAATTTCATGCCATACCTTATGAGTATATTGATGGCTTCCCTTAAGTGGTCGATATGGTCTTTCTTCCTTTTTGATTTGACCAACCTGTCACCTATTTATACTTCCATGGACTTGATGAGTTAATCTTTAAACATTTTGGTCACTAGCTAATGGTATGTAGCCCCTGCGTTTTTTAACCCGAACGACATCACCCTGTAGCAGTATATCCCCTGGTCGGTGATGAAGGTGACTTCTTCCAGGTCCTCCTCCTCCATGAGGATTTGGTTGTAGCCAGAGTACGCGTCCAAGAAGCTCAACAGTTCGTGCCTCGATGTAGCGTCGATGAATTGGTCGATATAGGGCAGCGGGAACGAGTCTTTTGGGTAGGCTTTGTTCAAATCTGTGAAGTCGACACAAATCTGCCGCTTTTTGTTCTTCTTTTTCACTATGACTACATTGGAGACCCATTTAGGGTACTTTGATCCTTTGATAGAGCCGTTCACTAATAATTTTGGGACCTCTTTGCCTACAGTGTTATTTATTGCAGAGTTGAACTTTCATCTAATTTGCCTCACCGGGGGGTAAAACAGGTCGATGTTTAACTTGTGAGTTGCTATCTCCTTCGGGATACCTGGCATGTCTGTATGGGAAAAAATAAATAGGTCAATGTTACCTTTTAAGAATTGGTAAAATTTACCTGGATCTTGGAGCTTATGGCCGATGAAAGCTTTCTTGTTGTGGTCGGCATCGTCTAGTTGGACGGGGTCAAGGTCCTCTATGGTTGACCCTAATGGCTTCTATGATTTCAGGATCTTTGATGATGTTTGCCTTTCATCACCATCTGACCCCGACTTTGTTAATTGTTATGCCTCCTCGGCCTTTCCTTTTAATTGTTGGGTGTATGCGCAGTATTGAGCGATGCGATAGCATTCTCGGGCAATCTCCTCAAATGCAGAATATTTTCTAAGTGGTGGGAAATTTAATGATTTTGTATAATATGGAGGGGACGACTTTCATGGCGTGTATCCACGGTCGACCTATGATGGCATTGTATGTCATATCCTGATCCGTGATATGGAACATGGTCTCTAAAGTGACGCTGCCGGCCAGGATGGGCAGTGTGATTTTTCTAGATATGTGCTTGACTGCATTGTTAAAGCATATTAGTGTGATGCAACGTGGCACTATCTTGTCCTCGAGCTTCATTTGGGGGAGAACTCGAGGATAGATGATGCGCGCGCCGCTTCCATCATCGACCATAATACATTTTACATCGGTATCAAAGACATGCAAAATAATGATAAGAGCGTCATAGTGAGGAAATACCAAACTGTGGATATCTGAATTATCGAAGATGATACTTTCTTTGAGTTCATTATTCCATTCGTAGGTGATGGACCGTTTGAGTTTATGGGTGGTGGTGAACTTCATGTTGTTGATAGATACATTGTCGCCTCTTCTGATGATCATTAGAATTGTTTGAACTGGGGAAGATGGTATGGGCGGTCCATGGTGTTATACCCGCCCTCGGGCGAAGTTTGCCGTCCTACGATTGCTTATCATCTCTTTTAAGTGCCTGTAGTGAAGCATGTTCATGACCTCCTGTCTTAGGGTGATGTAGTCCTTAGTTTTATGACCCAATTTCTGGTGGAATTTGCAAAGGGCATTTGGCTTTTTGGTGCTCAGGTCGAATCTTGTCTTCTGTGGCCATTTCACTTTTGGGCCGAGATTCTCTAATGCGTTGACGAATTCTAAGGGGGAAACACAAAAACGGTAAGCTGATTATATAGGGGGCATACCTCTCTCATTTCGGTGAATTCCCGTTCAAGGCCTGGATGGACCTTCATCGTGGTGTGGAGATGGCATGAGGGTACCTCTGATATAAGGTTGATGTCTTTCTCAATTAGGTCAGAATCTTGCTAGATCCCTCCTGCTGACGTTTCTTTGATCTTTCCTAGACTTTATGTGGACTGAGGCTAGATGTTGGGTAGGTCCGTTGAGATCGACCTCGTCGGCTCTTACCTCGGAATAGTAGGCATTGTGTATCTCGTCCTAAGTGGTTAGAGGGTATTTTACGAGTCGGTTCAACAGCTTTTTGGTTGCCCGCAACTCACTTCTACTTAGCCCGTCCTGGAAAACACCTACCACCATTCCTTCAGATACATTTAGGAGGGTCATTCTTATATGGTTGAACCAGGAGAGGAAGTCCCTGAGCCCTTCATTAGGAGATTGCTTAATGGCGAATATGTCATTTACCCTTAAATTTGAATTTTGGCCCCGGCATGGGCGGTGATGAACTTGTCTGCCATTTCTCAATGTTTCTATGGAACATGCAGGTAACTGTAAGTACCAAGTCAGAGCTTCCCCCGGTTAGTGTTTCTCAAACTTCTTCAGTTATATGGATGATACTTGTTTTTTTGCAAGGTCATTGCCTTTTACTGCAGTGACATAGTTGGTCACATGATCCTTCGGGTCCGTCGTGCCGTCATATTTTTTCGAGTATGGCATCATTTTGAAGGTCTTTGGTATGGTGTGTGGTGCAGCCTCATCTCTTTGATCGTGTGCAATCCTGCACTACTATTGAGTAGCGAGATAGATCGAAGCAGCTTTTACCCGATTAAGGCCGGGATTGATTTTCACAAGGAGCTAGATATTGGAGTCGGGTGTCTATCTAAAGCGAAGTAGTGTATTTGCTCTTAATTGCACTTCTACACAATTTTGGTTTTAATTATGATTCTAATTTCATAAAACTACAATGCTAAATTGAACTAAAATAAGCTAAGCTTAAACTATTGCGAGTTATTCAAATGATTAAAAGGCACTAGGGTAGTGACTTTCGCCTAGGTGGTCAATAGAATGATTCTTGAGTCTAAAGCTAGATTTTCCCATTTGGGGAGTATGATATAACTGTTGCTCGATTCTACTCACTCTATACCTCTTGGTAGTTCGAGTGATTTTGCCCAAATTGACTTTCTCAAGACCAATTGGGTATGCAAATTTGCACAAACAACCAGAGTTCAAGTAGGGTATTACTATCTCTAGGTTTAACCTTTTAATTGGTGTTATCAATCTCTTGAGTATTCTCCAATTCCTTGTTGGACCAATTTCATAGACTTAGGCTCTCTTTCTCAAGAAGCGCCAAAGTCAACTAAACACAAACTAGTGTTTGCAACTAGTAATTTAGCAATTAAACATGAAATTAGTCCAAACATCAAACGCCCATAGTCAATCAAGCCCAAAAACACAAGACCCATCAATTACCCACACTAGGATTGAGCCACAACCTTAGCTTATGGGTCTAGCTACTCATAATTAGAGAAGAAAACATAGAAATAGATGAAGAAAAATGCATATTAATTAATTGCTAAATTAAACTTGAAGATTCAATGTTGAAATACTGCTAAAATTACTCAAAATAGCTAAAATATTCAAAGTCACGAGCGCAGCCTTCAGTACAAACTATTTGCTTACCTATAAATGGGAAAAGAAGCTATTTATACTAAGATGACAAATCTGGACAAAATACCCCTGTGGGGTTTGTGCGGACTTTACAAAATCATGTGCGGTCGCATTAGGGCTCTGAACTTGAATAAATGGCTATCTGAACTTAGGTAATGCAGACCGCACAGAATCGAGTGCGGTCGCGGTGGCTTCTAGTGCAGTCCACATGAAATGGAGCGCAGACCCCATTGGGCTTCAAACTTGGAATCGACAACTCTCTGAACCTTCTTTTGGCGGATCGCACTAAATCGAGTGTGGCCGCATTGATCCTAGTATGGACCGCACAAAACCTCGTGCAACCACATTGCGTTTTTGCCTGAATAGCAGCCTCTCTGAACTTGTGCGGACCGCAGAGCTGCACTGGCCCTATTTTGCGTGAGCTTTGTCTTGTCTTGGTCTTGTGCAAGTTCCACTCCTTTTTGAGCTGATCTTTGTCACCTTATTGATCAGACCTACAATCAAGCACAACTTGTGAGCCTTTGGGACTATTTTGTACGCATTTCTAATCAAAACTTGGGTATGAAGGAGTACAAAATGCATCATATTCCCTAGTTATTAACTCCCCCAAACTTAGATTTTGCTTGTCCTCAAGCAAACAATATAAGACCCACCCCTAAAGAGAAAATCCAAGAAAATTCATTTGTCCTAAAGTGACCTCATCTAGCATCAACTGGGACTAACAATTGCCCTCAATACAAATGAATCATTAACAATATTTACTCTTTTAAACACCATGTATTAAGTGCGACACAAGAGCATCAAGAGTTGACTCAACACATCAAATAACTCTTTCTATTACTTTGGTCATTATGGAACCCAAACTCACCTATCCTCAATTCTCCCTAAGTAAACCTCACTTTTAGGATAGTGGCACTCAGAACGAGGTTAAAGGAAATTCATTTTTCTCTCTCAAGAAAAAGTCACAAGTCTAACCCTAAGTACCATTTGCTTGCACCTTATGTGAGTCACCACTAATGTAAGTTTCATTGGTTCCACGTAGGTATTGTTTGTTCTAAGTATGTTCCATCTTCCCTTAAGAACTTTTCTTGCATCATTTTGGCACAAATTCACTTAACTTTTTGAGTCATTTCACTTCTTTATAAGGGGTTAGAGAGACACATTGTCACTCTTTCTTATACATTTCAAATCTTTTCTCCTTTCTCAACTTTCCACACCTTTCATTCTTTGCTTTTCTTGAATCCATTTTCATTCACTTCTACATTGAGCATTCTTTTTATCTTTTTGCTTTTCTTTATTTTTTTTCATTGTCTTTACTTTTCTTCATTTTTTACCTTTTTACCACTTTGTTGCCATCCTCGTTTCTCCCCCAAACTTATACGTTTTCCATGTATTAAGAAAAGATCGGGTGCCAAGAGAAGGTAAATCTTAGAACGGGTAAAGACTTGTATCATGGTTCTTGAAGAAAAAAGGTCTTAGGGAGGTTGACTAAGGATTTTACCATTGGTAGGCAATGGAAATTTTCAAGCTATCATTTGGATCAAGGAGAGCCTATAATCATGTCTCAAGTCAAATTCACTTAGGAATTTGCCTCAACAAACATTCAGGGCAAGTTGTAGACCAATGGCTCGGGACTTGGACTTGCAATGCAATTTCTTACCATACAAGCTATGGGATCATTAAACACATAGAGTCGGGAATCCAAAACGAAATTAGATAACATTTGAGCGCACAATGGTCCCGAAAAAACACTTGATGATTATTGGTCAACACAAGAGTCTCAAGGTCATGACTTTCACCATCCTAAACACAACAATTTATTTTTGACCACAAGATCAAAGGCAAATGTGCTAGGCTCAAGTGAAGCTTAGCTTGAGGCACCCTTACCACTAACTACTAAAAGCAAAAACAAAAATAGACTTAAACCCTTAAGAAGGTTTTCACGCCATCCATAATTGGGAAGAGCCACTCGGTTCACACAAACTCCACCTTTAGAAAGAACTGTGGCATTAAGAAAACCAATAGCTTATTGCAAACGCTCAAAATAAGAAGCTACGGACATAAGTAAGAAGCTAAGAAAGAAAAAATTGCGGAAAGTAAAATGAAAACATACAAGATGGGATTTAATCGAATATACAATTGAGCGGATGCATAAATACAATATAACAATTTTATATACATACCCAATACGAAAAGTACCAAAAATGTAATTAAGTACCAAAATTATATACATACCAAAGATGAAAAATTTTCAAATATATACAATCATCCAACAAATCAATGTAGGGCCTATCGCATCAAATCAAAGTTGGCATTCTCCTCAATGTTAACTAAGCAAAATAAGCACAAAAAATAAAGGTAAGAGGATATAAAAACTCCATATGGCTCATCTATCTGCATGGGATCCTGAGTGGTCCCTGGGTCATCAATATGCTCGAGAACCTCAGACGGGTTCCCTATGACCTGCTGCTGGGACCTGGGCCTGGACCTGGATAGGCTCCTGAGCTGCTCCTGTGGTTGAATGACAGAGGTCTCTGGTTCTACCAACTGGATGACTATATCATCTGCGCGAAGAATCATCCTCTTCCTCTTGGGAGGCCTCTGGGACTACTCTGGCTGGGGACGGGCTGCTGGCATAGGGTCCTGTAACATTAAATCCAAAGGCAGATTAACTGCCTTTAATTTATCAACCTCAACCGTCAACTCCTTTACGGGCTCCTTGGAAGCCCGCCTCTTTCTCATCTTCTTGGCCTCCCTAGCAAGCTCCTTGAAAGATTTCCCATGAGAATCGACAGCTTCTGTAAGCACTTTCTGAGTATCAAGGATCTTCTTCTGGTTTTCCAGAGTCTTCTTGAAGGCATCCTTAATAGACTGTGGACCTGCGGATGTAGAGGTACCAATTGAGCTTCCACTATAGAAGTGAGGACAGACATGTTAGAGGAAGCTTTCTGTATCTAGTTGTTGATGCTGAGAAGAGCCTGGCTCAATCGGTGTGTAGTCACAGGGTAGGCCAGGGTAGA
Organism: Nicotiana benthamiana; assembly: GCA_034376525.1. Classification (NCBI taxonomy): domain Eukaryota; kingdom Viridiplantae; phylum Streptophyta; class Magnoliopsida; order Solanales; family Solanaceae; genus Nicotiana; species Nicotiana benthamiana. The sequence goes on along the minus strand of CM067327.1, from coordinate 26,979,304 downwards.
GGGTATATCTAGAACTGCTAAAGTGGATGGACCAGGGAGAATGTCCGCTGAGGTAGAGGCAGTTTGAGTAGGAGCCACTACCACAACTAGATCTTCAGACTGGCTAGTTGGGGAAGTGGCCGTTCCCTTGAAGGTCTTGCCTTTTGGGTTGTCATCACCCTGCATGATGTACTATGAGAATGGGGCCTTTGCTTTCACTTTGATATCTAATGGCCGCTTTTCAACCTTGAGGTCCTTGAAGTACACGGTCAAGAAACTAAGGAAGGGGTAGTTTCTGTTACCTTCAATTACTACTTGTGTGATCACCCGGGACATCACATTCCTAACGTTAATTCGGTACCCGCCATGATTGATTCTACCAATACTTCCCGGTGAAGAGGGAGGGAGTGGTCATGGGTAGTTAGTCCAATCTGCTACACACGATCGTTTCCCACCCCTTGGCCTTGAAATTCAAGCTTCTTCTCAAACTTTTTACTCCCATATTAAACCAATTGGGGATGGTACCTAGTATTGCCAGATACTGTACTAACCAAGGACGGACCTCCTCACCTAATTCCATCTTCTCCAAGTACATCGACCTATCCTCCTCATTGAAACCCAAGTAGTCATTTATTGACTTTCTATCAAACAACACTTTAAAATTTCGCACCTTGGTCACTTTGGTGCCCTTTTTGATGTGGGAAGAATTGGTATAGAATTCCTTGACAAAGTGCTTCTTGCATCCACAGAGTCCCCCAAGAAGTACTCCCAGCCTACTGTCTCCCTAAATTGCCTTCTCACATTGGTATATTGAGGCAAGAGGTCTCTATCAACAAAGCTTCTCTCCAGAATCAGTTTCCTCAGAAGCCACCATTCCCTAAATTTATGGTAAGCCACCTCACTCACGAACCGGCCTTGCCATGCCTCCGGTTTTCTAGTTCTAGCTACACCTTCGACCTGAGGTTCACCCCATTCTCCTACTACCTCTTCTTCTCCTGTTGCCTTCTCTTCTCCTACTACACCCTCTTTTGGACAATAAAGCTGTGGGAGGGGTGGAGTATTCATCCCCAATGCCTTCATCTGAGCCTTCAGACGACCTAGAAGATACATTTACTGAAGCTTGGGGAATGGGGGATGCTGGAGGAGTGTCTCTTAGTCTATTTCTCTCCGGCCAGTGGGGAACAAATTCTGGCACTGATTTTAAAGATACCTCTCGAGAGGGCTCATACTCACTCCTCGACCGATCAATATCCCTATCACAAACTTTGATGATCTTCCTTGTATTGTTAATGTTTTGTCGGACTTGGAGAGTCAATCTTATAATCTTTTATTCCCTCCCCGGGAGGATTCTCCTCTACTTGCTGGTTTAGCACCCTTGCCTCTTTGTTTCACCATTATCTGCAAACAACCGTCATTAAGCTTGTTAGTATCCAGAAAAGCATTATGAATTTAGTTGCAAGAAAAATCTGTTGCAGACTTATGTTGCAGAGTGTGGATCGCACAAATTGTAGTGCAGCCGCACATAGGCCAATGTGGACCACACAAAATCCATTGCGGTCCGTACAGAGGTGGGGTTCAGACTACCCACTCTCTGAATCTATGCATTGCAGACCATACCAATTGTAGTGTGGCTGCATAAGGACCAATGCAGACCGCAGAAAATAGCAATGCGGTCCATAGAGAGGTGGAGTTCAGACTACCCACTCTCTGAATAATTTCTCAGTGGATCGCACAAAATGGCAATGCAGTCCACATTGCGGCACCACGAACTGCACTAAATACAATGCGGTTGTGGTTCAATGAACATGTTTAGAATATTCTTGAATATGGTCCGCACAAAATGCTATTGTGGACCCCACGGGGGCACTATGGACCGCAAAATTTCCCTTGTGGTCCGCACTGAGTGCCCCGTTGCAGCACTAAGGGTTTATGAAATCTTGACTTTAAGTCCAATTTTACTCCTAATGCAGGGTCCCTAAGTGTTTGCCCAGTGTATTTAACTACCTACTCCTAACAGAAACAAGAAATTAACTACCCTAAGCTACCAAATCAAAAAAAAAAATACGAGAACAACAGAAAAAAACCTAAGCAAACAAAAATCTAATGAAAATAATAAAATTAACAATGGACAAGAGATGAGAGTACCAGATGTAAGATGGTGTGATGATGATTAGGCCATAATGATCAGTTACGTGCAATGAGTAGGGATAAATACTAGTTTTTAGATCTCTGAGAGTGAAAAGATCGAAAAGTTTAAAATGAGGGCCTCAAGTACTATTTATAGAAAAAGTCCCCGGGCCCATCTCACCTACCCAATGCGGAACGCACAAAATAGATTACGGTCCATACCATATAGTTGTTTTCCAAGTTTGAGAAGGCAACCTACTGCGGTTCGCACAAAATATTTTGCGGACGCAGTGATCCATAGCGGACCGCACAAGATGTAATGCGGCAGCAATGACAAACTTCAGAGAGCTAGTATTTTCATCCTTCATCAGTGCAGTCCGCATTGAAAACTTTAGAGACTTGAACTATTTTTCCACTATGTCCTGCACTGCACAACACAATTCTGTTACATTTCACATCCAGTCAGGCAAAAAATAAATCCTATACTACAATGAAAATAAAAGAAAAACAAGAAGAAAAACACATGGGTTGCCTCCCATGAAGCGCCTGATTTAACGTTGCAGCACAACGCAAGTCACCATCAAATAATTTGTGATAAAAATGGTTGTCAGCAATTTTTCCCAAGTCATCTTGATCCTATGCCCATTAACTCTAAAAACTTCCCCACTTTTGTTCTTTAAATCAAGAGAACCAAACGGGGTCACACACACCATCTCAAAAGGACCACTCCATTTTGACTTGAGCTTTTCTGGAAACAAACTTAGTCAAGAGTTGAATAAGAGCACCAAATCCCCTACCTTGAACTCCTTGCCCCGACTATATTTGTCGTGAAGGTATTTTATATTAACCTTGTACAGGGACGAACTTGAGTAGGCATAGAATCTACATTCGTCAAGTTCATTGAGTTGCTCCACTCGAAGATTAGCAGCTACATCCCAATCAAGGTTTAACTTCCTTAAAGCCCACACAACCTTGAGCTCTAACTCCTTCGGTAAATGGCAAGCTTTCCCGAATACCAACCGATAAGAAGATATACCAATGGAGTCTTGTAAGCAGTCCTATACGCCCATAGAGCATCATCCAACTTCTTAGACCAATTGGTCCTATTTTCATTGACACTTTTAGACATAATATTCTTTATTTCCCTGTTTGAGTCTTCAACTTGTCACTCGCCTAAGGATGATAAGGAGTAGATACTTTGTGGTTGACGCCATACTTTGCAAGCAAGGTGTCAAAAGTTCTATTGCAAAAATGCAACCCCCCATCAATTATGATTGCATGAGGAGTTCCAAACCTTGTAAAAATGCTCTTTTTGAGAAATGCAACCACGCTCCTAGCTTCATTGTTGGGCAAGCCACGACCTCGACCTATTTTGAAACATAGTCAACAATAACTAGAATGTAGGTGTTTCCACACGAGCTAACGAACAAGTCCATAAAATCAATGCCCCATACATAAAAAATATAAACCTCAAGAATGGTATTTAGAGGCATCTCATCTTTCTTCAAAATTCCACCCGCTCTCTGAAATTCGTCACATCTCTTCATAAGATCACTTGCATCTTTGTACAAAGTTGGCCAATAAAACCCACAACTACGAAATTTGGAAGTAGTCCTCACCCCACCATGATGGCCACCATAGGGAGAGGAATGATAAGCCTCCAAGATGCTTAATTGCTCTTCCTCCGGGGCACACGTTCGGATCACACCATCCATGCAAATCTTGAACCAATACGGCTCATCCTATTAGAAATCCAAACTATCCCGTTTGATTCTTCCTTTGGTTAGAAGAGAGCTCACACGGGATGATGTCAGTCACAAGGTAATTAGCAATATCCGCAAACTACGGCATATCACTCATTGACACAGAAAGTAGCTGCTCATTGGGAAATGCATCATTGATCTCTAGGCCATCACATGGCCTTCCTTTCTCCTCCAAGCGGGGCAAGTGGTCTTCCACTTTGTTTTCACTACCCTTCCGGTCCACAATTTCTAAATCCAACTCTTGAAGTAATAAGACCCATCGTATCAGCCTAGCTTTGGAGTCTTTCTTTGTCATCAAGTAACTAAGGGCTGTATGATTGGTGTGCAGTATGACCTTGGCTCCCATGAGATACGACCAAAACTTCTCCATTGCGAACACTATATCCAACAACTCTTTCTCAGTTACCGTGTAGTTTATTTGAGCCTCATTCATTGTCTTGCTTGCATAGTACACTAGATGAAATATTTTGTTAACTTTTTAACCCAAAACTGTCCCAACCTCAACATTACTCGCGTGGCACATGAGCTCGAATGACAAACTCCAATTGGGTGCGGTAATGATAGGGGTGGTGGTCAACTTAAGCTTGAGAAGTTCAAATTCTTGCATACATCCCTCATCGAACACAAACTTGGCATCCTTTTCTAGTAGGTTGCACAAAGGGTTCACTACCTTCGAAAAATCTTTTATAAATCTCCAGTAGAACCCTGCATGCCGAAGAAAACTCCTAACCCCGTTGACAGAAGTGGGGGGAGGAAGCCTTGAAATCACCTCAATTTGGGCATTTTCTACTTCTATGCCATACTTTGAAATTTATGACCCAACACTATGCCCTACTCAACCATGAAGTGCCATTTTTTTCAATTGAGCACAAGATTGGTGTCTTCATAACAGGTCAACGCTCTATCCAGATTTTTCAAACACTCATCAAATGAATCACCCACCATACTAAATTTATCCATGAATATTTCCAAAATATCTTCCACCATATCGGTGGAAATGGCCATCATACACCATTGGAATGTCGCCGGTGCATTACACAACCCAAAAGGCATCCGAGAAAAAGCAAAAATGCAGTATGGACAAGTAAATGTGGTCTTCTCCTGATCCTCCAGAGTAATCAAGATTTGGTTGTACCCAGAATATCCATCAAGAAGCAATAGAAGGCACGCCTAGCAAGAGATCAAGCATCTAGTCAAGGAAAGGCAATAGGAAGTGATCCTTGCGGGTCACCTTGTTCTGCTTGTGGTAGTCCATGTATACCCTCTATCCGGTAACTTTTCGGGTAGGAATTAGTTCATTGTTATAATTGGTCACCATGATCATACCATCCTTCTACTGCACCGATGAAGTCCACGAGCTATCAGAGATAGGGTACACAACCCCGGCATCTAACCACTTGATCACCTCCTTTTTCATAACTTCTTGCATTGCCTCGTTCAATCTCCTTTGATATTCCAAGGACGGTTTTGCATTATCTTCAAGAATAATCTTGTTCATACAAAATGCAGGGCTTATTCCCCGAATATCAGCTAAATTCCATCCAATTGCCCTCTTCCACTTTTTGAGCACCGCCAATGTAGCATCTACCTGCATGTTAGTAAGACAAAAGGAAAGAATTACTGGTAAAGTTGAACTAGGGTCTAAGAATTCATACCTGAGGTGCGGAGGCAATGACTTCAACCTCCAACACCGGAGGTTCCTCAAATAAAGGCTTTGTTGGATGAGTCTTTCTATTTTCAAGACCCAAAGAGAGTTTCCTAGGCTCATTAGAATAAGAGCCCATTCTATGTAAAGCATTCACACACTCCACTCAGCCCTCATCATCATTGACATCAAGATTTAACAATACAGCCTCCAGATGGTCTTCCACATTGATCATTGCACCAGTATCATCAATTATCACATCCATGACAAGATCAGCAAATGAGCACACTTCGGTAAACTTGGGTTGCTTCATTGAGTTGCATACATGAAAGACTACATTTTCATCACCCACCCAAAAATTGAGTTCCCCTACTTCTACATCAACTAGAGCCTTCCCCGTAGCAAGGAAAGGTCTCCTCAATATGATCAGGACTTCATAATCTACCTCATAATCCAAGATCATGAAATTAGCTAGTAAGATAAATTTGTCCACCTAGACAAGTACATCATTTACAATATCCATTGGTTGCTTCATTGATCTATCCGCCATTTGCAATATTATGGAAGTCGGCCTCGGTGGCCCAATACCCAATGTCTTAAAAATAGAGTAGGGCATCAAGTTGATGCTTGCCCCTAAGTCATATAAAACGTTAGCAAAGTCTGCACTTCCAATAGTGCAAGGGATAGTGAAAGCACCAGGATCCTCAAACTTTGGAGCTATTGAATATACTATAGTACTAACTTGGTGGGTCATCTTGATAGTTTCACAGTCCATGGATCTTTTCTTTGTCACCAAACCTTCATGAATTTAGCATAGCCGAGATTTTTCTCCAAAGCCTTCATCAAAGGCACATTTATGGATAAGCTCTTCATCATGTCAATGAATTTTTGAACTGATTCTCATTTTTCTGCTTAGCTAGCCTTTGAGGATAATGTAGAGGTGGCCTAGCCAAGGGTGCCTTGGATTTTGGCACAACCGGCTCTGACCTATCTATTACGTGTTCCCTAGACGGGTTCACATCGTCTTGCGTTTCCACCTCGGCATCTTGAATATCAATCCTCACTTCTTAGTTCACATTCATAAACCACATTGTTAACCACAAAGGAGCTTCATCTTCTTTCAACTCAACTTCATCACCCAAAACTTGCTTCTGTTTGGAGGAATTCACATTACCGCCTCGTCCACTCCTAGTAGTTACCACAATAATATGATTGTTCCCACCATTTGGGTTCACTACTGTATCACTTGGTAGAGCACCCTTTGGGCGTGTATTCAAGGGCTGAGAGATTTGGCCTAGCTGCACCTCCAAATTTCTAATGGAAGTATTGTGAGAAGACAACTGAGCATCCGAAACTATATTCTTCTTCGACATTTGTTTGAACATCATTTTAATTCTACCCATACCATTGCTAGAAGAACTAGGATCCTGGGATGGAAACGGTGGTGGATTGCTTAGTTGTTGGTACATTGGGGGCCTTTGAAAACCTTGCCCCTGATTTCCCTGGTTATTGTTCCATCCACCCTGGTTGTTGTTGCCCTATTTCCTTGATTGCTCCGATTGTTGTTTTGATTGCCCCGGTTTGGGTTTTGATTATTGTTTCCCTAATTGTTGTTCCCTTGTTGTTGATTATTCCAATTGTTGTTACCTTGTTGTTGATTACCTCAATTTCCTTGGGATCTCCATTGCTGCTGTTGGTTGGAAGAATTGCCTCTTTGGCCTTGGTAATTATTCATATATTGTACCTCTTCATTCTTCCCATCATATCCATTATCTTGGAATCCACTAACACTAGTGTCAAATTGATCCGAATTCTCTTGGTTTGTTTACTCTTTGTCTTCTCTGGTTCACCAGCATGTTAACACCATCCAAGGCATCCACTTGGTGAGGATTTTGAACTTGTTGTAACTGTGCCTTTGCTAGTTGGTTCATGGTTGTTGTCAACTCAGCTATCGCCTGCCCATGATTATGTAATTCTTTGTGCAAATGAGTGTCTGTGGGCTACCCTGGGGCACATGGGCTCTACTTTGATAAGCGGAGGATGTGTCAGCCATCTCTTCAAGAATGGCACAGCTTCATCGTACGTCAATTTCATGAAATTAACCCCAGAAAGTTGATTCACTATGCATTGATTTGTATTGTTGATTCCCCGATAGAAAGTTTGTTGGAACATATTCACCGTCATATCATTTTTGGGGCATTCATTCACCATGGTTCTATATCTCTCCCAAATCTTATGCAATGGTTCGGTGGGCTCATGCTTGAAAGCTAGGATCTCATCCTGTAATCCTGCCATATGCCCCGGCGAGAAGAACTTTGCAATAAACTTGTCCGCCAACTTATCCCAAGTAGTGATGGAATGGTTGGGAAGTCTCTCAAGACAATATAACGCCTTCCCTCTAAGTGAAAATGAGAAGAGTCTCAACTGGAGTACATCCTCAGACACATCGGTTTGCTTACCTCCCAACAGGTATCCACGAACCCCTTGAGATGTTTGTAAGCATTTTGAGTGGCAGGGCTCGGGAAGTACCCACGCTGCTCCAACAATGTCAGCATCACATTGGTAATTTGGAATTTCCCGCCCCGATCCGGGGTAGGACAATTGCACTTGCATGGACTAGGTTTGAGAGCACTCGAGGAACCGCTCTTGGAGGTGGCAGAGGAGGGTCTGGAACATTTTCATTAACATTGGCCTGGTAGCCTCTTCATTGTCCTGGAGGTACGAGAGGCACCTCATCCTCTCAATTATCATCAACCTCCTCCTCCACAATCACGTTTCTAAGAGGGTTATTGGCATTTAATGCCATTTTGTACCTGAAGCTGTGACACACATGAATTAGTAAAAAAGAAGGAAAAAAGAACAATACAAAAACTATTTAGATAGATATCCAAAACCGTTAGCTCCCCAGCAACAACACCAAAAAGTGATCGTGTCCAACCCTGCACTACTATTGAGTTATGAGAGAGGTCGAAGCAGCTTTTACCCGGTTAAGTTCAGGATCGATTTCCACAATGAGCTAGATATTGGAGCCGAGTGTCTATCTAAAGTGGAGTTGTGTATTTTCTCTTAATTGCACTTCTACACATTTGGTTTTGATTATGATTCTAATTTTACAAAACTATAATGCTCAACTAAACTAAAATAAGCTAAGATTAAACTATTGCGAGTTGTTCAAATGATTAAAAGGCACTAAGGTAGTGACTTCCGCCTAGGTGGTCAATTGATGTATTCTTGAGTCTAAAGATAGATTATCACATTTGGGGAGTACGATATAAGCGTTGTTCGATTGTACTCACTCTATAACTCTCGGTAGTTCGAGTGATTTTGCCCGAATTGACTTTCTTAAGACCAATTGGGTATGCAAGTTTGCACAAGCAATCATGGTTCAAGTCGGGTATTACTATCTCGAAGTTTAACCCTTTAATTGGGGCTATCAATCTCTTGAGTACGCTCCAATTCCTTGTTAGACCAATTTCAGAGACTTAGGCTCTCTTTCTCAAGAAGAGCCAAAGTCAACTAAACACAAACTAGTGTTTGCAACTAGTAATTTAGAAATTAAACATGAAATTAGTCCAAACATCAAACGCCCATAGTCAATCAAGCCCAAAGACACAAGACCCATCAATTACCCACACTAGGATTGAGCCACAACCTTAGCTTATGGGTCTAGCTACTCATAATTAGATAAGAAAACAAAGAAATAGGTGATCAAAAACTCATATTAATTAATTGATTAATTAAACTTGAAGATTCAATGTTGAAATATAGCTAAAATTACTCAACACAGCTATAATATTCGAAGTCGTGAGTGCAGCCTTCAGTACAAACTATATGCTTACCTAAAAATGGGAAAAGAAGCTATTTATACTAAGCTGACAAATCTGGAAAAAAATACCCTTGTAGGGTTAGTGCGGATCGCATAAAATCACATGCAGCCGCATTAGGGCTCTAAACTTGAATAAATGTCTCTCTAAGCTTCGCAATGCGGACCGCATAGAATCGAGTATAACCACAGTATCTTCTAGTGAGGTTTGCATGAAATGGAGCGGGGACCGCATTAGGCTTCAAACATGGAACTGCCAACTCTATGAACCTTCTTTCTGCGGACTACATTAAATCGAGTGCGGCCCCATTGATCCCTGTGCAGACCGCACAAAACCTTGTGCGACCGCGTTGCCTTTTAGCCTGAATAGCAGCCTCTCTGAACCTCACTTGTGTGGATCGCACAAAATGGTGTGCGAATGCACTAGCCTTGTTTTGCCCAAGTTTTATCTTGTCTTATTACTTGTGCATATTTCACTCCTTTTTGAGTTGATCTTTGACACCTTGTCACCTTATTGATCAGCCCTGCAATCAAGCATAACTTGTGAGCCTTTGGGACTATTTTGTACACATTTCTAATCAAAACTTGAGCATGAAGGACATCATATTCCCTATTTTTTATCAGTTGTATGTTTGCTCACCGAACCGACCGGCGTCTCTTTTTGGCAGAAGTTTTGTGGCACCCGGTACTTTGTCTACCCTTTCCTGGTGCTCTTTCATTTGACTACAGAGCATTTTGTTCTCGTTCTCCATCTCCCCCATTTTCCTCAAATTAGATGTGAGGGTGTCATTACCTGTATCACTAACGTTCTAAGTAATACCTAATACGGGGGAGGGGGGTCTCCAACTTCAGATCTGACACCAAATCTTGTTTCTTCTCTATTCGACCTCCTAGCGGGCTTGTCGAGGAAGCCGGTTAACATATTTGTCAACCATGTCTCAAGTAACTTTTTTACTGTTGGTGGTGCCTCTTTTGTCATGGATGTAGAGATGCCCTTGCCATGCGAGGTCGTGACGCTGTCGAGAGGTGGATGTGAGTTGTTTCGCCTGGGAGAGGTGTTTGGTATTATGTCTTCACCCTCCACTTCATCTAACTTGTTAATGGCGTCGAGGAGATTGGTGGTGAGGTCGGCTATCGCCTTTCTCTTTTCCGCTTCTCTGCCTGCCATGTCAAATTTTTGCCGACAAGGTAATATGAAATTTTGTAAAGTTTTGTGCATTTTTTTAGATCTAGAAGAAACTAAAATTTTAACTAAAAAATTTCCACAGACGGCGCTCAATTGTTTGACCAAAAAGTGTTAAGCCATTTTGTTAAAATAATTAAATAAGATGATAATAGGCAAATCTTAATTAAATATAATAAATCCTAGATCTGAGATTAATAGACGTCAATTATGTAAAATCGCATTTAAGGCTATTAAATGCAAACGGGGTGTTTATGATATTGTTATTAATGAATGAGGAAATAATGACAAGCAATAAATATGATAAATGACAATTAATATAAATACAGAGAATGATTCATCCAAATATTCAACGAGGTGGATGATTCTCTCTCTAACAATGATATAAGTCAATCAAACGTGGGAATATAGAAATCTTTCTAGGATATATCTGATGTGAGAAAGCTTGGGACTAACAACAAATTGGATCTTTTGTAAAGACAATATTTGTCATTACTTGAGAGTCAACTTTTCTAGAGAGAGCTTATCATATAGAATATTACATACCCTTCTCTTCTCTATCTATTACTACTTTATATAGGACATTTTCCCTACCTATCTGAAAGTACAAGTGCAAAGAATATTCTTTTAAAATATCTTATTACTAAACTAGTCGTTTGGGCTGATCTGAGTGTTCGACCTCGACCTTAAATGCTCAGATCACCAATATGTTATTCCTTAAGCATGACCTCGGCCTAATCAGCTCTTAATTATCCTTTCTTGGACAAGATTACTCTGATCATATTTTGACTCATACAATAATAACTCCACAAATCTCCCTTTAGGTTTTAGTTTGTAACAGATATCTTCTAGATGGTTTAAGAGTGTTATATAAATCCAATTTCTTCCATTAATTTAATATATTTTTAGCTTAAAAGAAGTTGGTAATCGATCGAACACTACTTGTAAACGAAAAGTGCTAATAACATTCTATAAGCATAAAAATGAGCGTCTACATGGTTAACAATTGAAAATTCAGTATGAAGTAATTAATTAGTAAGGTATCAAAGCGCAATTGAAAACTAAATATGTGGGAATTGTCTAAATTATGATTATATTATAAAACAATAACAAAAAGAATAGTATTGAAGAGAAAGGTAGAGAGATAATTTTTATTGATTTGGATGATTTATAATGGAATAGAACTCCTTTATTTGTAGGAAAAAGTGACTTAGCCACAAAGTAAAAAACACTAAATTCTTACTAATATATAGACATTCATCGTAAATAAATACAACTATTTATAACATCCCCTTGAATGTGACTTATTAAAACCTTGTGGGGGAAAGTTCTAGTAAAGAAAAATGGATACACATATCTAATAATACGTCTTTTCTTTGCGTTGTTAAAAACCTTGCAACGAAAACTCAGTGGGACAAGACCTTATAAGGGTACAAAAGTACAACGCGTATTAACTCCCCCATGATGAGACAATCAGTTTACATCTTTGAGTGTCACGACCCTAAACCCAAACCTGATCGTGATGGCGCCTCTCGTGAAGACAAGGCTAGCCAATTAAACATAATCCACTATTTAAACAGTTAAATAACATAAAGCAGCCTAAAACATGATTTAATAATACTACGTAGCGGATAGTATCAATAAAGTGCAGAAGTACAACCTAACACAGCCCTAACTGGGGTGTCACAAGTCATGAGCATCTACTAAGGTCTAAAAATACAACTAAGTTCTGAAATAGGCTAAATACAATCCAAGAACCTCAAGAGGGAGAAAAGCAGTGTTGCGGACGTCGACAGCTACCTTGCTAAACTCCACTGACTTTGCCTCTGCTCAATCAATACCCGCTACCGGGTGCAAGAATACCTGAATCTGCATACAAGGTGCAGGGAGTAAAGTGAGTACTCCAACTCAGTGAGTAATAAAGGTAAATGAAATTTGAGCAGTAAGAAATCATGTAAAGCATATCAACATGCTGTATAGAAGCAGCATAAAACCACTTAAGAAAAATAATGAAGCTGTGAAATCTCTTAAAAACACCTTAGCTCAGTTCAAACTCCTTTAGAAATGACTTTTTCAATAGTTACGCAAACGAATGCAAAGCAATTAGTGCATATAGGCATGGAAAATCTGCCCCTCGGGCACAATGCACAATTAAACAGGTAAATGACAGGTAAATATGAAAGATAAACACATAAAGGTTCGCCCCTCGGGCACAATATCAACAACTCCGCCCCTCAGGCAATATCTCAGAACAATATCATTCCCTCGGGCAATCACATAGAATAGTACCAGCCCCTCAGGCAAACACATAGAATAATACCAGACCCTCGGACAAACACATAGAACAATACCAACCCCTCGGGCTATATCTCACATCACAATGGGCACCCGAGCTCAGTAAGGGTGTGCAGACTCCTGGAGGGGCCCCTTACGGCCCAAGGGCAATAACAAGCCATCTCGTGGCATCAAAACTAGGCCCTCGGCCTCATATCAATCAAGCCACCTCGTGGTGTACATATATCAGGCCCTTGACCTCCAATCAGTATCAGTGTTTCCTTACAACATAGGCCCTAGGTCATACTCAGTCAAAAATACTTACAAGACCCTCGGGCAATAGTAAAATAGTGTTTATCAGCCTATGCATTATTTAAAATATCATTTAAGTCTTAAAATTGAGTAAACATGACTAAGCATGAAAACAGTGAAAAATAACATGACTGAGTTCAAGTAACAAGCCAAAATAGTGAGGAAATATCAATAAAAAGCCCTGAAGGGTTCAAATAGTTGGCACTAGGCCCAAATAAGGCATTCGACCCAAATAATGATGATAGAAAATAGTTTTCAATCAAATACGCGGTAAAATCATCAATCGGGACGGACCAAGTCAAAATCCCCAATAGTGCACGACCCCACTCTCGTCATCAAACGTGTGCCTCGCCTCAATATAGCACTACAATGTGCGATCTGGGGTTTCAAACCCTCAGGACAACATTTACAATTATTACTCACCTCGATCCAGTCCAATCCCTAGCTCACAACGCCTTTGCCCCTCGAATCGGCCTCCACGTACGTTGAATCTATCTAAAATCAGAACGAGGGCGTCAAAATAAGAATGAAGCCCAAGTGAAAACAATCAACAATTGACACAAATCCTGAAACCCAAACCCGACCCCCGGTCTCACGTCTCGGAATTCAATAATTTTTACACCAATAGATTCCTTATCTCTCCATGAGTTCATACATATCAATTGTTTAGAAATCCGACTCCAAATGGTCTATCAAATCCTCAATTAAAGGCCTAAGTTCCCAATCCCTAGTTTCCTCAATTTCACCCATGAATTTCCATGATTTCTAGCTCTAATCCATGAAATAATAGCACAGAAATGAGTTTCGAGTCCAAATTCTTGACCTCAATGACGTTCCCTTGAAATCCCCTTTTCAAATCGCCCAAAAAGCTCCAAAGCCGAAGTAAAAAATGGTGAATAGCTAAAATTCGTGAAATGAAATAGCTTATATGTTCTGCCCAGACCTTTTCGCATCTGCGGCACAATACCCGCTTCTACGGTACTACATTTGTGGTTAAATCCTCCGCTTCTGGGGAAATAGTTTATCCAGCCTAAATTGCATCTGCGACAACACTTCTGCATTTGCGACATTGTAGATGCGGTCAATATACCGCATCCGCAGTCTCTGCTTACCTGGACTTTTTTCGCTTTTGTAGTAGATCTCCCACACGTGTGGCGCCGCACTTACGGTCCCCAAACTGCAGGTGCGAAAACACCAGAAACAACAACTTTAATAGGTGCAATAATATTTCAACTTCCCCATAACCATCCGAAATCACCCCGATGCCCCTAGGACCTCAACCAAAAGCACAAACATATCCTAAAACCTTATTCAAACTTGTACCAATCCTCAAAACACCTCAAACAACATCAATTCAACCAAAACACATCGGATTCAAGCCTAAGTTTCAAAAAACTTTTGAATTATGCTTTTGATAAAAAACCCAACCTAACCACGCCCGAATAACCTGAAATTTTGCACACACATCCCAAATGATACAACAGATCTACTACAAATGTCAGAATTCTATTCTGATCAGTATATCAAAATCTCACCTATCAACCGGAAAATGCCGAAATCTCAATTTTGCCAATTCAAGCCTAAACCTTTCCAAAATGCATTCTGATCACACTCCTAAGTCCCAAATAACCTAATGGATCTAACAAAATCATGACAATCCCAATCCGGGATCATATACAAACAAGTCAAAACTTTGTCAATCCTTTCAAATTTCAAGCTTCAAACTGAGAACTGTTCTTCCAAATTCATTTCGATTACCCTAAAACCAAACTCAACAATTTGCATGAGTCATAATACACCACAAGGGGCAAGTCATGCCCAAGAGATGACGATTAATGTGCAACAGCTCTAAATGACTGATCGGGTCACTACATCCTCCCCCAATTAAAAATACGTTCGTCCTTGAACGTGCCCAGAGTGCACAAGCCAATCAATTGCTGAATAACCTTACCATGCATATACCCGGAGGTGATCCCACGTCACCCTATCTTATGTAGGCCCGATAACATAATATAACTGAAATTTCACAATACATCATAGCCCATAAACCTTAGAACCACATTTCCACTATCGAAATCATCCACAAGATCAAAATCTCACATCCATACTCTGAATCGGCCCTAACCATCTGCAATAACCCATATCTGCAATCTCAGGCGCCATTATATGATATACCACATAAGTCAAACGCATGTAGCGATAACTTCCATTCACAACAGTTGCACACAACAACCGAATACCGGTAGAAACCTCTTACCAACTAAAGTCTCATTCCAACACTTTCACATACCGCCAATGATAATTGAAACATGCAGTAAGCCATAACCATTCCCAGATCAACCTTTCATGAAGCCACTTCTCCTTAAGCAAAGACCATAGCAATTTTTTAGCCGAACCTTGATATTAACCTTCCAACATGCTGAAATCAAATCCGTTTGTACTCATTAATGATCCCAACGATCTCATCTAATCCAACCCACTACTCTAGTTTCATGACATCTTAATCCAGGCCTAACCCATAACTTGCAAAATACGCGCATCAATAAGCAATTGTCCAAACATACTCAAATCGTGAAAATGACTCAACTGAAAGAGTTGTACCTCAAGCTCACCAGTACCACCACAACATAAGGTAAAGAACCCATCTCACATCGTAGAAATAGAATACACGAATCAAACCCACAAGATCATATCTCCACATAACTTTGCTGCAATGCGCGATCCTATCCAAACACTGCTCCACAAGAAACACCTCAGGTCACTATGCTCGAAATCAACACCCACGCGGAATTTGATGTCTGGAACCAAGGCAAATCATCATACCCATGGTGAAGCAAATAACATACACCACACAAACCCGAAAGGGCATAACCAATAAGCTATTAACCTAGAAACACCCAATTACTCTTCCCGCTCGACTTCCACTATGAAACCCCAATAGAACCGCACCGTATGTGCCTATAACCAAAAAATCATAACACCTCGCAACACAGATATGTAACTCATAGATCTCCCCAGATTACTAATATGCTCAATAACCATCGAATCAACACATTCCTCAACAATACAATTTGGAACCAACCAAGCCGACTCAAGTTTGGACACGCATCCACATTGGCCTGCCAACGAACTCCTTATCAAGGAAACTTTGAAGTTGTTCCTTCAACTCCTTTAACTCTACTAGTTCCATACGATACGGTACCCAGCATCAAATCAATATCAAATCAACAACCTTGCCCGACGACATACCCGGCCATAAGAAACACATCCGAAAAGTCCCTCACCACCGGAACTGAATCAATGGTAGGAGTCTCTACACTGACATCCATCTAAAAGGCCCAATTAAGAAACAAAATCCTTCCCAGCCATTCGTTGGGTCTTCAAAACATGTAACCACTCTACCAAGAACATAATCCGTCGAACCTCACCACTCGATCTGTGGCATTCCCGGCATAACCAATAGCGCTGCTTTATCACAATGGTCCAGAATAACACAATACGGAGACAACCAGTATGCACCCAATATCATATCCAAAATCTGACCTACCAAGCCACCAAATATCCACTCGGGTCTCCAAACCTTGATAGTCATTAAACAGTTCCGATACATGCGACCCACAACCACAACATAGCCTGAACATGAGAACTCCCAGACTCCAACTCCATATAGCACACGAATCACCATAACTGATCCTAATTCTACTGTCCGGATACATACCACACCTCTAATACCCAATAGTTCCATGAGAGATACTCTAAAATAGACTCATAATAAAGAACATAAAATACACAACATAACATAAAATAATATAAAATAACAATAATATAAGGAATATAGGAAATACGAGAAAAAAAGTATACTAATATCTAGAATATAAAGCCCTGCATCAGTAGCTAACCAGTGGCATCCTAAGACTAACTCCTAACTGATACTGATATACAGAATCCCATAATTAATATAGAAAATACCTCAAGTCCTGACATTTTCCAGTGAAAACTCACTTTCTAGCCATATATACAACTTGAAGACACCCAAATGTTACATGTAGAATCTTGAACACATTAGAAACATTCTCGAGAGTCATTTACTCTACTCAAACTGCAATTAGTCTGATCAAACAAACTGAACAACCAGTGCCTCCTTAGCACTCCGACGCCACAGAATATGACATCATTCCATTACAACCAAACAACTTCATGCTCTATGCACCGAGCATCCTTTACCAACAATGACTCAAGACATCCCGTGATTCTCACATACCTGTGAAGCATATTATAACCTTTATCAAGAATTCTCGTTTACTCGAGCCATCCTTGGTCTCAATCTCCGTAGGCCAAAACTGATTCACCCGTACGCCTCAACTAGAACCAAAATTGCACATAACCGTGTAGTCAACTAATCAATAGCAGACTCCTCAACTTGGATCGAAACACACACAATAACTCATAATGCTTATACTCTACTACTGCCATAATACTATAACAAGACTAAACTCAAATCCTTTGTAAGCTTCTGAAAACACCGATCATCTAGTACTTTAAATCTTTTGCAAATCTCGCATTCACTCTCGCAATAGTTACACCCACTCTCTAAAGTGACCTAATTTAAATTACAACACATATCTTGCACTTTCAAATGAGATTCTTATAACAAACAAAATAAAGATCGCACAAACTTCTGAACACTCCGCAGGAGATAACCCACCTACTTCGCCTCGAACTAACCTTTTTGCATTCCTTCCACCGTCATGACTTTACACAGTCACTTAGTCTTCTTGAGTCTGAACTTATATTGTAACAAGAAATATACTTCACTCAACTAGGAAACATGAAAAGATCCTTCTCATGCCCATAACTCGGGGCTATTCCTCGAACCGAGATGGAACTCAAGCACCTAATAGTTCTTCTATCGTCCAGCAGACCCTTCACGTCGCTTCCAAATCATATAGATACATCTCAAAGTACTAACATGCTCATTACATAGCCATCCAGCCGTCACTTCCACTAGTAGGGACACTACTGAATATATAATTTCAAAAATATGACTCACATAATCAGCATCTCGGTGCTCAAGCTATAGGTAAAAATCCGGCCTCAAGTTCTCTAGACTGGCTCAACGTGAAACACACAGGTATCATATCTCGCCCCTTGATCAGGGAATCATAAGCCATCGATGCACATCTAATACTGAGCGCTCATACGCGTACATGAATGCATGGAAGGAATTCAAAGAGTTACATTTTAACTGAATCAAACACGTACGATAAGAATTCAAGATTGTGAAGTTTTTTCCTAAAGGTCTGCAGCCTCTCGATGATAAATACAAATGTCTTTGTGCCAATCTGCGAGGCTCTACTAAACCTGCACATGACTCGTGAGACCTATGTAACCTAGGCTCTGATACCAACTTGTCATGACCCTAAACTCGAACCCGGTCGTGATGGCTCAGACAAGGCCAGCCAATTAAACCCAATTCACTTATTAAATAGTTAAACAACATAAAGTAGTCTAAAACATGATTTAATAATACTAAGTAGCCGATAATATCAACCAAGAGCGGAAGTAAAACCCAACACATCCCTAACCAGGGTGTCACAAGTCACGAGCATCTACTAAGGTCTAAAAATACAACTAAGTTCTGAAATAGGCTAAATACAGTCCAAGGACCTCAAAAAGGAGAAAAGCAGTGTTGCGGACGTCAGAAAGGAGAAAAGCAGCATGAAACCATTTATGAAAAATAATGAAGCTATGAAATCTCTTAAAAACACCTTACCATAGTTCAAACTCCTTTAGAAATGACGTTTTCAACAGTTACACAAATGAATTCAAAGCAATTAGTGTGTATAGGCACGGAAAATCTACCCCTCAGGTAAAATACACAATATAATAGGTAAATGATAGGTAAATATAAAAGATAAACACATAAAGGTTCACCCCCAAGCACAATGTCAACAACTCCACCCCTCGGGCAATCACATAGTACAGACCAGCCCTTCGGGTAAGAACAATACCAGCCCCTTGGGCAAATACATAGAACAATACCAGCCTCTCGAGCTATATCTCACATCACAATTGGTACCCGCACTCACTGGAGGTGTGTAGACTCTTGGAGGGGCCCTTTACGACCCAAGCCCTATAACAAGCCATCTCTTGGCATCAAAACTAGGCCCTCGGTCTCATATAAATCAAGCCATCTCGTGGCGTACATATCTCAGGCCCTCGACCTCAAATCAGTATCAGTGTTTCCTCATAACATATGCTCTCGGCCTTACTCAGTCAAAAATACTCACAAGACCCTTGAGCAATAGTAAAATAGTGTTTCTCATCCCAAACATCAGTTAAAATATCATTCAGTCTTAAAACTGAGTAAACATGGCTGAGCATGAAAACAGAGGAAAATAACATGACTGAGTTCAAGTAATAAGTCAAAACAGTGAGTAAATATCAATAAAAAGACCCCCAAAGGGTTCAAATAGTTGGCACTAGGCCCAAATAATAATGATAGAGAACAATTTTCAATCAAATATGGGATAAAATCATCAATCGGGACGGACCAAGTCGAAATTCCCAATAGTGCACGACCCCACGCTCATCATCAAGCGTGTACCTCACCTCAATATAGCACTACGATGTGCAATCTGGGGTTTCAAACCCTCATCATAACATTTACAATCATTACTCACCTTGATCTAGTCCAATCCCTAGCTCGCGACACCTTTGCCCCTCGAATCGGCCTCCACGCTATCAAATCTATCCAAAATCTGACCGAGGATGTCAAAATATGCTAAGGGAGTGAAGCCCAAGCAAAAACAATCAATAATTGACACAAATCTCGAAATTACCAAAACCCGACCCACGGGCCCATGTCTCGAAATTCAATAATTTTTACACCAATAGATTCCTTATCTTTCTCTGCGAGTTCATACATATCAATTGTTCAAAAATCCAACCCTAAATGGTCTATCAAATCCTCAATTAAAGGCCTAAGTTCCCAAGCCCTAGTTTCCTCAATTTCACCCATAATTTTCAATGATTTCTAGCTCTAATCCGTGAAAAATAGCATAGGAATGAGTTTCGAGTCCAAATTCCTTACTTCAATGACGTACCCTTGAAATCCCCCTTTCAAATCACCTAAAAATCTCCAAAGCTGAAGCCAAAAATGGTGAAATAACTCAAATTCGCGAAATGAAATAACCTAAATGTTCTGCCCAGAGCTTATCCCATCTACGACATGATACCCACTTCTACATTACCGCATTTACGGTTAAATCCTCCGCTTCTACGAAAATCACTTATCCACCTTAAATTGCATCTGCGACCACACTTCTGCATCTGCGACATCGTAGATGCGGTCAATTTACCGCTTCTGCGGTCTCTGCTCAGCTGACCCTTTTTTCACTTCTTTGGTAGATCTCTCGCACGTGTGGCGCCGCACCTGCGGTTCCTAAACCGAGGTGCAAAAGCACTAGAAGCAACAACTTCAATAGTTGCAATAATATCTCAACTTCCCGTTAACCATCTGAAATCACCCTGAGGCCCCCGGGACCTCAACCAAGAGCACAAACATATCCTAATACCTTATTCAAACTTGTACCAATACTCAAAATACCTCAAACAACATCAACTCAACTAAAACACATCAGATTCAAGCCTAAGTTTAAAAAATCTTTCGAATTCTCCTTTTGATCAAAAGCCCAACCAAACCATGTTTGAATAACCTGAAATTTTGCACATACATCCCAATTTGACATAATGGAGCTATTTCAACTCTCGGAATTCCACTCCGACCCCTATATCAAAATATCACCTATCAACCGAAAAACGCCAAAATCTCAAATTTGCCAACTCAAGCCTAAACCTTCCACGAACCTCCATTTCGATCACGCTCCTTAGTCCCAAATTACCTAATGGAGCTAACCAAATCATAACAATTCCAATCTGGGATCATATACTAAGAAGTCAAAACTTGGCCAGCCCTTTCAAATTTCAAGCTTCAAATTGAGAACCATTCTTCCAAATTCATTCTGATTACCCTAAAACCAAAACTAACAATTTGCATGAGTCATAATACACCACATGGGGCAAGTCATTCCCAAGAGCTGGGGAACATGGGGCAAGTCATTCCCAAGAGCTGGGGAAACTAGGGCTAGGGAACTTAGGCCTTTAATTGAGGATTTGATAAACTATTTAGGGTCGGATTTCTGAACTATTGATATGTATGAACTCATGGAGAGATAAGGAATCTATTAGTTTAAAAATTATTGAATTTCGAGGTGCGGGCCCGGGGATCGGGTTTTGGTAATTTCGAGATTTTTGTCAATTATTGATTGTTTTCGCTTGGGCTTCATTCGCTTAACATATTTTGACGTCCTCGTTCTGATCGAGCTCGAGGACGTAGTTTTCCAATAAAAATATCGACCTGTCATATAACTATTGTAATGAAAGATATATCTTTAGATGATGAATATGTAGAGATGTATTTGTTAAAAAAAACGAGATGGAAAAAAAATCTAGAGCTATGTCGTATGGTGATATGTATAATAGTGGGGGATTATGGGACAAAAAATAAATCCACTTGGTTTCAGACTGGGTACAACCCAAGGTCATCATTCCCTTTGGTTTTCACAACCAAAAAATTTTTCTGAAGGTTTACAAGAAGATCCAAAAATAAGAGATTGTATCAAGAATTATGTACAAAAGAATATGAGAACGTCCTCTGGCGTCGAGGGAATTGCACGTATAGAGATTCAAAAAAGAATCGATCTGATCCAAGTCATAATCTTTATGGGATTCCCAAAATTATTAATAGAAAGTTGATTGTGCTGAATCGAAGAATTACAAACGACCTTACAAAAAGAATTTAATTGTGTAAATCGAAAACTGAACATTGTTGTCACAAGAATTGCAAAACCTTATGGAAACCCTAATATTCTTGCAGAATTTATAGCTGGACAATTAAAGAATAGAGTTTCCTTTCGAAAAGCAATGAAAAAGGATATTGAATTAACAGAACAGCAGATACAAAAGGAAATCAAATACAAATTGCGGGGCGTATCGACGGAAAAGAAATTGCACGTGTCGAATGGATCAGAGAAGGTAGGGTTCCCCTACAAACGATTCGAGCGAAAATTGATTATTGCTCTTATACAGTTCGAACTATCTATGGAGTATTGGGCATCAAAATTTGGATATTTCTAGACGAGGAATAATTTTTGGATAGATTCAACGTGCGTGGAGGCCGATTCCAGGGGCAAAGGCGTTGCGATATAGGGATTAGACCAGATCGAGGTGAGTAATGATTGTAAATGTTGTACTAAGTGTTTGAAAGTCCGGATTGCACATCGTAGTACTATATTGAGGTGAGGCACACACTTGATGATGAGCGTGGGGTCGTGCACTATTGGGGATTTTGACTTGGTCCATCCCGATTGATGATTTTACCGTGTATTTGAGTGAAAACTATTTGCTATCATCATTATTTGGGCTGAATACTATATTTGGGCCTAGTTCCAACTGTTTGAACCTTTCAGGGCTTTTTATTGATATTTCCTCACTATTTTGACTTACTACTTGAACTCAGTCATATTATTTTCCATTGTTTTTATGCTCAGCCATGTTTACTCAGTTTTAAGACTTAAATGAAGTTTGGGCTGAGAAAAATTATTTTACTATTGTCCGAGGGGCTTGTGAGTATTTTTGACTGATTAAGTCCGATGACCTATGTTGTGAAGAAACACTAATTTGAGGTCGAGCACCTGAGATATGTACGCCACAAGGTGTCTTGATTGATATGAGGCCGAGGGACTAGTTTTGATGAAAGGAGATAGCTTGCTATTACGCTTGGGTCGTCCAGGAGTTTGTATACCCCCAGTGAGCGCGGGTACTCATTGTGATGTGAGATATAGCTCGAGGGGCTGATATTGTTCTATGTGTTTGCCCGAGGGGCTGGTATTGTTCTATGTGTTTGCCTGAGGGGCTGGTACTATTCTATATGATTGCCCGAGGGGCTGGTATTATTCTGAGATATTGCCCGAGGGGCGGAATGGTTGACATTGTGCTCGAGAGGTGAACCTTTATGTATTTATCTTTTATGTTTACATGTCATTTACCTGTTTAACTGTGTATTTTTCTTGAGGAGCAGATTTTCTGTGCCTATCTGCACTAATTGCTTTGTATTCATTTGCATAACTATTGAAAAAGTCATTTCTAAAGGAGTTTGAACTGAGCTAAGGTGTTTTTAAGAGATTTCACAGCATCATTGTTTTTCTTAAATGGTTTTATACTGCTTCTATACAACATGTTGATATGCTTTACGTGATTTCTTACTGCTAAGATTCTATTTACCTTTATTACTCACTGAGTAGGAGTACTCACTTTACTCCTCGCTTGTGGAGATTCAAGTATTCTTGCACCCGGTAGTGGGTATTGTTTGAGCAGAGGCAAAGTCAGTGGGGTTTAGCGAGGTAGCTGCCGACATCCATAACATTGTTTTTCTCCCTCTTGAGGTCCTTGGACTGTATTTAGCCTATTTACAACTTAGTTGTATTTTTAGACCTTAGTAGATACTCGTGACTTGTGACACCTCAGTTAGGGCTGTGTTGGATTGTCTTTCGCACTTTATTGATATTATCCGCTACTTAGTATTATTAAATCATATTTTAGACTGCTTTATGTTGTTTAACTGTTTAAAAGGTGAATTGAGTTTAATTGGCTAGCCTTGTCTTCACGAGAGGCGTCATCACGATCGGGTTCGGGTTTAGGATCGTGACATTGAGCCTTTGCATTCTAATCTTGTGCATTATCTTCAAAAGATCGTTGGTAGAGATTTTATAAACAAATTAGTCATAATAACTTGAATAAATATGTTGCACATTGAAATCATCATTCTATATAGATATGTAATGTATTCATATAATATCGTGGAATGACCTTTCAATATCTCCATAGGGTAAAATTAATCACTATCACATTATTGTGCTTATAGTTTATGCAAGATACATATGTGCACAAATTACACTTTGAATTGTATATGCTTTAAGCGATTTAAATCCTTTAGGGATTGTCACAAATATTAAGTTATATAAGCAATATAAATATAATTTAGATACATATCAAATTTTCATGTCGTGTTAGATATATAAGATAGATAAAAGTAATTGCATACACCATCGAATTTATACTTTCAAGTGTTTGAACTGCATGTCCAAAACTACATGTCTTTTATATGAAACCAATTCTACTTGAATTGTTTCTCCAAAATTAATATCCCCATATATATATTTAGCATTAGATGATAATTTTATATCAGTTCCAACCTTCGTTTTTGCAAAAAAAATATAGCATAGAGATCTTTTTATCCTATCTTCTACTAGAAATACTAGCACATTATCTCCCACCATGTCACCAGCTTCTACTTAAAAAGTATTCTCTACTAATGAAATGCCTCCTGAAGTCAATCCAACCTACCTATGTCTCATACCCAAATGTGCCAATTCCATCATTCTTAGGAACTTAGACTCATTGGCCTCTATAACACCATGTACAAGCTAGTCACCAAAATCATTTCAACAGGCTAAAGCCTCATCTAAATTCCATCATTGGCCCAATCAGACTAGCTTCCTCTCAAATAGAAGAGCCCTAATAATGCTATCATTATCCAAGAATACATATTCCACTTCAAAAATATGAAAGGGAAGGTCAGTAATATGATCCTCACAATGGACTTGGAGAAAGCCTTTGACAAGCTTGAATGGTCATTAATGAGAAACACCCTCCTTTTTTACAATCTTTCAGGAAGCCTTGTCAACCTCATTTTGTCATGCATAACATCAGCTTCTGTGAGCACGTAATTTTTGTCTCACATGAATTACTCCCACAAAATTCTCTAAAATTAGATTTTGTCTTTAACTATTGGTTATTTTAAGAATTACTGTAGAATTTTTCTGATTGTTTGCATTTTTGCATGCATATTTAATTTTATTTAATTCATAAAAAATATAAAAAAATATATTGCATTTGCATTTCGGATTCAATTTTATATTTTTTAAATTAATTAGTAAATTAGTTATGTCACAAAACAGCCACAAAAATAGTTCATGTTGCATTTTTATTCTTTAATTTTAAATTTTGTAGCTTTTTATTTTTAGTTAGGAGTTAATTAATTTTTATAAATACTATGCTTGAGTGATTAATAAATTTTGATAAGTTAATTTACTTTTAAGAATTAATTTAGATTTTTATTTTAAATTTTAAAAAGGAAAAGAATTTTGAATTTGAAAAAAAAAAGAAACAAAGAAGTGAAAGGAATTAGATTTTTGGGCCAAATCCTTGAAATCCCACAAGCCCAATTGATCAAATGCCCCATAAGCCGGTCAAAACGCGCACACCCGTACTTTTACTCGATCCAGCCCCGTGCAATCCCAAACGACACGATTTCAGGTCCTTCAATCCTAGCCTTTAATCGCCCTAGATCGAACGGCTTGGGAATTGGTTGTTCAACAATATAAAACTGTCCGAACATTCCCCTCCCCCCTCCAAACCCCTTCCTTCTTCATCTCTGAAGAACCCAAGAGATGCCACCATTCAATTCCCCACTCGTCGGCCAGCAGCGCCGCCTCCAATCCATCCTTAATCTACACCACATAACCCTCATGACTCCCTCATACCAAATCCATAACCCTTTGCCCTCAAATATGTCCGGAACTCTTCGAATCTTAAATTGAACTGAACCCAAACATCCCAAAAAACCAAATAGGCGAGTTTATTGAAGATTTGAGGTTGAAATCAACTTTATTCACGTATTTGCATTTGAGAACACACGATTAAAGTCTATTTCAGTCAAAAATCAAAACTTCCTTTGAAGATACTTCAAGACTGTTTGTTCGCCTGTTTTGATAGGTATTTTCAGTATTTTCTCTTTTTCATTTTTTCCTATCCTTTTTTATCTTCTTCTTTACTTCTATTTTCTCAAATCATCTCTGCATGTGTTTCTTTTAGTTTAGGTTGTATGTTAATCTTCATTAGTTTTTTTTTGGTTCGTTAGTTTAGTTTTGTTTGATTTTTTCTTTAGTTTTGCGCCATTGTGAACCTTTGGTTCAGGGAGTCTAATTGACTCCGAATTGCCCTTTATTTTTCTACCTTCTCGAATCTCCTGTTGAAGTTCTGATTTCGACTTGGCCTAAAGAAAAGGGATTAGCCCAGGTCTTGTTAGACTCATGCCAGTATGAACCATTGGGTCAATTTGACCCGTTTGCTTTCAGGGTAAAAACAGGATTCCTAAGGGTTAATATAGGAATTTAAGCTAGAGAATATATGTATAACTGATTTAGGAAGCTTCTGGGAAGGTGTCTTTGGAACTAAACTAAAATATTAATTTTTATACTAAGGGTACAACAGAAAAAATAAAAATTCTAAAGGATTAACATACAAAACTGAATCCATTCTATGCTATCCTAAAGTTTGCCTATAAAGGCACTCTTTCTTCGCTCACAAGTCAGATTTTAGAGACAAAAAATCCTAATAAATTGACAATGGTTGAAGTTCTTTCTTTTAAGAAAAAGTAATAAAAAATGGCTAGAATTTTTGGTTGATTATTAAGTTCTAATTCCCTTGGATAAGACATAATTTAAAAGTTTAGTAGAAATAATGCATCTAGGTTTCTGAATGTTGGAATGGAGAAGAGAATTTGAAGCCTATTTTGCTGATTCAATACTGTTGTGTTGTTGATACTCTGCTGCTGAGTTCTTCTTAATCTTAAGCTCATTTCCATTTGTTATATTTTTGGATATTAATCAGGTATTTACTGAATCATTGACATGATTGAACTGAAAGACTTGAAGCTATGATTGAGCTGAAAATTAGTGATGTTTTGTTCATTTAGATATTATTTTACATCACCTTGGCTATGTAATTAATCATCTATCCTCATATGTATTTTAGTTCTTGTCTATTGTAGTTTTAGATTCTATTAAAGTGTTGGACAAGTGCTCTCATCCATTTTCTTAGCTAAAAAAATTTCGAAGTTTCTGATCACATGTGTAGGTGGTAGTGAATCAGTCAATAGAAATTCAGTAGATTTAATCATGTTTCAGGTCTGTTTTGGCCTGTTGAAACCAGTGTTATTGTGCGAATTTGCTTGAATTCGTTTAACTTAATGTCCTAAGTTTAAAACTAGAAACATTCATGTTGGAGTTTATCTAGTGTTGTTCTGCTATCTGGAAAACCATGTAGTATTTTACTTCATGAATTGTTCATTGAATGGCTTCAAAGTTAGTTAGCTTATAGTCTTTTTGAATGAGAAAAATGATGTGGTTGGTTACTTCAAGGGACTAGCCCTGTGCAGAATCGCACTGGTCATTATAAGCATGTTTAAACTTAAATTCCGATGTGTTTACTTAACAAACTTATGAGTATCTGATCTGCTATTGTATGTGCTGAAAAGAAATTCAATTAGATTTGAAATCTCGCATAATCATTCTTTAAGTTTGCTGAAGATTCATGTGAGCATTATTGCTGAACAGTTATGTGTTGTTGAAAGCCATGTTGGGCTCATATCAATATCCTTGGTGTTCTGATGCTTTTCACGTGCCTAGAGACTCGAACTCGATTCTTGCCCTCTTTAGTTCCTTAGTTCTCAAATGACTCGGGCCTTTCTTTGGGCCATGGACCATGAGGCTGCATAAACAAAATTGCATGGCCCCATCATGTCTGGGCTTGCCTTTCAATTTCCCATCTGAATGTTGTTGTTGGCCCAAACCAATTTTCAAATAATAAGCCATATTTCTCTTTAAAGCAATTTCCCGTTAATTAGTTTCAGCATCTATTTAAAAGTGAATATTCAATTCTCTTAGGGTTTAATTAATTAGATTCTGTTAATAGTTGAGGTGAGCCATATTAGATAACACAATTAGCTTATGACCCTCATAATTTCAAACAAATATTTTAGAAAATTTGATTTGAGGTGTGTCTTATTAAGTAATATATAGTTTATGGCCCTCAAAAGCTTAGTTTGAGTTTTCCTTTAAAAAATAGAATCGAGGTAAGCCGTGCCAAATAAAATCTCAAAACGCATGACCCTCATTTAATTAATTTTAATCCTTAGAAATCGAGGCATATCATTTAGTTGAATTTTCTATGGCCCTTGCAAATGTGAAAGTGCGTAGTTGTTTTAGTCACGTAATTTAAATAAATTTCCTTAAACTCGGGTGTGCATTTCATGTGACCCAAATCTAAATCTCAACAACGTTAAATAAATTGCATCGTGGACCATGGGTGCATCTTATGTAGCGTGGTTCAAAGACGTATTTTAGATAACATTGAATCATCCTAAAATTAAATAAAACGGTTCATAATTTAAAATTATACCATAGGCTAAAATATATATTAAAATCGGATATTAGGCTAATTATGATAGTTTAAGCGACCTTACTAGAACCAAGGAATCCGAAGATGCCTAACACCTTCCCTTGAGTTAACAGAATTCCTTATTTGGAATTTTTGGTTCGCAGACTTCAAAAGGAAAGTCAAAATTTTTCTCGATTTTGGATTTAAAATAAATCAATGACTTGGGAGACCAAATAAACTATCCCAAGTGGAGACTATGAATAAACCCAGAATTTTGGTTCAGGGTTCTAGAATTTGAACTTAGAATAGCTATTGTAATTGGCTTTTTTTATTATCTAATCGTTTACATGTTTGAGCCTAATGTGCTAAATGTCGCTTTTTACCGCTTTGATATTGTGTGAACTGTATATAAACTACTACAAAGCCCTTCTTCTCTCTGAGTCTTCTAAATCATCTTGGAAGTGTGCACTTCGTGTGATTTCTCTTCTATTTGAGTCTTATCCAATTTTAGAATGAGGTTCGGACAAGTTGCAACAGCAGTGAAGCTTCTATATTCCATGTACGTTGCCCCTCCCCCCTCCCCCCCTCCCGCTCGAGTTGTCCGCTTGGGTAAGCCGAGTCTAGAATAATACACCCAGGTTTTAAACCTAGTATAACAAAACCTCATGCTGGATCCTTAGTATGAATGTTTGTTTGCATCACATGTATTTGACTTTGGAGACTCAACACGCAGGTTGGGTCTGTCTAGGACAGGTGTACACGAATGAAAAGACCATCATGATGCATCCTACTTGCTACTCGTGCATTTATTTGCTTCAGATTTGCATGTTGACCAACTTATGAATAATAGGGAAAAAGTTGGGAAAAGGTGTCAATGTGAGGGCTAAGAGAGATATTGCCTGTTTATAAAAAAACAATATCCAAAAAAATATACTGAAACTCTACCAAAATTTTAGAAAAAGAAAAAGAAAAAGAAAAGAAATATTATTTTTTTAAAAATAAAACAGTGGGTTTTGTTTTTATTTCGTCAAACCTACCCGAACTACGCCAGTTCGATTCTCACTGGATGTAGAATACGTAGGCAACCCCCATCGGATTCAACTTCTCTTTGCAAATAGCCTAAAGAGAACAAAAATTTTATTTTTATTGTAAATAAGTAAGGTGATGTCATTCTTATCTAAAATAGCCGAATGTCCCCAAAAGTGCACCAGAAATCCGTCTTTGCAAGAACAGCCACCTTTGGTTGCTTTTTCAAAGTTTTGGCCGGTTAGACAAAACATCCTTAAAATCTCCCCCCCCCCCCCCGAGTGATGAAAGACCGTATTTGCAACACCAGGTTTTTATGAAAACTTTTGAAAAAATAGTGTTAAATTTTTCTCGAGTCAAAATGAATCATGCTTTTAATTAAATCACCCAAATAAATGTGCAAGATGAGCACAAATGAAAATGAACCCTTCGCATCTCTTGAGGAAATCCTCTTACAGATCCATATATGGTGGAAGGACTAAGGGAAAGGTAGTCGAGCGATTGTAGTTAAAGTTTTGGGTGGTCATGTCGGACTTTTGAAAATCAAGCAAAGATTGGATGTGATTGAACCCTTGCTTCCTTTCTGGGATCCAACCCACAGTGTGTTTTGATTTTCCGATTTTGAGCTCACCTCCACGCTAGAGGAAATTACGGGTTATGCTGGCCTTAGAAAAAATATTAGAAGTCGATACCAAGTGTCACCAAGAGCAATATCTCTCCACAAGTTTCTAGATATGTTGAGTATAAGCCGGGAGATTCAGCATGGGAATTTATCTGAAGGGTTTCGCACTTCCAATTCTTGTATCAGCTCTATGAAAATCGCCAAGGTTTTGAAGCACTGAATATTGGTCTAACCTATGCAGAAAACAAAGACAAATGGGAGACACGATGGGGCTTAGCTTTTATAGTAGCATTCTTGGGTGTCATAATATGTCCGAGGAAAGACGGCAACATAGAATTGGGTCTCGTGGGTATGGTTGATGTCGTAATTAAGAAATCAAATGGCACTCTGGTTCCAATGATCCTATCTGAAATTTTCCGAACTTTGACCATATGCCGAGAAACGGCAAGATTCTTTCAAGGTTGTAACCTGCTACTACAATTATGGATACAAGAACATCTCAGTCACCGTGTCGGGTATATGAACTATGGCATGACTGATTTGAATTGCATCGAAGAGTTCAAAAATCGAGTGGTGGGTGTTGAATTTCCAGAGGGTATGGAGGCTGTGTTTGCATGTTTGAGTTATTTTACCTCGGACAAAATGGAGTGGACTTTTGGATGGCTTCCTGTCACAAGAGTCATATACATGTCAGCCAAAGTATGCTACATTCTCCTGATGGGTCTCCGGAGCATTCGGCCATATGCTCCTCACCGGATTTTATGCCAACTAGGTAGATTTCAATATTCCCCATGATGAAGATCCGAATCCAAAAGTTTTCGAATTGGGCCCAAAGGTTGTATTCGCAGAAAGGAGAGTTCGTCAAGTTTGGAATGAATGCAGATTTTTAGAACCTAAGACTCTAGTACGTGTTTTAGCTAAGGGTGAGGTAGACCCCAATTACATGAATTGGTTTGGTAAAAGGTTCCAAATATCTCGATAGCCCGAGAGACCTGCTAAGATACGTCATGTCCAACAATCCACTAACGACTCGTGGGAGTAGTGGGACTGGTTGACAAAAGAAGCAAGCTATATGGCCGAGATAAGTAAATTAGACGGACAAATTAGGGACCTCAAATTTGACAACAGCGTCAAAGTTGCAAAAAACGAAGGGCAAAAGAAGAATTTAACTGAGGAAAATGAAGCCCTCAAAGCTCAAATACATAAAATGAGAATATCTGTTAGAAACCCCGAAAGAAGCCGAGCATATGATTGGCTTATAAGCGGTCTGATAAAGAAAGTACTCGAGTGTCAAGATGACTTAGAGAAATCTGAATCCAGTCTAGCAAGAGTCCAAGCACAACTGGCTAAGAATGTAGAAGGCAAGCAGAATATGTGCAACAAATGAAAAGAAAATATAAGGGGATAACACCATTCTGCGGAGAAAGCTAACCACCCTTGAAAATGAGGTGGCCAAATAGGCTATGAACTTTAAAGCCGATAGGAAATATTGTTATGCTTTGATGACCCAGATGGAGGAAGATATGCAACAGTTGTAGAATCAAAACCATAATGACACCCAGGTGCTAGAAGCTCGAACCCAGCAAATCGGGCGCTTGCTTCAAGAAAAAGGTATCATCCGAGAGAGAGTTAGAGCCATTGCCTACTACATCGTCACGAAATGCCAAGAATGTGAGGACATGACTTAAACCACTTTCTTTGTTGCAGTAATACATTCATCCACAAAATAATGATTGATTTGGGGTGTCTATAAGGGGATCTCGGACGTAGGCTCGTGGCAAGACCGAACGATGTCCAACGATCCCCAGGAGTCAAAGCAATTTATGGAGTTCAAAAACCAAGTAGTGGGTGTTGAATTTCCAGAGGGTATGGAGGCTTTGTTTGCACGCTTGAGTTCTTTGACCTCGAACAAAATTGAGTGGACTTTCGGATGGCTCCATGTCACGAAATTTATATTCATGCCAGCCGAAGTATGCTACATTCTCCTGATCGGTCTCCAGAGCATTCAACCATATGCTCATCACTGGGTTTTACGCCAATAGGGTAGATTTCAAACTATTCCCCATAACGAAGATCTGAGTCCAAAAGTTGTCGAATTAGGCCCAAAGGCTGTATTCGCAGAAAGGAGAGTTCGTCAAGTTTGGAATGAATGTAGATTTTTAGAACCTAAGACTCTAGTACGTGTTTTAGCTAAGGGTGAGGCACACCCTAATTACATGATTTGATTTGGTAAAAGGTTCCAAATCCCTTGAGAGCCCAACAGACCTGCTAAGAGACGTCATGTCCAACAATCCACTAATGACTTGTGGGAGCAGTGGGACTGGTTGACAAAAGAAGCAAGCTAGAGGGCCAAGATAAGTAAATTAGAGGGTCAAATCAGGGACCTCAAATTTGACAATAGTGTCCAAGCTACCACAGATGAAAGGGAAAAGAAGAAGTTAACTCAGGAAAACGAAGCCCTCAAAGCTCAAATCCAGAAAATGAGAATAGCTGCTAGAAACCTGGAAAGAAGCCGAGCAGATGAAAAGCTTCTAAGCGTTTGAGAAAGAAAGTACTCGAGTGTCAAGATGACTTAGAGAAATCTGAAGCCAGTCTAGCAAGAGTCCGAGCACAACTGGCAAAGAATGCAGAAGGGCAGGCAGAATTTGTGCAACAAATGAAAAGAAAATATGAGGGGACAATCACCAATCTGAAGAGAAATCTAACAACCCTTGAAAATGAGGTGTCCAAACAAGCTAGGAACTTCAAAGCTGATAGGGAACATTGTTATGCTTTGATAGCCTAGATGGAGGAAGATATGCAACAGTTGTAGAATCAGAGCCACAATGACACTTAGGTGCTAGAAGCTCGAACTCAGCAAATGGGGCGCTTGCTTCAAGAAAAGGGTATTATCCGAGAGAAGGTTAGAACTATTGCCTACTACATCGTCACAAAATGCCAAGCATGTGAGGACATGGCTCAAACCACTTTCTTTGTTGCAGTATGAAATTCATCTGCGAAATAATGAGTGATTTGGAGTGTCTTCAAGGGGATCTCGGACGTAGGCCCGTGGCAATACCGAACGATGTCCCATGGCCCCCACGAGTCGAAGCAATTATGTACTCATGATTTTTCATTTATCGAGTATGTATTTTAGTGTTTAGTATAGAATTTATTTCCAAGAAATGAGCAGGTTGAAGTCTTTTGTAATAGAAATATTTAGTAGTTTTATGAATGAAAATTGAAAATTTCCAAAAATTGTTTCTTTATTTTTGCATTTATTTTTTTGAACTACGTAATGATCTGATTCACACGATGTCGTGATACGTATGCAATCCTCATCGGATTCGGTCATGATTTTCGTAAATAACTCCAATAAGAGAGGGATGTGAAAAGAAAGAACCTAAAGAAAACCCAAAAAGAAAGAAAAGAAAGAGCCAATGAAAAACTAAAAAAAGAGAGTAAACAAAATGAGGAAAGAAAAGAGAAATAGCCAAAGTAGAAGGAAAGAAAATTGGGGAAAGTAAGTAAAATCCGGGATGAAACACGTAACCATTGCGAAACATGTAGAAACACATTTAACTGTATAGGTGCATCATACCCCAATGTATGATTATCTATGTGTTAATTTCTTCAAACTGACTGGTTTGTTGTCTACTGTTAAGTCTAGGTTCTATAGTAAGGTGGTTTTTTGTGGTAGTCTGGCTTCACATCCATACTTCACAAGGTCAAAAGGAAGCAATGAAATGTCTTCATTAAGTCATCTGCCAATAGTCCCTATTCCGGAGGACAGCCCGATCCCGGGCCCAACTTCTGAATTGGCAACTGCTGAGGAAAATAGAATTTTGTGTTTCCGCATGATGGAAATATGGGATGCCTGGCCCAATGGAAGATAACCACCAAGTGTGATACATGGATTCCTTGAGTTACTTCCCAGGGCGAGTAAAAAAAACTAATGCCTCATAAGTTATCCAAATACCCCACTGGGATATCTTACCATTTCAGCCCACTTTGCTGGAACACCTTCTGAGGTCGCCCCCAGGTGTTAACTTCAAGTGTGGCTTCAAACATATTCACCACACCACCTTGTTCAGCTACGGCACTACCTACTTTACCCATGCCTAGTTTTGATCCATCTTCCTTCACATTTCAAGCACCATCTCTCCTAATGGAACCAACCCAGTTTACTACTAATGCTTACCCTCAGCCGCCTTGGTATGAGTTTACGCAGGGTAGGAGAAAACCGTAAAAGCCCCTGAACAAGCGGAGATTACCAGAAAGATGAAGAGCATAGAGTAGAGTCTGAACAATATACATGGTTTGAGCGGCAAAAGAGCATATCCTACACTGACCTCTGTATGTTCCCACACATGCATCTACCCTTGGGTTTTAAAACCCCAAAGTTTGGAAAATATGACATGAATGGGTATCCCACAGCCCACCTCAAGAGATATTGCAACCAATTGCGGGAAGCAGGTGGAAAAGAAGAGCTCCTCATGGCTTATTTTAGGGAGAGCCTGGCCGGTATTTCTTCTAAAATGGTACATGGACCAGGAAATATCTCGGTGGCACATTTGGGACGACCTGGCTCGAGATTTTGTCAGGCAGTTTCAATACAACATCAATATTGCCCCTGACAAGAATTCATTGTCAAATTTAACGAAGAAGTCCTCAGAAAGCTTCCGAGAATATGCTATCAAATGGTGCGAGAAAGCCACCAGAGTCAAACCTCCAATGGACGAAACAGAGATGGTTAGTGTGTTTCTTCAAGCCCAAGAGGTTGATTACTATCAGAACATGATGTCTGCGATAGGGAAGCCATTTGCCGAGACCATCAAAATTGGTGAAATGGTTGAGAACGGTCTAAAAACAGGGCGAATCTTGAGTTAGACTGCTATAAGGGCTACCTCCCAAGAAATCCAAGGCAGGACTGGAGGAGCAGCAAACCGAAAGAAGAAGGAAGAAGAAGCAATGGCAACTTCAAGTGTAAGAAAACCCCGTCCGCCAAACCTCATTTCTATGAAAGAACCCTACAACACTACTATCCCCGTCAAGATGCGGCCTATGCTATGGCTCCTCAACCATATGCAGTGATAAATGTACAACCATACATTAGGCCACAACAACAATTCAATCAAAATCGAGCTCCATTTCTGAGAAATCAACCTCCTCACCAAGCTCAATATATTCCCCCACCTCCACAGAACAACTTCCCCTACAATACCCGTGCACGAGAACTACTAAGGAAAATGATTTCACACCTATTGGTGACTCATATTAGCCTCTTCCCCAAATTGGTCCAATTGGGTTTGTTGCAGCCTGTACCCCCAAATAGGAAAAATCCAAAGTCATCTTCTTACCAACCTAGTACCCGATACGCCTATCATTCTGGGGTGGACGGGCATGACACGAAGAGTTGTTGGACTTTCAGCTATTGAAAACCTTATAGAACATAAGCGGATAGTGTTAAAGGACGAAGACATTCCCAATGTAACTAACAATCTCTTACCGGCTCACAATAACAAGCCGATTATTAGACTGATCTATGAAGATAGAGAGTTTGACCCAGCTCTAAAAGCTATCATTTCCATAGCCAATGTGGAAAAGAAACCAAAAGTTGCCGCAAAACAAGACAAAGGGGAAAAAAGAATAACACTACCCCTCTGAAGACCGAAAAGAAAGTGGAAGCCGAAACTGTGATAGCACCCTCAAAAGAGGTCGTTCTCTATGTTCCCTGAGGCCATAAGAAAGAATAGATGTCATTGAGCCCTCCCAGAAGGTTTAAGAAAAACAAGGGAGCTAGAATGTATGTGCCCAAAAGGACCTACGTGGTGCGGGGGCCAACAGTTCTACCAAGGCTGAATGAGCCCATGGTTATTGGCGGCACTCCGCAAAGGCCCATGACAAATCCCACTATCGTGCCATGGAACTAAAACAAATAGGTAGTAACTTACAAAGGTAAAGAGATGTTGGGAGAAATTAAGGAAGGTAGCCCGGTTGAGAAATACCTCAATTTGGAGAAAGTGAATAATGCCACAAAGAAGCCCAAGAAGTCGGTGAGCGCTGAAGAAGTAGAAGAATTTTTTGAAAAATGAAAATGGCAGACTATGAGATAATTGACCAACTCTGAAAGTCTCCTGCCCAAGTCTCTCTGTTGTCTCTGCTAATGAACTCAACTAAACATCAAAAATATTGATCAAAACTCTCAACGAAGTGTATAAACCTATTGAAACCATGCGGAACAGTTGGAGAGGATGGCGGAAAGGTTTTTTTACAGACAATCAAATCTCTTTCAGCAAGAATGATTTGCCTCTAGAAGGGGCCACCCACAGTAAAGCCATTCATCTGACAGTGAAATACGAGGGATATTATGTGAAAAGAGTCATATTAGATAGTGGTTCTGAGGTTGATATTTAACAACATATGGAAATCGGTACTGAGAGAATCAGACCCAACAACATCTGTGTGCGTGCGTTTGACGACATCAAGAGTGATACGATATGCGAGATTGATTTAATTCTGACTATTGGGCCGGTGGATTTCGAGGTGAACTTTCAAGTCTTGGACATGGATACTTCCTATAATTTCCTCTTGGGAAGACCTTGTATTCACGCAACAGGTGCTTTGCCTTCTACTCTCTACCTGATGGTGAAATTCGGACATAAAGATCAGGAGATTGTAGTTCATGGAGAGGACGAGCAGTCGATTTACCGGGACCCATCAGTCCTATGTCTCGAAGCCAGAGAAGGTAGTGAGCATATAGTTTATCAAGCTTTTGAAGTGGCGGTCGCAGACCAATATGAAGAGGGAAACCCTTGTCCTTAACCTTTTCTGTCAAATGCATCCATCATGGTCAGTGCTGAAATGATTAAACATGGTTACAAGCCTGGGAAGCGACTCGGGGCATCACTACAAGGTATCACGGAACTTGTCACCCTACCAGCCATCAAGAAATACTCTGGTGTGGGCTTCTAAGCCACGCCAACTGATGAAAAGTGGGCAGATAATTGAAAGAATGATGGGTGGGTCTTGCCTCAACCAGTTCCACATCTTTATAGAACATTCGTTAGGTCTAAGTACAGCGAGGAAGAAGAAGATGAGGCCTTCACGGGCGAGGAAATTGAAGAAATCAGTGGGGATATGAGGAAAATGTTCTATGAAGCCCACATAGTTCAGCCGGGAGAAGGCTCAAGCACCGCAGGGGTGCTATACATGGGGCCCAATGCAAAGTTACAAAATTGGAAGGCTACTCCGTTCCCAATCAGGCGAGAATCCCGGTAGTCTAGTCCTGCCACTTTTTCTGCATCACGAGTTATTTCAGGGTGTAATTCGGATGTTTTCCTTAGTTTTCTATCTTAAATTCCCAATGTAAACCCCGTCATCTTCAAATTCAAAGAAATGAAATCAATATTTTATCATTCATGTTTCTTTATTCTTTCTGATTGTTGTTGTTTTTCTCTTTTATTTCTTATTTCAGTTCTAATAATGCAGGTTTAAATGACATGACATGTTTTGAAGATTTCATGCCCAGATCCAAACACGCTGTCTAACTTTGAAATAGTGAACCAAGAATCGGAATATGATGAAGAATCGGCTTTTAGGGAAATAACTCACGAATTGGAACAATTTGAGAATAAACATACGCCGAACTTAAATGATACTAAGCTAATTAATTTGAGTAGTTCTGAAGAAGTCAGGGAAACCAAGATAAGCATTCACAGATGAAAAAATCTGGGACGCACTAATCGAACTCTTATTTGAATTCAAAGATATATTTTCTTGGTCATATGACGACATGCCAGGACTAAGTGTCGATTTGGTGGTTCACAAGTTGCCAACATACCCAATTATCCCCCTGTCCAGCAAAAGCAAAGAAAGTTTAAAGCTTATATTAGTGACAAGATTAAAAAAGACGTCACAAAACAATTGAAAGCGGGGGTGATCCGAGTGATTCGATACACCACATGGTTAGCCAATGTAGTTTTAGTGCCAAAGAAGGATGGGAAAACTCGAGTGTGTGTGGATTACAGGGATCTGAAAAAAGCAAGTCCTAAGGATAATTTCCCTTTTTCCAAACATCCACGTCCTTGTTGATAATTGTGCCACACATGAGATACAGTCCTTCATGGATTTACGCAGGATATCACCTAGGTGTTGATGGATAAAGAGATTGCAGAAAAGATAGCTTTTACCACACCCTAGGGCATGTACTGTTACAAGGTCATGCCTTTTGGTCTGAAGAACGCCGGAGCAACCTGCATGAGGGCCATGGCTACTATTTTTCATGAAATGATGCACTAGGAGATAGAGGTGTTGGAATCGGGGCAATCTTGATCTCTCCCACTGGTCAGCATTATCCAGCTATAGCCTGGCTTTGTTTTTTCTGCACAAACAACACTGTCGAGTATGAAGCTTGCAATATAGGTATGAACATGGCAGTTGACCAAGATGTCGAAGAATTGTTAATCATGGGAGATTCAGATTTTATTATCCGATAAGCCCAAAGAGAATGGGAGACTCTAGATGTCAAACTCATTCCCTATACTCACCATGTGGAATACCTTAGCAAGCGATTCAAGTCACTAGAGTTCAGGTACATCCCTCGTTGTCACAATGAACTAGCTGATGCACTTGCTACTTTGGCCTCGATGCTGACCCAGGGAATGCCCACATTGATACCTTGAAAATCCAAATTAGGGAAAGAAACGGTTACTCTAATACAGTTGAGTAAGAACCAAATATTCAGCAATGGTATCATGACATTAAAAGTTTTTTGAAAACTAAAGATTACCCCGATAAAGCCAGTGGAGACCACAGGAGAACCCTTAAACGGCACGCAATTTCTTGAGTGGTGATGTCCTGTACAAAAAAACTTCGGATCTCAACTTGTTAAGATGTGTTGACGCTAAAGAGGCCGAAAGAATCATGTATGAAGTGCACGCAGGAGTTTGCGGACCCCACATGAACGAGTATGTTTTGGAAAAGAAAATCCTTCGAGTGAGTTATTATTGGATGACTATGGAAAAAGACTCCATCAATTTTGTCCAGAAGTGTCATCAATGTTAGGTGCACGGTGATTTGATTCATGCGCCGTTTATAGTACTACATCCCATGTCATCACCTTGGCCATTTGTTGTTTGGGCCATGGACGTCGTTGGACCGATTGAGGCAAAAGCTTCAAATGGGCACAGATTCATATTGGTCGCCATCGACTACTTCAAAAAATGGGTTGAAGCAATTACTCTCAAATCTGTCACCAAGAAAGCTGTAGTAGACTTCGCACATTCCAACCTTATCTACTGTTTTGGTATTCCTGCAACTATCATTATGGATAATGCTGCAAATTTGAATAGTCATTTGATAAGGGAGATGTGTGAACAATTCAAGATAACTCATCGGAACTCTACTCCTTATTGTCCCAAAGCCAATGGCACCGTCGAAGCAGTGAACAAGAACATCAAAAAGATTTTGAGAAAGATGATTCAAAGTTCCAAGAAGTGGCATGAAAAGTTGCCTTTTGCATTGTTGGGGTATCGCACTACTATTTGCACGTCGGTCGAAGCAACCCCGTACCTTTTGGTTTATGGCACTGAAGCCGAAATACCAGTAGAATTTGAAATCCCTTCTCTTTGGATCATTGTCGAAGCTGAAATTGAAGATAGTGAGTGGGTCAAAACCCGTCTAGAATAGTTAACCCTAATTGATGAAAAGTGAATGGCCGCAGTCTGCCACATGAAGTTGTATCAACAAAGAATGGCTCATGTCTATAACAAGAAAGTGCGGCCTAGAAACTTCAAAGTGGGGTAACTCATTTTAAGGCGTATTCTCCCCTATCAGCAAGAAGTAAAAGGAAAATTTGCTCCTAACTGGAAAGGCCCATACATTATCAGAAAATTATTGCCAAAAGGGGCATTATATCTAGGAGACATTGAAGGGAATGACCTAGAAATAGTTTTAAATGCAGATGCAGTCAAAAGGATCCTTTTGCAGCAATGAAATTATCTGATTGGGATGTCCAAGGCTTTCATTCTCGCTACCCCAAACACTCCAATCCTTTGCTAACCCTTTGAGCCGGTTACCTTCCTTTCATTACCCTCTTTGGAACTCGAAGATGTAAAAAAAGAACAAAACAACAAAAAATAAAATGTTTTCCTGAACTACGTTCGACTTGATTCGAAAAGGATACATAGGCAGCCTCTATCTAGGGTTCAGTCACACCAAAACAAAAATCCAGTTTCCCCAAAGAAGTGAAACTGGGACAGATGAACCCTCCTGAATGGTTTCAAAGTTGTAATTCGATCTAAATTCTTTGTACCCAAACCTTGTTCAAGTCCTTCTGATAAATCGGTGTAAGGTGTTCAAAACTGGGGAATGCGGTTGTTTGGACTCGATGCAATCAAAAAGAGAAAAATAAAATAAGAGAGTCTTATTGGTGAAAACCTACGGGCATTGTAAGGCGATGGAGAGCAGAGAAACTAAAATAAGAGAGTCTTGTTGGTGAAAACTCATAAAGATCACTATAAGACGATGGTGAGAAGAGAAATAAGAGAGGTCGATTGGAGAAAACCCGCAAAGGGCGCCGTTGATAGAAAAGAAGAAACCTCTCACCATCATCAGCACTGAAAGAGTCCTGAAAAGGTTTCTCGGTTTTAAAACATGGACCCAATGGGTTTATGAGGAGTTGATAGTTGTGCAGACCAGGCATCGAGTCCAAGAAGCATGTAATGTCTATTGAATTCTGCATGTAAATTTACTTTCTTCTCCTTTGTTTACTTTTTTTTGAATCCCTTTTGGTCTAACTCTGTTCTGAAACTAATACAAAGAAAAGGTGGCAAGATTGGTTATACAGGGTTTTGCTTGATAAAAACCAAGTCCAAACAAAAGTACCCTGCCTCAGCAGGTGTGTCAAG
The DNA here is from genome assembly GCA_034376525.1 of Nicotiana benthamiana. Taxonomy (NCBI): domain Eukaryota; kingdom Viridiplantae; phylum Streptophyta; class Magnoliopsida; order Solanales; family Solanaceae; genus Nicotiana; species Nicotiana benthamiana. Next base: position 26,938,319 of record CM067327.1, on the reverse strand, counting down.
ACGATCCCGACTGGCCATAATGGTCCATGCTCCGAGATTAGAATTGTTGAAAATTAAAAAAGGAATCCAAAGTCAAAAGCCCCTAGAGGTAGAATAAGGTAAAAGGGACAGAAGCCCTGCACGGTAGAACCATCATCTGGAAGGTTTGGAAAGTTGAGTTCCTTGGTCTTAGGAGAGAGATCAATCTTTAGAAAAGGCCAGCGAACATCAGACGTTATCACCAAAAGACTTGGGCCGAGATTAAGTGATCAAAAACAATCAAGGCCATAAAACCAACCACCATTTCAAACTAACAATTGTTCTTTGTTTGACTAATTGAAACATGTGCACTCCAAAGCAATCGTGCAAGAAGCAGGTGCAACCATGAAGGAAAAAGAAATGTGCAAGGGCTAGAAATAGCTTTGCAGCAATAATCAATACAAAAGGAAAGTCTCTTCCAAATTATTTCCTGCATTTTTAACTTTTCTTAAATAAATAAAAAAATGAAATGAAAAGAATAAGAAAATTTAAAATCATGGTAGCATAAGGTCTCCAATCTCTAGCTACGTCTTTCCCAACATAGGGTCCCATTTTCTAGTCGATGCTAGCATAACCTTCTAATCTTTCCAACATAGGGTCTCATTCCCGAGTCACTACCAGCATAACTTGGTAGTCTTTTCCATTATAGGGTTCCACTCCCTAGTTGATCCCAAGCATAGCCCGTGGACCTCCCTAGCATAACCCATTGATCCCAAGTATAACCCGTGGACTTCCTCGGTATAATCTGAGGACTTTTTTCTTTTCTAGCATAACCCGTGGACCTCCCCGGCATAACTCGAGGACTTTTTCCTTTCCGGCATAACCCGTGGACCTCCCCGGTATAACTCGAGGACTTTTTCCTTTTCTGGCATAACCCGATGACTTTTCTGGCATAACCCATGGACCTCCCCGGCATAACCCGAGAACCCTTTTCTCTTTTCCGACATAACCTAATGACCATTCCCGGAATAACCCGTAGACCTCCCCGGCATAACCAGATGACCTTTTTGCTTTTCCAGCACAAGCCGATGAACTCTCCTAGCATAACCCGTGGACCTCCCCGGCATAACCCGAGGACCTTTTTTTTTTCCAGTATAACCTGATGAACTTTACCGGTATAACCCGTGGACCTCTCCGGCATAACCCGAGGAGCTTTTTTCTTTTCCTGCATAACCCGATGAACTTTCCTGGCATAACGCGTGGACCTCCCCGGCATAACCCGAGGACTTTTTTATCTTTTCCAGCATAACCCGATGAACTCTCCAGGCATAACCCGTGGACCTTTATTTTCTTTTTTTTTTCGGCATAATCCCATGACTTTCCTGGCATAACCCTTGAACCTCCTTGGCATAACTCGAGGATGTTTTTACCTTTTCTGGCATAACCCGGTCACTTTTCTAGCATAACCTGGAATCTTTCCAATTTAGGGCCCCAATCCCTAGTTGATTTCATTATAGATATAGAGCTCCACTCTCTAATCTCTTATCTTAAAGATGCACAACCTCGATTTTACTACTTTCAATATATAAAAAAATATCTTAGATTTTGTTGCAATAATTCACAAAATTTTCCTAGTAAAAACTAGGGCAGAAAAATTTCATTTATTTGTTTGTTTTGGTGTTTGAGAAGGGTTTACCTCGCGGAACAAGGTTGAGATGACCAAAAGAATGAGTCTCAATCCAAATAAAGAAAAGAAGAGAAAAGAAAAAAAAGTGAACTCAGAGTGCTGAAGCGAGAAAGACGTGGACTGCCCTAGATATGATTGAAATCACAGGCTTCGTATGTCCCACCTAGATCCAAAGCCGAAGAAAGAACCCGAACGTACAGCTGATAAGCATCAAGATTCATATTGGAGTCTGCAGCAAGAACCAGCCAAGACTCAAAATTAAGCTTCAAAGAGATTTATAGATAGGAATATTGTAACTCGTAGCTGATAGGATTAGCTAGCTCAGCTTTATTTTTTTTATTTTGGTGTAATAAGGAGTTCAGCAAGCAGTAGCAGCAGCAACAACAGTGAAATCATAGCTTTCCGGTAGTCCCAGCTACCAAAACTTTCAGAACTATAGTGACCTGATTCCTTTACAGCTAAGGATATACAGGCAACCTTTGAAGCAATATTCGGTCAGACTCTTTTCCAAAAATGCTTCTTAAGGAATATCAAACGGGCAAAAATCCCTCATAATTGCTCATTTTATCTTTGCCTGAAAACTCTTCGTGTCTCCGAGCAAAGTGGGGCAGCTGTGAGCACGTGATATTTGCCTCACATGAATTACTCCAATAGAGTTTCCAAAAATTAAATTTTGTCTTTAATTATTGGTTGTTTTAGAAATTATTGTAGAATTTTCTGATTGTTTGCATTTTTTTGTGCATGTTTCATTTTATTTAATTCAGAAAAAATACAAAGAAATATTTTACATTTGCATGGAGGATTCAATTTTACATTTTTAGGTTAATTAGTAAATTAGTTTATGTCACAAAAAAATCAGAAAAAAAGTTCATGCTGTATTTTTATCTTTAATTTCGAAGTTTGTAGCTTTTTTCTTTTTAATTAGGAGTTAATTAATTTTTGTAAATACTATGATTGAGTGATTAATATTTTTTGATGGTTTAATTTAGTTTTAAGAATTAATTCAGATTTTTTATTTTAAATTTGAGAAAGGAAAAGAATTTTCAATTTGAAAAAAAAACAAAGAAGTGAAAGGAATAAGATTTTTGGGCCAAATCCTTAAAATCCCACAAGCCCAATTGATCAAATGCCCCATAACCTAGTAAAAAACGGCCCACACCTGTATTTTTACCTGGTCCAGCCCCGTGCAATCCCAAATGACACTGTTTCAGGTCCTTCAATCCCAGCCTTTGATCTCCCTAGATCGAATGGCTTGGGAACTGGTTGTTCAACAATATAAAACTGTCCAAACATTGCACCTCCCCCCTCCCTATCCAAACCCCTTCCTTCTTCGTCTTTGAAGAACCCTAGAAACACTGCCTTTCAATTCCCCACTCGCCGACCGGCGTCGCCGCCTCCAATCCACCTCAAATCTACACCATATAACCCCCATGACTCCCTTATACCAAATCCATAACCCTTTTCCTTTGAATCTGTTCGGAACTCTTCGAATCTTAAATTGAAGATCTGAACCCTAAGATCCCCAAAAATCAAATTGGCGAGTTTATTGAAGATTTGAGGTTGAAATCGACTTTATTCACGTGGTCATTTGAGAACACACAATTAAGGTCTATTTCGGTTAAAAATTAAAGATTTCTTTGAAGATAGTTCAAGATTGTTTGTTCGCCTGTTTTGATAAGTATTTTCAGTATTTCCTCTTTTTCATTTTTTACTATCTTCTTATTTTCTCAAATCATCTCTGCATGTATTTCTTTTAATTTAGGTTATATGTTAATTATTATCTTCATTAGTTTTGTTTTGGTTCGTTAGTTTTGTTTTGTTTGATTTTCCCTTTAGTTTTTGGCCATTGAGAACCTTTGGTCCAGGGAGCCTAATTGACTCTGAATTGCCCTTTTACTTTTCTGCCTTCTCGAATCTCCTGTTTAAGTTCTGATTTGAACTTGGGCCCAAAGAAAAGGGATTAGCCCGAGTCTTGTTAGACTCATGCAAGTATGAACCATTGGGTCAATTTGACCCGTTTGATTTCAAGGTATAAACAAGGTTCCTAGGGGTTAATTTAGGAATTTAGGCTAGGGAATATATGTATAACTGATTTAGGAATCTTCTGCGAATGTGTCTTTGGGACTAAACTGGAATACTTATTTTTAAAATAAGGGTACAACAACAAAAATAAAAATTTTAAAAGAATTAACGTGTAAAACTGAATCCATTATATGCTGCCCTAAAGTTTGCCTATAAAGGCACTCTTTCTTCACTCATAAGTGAGATTTTAGAGACAAAAAATCTTGAAAATTTTAAAAAAGCAGTTCTTTCTTTCAAAAAAAAGTACTGAAAAATAGATAGAATTTTTGTTTGATTTAAGTTCTAATTCCCTTGAATAAGTTAGAATTTAAAAGTTTAGAAGAAATAGTGCATCTGGGTTTCTGAATGTTGGAATGGAGATGAGAATTTGAAGCCTATTCTGATGATTCCGTATTGTTGTGTTGTTGATACTTTGATGCCGACTTCTTCTTAATCTTGAGTCATTTACATTTGTTGTTTTGGTATTCACTAAATCTCATTGATATGATTGAATTGAAAGAGTTGAAGCTATTTGATTGAGTTGAAAATCAGTGGTATTTTGTTCATTTAGATATTATTTGCATCACCTTGGCTCTGTAATTAATCATTTATCCTCATATGTATTTTAGTTCTTTTCTATTGTAGTTTTAGAATCTTTTAAAGTGTTGGACAAGTGCTCTCTTCCATTTGCTTAGTAAAAATGTGTTTGAAGTTTCGGATCACATGTGTAGGTGGTAGAGAATTAGTGCAATAGAAATTCAGTAGATTTAAGCATGTTTTAAGTCTGTTTTGGCCTGTTGAAACCAATGTTGTTGTGTGAATTTGGTAGAATTCGTTTAAGTTAATGTCCCTAAGTTTTAAATTAGAAACTTACATGTTGGAGTTTATCTAGTGTTGTGTTCTGCTATTTGGCAAACCATGTAGTATTTTACTTCATGAATTGTTGATTGAATGGCTTCCAAGTTAGTTAGCTTATAGTCATTTCGAATGAGAAAAATAGTTTGGTTGATTACATAAAGGGACTAGCCCGGTGCAGAATTGCCCTGGTCATTTATAAGCATGATTAAGCTTAAATTCCAATGTGTTTACTTAAAGAACTCATGAGCCTCTGATATGCTATTGTATGTGTAAAAGAAATTCAATTAGATTTGAAATCTCGCATAATCATTCTTTAAGTTTGCTGAAGATTCATATGAGCGTGAATGTTGAATAGTTATGTGTTGTTGAAAGTCATGTTGGGCTCATATCAATATCCTTGGTGTTCTGATGTTTTTAGCGTGCCTAAAGACTCGAACTCGAGTCTTTCCCTCTTCAGTTCTTTAGTTCTCAAATGACTTGGGACTTTCTTTGGGCCTTGGACCATGAGGTTGCATAAACGGAACTGCATGGCCTCATCATGTCTGGGCTTGCCTTTTAGTTTCTCATCTGAATGTTGTTGTTGGCCCAATCCAATTTTCAAATAATAAGCCATGTTTCTCTTTAAAGCAATTTCCTTTCAATTAGTTTGAGCATATGTTTACACGTGAATTTTTAATTCTCTTAGGGTTTATTTAATTAGATTTCACTAACAATTGAAATGAGCCATATTAGATAATACAATTAGCTTATGGCCCTCATAATTTCAAATAAATTTTTTAGAAAATGAGTTTTGAGGTGTGTCTTATTAAGTAAGATATCATTTATGGCCCTCAAATACTTAGTTTGAGTTTTTCTTTAAAACCCACAATCGAGGTGAGCCGTGCCAAATAAAATCTTAAAATGCATGGCCCTCGTTTAACTAATTTTAATCCTTAGAAATCGAGGCATTCCATTTAGTTGAATTTTCTATGTTCCTCGCAAATGTGAAAGTATGTAGTTGCTATAGGCGCGTAATTTAAATTAATGTATGTAAACTTGGGTGTGCATTTCATGTGACCCAAATCTAAATTTTAACAATGTTAAATAAAATGCGTTGGACCATGGGTGCATTTTATGTGGCGTGGTTCAAAGACTTTTTTTGGATAATGTTGAATCTTCCTAAAAATAATTAAATGCGGTTAATAATTTAAAATTATACCATATGCTAAAACATGCATTAATATCAGATAATAGACCAATTATAATAGTTTAAGCGATCGTGCTAGGACCACGGAATCCAGGGGTGCCTAACACCTTTCCTCGGGTTAACAAAATTCCTTATTCAGAATTTCTGGTTCGCATAGTTCAAAAGTCGTAATTTTCCTCGATTTGAGATTTACAATAAATTGGTGACTTGGGACACCAAATAAACTATCCCAGGTAGCGACTCTAAATAAAAATGAATAAATTATCTCATTTTGAATAATGTCACTTAACTTGAAAAAAAACTCTCTTATATCCCTTCTCGGGTGGTAAAAAAGGAGGTGTGGCAGCTTCAATCTTCATTCTCATAAATGGTAACAAGACTAACCCTTTTCTACCTTCTAGAGGTATCAGATAGGGAGATCCAATTTCCCCTTACATATTCATATTTTGTATGAATAGGTTATCTAGGTTGATTGATCATGAAATAGATACCCTGAATTAGGACCCTATCTCCATCAGTAGAATTGGCCCTACGATCCCTCACCTTTTCTTTACTGATGATCTCATGCTATTTGCAAATGAAAATCCAAAGAACTACCACACAATTCTCAGAATTCTAGATTCCTTCATCTTGGCCTATGCCAGAAAGTTAACTTGATCATATACATGATAATCAATTCCAAGAACACATCCACTGAACACGCTGACATATATAGAAGTATTTTTGGCATCAAAACTATCTCCCTCCTTTGAAAAATACCTGGGATTCCACATCTTTCATAAGAGAGCCACTAATGTTGACTTCCAATCCATCATTTGATAATATGTAATCATAGCAGGCTGGAAAATTAGGTTTTTGAACATGGCAGGGTACACCACTCTAGCAAAGGCCAGCTTAGCTACCATTCCTAGCCACGTGATGTAATATATTAAGTTACCCATGATCACTTGTAAAAGGATCACTAAACTACAAAGGTATTTCATTTGGGGTACCACAACCCAGAAGAGGAAATTGCACCTTCTGAGCTGGAAGGTCATTACCAGACCTAAACCACCATGCCTTGGCCCAAAAATCTGAGCTTAAAAATAAGGCATGCCACTCAGGCCTGGCCTGGAGGCTCTTTCACAAACCCGACTTTATGTGAGCTAGTACTTCGATTGCAAAACACTGTGTCCGGCGGGAAACTCTGAGAAAATCCAATTCTAGAACACGGAAATGCATCCTAGAAGGTTGAAAAATATGCAACAAAGCTTCTATGTGAGTGATTAATAATAGAAATAGGGTGAGCATTCTTACTAACTCCTGGATCCCTAACTTAGGGTTTATTGACTCCAATTTGTGGAGCCAAACAAAGAGGAGAGCAAAACCTAAAAGCTTCATCTATGTTTATCAATGGAAACTAGAGCTTCAACTCCCTTTCCTTTCCCCTCCTTGATCAACGGCTACAACCATCACTGATTCTATCCCCAACCTAAGCCCTATGAAGGAGGATAAGCTCTTCTGGGGAGCTACAAGCTTTGGGCTCTTCTCCTCAAAATTTGCCTATGAAGTGCTTAACATACAATGGACTGTTTACTTTGAGAATACTCCCTCTTTCATCTGGATTTGGAACCTTGAAACCCCAAATAAAATTAGATATTTCGTATGGCTCCTTGTGCACAGCAGATTACCCACCAATAAGTATCTACATAGCATTGAGATTCAAGTCGATCTTGCATATTCAGTGTGCAACTTCATGAAGGAAACGATTGACCATATCTTATTTCTTTGACAAAATGCGTCATCCTTCTGGAATACTATACTTCAATTCTTTCCTGGAACCTGGATTACTACTTGGAATAAACAAAAGGCCAAAGACTTTAATAATCTTCTTGAATGGCACTTCCTCTCGCCTTTCTACTTTTGGAATATTTGGCTAAGTAGGAACACCAACCTTTTCAATAAGAGGAATGATCATGTCCAAGCAAAGTTTGTGATTGCTCAGGCTACTCGATATCACCTACTAGCAAGGACTAAGCCTCAAAGGCAATAGACAACAATCAATGTTAAATGGAAACCATCTGATAGAGGTTTCATCAAGATTAACATTGATGGTTCCTCCAATGGTAACTCTGGGTAGGAGGAGCAGGGGAGTTACTAGGAATGACTTTGGGAACTGGGTTTTAGGCTATATGAGAGGTTATCCATCTATAACTAACAATCTAACCGAATTACTAGCCATGCTAGAAGGGCTTAAGCTGGCAAATGAGCATAACCTAACCCTTCTTATGATCAACACTGACTCAAAAGAGATCATTAGAATGCTGGCAATTACTCTTATAAGAATTTTTTTTTAAATATAGGTCATTAATGGCCCAGTTGGAGAACCCATCAATTAGCCATAACTTCATGGAACAAAACAAGGTGGCAGACCTAATGCCTAAGGAGGAAGCAAAAAAGAGACTGTTTTACACCATTAGGATTTTGGAAGTTTCTCTGGTGTTTGCCAATGATGCACTCTGGGAAGATATCCTAGGAACTACTTTTGTCAGAGAAACTCTGGTATGTAATATAACAAATACTGTCTCAAATAAATATGTACAACCAGATAGCTATAATATGGCGCCACCTATGCAATTATTATTTTTTAATTAAGTATATGATTTACCCACACAAAAAAAAGACATCTTTTCATGCATATTTTCAGGTATCTGAACCTCTATTGATGATTTTATGAAGTCTTATACCATGTGATATCCTAGATCACTAGCCTCCTTATTATGATCATTTTGATTTGTTCATCTTCTTTATCAAGAATTTTATTTGAAACCGATTTGTCTATATGCTTTAAGCGTACCATAGACTTTATCCTTCTAGGACTTATTCTAATAAGAGCAATTGCAGTGAAAATGTAGTTTTTTTTTTTTGGGTTAGCAAATGCGTCTAGTATGCTTTGCAATATATTGCAGATGAATTATAAGTTCTATTATCTTAATTGAGGATCAAGATGTACAAATGATAATTCATTCTACATAACTTTTTTCTCAAAAGTTTGTCCTACCTCCCCCTCATGTTACTAAAACTAATTTGCTACCTCAACTTGAAAATTTACCTTTGTGTGTCATGGTGTTAATCAAAATATACACTGAACGTCAATAATAATAAGATGAATTTATTTGGTTCCTGACAATGAACCACTTGTGAGAGGAGAATGTAATATACTTTTGTATATAACGTATATTAAATTGATATAGATAATTTCTCTCATAATTAATAGTTTAGCTATTAATTGGATGCACTCAATAAATTATTTTGCTAACCAATTGTGAGGTAAAACAACTTATCAAGATGAACTGTCTTGAATAGAAAATCTGAAAATTATGCTCTAAATTAAATTATTGAGCAAGTTATCACGCAAACACCAGGTTGCATGTTAATAATAATCTCACATGTAATCATCTCATAGATGCATCTTGTATGATATACATGGCAGATGAATGGGATCATATTCACCTTTGATATTTTCAGCATTTATCAATCCCAATTTTAGTTGGTCTATTAACTAATGAAAACAGATAACGTAAGAGAATTCGTAAAGAACTTTCTAGCTCTTTAATATTTATCCATGTGAATGATCTTTTATTTTTGTACGTCATACTTATATTAACATGGCTAAATCAATTATGCCAACTATATAAATTATTAATATTGATAAACTTAAGCTTTATACCATGACGTGTGCAATAATAAATAAACTCCAAGTTTATTATGATATAGATTTTATATCAATAAACTTCTATTTTATTGTGGCATTCTTTAATCTGTGTAGTACAAACTGAAGAATAAAGTGGATAAATTTTTACATACTTATTACCCTGCTATCAGTTGTAGTAATGAAGATATTAAATCTTTCCTTTATTTTTAACCTCAATAACCAACCGCTTCTTCGAATACTTTAGAAACTCAATAAGTTTTTCTAAGACTTACTAAGACACAATGCCTTATTGATAATAAAATTAGACACAATGCCTTATCGATAATTAATTTTATTTCTCCAAAATAGTATAATTGGCTCTTCGAGAGCTTTAAACTAATTTTGTCATACTACATATTCATCATCCATGTGCTAAATATCTCTTTCTAGAAAAAGTTATATCATTATGGTCATGGTCAAAATCTTTATAAGCAAGATATGTTGCTTTCATTATTTTTGACCAATACTAATCACATTGACATAATATTTTAACATAATCACAATAGGTACATGTTTAATGACCACTCATACCATAATAATGAAATTATTTTCTTATTTTATCTCAAACATCCTTCTAGAGGTGAGTGTGGTATACTCACTACTGCTAACATGTTTATATTCTTCCAAGAATGAATATGTATTCATAAATCACATGTTATCACATTCACATCATGAATGGACCATAGTCATCCATTTGCGCTTTACGAAATCTCATGTCAAATCGATGACAAATATTAATTTCATACGATGAAGGATTATTTTGAGAATTCTTATTGTTCTCATTACAACAATGATGTCGACTATAATTTTGTCTACCACCACGTTCACATCCATTGATACCTTCACAGTAATAATTTTATCTTCTTCCAGACTTATGAGATATTGCTACCACATTCTCTTGAAGGAATAAGAATGAAGCAAATTTAACGGGACGGATTTTCACTTTTTATGCCCACAATCATACATGAATTTGATCATGGCAAGACATAGAAATTTTATCACTCCGGGTGGTTATAATGTCTTACAAACTCTATTATAGTTATAGTCAAAATTTATTGTCTTTGCTTGTATTTAAAATCAATTTATAGAATGACAAGAATTTGAAAGAGAAAAATAAGGTAAAATACTTACCTTAAATCCAGAATTTATTCACGAGGGAAGTTCATGAACAATTGACAATTATTATGCTCATTATTATGTATAAGTGGACCACCAAGCACAAATTTCAAAGTCTCTACTCAATTGGTTGGAGTCTCGTGTTGATAACATGTTATGAAACAATAAAAGAAGAAGAATAGTATTGCAGAGAAAAGTATAGAGATAATTCTTATTAATTTGGGATGATTCACAATGGAATATAACTCCTCTATTTATAGAAAAAGTTACTTAACCACAAAGTAATAAAACCCTAAATTCTCTCTAAAATGTAGATATTCATTATAAATAAAATACTGTTATAAATAGAACTCTAATTAGAGTGAATGTCTATCTTATAGAAGAGTTCTACTTTGAGGCTAAGTTTTTTCTCTTCCTATAAATAGAGGGGTCTTACCCCATTGTAAATCACCCCAAAGTATCAATAAGAATACTCCTCTCTCTACTTCTCTCTATATTGTTCTTGTATTATTGTTCTTGTTCTTATTTCATAACACGTTATCAGCACGAGTCTCTAACCAATTGGAAAAACCTCTTATTTCTCGAAGAATCAATGGTCATGTATCCTCAAATGTGGTCTTGAAGGCTACTGCAGGAATAAGAGGTAGCTAGTGCATTAGGACTGTTGGCACCAGTAAGATGAATGTGGTTGGTAGTATGGGTATGACCTAGAAGTCAAGCATCCACGGCAACCAAAGGTGTTGTACAGAATTCACAAGTTACACAAAGGAGAATAAACGAAGCAGTGAGAACGCAAAGTCTAGTGATTTGACGAATTTCTATACGGAAAAATAGAAGAGATGGTATCATCATAAAGTAATGCAACTGGATGGAAACCCAAGAGATATATTTGATATCACAACATTTATTGGTATACCTTAAAGGTAAGTATTTTAATTTTCTCTTTCAAATTCTTGAAATTCTACGATTTGATTTCATATACAAACAAAGACAACAAAGTTTGATTAACTCTAATGGAGTTTGTAAGAAATTACACTCACATGAAGTGGTAAAATTTCTATGCCTTGCCATGATCAAATTCATGTATGATTGTGGGCAAAGAATTAAAAAATCCGTCCAATTGAATTTGCTCCATTCCCTTTAGAGAATGTGGTAGCAGTATGTGATAAGTCTGAAAGAAGACAAAATCCGTCCAATTGAATTTGCTCCATTCCCTTTAGAGAATGTGGTAGCAGTATGTGATAAGTCTGAAAGAAGACAAAATTATTACCATGAAGGTATCAATGAATGTGGACGAGGCAATAGACGGAATTATAATCGTCATCATTGTGATAATGATAATAATAAAGATTCTCAAAATAATCTTTCACTTTATGAAAGTAATATTTGACATGAGATTGTATATAACACATACAGATGATTATAACCCATTCCCTGAAGCGAATGTGATAATAAAGCCCGTAAGTATGAACACGCTCTTGATGTAATTTTGTTTCATGTCTGACATTATGAAAAGAAAGTTCGTTGCCCTTGAAATCTCGGGCAAGAACTATATGACATGGGTGTTGGATGCAAAAATCCATTTGGATGCAATGGGTCTTGGAGACGCCATTAAAGACATAAATAATGCATCCACCCAAGACTATGCTAAGGCCTTGATTTTCTTGCGCCATCACCTTGATGAATGTTTGAAAATTGAATATATCACAGTCAAAGATCCACCTATCTTGTGGAATGGCTTAAAGGAGAGATATGACAACCTGAAGTTGGTCACTCTACCACAAGCACGATGCGATGAGAATCCAAAAGAAAATAGTTCATAAACTATATATTATCGTTGCGGTGGAAAAGGGCACTGGGCAAAAATTTGCCGTGTACCAAGGCATTTGGTTGAGCTTTATCAAGCATCTCTAAAAGGTAAATGCCCTGAAACCCATTCTGTCTCTGACGACAATTTTGACATCACCCACCCGGATGTGGCAGACTTCTTTGAGCACCCTGAGGGGAAAATAGACCACTTAATCGGTGATGGATCTGTGATGAAGGAAGATGGAATTGTTTGATTTTATTTGTATTAGTTAGTGAATAAACTAATAGTCATTAGTATCAGCTCGTATTAGATAGTTTATGATATAATGTTAGTATTAGTTCTTTAGAATGTTTCAATATGCTTAAATTTCAAAGATATTTTTATTTTTCAGTAGAGTTAATCGACTAACCTAACAGTTAGTCGATTATCTAATATGTCGCATTAAAACTGCAAAACAATTGATTATATACTTGTTAACAATCGATTATAATAAGACAGTGTGATCTGAAGTTTTTCAAAATAGCAAATAATCGATTATGTATGTTTAACAATCGATTATATTAAGACAGTGTGATCTGAAGTTTTTCAAAATAGCAAATAATCGATTATGTATGTTTAACAATCGATTATATTAAGACAGTGTGATCTAAAGTTTTTCAAAATAGCAAATAATCGATTATGTATGTTTAACAATCGATTATATTAAGACAGTGTGATATGAAGTTTTTCAAAATAGCAAATAATCGATTATGTATGTTTAACAATCGATTACATTGAGACAGTGCTTAAACTGAAATTTTTAAACTGCAAAGTAATCGATTATGGAAAACATACAATCGACTATCTGATTTATTTAGTCAACTAACCTCAGCAGATTTTGAAAATATTGTTTAAATGTGAAACAAACGGATTGAATTTGTTTATTCTCATGTTCATGTATTTTCTTTTGTATGTCAAACCATGGGAAAGCAAATATGGATATCTCACAAAGCAAACTTGGATCAAATATTTGTTTAGTTGATTCATGTACTACACATACGATACTCAAAGAAAAGAAATATTTCTCTCAACTAAGTATGTGTAAGGCAGATGTTACTACAATCTCTGGTAGTAGTAAATTGATTGAAGGCTCCGGAAGAGCAACTATAACTCTGCCTAGAGGAACAATGTTTATCATAGAGAATGCAATGTTCTCCTCCAAGTCTAAGAGAAACTTGTTGAGTTTTAAAGATATCATTCAAAATGGATATCAGATTGAGACAATACATGAGTATAATCTTGAATACCTCATTTACTCATGAAAACGAGGCTGCCCACTTCGGTTTGGGGTCACGCCATTTTGCATGCAGCAATGCTAGTTCGTCTCTGACTGACGAATTATCACAAATATTCCCCGTTGCAATTAGTTTTGGGTCATGAACCTAATATATCCCACTTAAGAATTTTTGGATGTGCAGTATATGTGCCTGTAGCACCGCCATATTGCACCAAAATGGGTCTGCAAAGAAGGTTAGGAATATATGTTGAGTTTGAATCGCCCTCCATTATTCGCTACCTCGAAACATTGACAGAGGATTTGTTCACTGCACGATTTGCAGACTGTCAATTCGATAAGACACTTTTCCCAAAATTAGGGGGAGAAGTTGGTGAAACCAAACGGAAAATTTTATGGAAAAATGCATCATTATCTCATCTTGATCCACATACCTCTATTTGTGAAAAAGAGGTGCAAAATATTATCCATTTGCAAAGAATAGCAAATCGAATGCCAGACGCATTGGTATTGAATATACCACACTCACCCCTAGAAGGAGGTTTGAGATGATATATGAAAATAATGTCATTGTTATGGCATGAATGATCGTTGGTCACGTACCTATTGTACGCCAAAATATTTTGGAAATATGACTATTAAAGGACAACGATAATGCAAGAAACATATCTTGCATATAATTTTGACCATGACCATAATGGTATAACTTTCTCTTTAAAAGAGATATTCACCACATGGATGTTGATGAATCTGTGGTAGTACAAAATTAATTGAGAGCTCTAGAAGAGCCAATTATTACTATGTTGGAGAAATGCAATTGATTACCAATAAGGTATTGTGTGGTAGTAAGTCTCAAAGAAACTTATTCAGTTTTCAAAGTATATGCGAAAGCGATTGATTATATTGAGACTATAAATAAAGGAAAGATTTGATATCTTCTATTACTACAACTTGTAGCGGGATAATTTGTATATGAAAAGATACCCGCTTTATTCTCCAGTTTGTACTACACAAACAAAAGAATGCCACAATAAAGTGGATATTTATTGGTATAAAAACCCATACCATAATAAACTTGAAGTTTATTGATAATTGCACACGTCATGGTGTAAATTTGAAGTTTATCAGTATTCATAATTTATTCAGTTGGCATTCGGGTTAGCCATATCATTTTAAGAATGATGTGCAGTAATAGAGAATTCACATGGGTAAATATTAAAGAACTAGAAAGTTCTTTACGAATTCTCTTGTATTACTTGTTTTCATTAATTAATTGACCAACTAAAGAGTTCGGGTTGAATCCCATAAATTCTGGAAATATCACAGGTGAATATGGGCCCATTCACCTGCCATGTATACCACATATGATGCATCTATGATATGGTTACATGTGCGATTGTTATTAACCCGAAGCCTGGCCGGTGCTTGCGAGGTAAATTGCTCAGTAATATAACTTCGAGCATAATTTCTAGATTTTCTATTCAAGATAGTTCATCTTGATAAGTTGGTTTATATCATAGTTGGTTTAGCAAGATAATTATTGAGTGCCTCCACTTAATAGCTAAACTGTTTCTTATGAGAACAAAGTTATATATATCAGTTTGATATACGTTGTATACGAGAGTATATTATATTCTCCCCTCACAAGTGGTTCAGGGTCAGGAACCAAATAATTTCATCTTATTATTATTGATGTGCGGTGTATATTTTCATTAACACCATAATGCACAAAGATGGACTCTCAAAGTTGAGGAAACAAGTTAGCTTTTCTAACATGAGGGGGAGACATGATAAACACTTGAGAAAAGGTTACATGGGATGAATTATCATTTGTATATATAGATCCTCGAATATCATAATATGAACCTGAAGTTCATAAAAGGATAATTCAATTGCAAAATATTGCAAAGCATGCTATACGCATTTGCTGACCCAAAGAAAGTAACTATATTCTCACTGCAAATACTCATATTAAGTCCTAGAAGGACAAAGTCTTTGATACGCTTAAGGCGTATAGACAAATCGGTTTCAAAAAGAACTTCTTAATAAAGAAGATGAGCAAATGATCAATGTGATCATAATAAGGAGGTAAGTGATTTAGAAGATCACATGACATAACACTTCATAAAATCTCATGAGAGATTCAGGTACCTGAATATATGAATAAAGAGATCTCCATGTTATGTCTTTATGAAAATTTATTGGAACCGATATAAACTGTTTGTCGACGACATCTATGATAGCGCTAAATATCGATGAGGATCTTATGTTTGTCGAATACAAAAAAAAATATTGGCTAAATGGAAGAGATACAATTCAAGCAGAATTGATTCCATATGAAAGACATGTAGTTTTGGACATGTAGTTCAAATACTTGAAAGTATAAAGTCAATGGTATGTGTAATCAGTTTTCGATATCTTATTTGTTTAGCATGACATGAAAACTTGATATGCATCTAAAGTCTATTATATGGCTTATATGACTTAACTTATATGTCAATCCATGAAAGATTGAAGTTGCTTGAAGCATATACAATTCTTGGTCCTGAAGTACCACATCCTAAGTGCAACTTGTGTACATATGTATCTTGCTATAACTATAAGCATGATGGCATCGAGAATACCTCTATGGAGATATTGAAGAGTCATTCCACGACATTATATGAAGATGTTCATATCTATCAAGAATGATAATTTCAAGGTGCGGAATATTTATTCAAATCAATATGGCTGATTTATTTATCAAATCTCTACAAAAGATCGTTTTGAAGATGATGCACAAGATTGGAATGCAAATGCTCAAGGATGTGAATTGATGCTCTTTTCAGGGGGAGTTAATGCGCGTTGCACTCTTTTTCCCTTACAAGGTTTTGTCCCAATGGGTTTTCCTTGCAAGGTTTTTAACGAGGCAACCAATAGGCGCATATTCAAACATGTGTACTCTTTTTCCTTTTCTTTAATTTTTTCCCATTTGGTTTTGTTTTAGTTAAGGTTTTAACGAGGCACATTATTGAATAGACATTCAAGGGGGAGTGTTATAAATAGAACTCTAATTAGAGTGAATGTCTATCTTATAGAAGAGTTCTACTTTGAGGCTAAGTCTTTTCTCTTCCTATAAATAAAGGGGTCTTACCCCATTGTAAATCACCCCAAAGTATCAATAAGAATACACCTCCCTCTACTTCTCTCTATATTGTTCTTGTATTATTGTTCTTGTTCTTATTTCATAACAAATACTACTATTTATAACATATTAGTATTAATGTATCGGATTGCCCAATTAATCAGAATCAATTAATAGCTTAAAGAGTAAGCTTGAGCACAAAAAATTACAAACTAAAAGAAAGATTAAGGATTATTTTATTATTGTTCGCTTTAGATCTAAATTTACAGGAGTGACTTTGTGTTACATCCCAAATTTACTAGTGATCCGCTTTGGGTCAAGATTGACACAGGTGTAAGTGAGATCTTAGATTTGTTTCCGCTCCTTATATACGCAATTTTAAAATTAACAAATTGGGCAGCCTAGTGTTGCTCGCTAATAAAATTCCTTTAATTTCTTATACTATACAGTACAATAAGATCAATGGCTTCAAAATAAAAGAATGTATTTTGAGTGTTTCTTTTTAGTTTTAATTAACTATTAATTATAGTGATTGTAAAGTTATTTTCATATGATTTATAAGTCACGGGTTCGAATTGTGAAAGCAACCATTAGTACTTGTATTAGGGTATATTATATTTCTTAGAATATGACTTTTTTTTGGACCTACATTAATATAGAATGTTTTGTGTACCGAGCTACCCACTAACCTTGTAAGTTGGTATTATTGACGGACTCAATCAAGTTAAACTTCCTTTTTTTCTCCGATCCACTGCTTAGTGTAAACATTTAGGCAATATATATATATATATATATATATATATATATATATATATATATATATATATATATATATATATTACCTCAATTTTCATTTTAAGACTAGTATATTTATTTCAAGAAGCAACTCACATGACTATGATCAACCTGCAGCAATGGGGAAAATAACCAATTAATAATGTAAACATGAACTTATCATGCATTGAAAATGTCGAATGCTCAACACAAATCTTTACTCATCTACAGCAAACATAAATTGCAACACCAACAAGAAATTAGTATCTTCATCCAACGAAATTATAGACTGAATATTATTTCCAGAATCAATAATAAAATGTGAACAAATCACCAACTAATATACAAAATCTAACATAGTGAAAAACCCAAAATTGATAACTTTTTTTTTGGAATAGTATTCGGGTAGGCTTGAGCGCAACTAATTTCATGGCGTACCTGCTACTTCCGACCAGCATCAAAATTGATTATTTTCACCATCAACTTCCCACAAAGCAAAAGCTTTAACTACATAAGCCGAGACAGCCACAATAGTAGCAGCAAAAATAGGAGGAACAAGTAAATCCATTTTAGACCTCTGAAAAACCTCAGTAGGGAAACAAAAAACCTCTAATGGAAGATCCAATGGAATTCTCACAGATCTTCTATCATGACAAGCCTGAGAAAACGAAGACGACGGCGTTATCGCCGAAACAAAGGCTAATTCCGGCGAAAAAGAAGCCACTGCTACTATAATTGTCAAAAGGATTGTCCATGTTGCAGCATATAATAACAATGGTAGCCTCAATGAGAGCCTTTGGTAAATTGAGTTCAAGAAAATGAAGCTCATGTTGAAAAAAGTTATGTTTGGAAAAAGAAAAGAATATGAATATAATGGGGTTATATGATCATTGGTCAAACATAAGTATAATAAGGATATTTGTTGTTATGGGAAAGATGGACCTAATCTTAACTACTTTCAAAATGTGACATACAACATGGTTTCAAGTAATTTAGTTGTTGTTAGAGCTTAACTTATATACTATGGCCGTGTAAAGAATTTTTGTATTATATATGTGGTCGTCTAAAAGATATTTATAGATGATCGTTCATAGAAAATAATGTTAATAACCTGAAAAATAAGCTTGATCACCATCGGGATGCAACTTTCAAGTTATGAACCCACTATTTTTCACATGCATTATAATTTTATGCGTAAAAGTTCATAAACTTACAAAAATAATAAATATGTATTCATAATTTTTAAAATATAATGAGTTTAATGCTAGATAGCCTAATTGTCGAACTCATCGAGCTAAAATAATGAATCCACCTTGCTGATTATCGGGGGCGAAGCTACATTTTTTTTAAAAGTGGTCAACTCGTTAAAAAATCACACTATATATATAGATAAAATATTAATATGTTTTAAAGACATATAACATAAATTGGACCCCTTATTTAAATTTTTGAATACTCTTAAAAGAATTCCTAACCTCACTATTGCTGATTACCTATTACAGTATATTAAAATATATTGATATTGTAAGTTAAATTTTGTAATTAAACGGATAGATAATTTGTTGACTAATTCCTCCATATAACAAGATGAAGCTAATTTTTTGGTAGTCTGGTGAGATACAACTAAAAGGAACGGTTATTTTGGCAGACAACGTGGACATGGCACTATTATTATTAGAGTTTTTTATGTGGGGTTGGTGAGAAAAATATGATATTTTAGCATAAATATTCGGAGGATTTGTTTTAAGTGCTCAACATGATAATACACTTTGACCTTAAATTTAGGTGCTTATATTTTATGTTGGATACTTGACCTTCAATTTTAGGTGTTTGTAGTTTTCAATTTTAGGTTGATGAATACATAATAACAATTGCATCCATTACTTTTTACAGAAAATGAATTAATGATAACGAACTTAAAAACATTTTTCTAAATTTTTATTACTATGAATAGTTTGAACCAATTAATTAGTTTATCCATTCTCATCTCTGAACATAGACTTTGCCCTCCAAAAAAATTCTCTTCTTGTGAACGAAAAAGATGAAAATAACGAAATTAAAGATAACGAAGATACTAAGATGATTATGATAATGACAATGATAAGGATAATAATAACCATAATCTTAATCATGATAACTATGATAATAATAGTACTGCCATTAACCCGATTTAACAAAAACATAAAAATAGGTGGCGAATGATCATGAGTTAAAAGTAGGATGAAAATTTTCTTATCCTTTCTTATACTCCACTAACCTATTGTCAAACTTATCTTTTCCCATGTGTTATGTTCCTTAAGCTATCATAATTTGAAATGGAGAAATATTTTCACTGACTTGGGTGTGTTTGATATAAAGGAAAATGATTAACTTAGAAAATGTTACGAATAGAATTTCATTTGGAGTTAGATGTTTATTTTGTAGAGATTTTTATTTTGTGTCTAAGTCATTGTTTCTTTATAAATAGAGGAGTATTACTCCATTGTAAATCATTCCAAAAAATTCAATAAGAATTTTCTCTCTCTTTCTCTGCAATATGGTTCTTCTACTTTTATTGTTTTATAACACAATATCAGCACGGGACTCTAACCAATTGAGTAAAAGCTTTGAGATTGCGCATAATCATTGTCAATTGTTCCATGAACTTCATTCATGATTAAATTCTGGATTTGGGGTAAGTATTTTACCGTATTTTTCTCTTCTATTCTATACTTTGATTTTAAATACAAGCAAAGAAAATAAATTTTAATTATAACTCTAACAAAATTTGTAAGTAATTACAACCATCTAAAATAGTAAAATTTCTATACATTGCCATGATCAAATTCATGTATGATTGTGGGCAAAGAATTGAAAATCCGTCCCATTGAATTTGCTCCATTCTCATTACCTTAAGAGAATGTGATAGCAGTATATGATAAGTTTGAAAGAAGACAAAATCATTACTATGAAAAAATTTAATGGACGTGGACGTGGTAATAGACAAAATTATAATCGTCATCATTGTGGTAATGAGAAGAATAAGAATTCTCTAAATAATTCTTCACTTTGTGAAAGTATTATTTGTCATCGATTTGACATGAGATTTTATAAATCACATATAGATGATTAGTCCATTCATGATGTGAATGTGACAACATCTGATTTATGAATACATATTCATTGTTGGAAGAACGTGAACGCCCTAGTGGTAGTAAATTTACCGCACTGACCTCTAGAAGAAGGTTTGAGATGATATAAGAAAATAATTTCATTATTATGGCATGGATGGTCATTGGTAACATACCTATTGTATGCCAAAATATTTTGGTAATGTGATTATTAAAGAATAACATTAATGCAAGAAACATATCTTGTATATAATTTTGACTATAACCATAATGGTATAACTTTCTCTTTAAAAGAAATATTTACCATATGGACATTAATGAATATGTGGTAGTGCCAAATTAATTGAGAACTCTGCAAGAGCCAATTATACTATTTTGGAGAAACACAATTGATTGCCAATAGGTTATTGTATTGTAATAAGTCTCAAAGAAACTTATTCAGTTTCCAAAGTACGAGTGTAAGCGGTTGATTATATTGAGACTATAAAAGAAGGAAAGATTTATTATCTTCTATTACTACAACTTGTACCGGAATAATATATATGTGAAAAGCTACCCGCTTTATTCTCCAGTTTGCACTACACAAATAAAAGAACACCATACTGAAATGGATGTTTATTGATATAAAAACCTATATCATAATAAACCTGGAGTTTATTGATAATTGCACATGTCATTGTGTAAACCTGAACTTATCAATACTGATAATTTATTAAATTGGCATAATCAATTTAGCCATATCAATTTAAGCATGATGTGCAAAAATAATAGAGAATTCACATGGGTAAATATTAAAGAACTAAAAAGTTCTTTACGAATTATCTTATATTGCTTCTTCTCATTAATTAATAAATCAACTAAAATTGGGATTGAATCAAATGAATGCTGGAAATATCAAAGGTGAATATGAGCTCATTCATCTGCCATATATACCACATAAGATGCATCTATGAGATGGTTACATGTACGATTATTATTAAACCGCAAAATGGAGTTTGCGAGTTATCTTTCTCAATAATTTAATTTAGAGCATATTCTAAATTTTCTATTCAAGAAGTTCATCTTGACAAGTTAGTTTACATCATAGCTGGTTAGTAAAATGATTTATTGAGTGTCTCCACTTAATAGTTAAACAATTGCTTATAAGAACAAAGTTATATATATCAGTTTGATATATATACGAAAGTATATTATTTTCTCCCCTCACAAGTGGTTCAGGGTCAGGAACCAAATAATTTCATCTTATTATTATTGATGTGCGGTGTATATTTTGGTTAACTCCATAACACACAAAGATGGATTTTCAAATTGAGGAAGCAAGTTAGTTTTTCTAACATAAGGGGGAGACATGATAAACAGTTGAGAAAAGATTACGTGGAACGGATTATCATTTATATGTATAGATCTTCGAATATCATAATATGAACTTGACGTTCATAAAAAGATAATTCATTTGTAATATATTGCAAAGTATGACATACGCATTTGCGGACCCAAAGAAAGTAACAATATTCTCATTGCAAATGCTCATATTAAGTCCTAGAAGGACAAGTCTATTGTACGCTTAAAGCATATAGACAAATCGGTTTCAAATAAAACTTCTTGATAAAGAAGATGAAAAAATGACTAAACTAATCATAATAAAGAGGCAAGTGATCTAGAAGATCACATGACATAACACTTCATAAAATATCACGAGAGATTCAGGTACCTGAATATATGAATGAAGAGATCTCTATGTTATGTCTTTATGAAAAATTATTGGAACCTATATAAAATATTCGTCGACGACATCTATCATAGCGCAAAATATAAATGAGGATCTTAAGGCTGTCGAGACAGACACAAAATATTGGCCAAATAGATGCTACGCAATTCAAATAGAATTGGTTTAGTATGAAAGACATGTAGTTTTGGACATATAGTTCAAACACTTGAAAGTATAAAGTCAATGGCATGTGCAATTAGTTTTCAATATCTTATTTGCCTAGCATGACATGAAAACTTGATATACATCTAAAGTGTATTATATGACTTTAACTTATATGATAATCCATGAAGGATTTAAGTTGCTTGAAGCATATACAATTCTTGATCTTGAAGTACCGCTTCCTCAGTGCAATTTGTGCAAAAGTGTATCTTGCTATAACTATAAGCATGATAATATGATAGCAATAATTTTTACCTCTATGTGAAGATATTGAACTGACGATTCCAACAAGATCATATGAAGACAATACATCTATTAGGAATGACGATTTCAAGGTGAAACAGATTCATTCAAGAGATCTTTTGAAAATGATACACAGGAATGGAATACAAATGCTCAAGGATGTGAATTGATGCTCTCATCAGGGGAGTTAATGCGCGTTGCACTCTTTTTTTCATACAAGGTTTGTCCCACTGGGTTTTTTTGCAAGGTTTTTAATGAGGCAACCAAAAGGTGTATTGTTAAATATGTGTACTCTTTTTTCCTTCTCTAAATTTTTTTACCATTGGGTTTTATTTTAGTTAAGGTTTTAATGAGGCACATTACTTGTTGAGTAGACATCAAGGGGGAGTGTTATACATAGAATTCCATTTGGAGTGAATGTCTAGCTTGTAGAGAGTTTTACTTTGTGACTAAGTCACTTTTTCCCTATAAATAGAGGAGTCTTACCCCATTGTAAATCATCCCAAAAAATTCAATAAGAATTTCCTCTCTCTTTCTCTATGATATAATTCTTCTACTTTTATTATTTTATAACAGGAAATATTTTCTTAAAAAATAAGTATTTTTCTTACTTATTTTGCGATATTTGGTTAGGTAACAGAAAATACTTTTGAAAAATATATAATTTAGGTAAACACTATATATGATGAAATGGGTAAAGATAGGGGAGCATGGTAGGGGGCGAGGTAGTAAATAGGCGAGGGTTGGTGGAGGCAAGGTGGGGTAGGGGCGAGGATGAGGGTGGAGTTGGGGTGGGAATAGAGGGTGGAGGTGGAAAATAGGGTGGGAAGGTTGAGAAAGAGTCTTGAAAATATTTTTCCCGAAGTCATTTTCCTCCGATTGAAAGAAAATGGGTTTGTAAGAAAAAAGGATTTCCAAAATATTTATGCCAATTAAATATTAGAAAGTATTTGGACACCCTTGTCATTATAGCTAGGGGTTTACATAGGTCGGGTTGGTTCGGATTTTACAATGAAATTTTTACATTCCTATGCCATATAGGAAACTATATTACCCTCAATGTTTAAGGTTTGATATATTTACATTTAGTGTACTTAATTACCAATTATATACCGCAATGGTTTTTAAGGGTATTAATTACACTCATAATCTAATGGTACAATGTGTTCCTTCTAGTACTACTTCTCCTACGTTTCTCTCTCCAATTCCCACACCTACACCCATGTTTCCCTCCTACACTCACGATTTTTGTATTAAAATCCCATTATTTCTTCCATAGGCAAGGCTTCAAATTTGAATTTGGGTTTTCAAAAGACATTGTTTGTTTGGATTGGATGTTGTTGCAAAGAATTGAGAATTCTCTCTAAGTCTCTCTCTATCTCGCAATCTCAAATTTCAATAATATAAGAGGAAAGGAAAAGAGAGCAGCAATTCCACCATTGACAGCCATTAAAAAGCGTTGAAGCTTTGAATTCTAATTTGAGTTTTCAAAAAATCATTATTTATTTGGATTGAGTATTGTTGTAAATAACTAGGAATATGGTTTGAAGACTATATTTGTTTGGATTGTGTATTGTTGTAAATAACTGGGAATATGGTTTGAAGTCTATATCTTAATTTTGAGGGGTTTTGGTGAAGATTAGCCTTGTTTTTGTTGTATTTCATATTGAAACTTGAAGAAGAAGAAGAAGAAGACGACATGACATACATTATATTGCAGAAATTGTAGATAAATTATAGAAAAATTATAGGCTGTTATTTATTTTTGAGCTTTGTGTTTCTGTGTTAAAAGTTTTGATGGGAGCTTCTTATTCTACTTTGTCTGTTTTGGAGCTAACTTGTGCAGATGAGAAGATATTTTTTAAGTTATATATATTGCTATACCTTTAAATTCAAGAAAGCGTGGTTGTATTGTATTTAAAGAGGCGTGAACTTATGGAATAGGTTCAATGTGAGGAATGAGTCAAATAAGACTTACGATGACTTATTTATATTTTTAATCTACAACAAAACTACATATCATTTGAAAAACTAATATAAAAATACAGAATTCTAATGTTTCTACAAATTATCTACAAAATTTCTTAGGAAGATCTATCCCTTCATCATATTTTTTTGGATTCCATATTTAGTATAGCAGTTTTGTAAGGAGTAACAAGAGCATATAGGCGAATCACAAATTGTAGCATAATCGGGATTTTCGACATAATTACATTTTTTGCAGAAGATTTGTAGAAGTTTTAGGCGTTTTTGATTTTTGAAAACAGAAAACAAAGCATCCACAATCAGAATTAATCTACAATTTTATCAGCAACATATCTACAAATAGGTATATTGAATTTTAATATCCCAATTCCCTTTCAATTGTAGCATAATTGGGATTTTCAACATAATTGCATTTTCTACAAAAGATTTATTGAAGTTTTAGTCGTTTTTAATTTGTGAAAATAGAAAATAAAGCATCTACAATCAGAATACATATAATCTACAAAATATCTGCAAACTTGGTACATTGAATTTTAATATCTCAATTCACATTCAATTGTAGCATAATTGAGATTTTTGACATAATTGCATTTTTTTCAAAAGATTTGAAGAAGTTTTAGTCATTTTTTATTGGTGAAAATAAAAAATAAAACATCTACAATCAGAATACAAATAATCTCCAATTTATCTATAAAATATCCACAAACTGGGTACATATTTGGACTTGACATGCTTCTCCTGAAATGTATGTTTCACACTTTTTTTATACATATTTTTGTCGAAAACAGTACTGAATCATCCACTTAAATACAATTTTTATACAATATTGTTCAACTTTCATACAATAGGTAAATGAATAAAATAAAATAAATAATGAACAGTCTACAATTTTTTTTTTACAATTTATCTACAATTTCCGCAATATAATGTATGTCATGTCTTCTTCTTCTTCTTCTTCTTCTTCTTCTTCTTCTTCTTCTTCTTCTTCTTCTTCTTCTTCTTCTTCTTCTTCTTCTTCTTTGAGTTTCTATCTGAAATTCAGTCAAAATCAAGTCTAATATTCACCAAAACCCCTAAAAATTGAGATATAAACTCCAAACTATGTTCCCGATTATTTTCAATAACACCCAATCCAAACAAATAATGATTTTTGAAAACCCAAATTTGAATTCAAAGCTTCAAAACTTTTTGAAGCTTTGAATTCAAATAGATGAACTAAAGACCTGAGCGTGTTGAGTTTTCCCTTTGGCACATGCCACTAACCATCTGTAGAAGTGCTGTCAATTAGAAACCCATGAAACTACTTCTCTATCCAGTTACACATTTGGTCCATAATGTTGAGTAACTTCACACTGCCCAAATAGATTATCTCTTGTTTCCGCTATTTTCTTGCACATTACACATTGTATATCAACATTAACCTTCCAATTAGCTATCATGTCACAAGTCATCAGTCTTCCATGCATCATCAGCCACATTATGAATTTTGCCTTCGGTCTTGCTGCATTGTTAAACATCAATGTTTTCCGTTCCACCCTATTGTAGTCACCAAGTAAATGCAGGTATATATTTTTTATCAAGCTTCTGTTGTATGTTTGCATAAACTGTCTAGTTTCCAGAATTCCATGTGCCTCTATTACTTTCCTTACCATCCAACAAGCTTGCTGAGGTATTGGCATTGTACTTATCTATAGGTTTTTGATGTAGTAAGTATGAATTCAGCAGATAGATAGCTTATCTTTCTTATGAGCTAAATCCCAGCAATTTTTGGCAATGGCAGCTTTGTTCCATAGCTTCAGGTTAACAATATTTAGTCCACCTCCTGCTTTTGGCAAGCAAACTCTACCCCAAGAAAGCATGGCTTTATTTGTTATTTCATTTGTACCAGACCAAATATAGGACCTGCATAAACCCTCTACTATCTTGATTACTTTTGTTGGAAGAATGAATAACTGTGCCCAAAAAGCTTGAATTCCAAACTAGACACTTTGGACTAACTGGACTCTTCCTGCATATGATAGGGCCTTAGCAGTCCAAGAAGTAATCCTTGTAGTCATTTTATCAATAAGTGGTTGCCATTGCATTATACTTAGTTTCTTTATAGTCAGTGGCACCTTTAAATATCTAAAAGGAAGTTCACCATTAGAGAATCTCAGCATCTACAGAGTTCGTTGCTTATCTACCAAAGGAACCCCCCCCCCCCCCCGAAATAGGCTTCACCCTTACTGAGATTTGCTTGTAAACCTAAAACCTAGGTGAATTGGTGGAATTTTTGCTGCATCACTTGTACTGTCCTTAGATCACCTTTGGCAAATAGCAATATATCATCTGCAAAGCTTAGGTGAGTGATCCCAAGATTTGCACATCTAGGGTGATACTTAAAGTCCCTCTCCTGCTTCAGACTAGCCAAATTCCTACTCAAATATTCCATTGCTATAGCAAACAGAAAAGGAGACATAGGATCTCCCCACCTTAATCCTTTAGTAGTATTAAAGGGCTTAGTTGGTTCCCCATTAACTACTATAGAATAGTTAGTTGTTTGAACACATTCCATAACCCAAGATATGAATAGTTGAGGGAATCCTAGCTCTTCCATAACTTGCTTCATATATGGCCAATTAAAAGAATTATATGCTTTCTGGAGATCTATCTTTATCGTGCACCTAGGAGATATATTCTTCCTAGTATAAGCCTTCATTGGTTCATGAGCCAGGAGAATATTATCTGCTAGCTTTCTCCCAGGTATAAACCCTACTTGTGTTTCATCAATAATTGTACTCATGATGCCCTGAATTTTTGCTGCTAGAACCTTGGATATCATTTTGTAGAGGACAGTACAACATGCTATAGATCTAAACTCTTTAACAGTTTTAGGCATAGGTACCTTAGGGACCAAGGTTATGGTTGTGCAATTGATAGCTCTATATAGTTTCCCAGTGATAAAAGACTCCATAACAGCTGCTGTGACTTCATCTTTAGTAATAGGCCATGCTTACTTGAAGAAATATGCATTGTAGCCATCAACACCAGGTGCCTTGTCATTATCAATAGAGAAAAATCCTTCATAGATTTCTTTTGGAGTCACATCTTTGCATAACTCAATCCTTTGTTGTTGATCAAGCTTAGTTCCCATACCCATAATCCTTTTGTCTATAGCAGAAAGTGATTGGGGAGCAGTACCCATCAATGATTTATTAAAATCTACTATCTCCCTTTGGATGCTTCCTGGATTAGTAATCCTGTTGCCAATGCTGGATTGTAGTTCCACTATTTTCTTTTTTTTTGCTCCTCTCTTTCATCACAGCTGAGAAATATTTAGTATTAGATTCACCTAGTTGTATCCATTTGGCTCTGGCTTTTTGTTTCAGAGCTCCCTATTCTATCAAATCCCATTTTTCTAAGTTCTGAATCAACTCCTTTTCTTGTAGTAGCAGCTCAGCGGAGCTACTTTTGTCAATGCTTTTTTGTACCTGTTCAAGCTCAATTCTGGCGATCTCTATCTTTTGTCTAATGAACTTAAATTCCTCCACATTAGTTTCCTCAGAACTAGCCTCAGTGCTTTTAATTTCATCAACAGCTTCTGCATCTTCTGCCTGTGAAAGCTTTCCTTCAAATTTCCTGCACTTCATAGGTGAACCTCTCATGGTCAGCCTAGATATTGAAAAATTTAAATGGGATTTTCCTATTTCTATGTTGATCATTTGTCACGACCCCAACCCTGGTCGTGATGTCGCCCAACACATTGCTAGTCAAGCCCTAATTATCAATCACAACCCCCCTCTCATAGAGTTCATTACAAATTAATGAAGTTTTAAATGCCAATTAACATAAATAAAAGTATGCAGCAGTAAATAAGATGTGCAATAAACATAACAATATCTCTACACTAACCCACATATCGGTGTCACAAGTCACGTGCCTCTATTACAAGATTTCAACAATCAAATACAGAGATAGTCTAAGATACTGAAAGGTAAAAGATAAAGAGAGAAATCAGGTCTGCGGATGCCATGTAGCAACCTCGATGACTCCGGTGGATGATAGCAGCAAGAGAAACTCCCACTATGCCTCGCGAACACCTAAATCTACACACAAGGTGCAGGAAGCAATGTGAGTACTCCGTCTCAGTGACTAGTGAATATAAATAATGACTGAAAGCATGAAAACATATAAAGACACAACACAATTCTATATCAAGTAGTAAAATCACTTAAGTAGTAAACCACCGAAGAAGTCGAATGAAATATCTCCAAATCAGGTAAGGCAGGTAATAACAAGTAGGAATCCGTCCATCGGGCTCATTCTCATCAGTTAGCACTCAATCTCAGAACTCGACTCATATACTCTCATAGTAACAGAAATCAGAATAACCGCTACGGCGTGCAGCCCGATTTGTACATCGTTGCGGTGTGCAGCCCGATCCATATAGATAGTGGACTATGCTCATTGGGGTGTGCAGACTCTAGAGGGGCTCCTACATCCCAAGCGCTATATTGTTGCGGCACGCAGCCCGATCCACATAAACATTTGTTGTGGCATGCAACCCGATCTATACAAGTATTTGATGCGGCGTGAAGCCCGATCCGTAACATATATAACATCCTCACTATTGGGTTCTCAAGCCCTCTAAGTCATTATAATTACAGCCTCACGGTTACAATAATATAAGGTAGGGATATCAGCCCACATGTTTCTTTCATTTAGTATTCGCATTTCTAAAACCGGTTTATACTGTTTTAAAAAATTAGAAATATGACAGAGGATATGTATGATGACCCAACTCATTTCGTGTCTCCGAGGCTCTGAAAACCTCATTAAGGGTTGCCTCGATCTACGTGCATAGTTCGAGCGCGTAATCGAAAAGCTTAAATATGAATTCTGTGTGAAAAGAATGATGAATTTTGATATTAATATGATTAAAGTTGACTCTGGTCAATATTTTAGGTATACAGACCCCGACCCGTGATTTGACGGTCCTGGAGGGTCCGTAGGAAAATATGGGACTTGGGCGTGTACCCAAAATCGAATTCTGAGGCCCCAAGTCCGAGAAATGAATTTTTATGTGAAATTGTTTCTTGAAAATAACTAAAGAAATTGGAAAATAAAATTGATCCAAAGACTGTGGTATCGGGCTTGTATTTTTGTTCAACCGCCCGATACAAGTCTCATATGTGATTTAAGAACTTTCTATGATGTTCGGTTGAAAACGAACGTCATTCGACGTATTTCTGACTTAAGATGGAAAATTTGTGTTTCACGAAAGAACTGAAAGAAATCTTAAGCCTTGGGTCTTGATTCTATGTATATGATGTTATTTTGGCTATTTGATCACACAGGTTAGTCCGTATGATGATTTTGAAGTGGTGTGTATGTTTGGTTTGGAGCCCCGAGGGTTCAGGTGAGTTTCGAGTAAATTCTAGGAGGTCTTAGACTTAAAAACATCAGATATTTCAGGACAGGGAAAAAGCTGCAGGCTCTAGCGCGACCGCGTCCGCCTTAGCGTGGCTTGCGGTGGAATTCCCACAGCTGCGATCTTTCTCGTGCGGCCCGCACTGCAATCTCCAGAGAACCAGCAATCTTCAGTCCCACCAGTGCGGCTGCGATCATCTTTGTGCGGACTGCAGTAGAAGCCACGCGGCTGCGGTCGTCTTTGCGCGGCTGACTTACCAGCTTAAGAAAGCCAGCAAGTCTTCCCACCAAAGCGTCCGCGGTCCTTTTTGCGAGGTCCGCGCTGGGCGAGTCTGAGGGTATAAATATACGGGATTTTCAGTTATTTTTCACCTTCCAAAAACCCAAAACATAAGAGGCGATTTTCTAAGCAATTCTTCTTATTCAAAACGATTGGTAAGTGATTTCTAAACTATTTTCTTCACTTCTTAATATCTTTTAACATAATTTCAACTTAAATCAAATGTTTTTAATGGGGAAATTTGGGAATTTCGGGTAAGACCTAGGTTTTCTAAAATTGGGGGTTTTGAACCTCAAATCGAGGTCCGATTTTAAAATAAATCATATATTTGAGTTTATGGGGGAATGGGTAGATCAATTTTGGTTCGAATCTCGGGTTTTGACTACGCGGGCCCGGGGGCATTTTTGGAATTTTTGGGCAAAACTTTTGGAAACCCATTTTTATGCATTCGGATTGATTTCAATAGTATTTATTAATGTAATAAAGTGATTTGTGACTAGATTCGAGCGGTTTGTTGGTGGAAGCAAGGGGTAAAGCCATACTTGAGGTTTGAATTGAGTTTGAAGCAGCGAGGTATGTGTTTTATTTAACCCTAGCTTGAGGGATTAGGAGTTGAGTCGTATTTGCTACGTGTTTGTGTTGTGTGTGTATGACGTATGGTATGGTGACGAGTATCCATATGTTGGTGTCGAGCATGACTGTGGGTCTTAAATTGATAGTTGTGAATTCTTAATTGATCCTATAAAAGCCTTGATTGATGATCCTTGATACTGAGTATTGGTTTTTAAATGTGCCGAGTAGAAATTGAATAGAATTGGTTATAGCTGACTCTCCCTTGCGGGGATATTTGAATTGTTGTTATTGATTTCCCTTACCGGGAAGTTATTACATTGTCTTATTCCCTTGCCGGGATTACTTTGTGTATTGTGTTGGAAGTGATGGGATCGGGAGATATGCCTACCACAAGATATTGAAATGGGAGCGGGTCGTACGCCTACCATAAGATATTGAAATGGGAGCGAGTGGTACGCCTACCACAAATGATATTGAAATGGGAGCGAGTGGTACGCCTACCACAAATGATATTAAAATGGGAGCGGGTGGTACGCCTACCACAAATGATATTGAAATGGGAGCGAGTGGTACGCCTACCACAAATGATATTGAAATGGGAGTGAGTGCTACGCCTACCACAAATGATATTGAAATGGGAGCGAGTGGTATGCCTACCACAAGATATTTCTTGAAATGGGAATGGGTGGTACGCCTACCACGAGTCATGATGAAATGGGATCGGGTTGCACGCCTGCAACAAGATGAGTGAACATGAAAGTTGTCATATTGCCTTTATTCTATGGTAGAAGCAAGATTGTAGGTGTTTACTCTTTTATCCCTAATATTTCACTTTTATTTTCTATCCCTAGAGCATGTTTTCCCTTCATAGTTCTACTTGTTATTTCCTGATGTTTCCTTCGTCATATATTATGTACATGTACAGGATTATCTGGAGTCTGGTCCTAGCCTCGTCACTACTTCGTCGGGGTAAGGCCAAGCACTTACCAGTACATGGAGTCGGTTGTGCTGATGCTACACTCTGCACTCATATGCAGATACCGGAGCAGCTTTTGAGCAACAGCAGTAGATTGGGAGTAGACCTCCAGACCAGAGACACTGAGGTAGCATGCTGACGTCCGCAGGCCCAGAGTCTCCTCTACTTTTATTTCAGTTTGTTATCTTTGTACGGAGACAAACAGATTATGACTTCTTTCACTCTATTGTATGTAGTAATCTTAGAAGTTTGTGAGTATTATGACATCAAATCTTGGGTAGACTTCTGTATTAGGATTCCGCATTTCCTTTCAGTTATTTCCATTCAAGACTTCTGTTTTTATCATTAAATACTTCGTTTTTATACAATTTATTGATGTTTGCTAAAAGAGGTAGTTAATAAATGGCTTGCCTAGATCCTAATAGCAGGCACAATCACGACTCCCGGGGGTGGGAAAGCCGAGTCGTGACAATATTATTTTTAAAAAGTAAGGTGAGGAAAAATCAGTCAAAATGCTCTGAAGGTTCTACAGGTCGGCACAAGGCCCCAAACATGGCTACTAGCCCAAATCATAATGATAAAAGGTAAGTCTCAGTCAAATAAATAGTAAATTCATCAATCGGGACGGACCAAGTCACAATCCCCGACGGTGCTCTACCTCAGGCTCGCTATCCGGTGTGCAAGTTACCTCAATATAGCACTACAATGTGCAAATCTGGAGTTTCAAACCCTCAGGACATCATTTACATCATTACTCACCTCGAACCGGCTAAAGCTCTAGCTCGCTATGCCCTTGCCTCTCAAATAAGCCTCCTCCTGCATCGAATCTTACCAAAACCACAACAAATAATTCACAATATGACAAAGAAATAATACCCAATCAAAAACAATCAAAAAATATCAAAAATCCCAAAATTAGCAAGACCTGAGCCCCGGGACCACTTCTCGAAACTCATAAATTTTAACATCAATGGGTTCCTTATCTCGGCACGAGTCTACGAATATAAAAATACAAAAATCAGAGTCCAAATGACCCATCAAATCCCAATTTATAATCTCAAAATCCCAAGCCCTAGTTCTTCCATTTTTGGCTAAATTTCCATTAATTTCTAGGTTAATCCTACAAATAAATCGTGTTTTTAGTTCATAAAACTCACCTCCAATAAATCCTCTTCAAATCCCTCTTCACTTTCTCCCAAATAGCTCTCAAAATGCTCAACAATAGTGGAAAAATGACTTAGGCTCGTGGATGAAATGTTTAAAAACCCTTCTGCCCAGCTGCTGATTTCTTCTATGTGAACGCGAGGGCCCTCTCGTGTTCGCAATGCACAAAAATCTCCTTGTCCAAAATAACCCTTCGCGAATGCGGTCCCCTAACCACGAATACGAAGCTCCATTTCCTCAACTACGCGAACGCGTTCCCTTGGCTGCGAACGCGATGAACAAAACGAACGGAACATCATATCCTTCTATGCGAACGCAGATAACTCCCCGCGAACGCGAAGCACAAAGAACTCACACTACGTGATCGCGAACCCTTAAGCGTGAATGCGAAGAACAAAAATATGGCATACCAAAATCCTTCTATGCGTTTGCGGCCCCGGGCTCGCGATCGCGAAGGCCAAAACACACCTGTAATTTTCTACAATTTCCTTAAGTCTCAAAACTTCCCGATAGCTATCCGAAATCACCCCGGCGCCCCCGAGACCTCAACCAAAAATACCAATGCATTCTAAAACATCATTCAAACTTGTTCCAATCATCAAAACACCTCAAACAACACCAAAATCATAAAATTACATTGAATTCAAGCCTAAGTTCTTCTAAAACTTCCGAAACATGCATTTGATAAAAAACCCAAGCAAATCGCCTCCGAATGGCCTGAAATTTTACAGACACATCCCAAATCACATAACGAAGCTGCCGCAACTCTCGAAATTCTATTCTGACCCTGGGATCAAAATCTTACCTAACAACCGGAAATCGCCAAAATACTAACTTTGCCAATTCAAGCCTTATTCTACACTGGACCTCTAAAACCACTTCCGATTACACTCCTAAGTTAAAAATCATTCCACAAAGCTAACTGAACCATCAAAATTTGCGTCCGAGCCCTCTAACTTACAAGTCAACGTCTGTTTGACTTTTCCAACTTAAGCATTCTTAAAAGAGACTAAGTGTCTTATTTCTTATCAAAACCACTCCAAACCAACTCGATCACATAAGATATGGATATTGAAGCATAAAGAAGCACAAAATGGGGAAAACGAGATGGTAACTCATGAGACGACGGGTCG
Organism: Nicotiana benthamiana; assembly: GCA_034376525.1. Classification (NCBI taxonomy): domain Eukaryota; kingdom Viridiplantae; phylum Streptophyta; class Magnoliopsida; order Solanales; family Solanaceae; genus Nicotiana; species Nicotiana benthamiana. The sequence continues at coordinate 26,903,935 of CM067327.1, read as the reverse complement.
GATCATCACATCCTCCCCAACTTAAACAAACGCTTATTCTCGAGCGAGTCAAGAAACATACCTGAAGCCTAAAATAGGTGAGGATATCTGCTTCGCATCTCCTGCTCGGTCTCTCAGGTAGCCTCTTCCATGGGCCAACCTCTCCATTGCCCCTTCACTGAAGCTGACAACCTAAAATAGCCACTGGCTCCACATCATAGGTCAAATCATCATTCAACTGAATCGTGCTGAAGTCTAAAACATGATATGTGCCCCCGACATACTTCCAGAGCATAGAAACATGAAACAGCGGATGCACACTCGATAAGCTGGTGGAAAAGCAAGCATACAAGCCACCTCTCCAATCCTCCTAAGTACCTAAAAAGGTCCAACGAACCACGAGCTCAACTTCCCTTTCTTTCCAAATCTCATAACACCCCTCATGGGAGAAACCTTCAGAAAGACCTTCTCACCTACCATATAGGGCACATCTCGGACCTTTCAGTCCGCATAACACTTCTGACGCGACTGTGCAGTACGAAGCCTCTCCTAAATCACCTTCACCTTCTCTAAGGCATCCTGGACCAACTCTATCCCCAATAGCCTAGCCTCATCAGGCTCGAACTAACCAACTGGAGATCTACATCGTCTCCTATACAAGGCATCATACGATGCCATTCAAATGCTGGACTAATAGCTGTTGTTGTAGGCAAACTCTACAAGTGGAAAAAACTCATCCCACGAACTTCCAAAATCAATGACACACGCACGCAACATGTCCTCCAATATCTGAATGGTACGCTCGGACTGTCCATCCATCTGAGGATGAAACTTTGTGCTCAACTCCACCTGAGTACCCAACTCTCTCTGCACGGCTCTCCAAAACTGCGAAATAAACTATGTACCTCTGTCTGAGATGATGGAAACCGGAACACCATGAAATAAAACAATCTCCCGGATATAAATCCTTGCCTGACGCTCTGAAGAATATGCAGTGCATACATGAATGAAGTGCACGGACTTGGTCAGCCGGTCAACAATCACCCAAATAGCATCAAATTTCTTCAAAATCTGAGGTAGTCCAACAATGAAGTCCATAGTAATCCTCTCCCATTTCCACTCAGGAATATCCATTTGCTGAAGCAAGCCATCCGGTCTCTGATTCTCATATTTTGCCTGCTGATAGTTGAGACACCGAGTTACAAACCCCACAATATCTTTTTTCATTTTCCGCCACAAATAATGTTGTCTAAGATCTTGATACATCTTTGCGGCACCTGGATGAATGGAATACCGCGAGCTATGGGCCTTTTCAAATATCAACTCCTGAAGCCCATCCACATTGGGCATGCAAATCCGGCCTTACATCCTCAAGACTCCATCATCACCAATGGTCACATCTCTGGTATCTCCATGCTGAAGTTTGTCTTTAAGGACAAGATAATGCGGATGATCATACTGACGCTCTCTGATGCAATCATATACGAAAGACCACAAAACCACACAAGCTAACATCCCGCTAAGCTCTAAACGTCTAATCTCACGAGCCAATTAGCCAAGGACTGAACGTCAACTGCAAATGGCCTCTCCCCAACTGGAATGTACGCCAAACTCCCCATACTCACCGCCTTCCGGCTCAAAGCATCGGCCACCACATTGGCCTTTCCTAGATGATATAGTATAGTGATATTATAATCCTTAAGCAACTCTAGCCAACCTCCGATGCCTCAAATTAAGATCCTTTTGCTTGAACAAATGCTGAAGACTGTAGTATCAGTTAATACCTCACAAGATACGCCATACAAGTAGTGCCTCCAAATCTTCAACGCATGAACTATAGCAGCCAACTCCAAATCAGGAACATGGTAGTTCTTCTCATGGGGCTTCAACTGAAGAGAAGTATAAGCAATAACTCTACCATCCTGCATGAATATGTAGCCAATCCTAACTCTCAAAGCATCGCAATATATGGTATATGAACCGGAAGCTGATGGCAGGACCAATACTGCAGTTGTGGTCAGAGCTGTCTCGAGCTTTTGAAAGCTCTCCTCACACTCGTCTGACCACACAAATGAAAAGCCCTTTTGAGTAAACTTGGTCAACGGCGATGCGATAGAAAAGAAACCCTGAACAAACCAACGATAATAACCTTCCAAGCCAAGGAAACTATGAATCTCTGTGGCTGAGGAAAGTCTAGGACAACTCTGAACCGCCTCTATCTTCTTTGGATCGACCTGGATACCCTCGCTTGACACACGTGCCCCAAGAAAGCCACTGCTCTGAGCCAAAACTCACACTTGGAGAACTTTGCATAAAGTTTCTCCTCCCTCAATCTCTGCAATACAACCCGCAAATGCTCCGCGTGATCCTCCTGACTACGCGAGTATACCAGAATGTCATCAATGAATACGATAATGAACGAATCCAAATAAGGCCGAAATACACCATTCATCAAATACATGAACGTTGCTAGGGCATTGGTCAGCCTAAAAGACATGACAAGAAACTCATATCTAGTCCTAAAATTGGTCTTAGGAATATTTGAATCTCTGATCTTCAACTGGTGATAGCCCGAATGGAGATCAATCTTGGAAAACACCCTCGCTCCCTGAAGCTAGTCAAATAAGTCATCTATGTGAGGTAGGGGATACTTGTTCTTGATAGTTACTTTGTTCAATTGCCTATAATCAATGCACATTCTCATTGTACCATTCTTCTTCCTTACAAACAGAACCAGCACTACGGTGACACACTAGGCCGAATGAACCCCTTATCTAGGAGTTCCTAAAGCTTCTCCTCCAATTTTTTCAACTCTGCTGGTGCCATACGATATGGCGGAATAGAAATGGGTTGAGTGCCCAGCACCAAATCAATACCAAATCAATATCCCTATCCAGTGGCATGCCCGACAGGTCTGCATGAAATACATCAGGAAAATCCCTCACAACTGGAATATAATTAATGCTAGGAGTCTCAGCTCCAACATCCCGCACGAAGGCTAAATATGATAGACAACCCTTCCCAACCATACGCTGGGCCTTCAAGAAAGAAATAACTCTACTGGGAACATAATCAGTCACACCACGCCACTCGATCCGCGGTACACCCGGCAAATCCAAAGTGACTATCTTAGCATGACACTCTAGAATAGCACAACACGGAGATTACCAATTCTGGGATAAGAGGTCTTGTCGGTATGGAACCTTCCCTTCTGGAGTGAAGGAATGAACATAATCTTTCTGAATATCATGAATATCCTTCGCCCCTTATCTCATCCATGCCCAAAATCACATCAAAGTCCACCATGCTCAATAGCAATAGATCAACTCGAGTCTCTAGACCCTCAATAGTCACAATACATGACTAGTACACACGGTCTACGATAATGGTGTCACCCACCGGGGTAGACATATGAACAGGAAAAGTAAGAAGCTCTGGGGTCATACGCAAATGGCGAGTAAAATATGAGGACATATAAGAATAGGTGGAACCGAGATCAAATAATACAGAGGCATCTCTGTGACAGACTAAGACAATACTTGTAATGATAGAATCTGAAGCAATGGCATCTGACCTGCCTTGCAGAGCATAAAAACGATCCTGGCCACAGCCTGAACGGCCTCCCCCTCTAGGGAGACCCCTGGCTGTCTGACCCCCACCCCTGACTGGGTGGGTGGTGAAGCAGCTGGAGTAAAAGTCGAGGGTTGATCCCTCTGTTGAAACTGACCACCACGAAGTCGAGCACACTGCCTCCTCATATGCCCAAACTCCCCACACTCATAACAACTACTCGGTGCCTGAGATGGGGAATGAAGGGAACCCCTCATTCCAAAGTGACTAGCAGATGATCTCAGCGCAGAAGAACCCTAAGCTGGTGGGGCATGAGATGAACTCTGAGCTGGGAGGGCACTAAGTGAAGACTGGCCCTGTTAGAACCCCTGATGACCACAGCCTGAAGATGCCCCTCTGTACTCTTCACGGGCTAACTGAGCATGCCTGAAGGAACAACCTCTACCCTGCTAAAATTGGCCCCTCGAGGGAGCGCCACTGAAACTGCCAAAACCTCGAGGCCTTGTGGCCTCCCTCTCCTTTCGCTCCCGACGGCAAAATGACTCGATCTTACGAGCGATATCCACCACTTCTCAAACGTAGCACCCAATACTCTCTCTCTAGTCATCAGAATACGGAGATGGTAATTAAGGCCATCCACAAATCTCCTGATCCTCTCATGATCTGACGAAATCATCCGGGTGGCATGAAGAGCCAACTCCAAAAACCTTATCTCGTACTGGGTCACATTCATATCTCCCTACGTCAACCATTTAAATTGCCTACGTAGCTCATCTCGGTGGGACTGCAGCACATACTTCTCCAAGAAGAGAGTGGAGAACTCCTACCAAGTAAGAGGCGCTGCACCAACCGGCCTATGCCTCCCACCAAGTGAAGGTAGCCCCAGTAAACTGAAAGGTGGTAAATGCCACACCACTAGACTCAAGAATCCCTGTTGTACGGAGCATCCGCTGACACCTGTCAAGAAAAACCTGGGCATCCTTGCCCTCAGCACCACTGAATGTCGGAGGCTGGATTCTACCAAACCGCTCAAGACGGCGATGCTCATCCTCCGGCATAACTGGAACCCTGAACTCATGCACTAGTGCAACCCGCTGAGCTGGAGGTGCCTCTAGCATCTGTAGTCCCTGCACTACCTGTTTAGGCGTGCGAGCAGTGGGGGTCTGATTGCCTCCCCCGGCCTGCGAAGTAGCTACTGATATGGTGGCTGAAACTTCCTGATCCAGGCTAGTGCAAACTGTCAAGATCTGTGTCAAGGTCTCCTGTAGACCCAGTATCACGATGGGCACAGCTGGTGCCTAAACTGGTGCTGCTGGAGTCTGATCCGGAGCAGCTGGTGGATCAATGGATGCTGCCCACGCTACTCTATCTCTACTATGACTACGATCCCATCCACGGCCTCTAGTAGCCTCAGTGGGTGGCACTGATGATCATCCACCTCGTCCCGTAGCTCGTGTCATCACCATCTATGAGAGAATAGAATAATAGAAGTTTAGTTCTTGGTCCAACAAATTCGCACAACAAGAATTTCAAGAATATAAAATTTTCCTAAAGGTTCTGTAGCCTCTCGAGGATAAATTCAGACGTCTCCGTACCAATCCGCGAGACTCTACTAAATCGGCAAATGATTCGTGAGACCTAGTAACCTAGGCTCTGATATCAACTTGTCACGACCTCAACCCCGATCGTGATGGCACCCAACACATTGCTAGGCAGGCCCGACAAATTATCAATCACAACCCCTCTCTCACAGATTTCATTACAAATTAACAGAGTTTTAAATGCCAATTAACATAAATAAAAGTCTGTAGAAGTAAATAAGATGTGCGGAAAACATAACAATATCTCTACACTAGCCCACCGATCCGGTGTCACAAGTCATGAGCCTCTATTACAAGATTTCAAAAATCAAATAAAGAGATTGTCTAAGATACTGAAAGGTAAAAGATAGAGGGAGAAATCAGGTCTGCGGATGCCATGCAGCAACCTCGATGACTCCGGTGGATGATAAGCAGCAAGAGAAACTCCCACTATGCCTCGGGAACACCTGAATCAGCACACAAGGTGCAGGGAGCAATATGAGTACTCCGACTCAATGAGTAATGAATATAAATAATGATTGAAAGCATGAAAACACGTAAAGGCACAACATAATTCTATATCAAACAGTAAAATCACTTAAGCAGTAAACCAGCGATGAAGTCGAATGAAATATCTCCAAATCAGGTAAGGCAGGTAGTTTGACAGGTAATAACAAGTAGGAATCCGCCCCTCGGGCTTATTCTCATCACTTAGCACTCAATCTAAACACTCCACTCATATACTCTCATAGTAATGGAAATCAGAATAACCGCTCGGCATGCAGCCCAATCTATACATTGCTGCGGCGTGCAACCCGATCCAAATAGATCGTCGACTCTGCTCACTAGGGGTGTACAGACTCCGGAGGGGCTCTTACATCCCAAGAGCTATATTGCTGTGGCACGCAGCCCGATCCACATAAACATTTGTTGTGGCATACAACTCGATCGATATAAGTATTTGCTGCGGCGTGAAGCCTGATCCATAACATATATAATATCCTCACTATTTGGTTCTCAACCCCTCTCGGTCATTATAATTACAGCCTCAGGGCACAATAATATAAGGTAGGGATCTCAGCCCACATGTTTCTTCATTTAGGATTCGCATTTCGAAAACCGATTTATACTATTTTAAACAATTAGAAACATGACTGAGGTTATAATTTTAACAAGTAAGGTGAGGAAAAATCAGTCAAAATGCCCCTAAGGGTTCTACAAGTTGGCACAAGGCCCCAAACATGGCTACTAGCCCAAATCATAATGATACAAGTCTCAGTTAAATAAATAGTAAATTCATCAACTGGGACGGACCAAGTCACAATCCCCAACGGTGATCTACCCCATGCTAACTATCCGGCGTGCAAGTTACCTTAATATAGCACTACGATGTGCGAATTTGGGGTTTCAAACCCTCAAAAACATATTGAACATCATTACTCACCTCGAATCGGCTAACGCTCTAGCTCGCTATGCCCTTGTCTATCAAATCGTCCTCCTCGCACGTCGAATCTGACCAAAACCACAACAAATACGTCACAATATGCCAAAGAAACACTACCTAATCGAAAACAATAAAAAATATCAAAAATCCCAATATTAGCAAAACCAAATCCCTACGCCCACTTTTCAAAACTCAGAAATTTTTACATCAACGGATTTCTTATCTTGCCACGATTCTATGCATATAAAGAACACCAAAATCGGAGTCCAAATGACCCCTCAAATCCCAATTTAAAATCTCAAAATCTCAAGCCCTAGTTCTTCTATTTTGGCTAAATTTCCATGAATTTCTAAGCTAATCCGGCAAATAAATCATGTTTTTAGTTCTAAAACTCACCACCAATAAATCCTCTTCGAATCCATCTTCAATTTATCCCAAATAGCTCTCAAAATTCTCAACAATGGAGGAAAAATGACATAGACTCGCGGATGAAATGTTTAAGATCCCTTCTGCCCAGCTGTTGATTTCTTCTATGCGCACGCGAGGGCCCTCTCGTGTGTGCATGCACAAAAATCTCCTTGCCCAAAATAACCCTTCGCGAACGTGGTCCCACACCCGCGAATTCAAAGCTTCCACTGCCTCAACTACGTGAATGTGTTCCCTTGGCCACGAACGCGATGAACAAAACCAACGGAACCTCAGATCCTTCTATGCGAACGCGGATAACTCCCCGCAAATACTAAGCACAAAGAACTCACACTACACAATTGTGAACCCTCAAGCGCGAACGTGAAGAACAAAAACCTGGCTACCAAAATACTTTTATGTGATCGCGGCCCCAGGCTCGCGATCGCGAAGGCGAAAACACACCTGCAATTTTCTGCAATTTCCTTAAGCCTCAAACTTTCCAATAGCCATCTGAAATTACCCCGAGGCCCTCGAGTCATACCAACGTATCCTAAAACATCATTAAAAGTTGTTCCAATCATCAATACACCTCAAACAACACCAAAACCGTCAAATTACATCTAATTCAAGCCTAAGTTCTTCTAAAACTTCTGAAACACGCATTTGATCAAAAACCCAACCAAATCACCTCCGAATAGCATGAAATTTTACACACACATCCAAATTCACATAACAAATCTACAACAACTCTCGAAATTTCATTCTGACCCTCGAATCAAAATCTCACTTATCAACCGGAAATCGCCAAAATACTAACTTCGCCAATTTAAGCCTAATTCTACATCGGACCTCCAAAACCACTTTTGATCACACTCCTAAGTCACAAATCATTCCCCGAAGCTAACCGAGCCATTGAAAATTCACATTTGAGCTCTCTAACTCATAAGTCAATATCTGGTTGACTTTTCCAACTTAAGCATTCTTAAAAGAGACTAAGTGTATCATTTCTTATCAAAACCACTCCAAACCAACTCGATCACATAAGATACAGATGTTGAAGCATAGAGAGCAGAAAAGGGGAAAACGGGGTGGTAAATCATGAAACAACGGATCGGGTCATCATATCATTGAAGGTTAATGTCATATGAGCATGATCAGAGATAAATGGTAGTTCATAAACATTGGATATATGTCCCCGTTGCATCATCCATTCATAATTACCAAACATCCTATCAATTTTTCTCCATATCCTATCCCCAACTTATTGGACCAGGTATAATAATCACCCTCCCAGATCAATTCACTAAGCTTCAACTCTTGGGACACATTTGCTGAAATCTTGAGTCTCAGCCTTAGTAACTGGATTACCATGTTTTCTATCTTATAGTTTCAAAACACCCCCAATCACCCATGGTATGGATGTCATTTGATCTATCTCTTTCAGGTTATCCTATAGTTGTTTCTTTTGTTCAACTGTATTAAAACTATAGATTATAGATACTGCATATTCATGATCATTTCTGATGTTTGTGACAACACAGTGTAACACCTATGCCTCTGCTTTAATTCTCCTGACTGAGTAGTAATTAGTATCCTATAGTACCCATATTCTTTCATTGATTACAGCATTATAGTTGTTAAGCATCTCCCACCCAGGTGCTATGTGATGGCTGAAACCTCTAGTATTGTGTTCCTCTACTCTTGTTTCAATGATCCCAGCTAAACTAATGTTCTTGTTTTTTAGATAGTTTTTCAGCTCCTTCCTCTTGTGCCACTTATTATTACCCCTAACATTCCAAATTAACTACCTCATTAATTGAGTTTTGATACCCCATCTCTATCATGGGGCAGGGTAGAGCTACTACTAGCACCTGCTGTTCCAATTTTTAGACTACCTCTGCTAGCTAAACATAATAACATAGGGAAGCTTTCAAGGTTGAAGTCTAACACTTGCTACCTTCCTTTATCAATTGCTTCTACTCCATTACCTTCTGTGTCTCTAGCTAACTGGTATTAGTTTGCTTGTTGTGCCTGCTTTATTGGATGATGCTGAAACCTTTCCTTGGCAACTTCATTTGACACTCCAGTTGCCTTAGGTATCTCAATAGCAGTTGCTTCTATGTGTCCAAGATCTATATTACTTGTAGCACTTGTGACTGGTCCTTCAGTTCTCCATTCATAAGTGACTTTTTTTTTGTTCTCTTCTCCTCTTAGGTTGAACCTCTCTGTGCTCTTTAGGCTCTTGGTGAGTAGAACATATATGGCCAATAGCTTGGCATTTGTCACAATACATGGTTTCCACTCCTAGATTAGATCCTCTTGGAACACTCTTCCTCTAGGGTCCCTCACCATGATCTCTGTAGGCATAGCTTTAGTCACATTCACTTCAATCAACATCCTTGCATACGAAATTCATTTTTGTTTGGTAGTACACTCATCAGTAAATAAAGGTTTTCCAATAGCACTTACAATTTTACTCAGTGCTTCATTTACCCAGCAGCTCATTGGCAATTTAGGAAAAATTACCCACAAAGGTATATCAATTAGAAATTTCTTACTTAGATAAAAATCTTGAGACCAAGGCTTAAGTATTATTGGCTTATTTCTGAAAGTGTGAGGTCCAACGTAAAATATTTTATGCATATCAGCTAGGTTTTGGAATTTTATCAGAAAATAACAGTCCTCATGGAGAAATAGGTCTGGTTCAGCAACATCAAGCCAGTGTTGAGTAATATACCTCTGCATAGCATTATAGCCTAGATTTTCACCCACAATATAGGTTATAATCGCAGCACTCCACTTTTCTTCAGCTTCTTTCACATCTTGCATCTCAAGTTGAACTACAGTTTGCCCTTCTATAATCTGAGGGGGAACATATATGAGGGTCATTCCATGGGTTGAAACTCGATTCTGTTGGAACAAGTTGTCCCACTTTTTTGGCTCTTCTCTTTGATCTACCTGATTTCCCTCTTTAGCCTCTAGGTTCACATGTTCACGAGATCCAATAGCATCTTCTCTTTGATCCGCAATAGCTTATGTGCTTAGATTCTTCTGCATGTCCTGAATTGTCAAGTCTAGTACTTTTCCATTGGAGGTTCCATCAGCTATGGCAGTACTACTAATCCCACTTTGCTTAGGTTGAACTGGTGCGTCTAGGGTCAGCTTCCTACTAACCCCCAAGCTAATCAATGGACTATCCTCACCTTTCTCTGCTTCTGCTGCATCTTGTTGATCCGTTTGCATGACTTAGTTTCGTTGTTGAATTGGTACTAATTAGGTTTCTAACATTTAAGACCGGAGTCTTAGGGATCTTTGGTCTTCCTCTTCCTCTACCTTGACCCCTAGCCATGGCAGCCACACTCGGTGCACGTTTAGCTACGCGAGTTGAGAGCATGGAGAAGATGATGTTTTCACTATCCATTAGTTGATCTTTTTCTCTAAATATTGCTATTTGTAAAAGCCATAATAAAAATAAACATAATCTAAAAGTAATAAGTCATGCTAAAATAAGTAGACTAATAATTGAGTATTAATTACATGAATAAATGCTAAAGAAAAAATAAAAATAGGTTATGCCTTTTTATCTAAATAATTGCAAAATAAAAAAATTGATATTCAATACATTCCCGTTCATAGTATTGAATTGAATTTATTTTGTTAGCATTAATATTGATTTCATTTTGGTTTGAGTTTTTGTTAGCACTATTTAATTTACTAATGTTAATGGCTATAAAACCTATTAGAGCATTTAAAAGTTCTAAATCCAACCTTGAATTAATACCTCAAAAGATAAAATTATGAAATCTTTTAAGAAATATTTATAAATTACATCACGATAATTATATTTATATATTAAATATATCTAATATTTCTATATATATCTAATTTCATGTTAGTTTAGTTTCAGTTTGACTTTCTTTAGTTAAAATTAAATCAAACCAATTATGATCGAATTTTTTTTCTAACACTAAACCAAATCAAACCAAACCATAGTCGGGTCTATTTTCTCGATTTGACTCGGATTTTCGGGTTGGCGCGATTTGTCTATTTACTTTGTACACCCCTAGTTATAGCTTGACTTGAAAAAAGTATTTCAATTTATATTTTCTATATCCACTGAAATTTGGGGCGTTTTAGTCCCCAATACAATAGAATATGAGATTTTTTTCTTTCCTATACCATACATGAAACTTTATTATTAAAAATGTGCATAGTTTCTAATTTATTCATCCTGTCCACATTTTTCTATAGTTATTATATCATTAAATACTAATTAATAGTAGCTGAATCTTTCTAATTTGTCGATGAATAGAATATTCTAAAAAGATTTGGCGTAAATCAGAGTAAATCATATTCTTCTAGATATTCCTATTTAGGCGTGCTACAATTATGGAAGTAAATATTCTTCCAGATATTTTCCACCATTGATAGCCATTAAAACCTTGAAAGCTTTAAATTCAATTTGGGTTTTTAAAAATCATTATTTGTTTGGATTGGGTGTAGTTGAAAATAATCGAGAATATGGTTTGGAGTTTATATCTCAATTTTGAGGGGTTTTGGTGAAGATTAGACTTGGTTTTGACTGAAATTCAGATTGAAACTCGAAGAAGAAGAAGACATATTGCAGAAATTGTAGATAAATTGTAGATTATTCGTATTCTGATTGTAGATGCATTATTTTCTATTTTCACAAATCCAAAACGACTAAAACTTCTACAAAATCTTCTGCAAAAAAAAGTCTGCAATTTATCTACAATTTCTGCAATATGTCTTCTTATTCGAGTTTCAATCTGAATTTCAATCAAAACCAAGTCTAATCTTCACCAGAACCCCTTAAAATTGATATATAAACTCCAAAACATATTCCCAATTATTTTCAACAACACCCAATCAAAATAAATAATTCTTTTTGAAAATTCAAATTTGAATTCAAAGCTTCAAAGCTTTTTAATGGCTATCAATGGTGGAATGCTGATCTCTTGTCTCTTTGAAGGTTTGTTCTTCTTCATTGAGAAAATTTGAAGCTGAAGGTAAATGTGTGTATGAATTTTGAAGATTTGACTTCAATTTTGATGAACTTTGTGGTTCTTCATTGATGAACTTCAACTGGAATAAAATAGGGAACCAACTTTAAGAAGAGTTTTTCAATTTTCTGTGAATTTAGAGGAAGAATTTGGTTTCAGAAGATGGAAAATTGTAAAAATAACGTGGGTATGAGTAAAACATGAGTAGAACTGAGGGTTAGGAGAGAGAAACATACAAATTCCTTTAATTAAAGAGTAAAAATGTATAATTAATTATACCCTTAATTAATTATGATATAGAATTGGTAATTTGATATACTAAGCGTAATTAAGTCAAACCTTAACCATTGAGGGCAATAAGATTTTCTATGTGGCATAGGAATGTAAAAATTCCATAGAATATTATCTTGCCTATTCTAAGCAACTGAAACAAGGGACTTCAAGAATAACAGGGAAAGAACAGTGTTAAAAATAGAGTGAAGCGAGGAAAAGCGACAACCCCCTTTTCGCTTAAAGCGAGAAGCGACAAGCGAAGCGCTCGCTTTTTTGAAGTGAAGCGGAATTTAAAAAATACATATATTAAAATAAATACTGCATAGACAACACATGTAACTATAAGCAAATGTTTAATACTTCAATGTAAAAACTAAAGAGTAGCATCAATTAAAGCACAAAATGAAGCATCCTATTCTTCTACAAGATTGTCAAGCGAAATGCGTCATTTGGATCACCACCGATTAGATGCGCTTTTTGACGATAGATACCCCCTTTGAAATCTTGTCACAAAAAAGATATCTAATTGTCATCTTGTTGGTCTCGCTAACTCTTGTAGAGTAAGTCCAAGTAGGGTCTTTTCTATTTTTTTTTTTGTGCCATTAAAAGAACAATACATAACATATAAGAAAAGGCAATAAAAACTAAGAAACTGTGAAAGAAGAACTGAAGGTAAAAAAAATTCGCTAGCATTTCGTTGTTGTTTGGACGTGAAACGGTGAAAGAGAAGAAGAAGAAGAAGAAGAAGAAGAAGAAGAAGAAGAAGAAGAAGAAGAAGAAGAAGAAGAAGAAGAAGAGGAGAAGAAGTCATCAGAAGAAGAGAAAATCATCACATACCTGTTGCTGGAATCTCTGCTAAAGAACCCTAGTCGCAGAGACTCTCAGATGCTCTGCTAGTTGTGTTTAATAATAGAACACTGAAACCCTTCTTTTTTAATTAAATAGGCTGGCAGCTGTTTAAAACAAAGAAGTGCTTGATTCGGTCGCTTCGCTTCGCTTGGTCGCTTCTCGCTTGTTAGTGGAAAGCGGTCGCTTTTTCCTACCTGAGTCACTTCACATGGCAGAAGCGAGGAAGGGGCCGCTTCGCTTCGCTTTAAGCAAGGAAACAACCGCTTTTTCTAACACTGGGAAAGAAGATAAGCAAATACAAGATAAAAGGGCAACCCGATGCACTAAGCATCCGCTATACGCGGAGATCACAGCAGGTCAGACCACAAGGTTCTATTATATGCGGCCTTATCCTGCAGTTCTGCAAGAGGCTATTTCCGCAGCTTGAACCCGTGACCTCCTGGTCACAAGGTACCAGGGCTAACTGTGCACTAAGCTTGATAAGCAAACACAAGATAGATAATGTGACATGGATTTCTGGAGAAAACAGTTGAATAGAACACACTGCAGCAAGCAGGTTGAAATATTACTACAAGATGGATTATCACCACTACAGAACAAGATGATAGCATAGCTGATACAACACTAAATGTCCCATTGGCGTCGCCTTATACAGCTCGATATGAGAATGCTTTTTCTACCTTGAGAGTCAAGAAAAGAAAACCAGCCACGGATAAGCAAAGGGCGGCAAACATAATCACCAGCATCGTCTGCAACGAAATGTAGGGGCCGAGAAAAAAGACTATGGCGATTGCAAAGCTCTGCCAAAGCTTAAGTTGGGCAAATGCTCCTTCCTGTTTAAAACAAAATGAATAGATATTTGATATGTGAAACAATCATCCATGGAAAAGTAGCCACAATTTTAAGCAACATAAGAGAATAATAAGCGTCTGAATAAAATTCAGAACATGATTAACATGAATCCTAAATAATGATGATGTTTATACCGCTTTATTTGGGCAAACCTTAGCCCAGGGTCTATCGGAAACAGCCTCTCTACCTTCACAAGGTAGGGGTAAGATCTGCGTACCATTACCCTCCCAAACCCCACTTGTGGGATTACATTGGGTCTTTTGTTTTTATTGTTGTTGTTGTTGTTGTTATTTGGGAAAACCTTAAATGAAATTAGGTTAACACATTATTGAAGCATGTGTTCGATGTTCACAAATTCACTTCCATTAATGAGCACTAGCCGTATGTTTCTCGATATTTAATTTTAAGGAGATTTCCATGAAACTATATTCAAGCAGATTCATAGATCAGCACAAAGAAGAAACAATCATACAGTGTTGTTATATCAAGGCAAAGGCTTCAATAGAAAACCACCCAATGTATCATACTCGGGAACTCATTTATCAACAAAATAAAAAAAAAATTATCATACTCGGGCACTATTCCAAGAGATGTCAAAATGATAGAATAAATTGGCAAGTTAGTACCAAATCATCCTTGAAGAGTATCCCGAGCAATGCACTTAGCTGTGTATTTAGGACTCCGTCACCTATGCCCCATAAGGCTGCAACGACAAGCGGATATAGTATGCCGAGAACTCCACCAGTCACACTACAATAGAGGAGAAACAATAGGATTTTACGTACCAAAATCAACTTCTTCCAAAAAGTAGCAAGGGAACATTACACGAAGCGAACCTGTGACTCAGTAGAATCCATGCCAATACAGCAGCCTGAACTAAAGCTCCACCCGAGACAATTATCGAGATAGATGAGAGACCAAAGGTAAAATGCCCAGCCACTAGAGAACACTGAAACAATGTCCATCCAATGATAGTATATATGTCATTACAATGGATCAGGTCCTTTTTTTCCTTGTCTAATGTTTAAAATTTCTCTTTCACATAAACATGAATAAATTTTGTTCCAGACACAGTAAGAAAATTCAAGTAATAAGCGAACATTGCAAATTCAGCATTTGTCAGTCTACAATGAAAATTTTATGGATGATCGGTTACTTAGGTTAGTGCTCATTCGAACTGCCAATACACTTCTATCCAATGAGATTACAATTACTCTCTCGGATCACAATATATATATATATATATATACACACACTACAGACCTGTGACTCTATATATATATAGTCACAGGTATGTTTTTATTTATATTATTACTACAACTACTTTAGCATTCAATTAAGATATTTCCTATTGCAGATCTTCAATTTTAAAAATAAAATGAAGCAAAAAAAGAAAAGACAAATTTATAAATAAAAGGCTCACCAACAGACTAGGGACGCAACTAAAGAGAATCTGAAAAGGACAAATTTACAGCTCTAATTGCTTCGTAAGACTAAAGAACACACCACAACAGCAGAAAATTGAATTAGTTTGCTCAAAGAACACAGTCAAACAACACTCGGTTCAAGTGAACCTGTGACTAAAGATTGAATTAGTACGTTAGTGCATTTGCATACTTACCATTGCATCAAAAACCCCATAAACAGCCATTGCACCACCAACGCCACTCTCACCCATTGTAGGTACAACAATGTACTTTGTGAATTCAGCCCTGAAACACGTTGTCAATTAAAATAATGGAACAGCATAAGATGCTGCAAATTCTACTCCAATGATCTATAAGAAGTATTCTTTACCATACGAATGCTTGCTGTAAGCCTGAATACGCAATAAGAGGGATGACCAAGACCATTCTTATGTCTTGTAAAAGGGTGATGATAGACTTGAACAAAGTTACCACAGAAGAAAAGAAACTAGCAGACGAGTCTTGTAGTCCTGTCTCATCTTTACCAGTTCTCTTATTTAAGAAGCACATAAGAACGGCACCTAGAGTTATGGTACCAACAAAAACTAAGAAAAGTGCCATTGTGCCACTAGTGCTTCCTCCCTGTAGCAACGCAAAATTAACAAATCTAATGAAAAACAAACAAAGATCATCAGCAGTTGAGCAATTCATCTGAGTAGAATCTTACCTCTCCGTCTCTCATCAAAGCAAGAGTGATAAGATTTCCTACAAACTGCAAATCAAGAGAAAAAGTTGTCGCGTGCATGGAAATATCATGTGAGTAGAAAATACATCAAGAAAATTTATTTGCAAAGCTCGTATAAATACCTGATGACTTGCAAACATTCCCCAGAATTCACCGTTGAATTTACCAATTATAACTGCTTCATTTAACGTATGATCATTTGCATGACTGCGCGCTGTGGAAGTAAGATATGTCCCCTAAACACAAAGAAGAAGATTAAGGCTATGCTAAAGCCAAAAACAAAATCCAACTCCTAAAAGGAAGTCATACCTGCCCAACCCATATTATAGAAGCAGCAAAACCCAGGTACAAAGAAGCTGGGACCATTGTATACCTACAAGATCGCTTAATCAACTGCTGACAATTGAAATTCATGAACGTCTTAAACAAACTACAGGTATCAAGAAAAAAATTGCAAAACCTTACAATGTGTTAGCATTAGAAAAAAAGAAAGCAAACTCGACAGAAAATAGGGTAGAATAAAAAGGAAAGGGAGAAGAAAATCGCAAAAATGTGTAAATGGACTAAAGTTAACATCTAGTGTAAGCAAGTAGTGGCTCAATGCCATCTCTAGTGTAGACCCACTGTTATGGAGAATTCTTTTGTATCTGCTACTACTGTTCTCACGCTACTGACGGCTCCTTCACACACGTCATTTATGATATTTATATATTAATATGAATTCATTTCTTCTCCATCACCTATGAAAGGACCTTTTGTGGTACTTTATCATATGCTTTATCTAGGCCAATAAACTCATGTGCAGATCTTCTTCCTTTCGTGATAGCTTTGGATCAATCTTCCAAACAAGAATATAGCCTCTGTTGTAGATCTATAGGGCACAAATCCAAACTGGTTCTCGGTCACTCTTGTTGTATTCCTAAGTCTGTGCTCTATCACTCTTTCCAAAGTTATATCGTATGACTCATGTGTTTAATGCCAAGATAGTTCGCACAACTTTGAAGATCTCCTTTGGTCTTACAAATTAGGATCGGGTACTCTTTGTCCACTCGCCTGGCACCCTACCACTACTCAGTTTAACATTGAATAGCTTGGTGAGGCATTCTATGCCAACCTCTCCAAGACACTTCTAAACCTCTATAGGGACACTATTGATCACAAGCTTTTCTAATTGATGATAGGTTATATTATGTATTTTTAATCGCGTATTACACTTTATTTACTATACTTTAATTGAGTTTGAGCTTTAATAGCTAGTGTTTTGCACTAACTGTGTGTTTTATGCCTTGCAGGAGTGATTCCGAGCTATATTTTTTTTTATTTGTACTGGGAGTCCGAGTCTCTAAGAGCCCCCTACTAATCCTGAGGGTGCACAGGCCCTCGGCAAGGAGTTTCCCGCAAGTGCACCATGCCACGGTTAATTCAGGTTTTACCCGGTCCGATAGCCCTCAGAAATTGTTTGCACCCAGTGATTTTGATTCCGAGCTATATAGATGTCATGGAATGAATTCAAGTGATTTGGAGCTTTGAAACCTGAGTAAAAGCCCAAGAAATTAAGCCGGGATCGTGTTCGAGCATCAACGGATGATAGTTAAAACGAACGAAGAATCGAGTAGGTATATTGCCCACTGTCTCGCAAAATGCACAAAACTTTTCGACC
Source organism: Nicotiana benthamiana (assembly GCA_034376525.1). Taxonomy (NCBI): domain Eukaryota; kingdom Viridiplantae; phylum Streptophyta; class Magnoliopsida; order Solanales; family Solanaceae; genus Nicotiana; species Nicotiana benthamiana. Next base: position 26,886,145 of record CM067327.1, on the reverse strand, counting down.
AGAACTCCATTTGGGCTCCACAATATATGGTTGGAAAGCCAACTCAAAGGGCTACAACATTAATGTTTTACGTTTTTTCAAATGAATAGGGTGAAAAGTCCGCGCGCATGAGGCAGAAAGTGTGAAAAGTGCGCGGCCAATGCGGGGCCGCGCACGTCTTGTCTGTGAAAAGTGTCATTTTTGGCTTAGGAGAAGGCCTTATTGTTTGGGCCCGACCCTACTTGGTATATATATATATATATGAAAAAACGGTATATCGAGGACTTTTGACACACTTTGGGCCTAAGGAGGAAAGAATACGCGAGAAGCAAGGAGGAAGATTCAACCACGAGTTTTTCCCTTCTTCTTTCTACTTTTCGTTATTGGTTATGACTTTTAGTATTGTAATTTTTACATACTATTATGAGTAACTAATTTATTATTTAGAGTTTTGATTGAACCTCTTGGAAGATGAATTCATGTTATATTTTAATACAATTTAACCTTTGGATTTATCTACTTATTCAACTACGTGCTTATTTCAGTTGATTGAATGGTCATCGATTGACTATACCTATTTACTATGTGTTGCTTGAGAAAGAATAATATTTAGGTGGTTGTTGAATAACGTCACTCCTAACGTATGTGAGAAATCAGTACATCGGGTTTAAAGATAGGTTTAGAAATAATAAAACCTTGACGCGGTCATAATGAGCGGTTAGATAAAGCCAACTAGCATAGTTTAAGAGAATATATTTAGTAAATTGTTGTAGTTGCTCGAGAGAGAATTACGGCACCTAAAGTGCTCACGATCAGTAAAGAATACATAGGGGAAATTGTAGGGAACATCGCGGGAAGGATTCCAACATTTGGGAAAATCATAACTCTAGACCTCCTCCAACCCTTAGTATCTTCAGTTGTTAATTTACTACTTTAGTTTCTTAGTTAATTAGTTAGATATAAGAATCTTAATCTTTATAACTTAGAAATTTATTCGGGCTTGTCTTCTTAGCGAAACCTTAATTCTCTGTGGGATTCGACTCCGGACTCTTAAACCGGATTATATTTGCAGCGACCGATTATCTTTTTTAGGACTAGAGTTGGGCGTGATCAAATTTTGGCGCTGTTACCGGGGAACTAATGGTGTAATACTCACATTTTTCATGGCATTCTCTACCTATGACAGCCTAATCCACAAGTGTAGCTAAAGTTTCTATCATACTCGGACGTATGGAGGTCAAAAATGATATATGAATAGGCCTCAAAATAGCATGGTGAAGTAGAACATTCAGGTTTTTTTACACTATAGTGCATTATTACTAGTTTACTACTATCAAGTAGTGATTTTTAATGTTTATGGCTTGCTTTCAAAAAACAAGCATCCACAATAGCAGACAGTTTGGTCATTTCTTCCTTCTTCAAGAGTCTGACTCTATGTTTTCATAGATTGCAATTTGTCTATCTGGCATAAACTAAGAGAGGAGACTTTTAATTTGAATAAGAGATAGTCCTTCCTTCCATTGATGGCATGTCGTCCCTGATAATGCAGTTACTTATTCAACAAACACCAAAAGGAGGACTATAACATAGAATTGGCTGGCTTCTAACTGAAAGCAAGCATATAATTCTTGTCGGCAAGTCAGCTGGCTACTAATGCCTCCTTAACTGTTTAAATCCCATTTTGAGAATTTATTACAATGCTTGCTCTAATCATTCTAAGCACAACTGTTCAAACCTAGATTATTCCGACAAGAAATTAGCAAAAGGCCAAATACAATAAACTTCTTCATGGCTAATGGCACATCCGCACAACGAGAAATATGAAGCCTAATAGACCTCTATAATTAGTCCAATAGAGTACAAGATTCATGTTTTTACTCACATTAAGGATTCACAAGTGCGCAAATATTGCAAAAAAACACAAATCAAAAACTAAAACACCTACAATCACAACTCGCTTTATAAAACGAGTTAAATTGGATTTGCACTACACGATCACTGCCAGCTCAATAGCCTAATCATCCCTTATTGGTTAAATTTTTAATTTTACAACAACAATCCAGTAAAATCCCATCAGTGGGGGTCTGGAAAGGATAGAGTGTATGCAGACCTTAGTCCTACCCAGAGGGCTAGAGAGGTTGTTTCCAGGACGCCCTTGGCTCAGAGATAAACATTTATTTTTTAAAAAGCAAAATGCAATAGACATAAAGAAAACATACCAATTGGGCATCAAATTGGCAGCTACAAACAACCAATAGCCAGTACTACCAAGGATCAAAGCATTCTTTGATCCAAGCTTCCTAACCACCAATGAAGCAAATATTGAACAGAACATAAATGACAAATACAATATCCCCAGTGAAGTTGTCCCTAAATTTCCTTCCTGAAACACACAAAAAAAAAACTCAAACTCAATTTTACTTCAACTTCTAAAATCATGCAAATTCAATCCAAAATCAACATTTTCACACTAAATAACCCCAGAAAATTCATAACAAAGACAATACTCAAAAATCATACCGTATTAATAGTGCTTTCAAGATTCTGAGCAGCCCCATAAGCCAAGAAAATCAATAAAAAGGCACAGCTTAGAATATGAACATCTCTTTCATGATTCACAATTGGGTTTTGATTTTTGGGATTTTCAACTACAAGGGGTGCTTCCTCATCAGTAGCCATAGAGAAAAAGAGTATAAAGATTGAATTTTTCTAATTTTGAACAAATACCCACAAATGAATTTATGCACACAAGTGTATATATAGCGTTTTAAAAGTCAAAAGAGTGAGAAAATTGAGTCATATAATTTGCCGGCAAAGCGGTATGAAGAAAAGAACATATAGAAAGAGCTTAAGCTCCTCAAATATGACAATCAGAAAGCTTCAGCGCCCATGGTGGGCAAGAGAAAGACAAAGAAAAATAGTGATAATTTTCTTGTTTTGCAATAATTAATGATTAATGTTTGTTGAGATATTTTTTTTTCCCATTTTGAATATGGACCAATCAAGATTCTTTCTTTTTACAAGGTAAGAGACAAAAGGTTGAGATTATTAAAGTAGCAACTTTTGGTAATACAAAAGAAGTATTTATGACTCATGATTCAAGATTCAACCCAAGTGAAGATTCTTGGACTTGTATTAACCAGTATCCATCTTATAAGCCATCCCTACTTATTTAGGCCTCGTCTGTTTCCACTTAATGAGGGTTTGGATCCGAATGAATCAGATATTAGCCCATTAAGAATGTATTTGGTATAACTGAATAATATTTTTCATAAAAAATTTTATCAAAAAAATATTTTTTGAAAATAAATAATAATTTTAATTATTTTTTCGATATTTGGTAAAGACAATAAATATTTTTATTCAAAATCTGTAATTGCGCCTTTGATTTAAAAATTTATACATTTTAAAATATGTGCCTTTGAAATTCTTAAATAGAAAATGAACATAGATTACTTATCAAGCGTTAAGAATATAATTCTATTTAGAGTTAATGTCTACTTGTAGAGAAAGTTTTACTTTGAGGCTAAGTCATTTTTCTTCCTATAAATATAGGGGTCTTACCCCATTGTAAATCACCCAAAAATTCAATAAGAATTTTTTCTCTCTCTTTCTCTGCAATATTGTTCTTCTTCTTTTATTATTTCATAACATGTTATCAGCACGAGACTCTACCGTCTCAAGAAGCTCTTTGAGAAGATTAAGGAGAAATTCGCCCACACGAATTTCGCTAATTCCAGCCATTAATCGGGTCACACAGCAGAAGACTGTGGAACTGGAGAATGATCTCGTGGACGGATTCGTTCTTGCTTGGAGGCTTCTCGCGATCGCGGTCACGCTTCAAGAGATAAATATCGATTTTATGTTCGATTAAAATCTATAATAATATGTTGTCTATATTACATACAAGTGATCCTGACTATTTGTTTCCGCTGTTCATACCTGCTTCCCATCATGAATGAATATCTATTCTTTTTCATTTGACCAATAAATAACCTTTTTAGATTACGTATTTTGTTCCCCTAATTTCAAGAAATTAACGAACAATAACCTTACATGAGAGATGTGAAATCAAATATACATAGACTGTCTAAAAGAGTTAAAATAATCAAAGTTCATTCAGTAGTACAAGAGTAGATAACGGACAACGATATATTTTTCACCTCTTACAAGTTATGTTTTATAATTTTATTTTATATAACTTTTAAATATTTATATACTTTGATAATATCATTTATTTGTTGTTATATATTTTTTGTCAATCAAAATTTATTTGGAGATGAGAGAAGCTTTTTATTTAGCTACATCGCAAGATTTATTATAAGATAGCCCTAAATAGAAAAAATGGAATATCAATTAAACATGGTAGAGAAAACTAAAGCTAATAGGGTTTTCTTGGTTTAGAATTAAGAATTTAAGATTGTTTATTACCGCATTCTTTACGGTTTTCTTTGTTTTGATACTTTAGGCATGGCTTTCCTTTAGGACTTAAGAATTCTTTATTATCAATATTACCTAGGTTTACAGTGTGTCTCTTATTTTGTGTTTTTCCTTTGTTTAGGTTTATAGAAGGGTTTGCTTTGGTGTATTTCACCATAGCAGTATTTTTCACTTTTCTAATTTATTCTACAATATTTATTTGTTGTATTACTTTACACAGTAGAGTAAGTATTCCTTTAATAATTCTTTGTTTCTGTTCCTTTGTTTCAGTTTAAACAACCATTGAAACATGGAATAACAGTACCGAATATGGATATCTCACAAAATAAACTTGGATCAAAATTCAACTGTAAAAATATTTGTTTAATTGATTCATGTACCACACATACAATATTCAAAGAGAAGAAATATTTCTCTCATTTAAGTATGTGTAAGGCAGATGTTACTACAATTTCTGGTAGTAGGAAATTAATTGAAGGCTCTGGAAGAGCTATCATAGAGAATGCAATGTTCTCCTCCAAGTCCAAGAGAAACTTGTTGAGTTTTAAAGATATCCGTCAAAATGGATATCATATTGAGACACTAGATGAGAATAATCTTGAATATCTCATTATTATAAAGAATGTCTCTGGCCAAAAGAGAGTTATTGAGAAGTTCCCATCTATATCTTGTGACCTGTATTGGATAAGAATTAGTGCAATTGAGGCACATTCTACCGTAAACCAAAAGGTTACTGATTCCAATACTTTCGTACTTTGGCATGATCGATTGGGACATCCTGGATCAATTATGATGAGACGGATTATAGAAAACTCAAATGGGCATCCATTAAAGAATTTAAAGATTCTTTTAAATAATGAATTTTCTTGCATTTGTTGTTATCAATGCAAGTTAATTATTAGACCATCACCAACAAAGGTTGGAATTGAGTCCCCTGCGTTTTTTGAACGTATACAAGGGGATATTTGTGGACCTATTCACCCACCTAGTGGGTCGTTTAGATATTTCATGGTCTTAATAGACGTATCTTCTTGATGGTCCCATGTGTGTCTATTGTTATCTCACAACCTCGCATTTGCAAAATTAATGGCACAAATAATTCGATTACCGGCACAATTTCCCGATAATCCAATCAAGTCTGTTAGACTAGATAATGCTGCTGAGTTTTCATCCCAAGCATTTAATGATTATTTCTTATCAATTGCGATAAAAGTGGAACATCTTGTAGCTCATGTTCACACTCAAAATGGTCTTGCAGAGTCATTAATTAAACGGCTGCAGTTGATAGCAAGACCGTTACTCATGAAAACGAGCCTGCCCACTTCTGTTTGGGGTTACACCATTTTGCATGCAGCAATGCTAGTTCGTCTCAGGCTGACAAAATTATCATAAATATTCCCCGTTGCAATTAGTTTTGGGTCGTGAACCTAATATATCTCATTTAAGAATTTTTCGATGCGCAGTATATGTGCCTGTAGCACCACCATATCGCACCCAAATGGGTCCGCAAAGAAGGTTAGGAATATATGTTAGGTTTGAATCGCCCTCCATTATTCGCTACCTCGAAACATTGACAGGAAATTTGTTCACTATATGATTTGCAGACTGTCGATTCGATGAGACACTTTTTCAAAAAATTAGGGGGAGAAGTTGGTGAAATTAAAACGGAAAATTTTGTGGAAAAATTCATCATTATCTCATCTTGATCCACGTGCCTCTATTTGTGAAAAAGATGTGCAAAATATTATCCATTTGCAGATAAATAGCAAATCAAATGCAAACGCATTTACGAATCCTCTTATATTGCTTGTTCTCATTAATTAAGTGACCAACTAAAATTGGGATTGAATCCCATGAATGCTGAAAATATCAAAGGTATATAGGCTCATTCACCTGCCATATATACCACATAAGATACATCTATGAGATGGTTACATGTGCGATTATTATTAACCCGCAACATGGTCGGTGTTTGCGAGGTAACTTGCTCAGTAGTTTAATTTCGAGCATAATTTCCAGATTTTCTATTCAAGAAGTTCATGTTGATAAGTTGGTTTACATCATAGTTGGTTTAGCAAAATAATTTATTGAGTGCCTCCACTTAATAGCTAAATTGTTTCTTATGAGAACAAAGTTATATATATCAGTTTGATATACGTTATATACGAGAGTATATTATATTCTCCCCTCACAAGTGGCTCAGGATCAGGAACCAAATAATTCTATCTCAATATTATCGATGTGCGGTGTATATTTTGATTAACACCACAAAACACAAATATGGGTTCTCAAAGTTGAGGAAACAAGTTAGTTTTTCTAACATGAGGGGGAGACATGATAAACAGTTGAGAAAGCATATAGACAAATCAGTTTCAAATAGAACTTCTTGATAAAGAAAATGAGCAAATGATCAAAGTGATCATAATAGAGGAGGCAAGTGATCTAGAAGATCACATGACATAACACTTCATAAAATCTCATGAGAGATTCAGGTACCTGAATATATGAATGAAGAGATCTATATGTTATGTCTTTATGAAAATTTATTGAATGTTCGTCGACGACATCTATGATAGCGCTAAATATCGACGAGGATTTTAAGTTTGTTGAATACAGACAAAAATATTGGCCAAATAGAAGAGATGCAATTCGAATAGAATTGGTTTTATATGAAAGATATATAATTTTGTCTATGTTGTTCAAACACTTGAAAGTAAAAAGTCAATGGTATGCGCAATCAGTTTTCGATATCTTATTTGTCTAGCATGACATGAAAACTTGATATGCATCTAAAGTCTATTATATGGCTTATATGACAATCCATGAAGGATTTAAGTTGGTTGAAGCATCTACAATTCTTGATCTTGAGGTACCACTTCCTCAATGCAATTTATGCTCAAATGTATCTTGCTATAACTATAAGCATCATAATGTGATAGCGATGATACCTTTATGGAGATATTGAAGAGTCATTCCACGATATTTGTGAAGAAGTTATATATCTATCACGAGTGATGATTTCAAGGTGCAAATATTCATTATAGATAATATGACTGATTTATTTATCAAATCTCTACCAACGATCTCTTGAAGATGGTGCACAAGATTGGAATGCGAAGGCTCAAGGATGTGAATTGATGCTCTCTTAAAGGCGAGTTAATGCGCGTTGCACTTTTTTTCCCTTACAAGGTTTTGTCCCACTGGGTTTTCCTTGCAAGGTTTTTAACGAGGCAACCGATAGGAGCATTTCTAAACATGTGTACTCTTTTTTCTTTTCTAGAATTTTTTCTCCACTGGATTTTATTTTAGTTAAGGTTTTAACGAGACACATTATTTATTGAGTAGACATTCAAGGGGGAGTGTTAAGAATAAAATTCTATTTAGAGTGAATGTCTACTTGTAGAGAGTTTTACTTTGAGGCTAAGACATTTTTCTTCCTATAAATAGAGAGGTCTTACCCTATTGTAAATCATCGCAAAATTCAATAAGAATTTTCTCTCTCTGCAATATTGTTCTTCTTTTATTGTTTCATAACAACAAGAAGTATTTTGAAAAGTAGTATTGCACAAATTCGTCTGTTACTATCTAAACAATTTAAAAGGCTTAACTTCTACGAGAAGCCATAACAATAACAACAAGAACAAGAAGAAGAAGAAGAACAACAACAACAACAACAACAACAACAACAATAATAATAATAATAATAATAATAATAATAATAATAATAATAATAATAATAATAATAATAATAATAATAAATAAATAAATAAATAAAAAATTGGGACTTCAATATGACTACCCGAGTGGAAAATCAAGGAAAAGATTTATCATAAAATTTTCCGTAATTATATTTGACAGTATAAATATTTTTTCTGTTCGTCAAATTCAAATTTTAGACAATTTTTATATTCCTTATTTTTTATTTTTGGGCTCAAACCTTTGAAATTTCATTTTCTCAAATAACCATCTTCCCAGAATTTGATTTTCGCTCTTTCTATTTATTTTATTATTACCTTAGAAAGAAATAGAACCCTGGCAAAAAATTGCACTTTGTGCTTTAGGAACAAGGAGAGCAAAAGCTTGCAGGTTGTTCTAGAATCTTCCATGGAGGAACCAGCGAAAGGGACGGTGACGTCACTGTCGTCATTGTTTCCGGTGGAAGAAGCCCAGAAAGCATCGAAGCGCGTGCAGGACACGATTGCCGACCGCCAGAAACAGTTGGACCTGCTCAGAGATTTCGCCGTTGACAATAGTAACCTTATCAACCTTGTTCAGCGTCTCCCTGATCAGCTTCACCACGATATCATGGTAAATTTTCATACCTTTTTTTTCCCTTTAATGTCGATAGCGTTTATGAAATTTACATTATTAGGTACTTATATATACAGATAGTATTCACATTTTTCACTCAATTAGGTTCCTTTAACTTGTATACACTACAGTGTTAAAGAATTTTACTTTTGCATGTTGTAAGAGGTAATCTGTCTTATTTTCATTATGAAGGGCTTTTTAACATTGGTGTATATAAGTTAAACACTTCTATTTATGATTAGTGTAACTGTTTACTTACAAATTTTCAGGTCCCGTTTGGAAAAGCAGCATTTTTTCCTGGTCGTTTGGTTCACACCAATGAATTTTTGGTAATTTCTTCAATAATTTGATGTTTGTCGGGGCTTTTAGCCTTTTCTTGTCTCAGTCAGCACAATTAATAGAATTAAGAGAAATAAATCATATTTGCCCATGCACTATTTGAAATTGCTCAATTTTTTTTTACCTTTCAGTTCACTTTTGGTCCATTCATACCCTGCCACTAGGAAAGAGTCTTGTATCTGATCTTGAATTCTAATGGAGCTCCGACATGACAGTTAATTACAAATTGTAGTAAAAAATAGAAGGGTAAATTTGGACTATTTTCTCAAAGTATTTTGAGTCGTGGAGTCTGCCTATTTCACGTTGGTGCTCCGTTAGGGGTGAAAGGCATATACGAACTTTGGGCATATGAATGACCAAAAGTGAAACGGGGGCTAAGATGGAATAATTTTGAATTGAATAGGCCAAATTGACTTTTTGTATTGAGATTAGAGTTTCTAGCTATACGAGCTTCACGAAGCATAGTTGAAGGACTGCAGTAGGTTGGCCGCAGCATAACTAGTTTAGTTGGATATATGAATGGACCTGAATAAATAGTTAGCTATGTGATGAATAATCTCCCCAAGAGGGGTTGTTTTGGAGGGAAACATGCCAAGAGGGGTTGCTCTGATGGTAAGTAACCCCCACTTCCAACCGAGAGGTTGTGAGTTCGAGTCTCCCCAAGAGCAAGGTGGGAAGTTCTTGGAGGGAAGGATGTCGGGGTCTATTTGGAAATAACCTCTCTAGGTAAGGTCTGCGTACACACAACCCTTCCCAGACCCCACTAAGTGGGATTATACTGGGTTGTTGTTGTTGTATGTGATGAATAATCTGAACAGACCAGGATAGAGCATTCGTTTAGTTGATGACAACTAATTTGAGATTCAGATCTAGTTGATCGATATTGAATTAGAGCTTCAGGACTTATCTTTTGAATTATGCATGAGTTTATGACAATTACCGCAGAAAACAAAGACAAAGTTTATGACAATTACCGCAGAAAACAAAGACAAACTGTTGGCACCTTTTTATTTTGAGGAGAACAAAGGTTGTTAAAGATAGTTGAATGACAAAGATTTGAGTTAGCATGCTTTATCTCACTTTAGATTAGCTTATCTGTTTTTTGTTTGGAATTCAATGAGACATATAGTTCGCATTTCTCCTTTCTTGATTTAAAATGTTCCTGTGAATACCCTTCATCTATTACAAGCTATTTCTTGTTATCGAATTCCCTGGTAGCTAAACTGCATTTGGATTGCAATCACTTCCAACCGAGAGGTTGTGAGTTCGAGTCTCCCCAAGAGCAAGGTGGGAAGTTCTTGGAGGGAAGGATGCGGGGGGTCTATTTGGAAACAGCCTCTCTACCCCAGGGTAGGGGTAAGGTCTGCGTACACACTACCTTCCCCATACCCCACTAACTGGGATTATACTGGGTTGTTGTTGTTGTTGAATGGGGTTGTTTACTTTACAACTGTCCATTTTGATAATTTGCGACTTTTTTGGCATACTTGCAGGTTCTCTTGGGAGAGGGTTATTACGCTGAAAGGACATCCAAGCAAACGACTGAGATACTGAAAAGAAGAGGGAAGGATTTGGAGTTCCAAGTGGAATCTGTAAAGGCTGTGATACAAGACCTTAAGGCCGAGGCTTCATTTTTTGATGCTACTGCTTCTGAGGCTGCGGTATGCCTGTTTGTTCTGTCATTGGATGTTTTATATTGAAAAGTTTAAGTTAGCAATACATGATAATAAAACCACAGTGCTTATTAGCTGCAGTGAAACTCGTTTTTGACGGTAACATGAGATAACATGAATGAGTTCAACTTGAGTGGGACTGATGCTTTAATCATTAGGAATTGCTTAGTAGGGTCCTTAAAGTTTTCAAAAGATTGCTGTTCATTGACTGGCAGTGGAAATTTTCAACCATCCTTAGTTTAATATGGATGGTTGTGAGTTCGAGTCTCCCAAGAGCAAGGTGGGAAGTTCTTGGAGGGAAAGATGCTTGGAGTCTATTTGGAAACAGCCTCTCTACCCAAGGGTAGGGGTAAGGTCTGCGTACACACTACCCTCCCCAGACCCCACTAAGTGGGATTATACTGGGTTGTTGTTGTTGTTGACGCTTACCTGGCTAGTGTGTGAATTAAGTGATAGCCATTAGCCATTTTTATTTGTGCGTATTGAAATGCATTTGCATGTGAGTACCACATATGTATTAGCGGGCAATTTTCATATTTTGCTTGGCGGTAAAAACTTGCTTATTTAATCCTTTTTCAGATAGTGATTGCTTATATGTACAATTTATGAATTCGATGGATTGAATCGACCTTTGACAGGAGGGCCTTGTAGAGATCAGAGAGGACTATGCTGAGGAAACTTCTCCTGAAGGGTCATCCACAGTGGGCATGTTTCCACCTCTTACTATTTCTAGGCTACATAGAAATAATATAGTCATATTCCAGTTTCTGTTTGAAATATTGACAAAAATTTGTACTGATTGATTTTCCAGGCATCCAGAAACCTGAGCTTCCAATTTCTTCTGAAGGAGACAATGCTGAACTTGCAGTTGAAGATGAGGAATATGCTCGCATTCTATCCCGGATTGCCGAACTTGAGAAGGAAGAAGAAGAAGCTGAAAATGACGAACTTGAGAAGGAAGAAGAAGAGGCTGAAAATGACGAGCTTGAGAAGGAAGAAGAAGAAGAAGAAGCTAAAATTGACAACAACTTCAATGAAGAAGAGCTGGGTAAATCCGGATCAGATGTCGGCACAGGTCAACACATCCGGGACCGAGAGATAAATGATTCCGGGGTAGGTTGCTGGTCATTGACTTTAGATGCAAAGATTGAATTATGGAATGGTTCAATGTATAATTTCATTGTTGTTGCTAAATTCCATTTGGTATTACTATCTAGGTTCATGGTTCTAGTAATCTCAAGGAAAGAGCAGCATCTTCAAGAAATCACTCCATTGAAGGTTTTCCTGAGCAGTTGCACGTAAGAACCCGTCCTTTGGAACATATGTTCCGGAAATAAATAAGGCAAAATATCTTAAACCACCCCTAAACTTGGCTCAGATTATAAATATCCTCCTCGAACTATGCCCGGTCTTAATTGCCCCCCTCAACTTGGCTTTTTAAGGGTCATTACCCCCCTAGACGCTGATGTGGCAAAAAGTGTAGGTGCACTCACTTGCCACGTGGATTTTTTTGTCTATGTGGCAGTTTATTTGAAAAATAATTTTTTTAAACCTTTTTAAGAATATTACTTTTTAGATAAATTTTTTCAAATACAATTTATAATAAAACTTAGATAGAACTACATTATTTAGGCTAAATATTTTTATTTGGTAAAAAATAATAAAGTTTTAGTTAATCTTTTTTTGAATTTGACCTGAAAATAAAGATATATACGATTGAAATAAATAGTCAAGACATTTAAAAAGTTATAAAAAATACATAGTTTGATTAAATACTTTGGCTATAATTTTTTATATAGCTCTTAATTACAATGAATTTTTTTAATATAGATTTTACCTAAAAAAGTAAAAAATACACAGTTGAAATAAATAATTTTTTTATCAAAAGAAGAAACAAAAAGAGTGTACAATTGTAAGGCATTACAAGTGCAATTGTACACTTTTTTATATATCTTCTTTTGATGCAATGACTATTTATTTCAACTACATATCTTTTATAACTTTTTAGATGCCTTGAATATTTATTTTAATTATATAAATCTTTATTTTCAGGTTAAATTCAAAAAATAATTAATTAGAACTTTATTAGTTTTAGTCAAATAAAATTATTTAGCCTAAATAATGTAGTCATATTCAAGTTTTATTCGAAAAATTTATCTAAAAAAGTAATATTCTTAAAAAGGTAAAAAATATTTATTTTTCAAAAAAATGCCACATAGACAGAAAAATCCATGTGGCAGGCGATGCACCCACACTTTTTGCCACATCAGCATCTAGGAGGGTAATGGCCATCAAAAGGCCAAGTTGATGGGGGTAATTAAGACCGGGCATAGTTCGAGGAAGATACTAATAATTTAAGCCAAGTTTAGGGTGGTTTAAGGTATTTACCCAATAAATAATTGCCAATTAACTGTTTTTGTTAATAGGGCTTCCCTGCTCCAAGTAATTCCCTACATTGTTTGAATCATTTTTTTCTTTTAACTTAATCCATGCGAAAATTTTAAATGCAGGTTGAAAGTTCAAAACCAGTAACGAAAGGTAAGCCCTTTCCCAAGATTTTTTTTATTAAACTATCTATATTCATATGCCTGCTTCCTGCTGGATTTTGAAAATTTACTTGGATAGGTTGATAGAAATATGCAGGTGACGATCTCTTCATTTTGATGCTTGGTTGTAAACAACTTGGTAAACTGAGTTTCTTTATGTTTACGTTAAAGAATCTTTCTGGAAATTTGTCATAGTAAATGATAAAATCTTCCAAACTAACAAGCTTTCTGAATATAGTATTAACATTGCCCGTCAACTACACTCTGCTAATGAGGCCCTTAATGTTGGTGCTTTGTCTGTGTTCTCTAGTGATATCCTATACAATATTTAAGGTGAATAACATTCTTTGAGAGATGAAACCAAAAGAAAGTGTGATTTATTCTCTGTGTTTCATGTCCCATTTATAGTTATTGATAAGTATTATTTTCATTAAGTATTTAAAATAAATCCGAGGAGGCTTGAAGCTAGCCTTATTGCCTGCCCTGAATCAATAAAGTTCTTTTGTTATTTTCTTGATTTCAGGACTCTTCGTCTTTTGTTTATCTTTGTGGAATTGGTTTCTAATGAAGCACGTTGAAGATTTCTACTTGACCTTCTTTCTGTTGCCGGCAAATGCATTTTGGTCTTTTTAGATCTCCATATTATAGTTGAACAGAAAATATACGTTAATCATGTCCATATCTTATTCAGTGAATTTGCCTATATTCGCATTTTTCATTTCATCTTCAAATGCTTTTATGCATTAATCAGGTGAATACTTAGCTGGGACCCTCGCTTATGACAAATCCACTTTAACTGAGAGTGCTCCGAAACAGAACCGAATGAAGGAGGATACTAATGTTCCCATTATAGCTGAAAATAAGGTTCGAATCTGTCCATTTAGTTCACTCTTATACACCTCTTCTGTTTTTATCTTCTTTTTTTTCCGGGAGTTGGGAGACAAAGAATGGGTCAACCACATTAAATGATGACAATAGCATTTCTGTTTTATGTTATTCCTTAAATTGCAAATGACGTCTTGGTTTGTTCATGTTGTCTGTTAGTGCCCTTGCTGTGCTCAGTGTTCCGCTATGATGCATATCTGTTTGTGTATTCATGTCGTATGCAAAAATACTGTGGTCGTTGAGCACATATTCTTTGTTGTGGCAGTTGGAGGAAAGTAAAATGGACCTGCACTTTTCATTTGATTGCTTTTGTCAAAAAAATGTCATTATCGCATGGCACTATGTCATTTTGCATGAGAATCTTTGCATTATTTACATTTGTATGCATGTTTTGCCTTGTATTCGACTTAGAGGAATATGATTTAAATGCTTTGCCTGTATGCCTTTTCCTGTACCTCCTAACCAGAAGTAAGCTACATTCCCACACAATTATTACTGTTACTCAATATTAGCCGATAATACCACTGTGCAGGCTTTTACAGGAAGTATTGTTGAACGCGCTGGTGCCTTTGATATCAAGCCAAGCGAGCAGACCGTTGGTCGTAGTTCAAAGCCAGTATCAAGGTTCAAAATGCAGAGGAGATAGTTGGTGTTCGTAGCACATGAAAGTCTAGTGTGTAGTGATCTTCAGTGCTTTGTCTCGTAGATGAAAAAAGATGTCTATTTTGGACATTCTCTTGTCGGAAAATGCCGATGCTGTATTTTTGCAAGTTCAAAATTTTCAACCTTGAACTTAACTACATCAGTAGAAATGGGTAGTTTTACGCACCATCATGGAAGATACTTTAGACCATGATATTAAGGGATCCTGGTTCTCCATCGTTATACCTCTCCATTTCCTCAACGTTTTTGTTGCCAAGGTGGGTCGCTCTGATGGTAAACATCCTTTACTGCCAACCAAGAGGTTGTGACTTGTGAGTTCAAGTCATCCCAAGAGCAAAGTTGAGAGTTCTTTGTGGGAAAAATGCAAAGTATCTATTGGAAACAACCTTTCTGCCATAGGGTAGGGTAAGATCTTCGTACGTACTACCTTCCCAAACACCACTTGTAGGAGTATACTGGCTTGTTGTTATTATTATTGTTTTTGTTGCCGTTGGGATTTGAATCTTATGTGCTCATTTCATCAACCATTAGATACACTCTTAATTTAACCGTGTTAAAGAGGATAGATTTGGGGAATGTGTTCTCTTACTTTGATTTTTTAAAAAATCTTTATCTCCACAAAATTTGGATTCATTAGTATCATTACTTTATTTTGTGTTTGTAACAGCCAGTGTTGTCGACCCTAGTATGGTTGAAGATATTGTGGCCTACTAGTAGTAGTACGTACCGTATTGATTACCAAAAAAATATTATCAGCAAATGATAAATGTAAGAGTTCAGGGACATCTCTAAACACCTTTTAAAATCAATCCAATAATATCCCAAATTGACTGCTTTACAATAGAACACAAGGAATTGGGAAATCACTAATACTAATAACGGAAACAAGATTGGCTAGCTTCTACGGTCAAACCTCTTAATTACAATATTGTTTGTTCCGATTTTTTTGAATATTATAGAGAAGTATTGTTATAGAGAACAATATTATAACATAACATAAAAATTGATCCAAAAGAATTTGGCTTTCATAAAGAAGTATTATTATATAAAGATATTGTTATAAAAGGGTTTGATTGAATATGAAATTACAATGTCAAAGTTTTAATCATATAAGAAACAAGATCGTAAGGTCAAAAAGAAAAAGATAATAGGGATGATCAGGAAGCTCGTCACCTAATTTGGTTGCTACTAGTATAATTATCATGTTTCTAGACAAGAAATAACCATAATTTATTGATTTTGTTGAGTTTTAAGTTAGATCGAATTCAATTTTACGTGATAATAAATTCTAATCACAGAGGCTTTCTCCAATATTTGCAAAAATTATGTGGTAGTTGAGGTTCGAACCCCTAACCTCTGAGGACAAAATCTAACACATAATCAATATGCTGGGAGATAATTTGTACATGTCAAGTGGTGTCAGTTTGTCCTAGTAATTATGTCCTCACAGCATTAATACATATATTTATTAAAGTTTTTCGGCAAAGCAGTATTGCGTGAACCGCTGCCTGAACGTGTGTATGCCCCTAATTGCACCGGAGAAGAGTTTATCCAGAGCGCACCTGATGAGTAGCAGCTACAAGTTTCCTAGTTTACAAAAAGAAAAGATGCTAGCAGAATATAAATTGCCAATGATCTGAAAGTGTTAATTATAATAATATTCCAGGTCAATAAAGGTATATATAACTTAATATTTTAAAATTTTAATTGAAATGACTGAATCTATAACGAATTATTCTTAGAACGCACCTAACCATATGGTTATTATTAGCTATAACAAAAACTAATTAAATCGCGGACAGAAATTTGTTTTTGATAGAAATGCTATATAATCAATATCCTGTTGAAACATTCTATAGTTTTTTCGAAGTGATGATAAATCTGATTACAATAACAACTCAGTATATTTTATAAGTGGGGTCTTGGGAGGGTAATATATATGTAGACCTTACTCCTACCCCGAGGAGCAGAGAGACTGTTCTCAGAAGACCCTCAGCTCAGGAAGGAAATAAGTGACAGAAACAAGTGACGATATATTAGTACTAGCAATAAACTCATAATAAATGCCATAAAATACACAACATAACATAAAATAACAAAATAACAATAATATAAGGAATATAGGAAATATGAGAAAGAGGAAAGTATACTAATATCTAGAATATAAAGCCTTGCATCAGTAGCTGATCAGTAACATCCTAAGCCTAACTCCTAAATGTCTAGTCTCACTCTAGCGCGCTATAGAAATATTCTCAATTTTCCCATAACATACAACATTAATGTTCGACCTCCACAATCCCCTGCCAAGGGTCATGTACTCATTAATCCTAAGTCGTGTCATGTCCTGCCTGATCACATCTCCCTAATACTTCTTTGGCATCCCTCTATCTCTCCTCTTGCCCACCACCACCAGTCGCTCACAACTTCTCACTGGTGCAACGCTCCTCCTCTGATGTGCCCGAACCATTTGAGTCTCGCTTCCCGCATCTTGTCCTCCATGGACGCCACGCCCATCCTCTCTCGAATATCTTCATTCCTAATCTTATCCATCCTTGTATGCCCACACATCCACCTCAACATCCTCATCTCTGCTACTTGCATCTTCTGAATTTGTGAGTTCTTAACCGGCCAACACTAGGTCTCATACAACATGGCCGGTCTAACCACTGCTCTATAAAATGTACCTTTTAGTAACGGTGACACTTTCTTGTCACACAGAACTCCCGTTGCTAACCACCACTTCATCCACCCCGCCCCAATATGGTGTGTGACATCCTCGTCGATCTCCCTCGTCCCCTAAATAACTGACCCAAGATACTTGAAACTACCCCTCTGAGTGATTACTTGGGAGTCAAGCCTCACTTCCACTCCCACGTCTGTCGGCTCGGGCCCAAATTTGCACTCAAGATATTCTGTCTTCGTCCTGCTCAACCTGAAACCTTTAGGCTCAAGGGCCTGTTTCCGAACCTCTAGCATCTCGTTGACGCGACGTCTTGTCTCGTCAATGAGGACTATATCATCAGCAAATAGCATACACCATGGCACCTCCCTTTAATATTATGGGTTATGGCATCCATCACCATAGAAAATAGGAAAGGACTGAATGCAGACCGTTGATGAAACCCCGTAACAACCGGAATCTGATTAACTTATCAAAATTAATTTCTATAAGCTGTTTTTTTGTTGTTGTAATAGTAGCACGATATTTTTTATTTGATTTAATGGGCTAGAAAATCTATTGAAACTAATAAATTGTTAGGCATTTTTAAAGGGGGAAATTAAAAAATAGCCAGATTTACAAGTGGTCGTTCAAAAATAGCTCAATTTCAAAAGTAATTAAAATTTAACCATTTTTTATGCAAAGATAAATTTGAGCAAAAATACTATTCAAAATCCGAAAAATACTACAGTATATTATGCTAGTGTTCCAGCATAATCATACTTGAACTCCAACATATTATACTGGAGTTCCAAGATAAGTATGTTGGAACTCTAGCATAATTTGATGGAGTTCCAACATAAGTACACTAGAACTGCAGCATAATATACTGGAATTCCAGCAAGTAAATTGATCCAGTATAATATACTGGAGTTTGGAGCACTGGTACTTCAGTCTCCAGTATATTATACTGGAGCCAACAAAGTATATCGGTCCAACATAATATGCTGGAGTTCATACATATGTGCACCAAACTCCAATATATTATGCTAGACCGATCTCTATTGCAGCAAAATAGTGGCTATTTTTAATTGACTTGGTAAACCCTGACTATTTTTGAATGGCCAATTCGAAAATTGGTTGTACCGTACTATTTCTACAATTTTAAGAAATTTCTCTTTCAAGTTTTATTATTTTCAAAACTTATAGAATTCTGCAAAAAAAATAAAATAAAATAAAATTGTAACGGATAACGAAATGGTTAATTATATGGAACGTTATCTTTTCTTCATTATGACTGCTACATAAGTAGTAAAAACTTGGCTATACACGTTATATTTTGCCAATGTACATACTATTTTTCCCTGAGTAATTATTTGTTTTTGGTAAGTAAAATTATTTATTTCACAAACCAAGTATCTAAACTTTACAAATCTGTATTTTCAGGCACTTGAACATCATGCCCCAAGCCATGTACTCTTCTTCTACCTACTTAACACAAAAAGAACAAAAAAATAAAATATCTTCAAGGTACTATCAACAATAAACTATCACTCAAATCTCGAGTATGACTTCATTTCTTGTAATGTTGTATCTAACTTTCTGTACTTGCTGCCACAGTAATGTATCTCCTGTGCTATTGCTCGCAGAACTTCTTCCTTCCTTCTGATTTTCTGCTGAAAAACTCTCATATTCCTCTCATGCCTAATATGATATACACATGCTGCTAAATAAATACGATACATGTGAGACTTTGCTGATTTCCCCTTTACATTCATTTTAGCCCACCTCACTTCTTCAGCCCGCCCTTTTGCTTTTTTTTTTTAATCCCTTGCCATCTTAGTATGTTGCTCCATATCTGCTCAGTCATCTCACATCCAAAAAATAGGTGTTCAATAGTTTCGGATCTTCCTCACACATAGTGCATAAACTATCTTTCACTAGACTCCATTTAGCCACTCTATCTCGCGTCTGCAGCCTGTCATGTAGTGCCAGAAATAAGATGAATTTCCACCTAAGAATAGCATAGTTATTGCATATTAGCCTTCTCCACGTGCATTTTTGAAATTCTCGTTGCAACTTCCTGTACATCATATGTATATTGAACTTAGCCATCTTTTTTATTTCCTTCTCTTGTATCCTTGCTTCCTCCATGTATTCTGCAGCCTTCAATATTTTCTGAACTATCCAAGATGCTTGCATTGGTTTGCTCTTCCACAAGCTACCATTTTTCCCATAATAACAATGTATCCATTTCACCCACATTTTGTCTTTTTTATTACAAATATTCCATAACAATTTACTCACAACAGCCTTACTCCACAACTGAATATCCATTATGTTCAGCCCCCCTGCTGTCTAAGGCAAGAAAATTCTCTCCCAAGCTCTGAGTTTCCTGTGAGATACCTTAACTCCTCCAGTCCATAGGAACCTCATACATACACTTTCTATCATTTGTATCAACTTTTTTGGCAATGTAAAGATCCGTGACCAAAAAGTTTGGACTGAAAATAAGACACTCTTTATGAGTTGAACTCTTTATGCATAAGATAAAAACTTTGATGTCCAGCTTGTGATTCTGCCAATGATCTTCTCAATCAATGGTTTACATTGAGTGATTGCCAACCTTTTTGTACTCAGAGGAACTCCAAGATACCTTATAGGAAATTCTCCTTTAATGAATCCCAAGTAGTCCAGAGTGTCCTGTTGTACATCCAGATTCACCCCTCAAAAGTAGACACTACTTTTCTCTTCATTTGCTTCCAGTGCAGATACATTTGAGAACCTCTTGAAACATTCATACAGTTCCTTCACTGCATCTAGTCGTCCTTACAGAATAACAATAAATTATCCGCAAAACTTAGTTGAACTATATTTAGTTTAGCATATTTTGGATGAAAACTAAACAGCTTGTTCTCCTTTAGGCTTTTCAGTTCTCTTGTTAAGTATTCCATCACTATAACAAACAAAAAGGGGACATAGGATCCCCTTTCCTCAAAACTTTTTTGCTTGAAAAGGTTTCATAGGATTACCATGGATAAGAATAGAATATGAGAATGTTTTTACACAGTTCATAATCCATGTGACAAACACTCCTGAGAAACACAACTGCTCCAACACTTGTTCTAGAAAATACCATTCCACAGAATCATATTCCTTACTCATATCAATCTTCAAGCATCACAAATGTGTAATATTCTTCTTGTTATACCCTTTTACTATCTCATGACTTAGGATAATATTGTCTGAGATGATTCTCCCTGGTATAAATGCTGACGGATTCACATCCACCAAATAATCCATCACTTATTGTAGTCTATATGTTAGGATCTTTGAAATAATTTTGTACATTATAGTACAACATGATATAGGTCTGGACTCCCCCACTTTGGTAGGATTTTAGACTTTAGGAATCAATGTCACTGAGGTACAATTTATAGGCCTATACATTTCAGCACTATTAAATAATTCCTGCACAGCTTCTACTACTTCATCACCAATTATAGACCAGGCCTTCTTAAAATACAAGGCATTATACCCATCACACCCCAGTGCTTTAGAATCAGCTATACTATTCAAAGCTTTGACAACTTGCTCTTTTGTTATTGGCTCTATCAGTTTCAATTGTTGTTCTCTTGTTAATCTGTTACCCCTCTTCATCACCCCTAGTTCAATTGCTTGCATTTCCTCAGTTGATATTCCTAAAAGCCTCTTATAGAATTGAATGATTTCCTGCTCAACTTTCTCTTGATTCTGTGTTTGTCCACTAGTTTGAGTAGATAGTTTTGTAATTCTTTTATGAGAATTCCTATTCTTCATGCTTGCTTGGAAATATGTTTTGTTTGAGTCCCCTAACTTCAACCATTGGATTCTAGATTTTTGCTCCATGATACTCTTCTTAATTGTGCTCCATTTCTCTAAAATTTCTCTAAGTTATTTTTCCTCAGTTTTCAGTCTTTCTGCCTGCACAGGATCTCTCATTTTCTCATGTATTTTCTTCAATTCCTCTCTAATATTTATTACTTTCTCCTTGGTCTTGCTGTATTTCTCTTTATGCAGTTTTTTCAGTTCACCCTTCAATATTTTAAGCTTCATCCATATTCTTTCCATTGTTGTTCCTCTCATGTTCACCTCCCATGTTGTTTTCACTATGCTCACAAACTCCTTATGTTCAGCTATTGCATTGAAGAATATGAATGGTATTGGTCTTCTCTGTTGTTCCTGTTCAAAACATATACACAAAGGAGTATGGTCATAGAATAAAGGGTCTTGAACCACCACCTCCAACTGTCTCATATTCATCATCCATTTCTCATTCACTAGAGCTCTATCAATCTTACTGTGCACGTTATTGTTAGTCCATGTGAACTTTCTTCCAATATATTTTAGCTCAACCATTCCTGTATCATCTAGAAACTCACTATAGTCTCTTGTTTCTAATTCAATCACCTGGTTTTCATTAAACCTATCATCCCAACTATTTATTGCAATATAATATCTCATAGCAACCCAAGCTCCCTTCAATCCCTTTTGCAGATTCCTTAACTTTTCCTACGTAGATTTTTTTTGCTCAACTATATGCAAACCATAGACTGCATAAAACCAGAATTCTTTCTTACTTTCTATAATAGTAATCCTCCCTATAATCATCTGCTCAATCATTCTGTATTGTATAAAATTCAAAACATCTGGATTCCTCACAACCCAAATTCTCCCTTTTGTACTTGCTACATAGTTGTCCTTATACTTCCATTTTATTGCTATTTTCTGTATAGTTGTCTCTGCCCTTGCTGCTTCACTCTATATTCAATTATTGCTCTTAATCCCACCTTATTTTCTTTAATATACTTCTTTATTTCTTTTTGTTTCTAAACCTTATTAAGGCCTTCTTACATTCTATGTAATAATCTTCATCTTGGAATAAAAGGTGCTTCATACTCCTTCATCACCTCCCATCTATTACTACTACTGGATCCCATGCCTATCATCAGGGAGCTTGTAGGTTCAAGTGTACTCCCTCCATTCATTATTGCCTCATACTATTCCCTCCATGTTTTCCAAATCTTTCTATTGACTTTCCCTTAACTATCTGACATCCCTCTTCCTCATTTTGCTTTTGTGATTTGATTATCTCTTTTGATTATACTCCTTCTATATTTTTACCCTCTTCCCTTTTATTATTCACTTCAGCCATAATTTCCTGTTTCTCTGTTCCTTGTTCCTTTTTCCTCCAAAATTACGTTGGTTTCAACTCTCGACCTTTCTGCTTTACTTCCTCCTTTTGTTGCTCTTGGCAAATATGTCCTAGTTGAATGGCAACCAGTCATACCATACCTCTTGTTCAAATATTCTCCCATTAGGATCTTCAACCTTAATTTTTTTTGGTAATGACTTTGTCACATCCATTTTTACTAGAACTCAAGCATACGAAATACGTTCAACTCTTGTTGTACACGCATCTGCATATATAGAAATTCCCAAAGTGCTTCCAATTCTGCTTAATGGATCATCCTCTAAACAGCTTAACAATAGCTTTGGCAACTAGATCCATAGAGGTATAGTTTTCAGTACCTCATTTGCAAAATCAAAACTCAGAACCATACTTTGACCACCACATGCCTACTATTCATCGTGTATGGTCCTGAGTACAACACAGCATCCCTATCCTCCTCTGTAACAAACTTAACAACAAAATACGCATTATTATGATGGTATACTGTTGGTTTAGTTGCAAAATTTCACTGAAATGCAATAAACATTTCCAAAGCAGCAATAGTAGGTGTTTCTCCAACTACATACACAATCACAACTAATTTCCACTTCTCTATAGCTCGTTCCACCACCTCCTTATCTAATTTAGCTACTTTGATTTTATTTCTAATAGTAGGAGAAATATACTGTAAATTCATACCTCGATTTGTCATTTTGTTCTCTATAAATTTCTCCACTTCGTCACAGCTGGTACCTCTTGTTTCCCTTGTGTTTCATCATCTCTAGCTCCTTTCCCAATTTCATTCACCCTAACTTCATCAGTTACCTCATTTCCACCTTTGATTGGTTCCAATTAAGTAATTGAACATCCAATCGCCGGTGTAATTGCTCCAGTTCCTGTTGTCAAGTTCGGCCACTGTTCCATTGGTTTCTCCATCACTATTTCATTAATTTCCTTGCTTTTCTCTACTATTTTTTCTATTTGTCCATTATCTCCTTCCTTCAAAGCTATTTCCCTCATATCTACCTTGATTGCATGTCGTTTTTTCCGGTGGGTTTGGCGTATAATAGCAAGCACACGCTATCCTACACTTTTTAATTCTAGAGTATGAATGTTTATACTCCCCGAGTAATTATTATTATAAGGCAAAATGATACTATATAGCCGTTGTAAAAATAATAGTCGAAAAAGGTATAAAATTTGTGTGTGTGTGTGCCTACATATATATATATATATATATATATATATATATATATATATATATATATATATATATATATATATATATATATATATATATATATATAATACAAAAATTATACAAATTTATATATTTTTTTGGCTACCAAATATAAATTGTTTCTAGTGCGAGCTAAAAGTGATAATAAACCCATTTAACATTTACTTCCTCGTTTACTTATTTGTTGAATGAGTTACTCCAACTTTTATAATCTGATAATATAAATGTTTTATTCTATCAGCTAACTTAAAACTAATAAAAATGACCGTTCATAAAAGTGAGATCTGTTACTTAGAAAATAAGAAAAGTAACACATGTTACAATAAGTTAAAATACATTGAGAATAAAATATTATACTGTTAAGAAAAACGTTATTTTCGAATTTAAAATTACATTGTCGCCAGCATACATATCATTTTCTCCGAGTAATTATAAAAATTTCTTTGTCGTTTGCTTATTTTTAAATGAGGGTGTGTTTGGTATAACGGAAAATATTTTTCAAGAAAATATATTTTTAAAAAATAAATAGTAATCGTATTATTTTTAATATTTGGTACGTAAATTAAGGAAAATATTTTCTCAAGAGTATTCATAAATAATTTCAATACAATAAACATGAAGCCACAAACTTTCGAACCTACAACCTTCCGAACCACAAGTTTCAGAAATTTTTGAACCGCTAAACTTTCGGACCCGTAAACTTCGAAACACATAAACCTCCGAAATCATAATTTTGAAACTTATAAAATTTCAAACATGTAAATCAAAAGATGAAAAAAATAAAACTAAAAATATATTTTTAAGAAAATTTAGGAGGGGGGGGGAGGGAGCAGTGGGGTGGGTGCGGTACAGAAAAAAGTAAAAACAGAAATCTAAAAATTATAAAAAAAGAGTAAAATATTTTTTTGCGGGGTGGAGTAGTAAGGTGGGTGATGACGAAAAAAATTCATTTCGGAGAGAGTACATTGTGTGGGGTTAGGTGGGTGGGTGTGGGGGTGTGGAATGAGTTGGTGAGGGTATGGAACAGGGTGGGAAAGATTGATAAGGAGTTTTGGAAAATATTTTCCCTTCTTTTGATAAGGAAAATATTTTCTTCCGATTGGAAGGAAAATAAGATAATATAGAAAATATTTTTCAAAATATTTAAGTCAACCAAACATGAAAAATTGGAAAATACTTTCCGAAAAATATTTCGTTCATACCACACACACTCTGAGCTAGCTCCAACTTTTACACAATTACAATACAAGTATAACAACAACAACAAGCAACGTAATGTAATTCTACAAATGAGGTCTGAGGAATATAGTGTAATCAGGAAAATAAGATAATATAGAAAATATTTTTCAAAATATTTAAGTCAACCAAACATGAAAAATTGAAAAATACTTTCCGAAAAATATTTCGTTTATACCAAACACACTCTGAGCTAGCTCCAACTTTTACACAATTACAATACAAGTATAACAACAACAACAAGCAACGTAATGTAATTCTACAAATGAGGTCTGAGGAATATAGTGTAATCTGAGGAATGTAGTGTGTCTGTAAATCATACCTTAACCTTGAGAAGATAGAGAGGTTATTTTTAATATATCCCTCAGCTCAAGAAAAAATAAAAAAAAGTAGTATCAACCAGTAGCGGAGTCAGAATTTTCGTTAAGGAATATTAAAATATATAAAAGTAAATATACCAGAAAATTAAGGAGAGTCAGATATACTGCATATACATTTTTTTTTACCTACCTACACAATGTAAATTTTAAACAAAACAATATCATTTGACACCCTTTCTAATAAGGTGGCTCCGCCACTAGTATCAACAAATAGTAACGATAGCAAAATAATAAAAATCAAGGCAAAAGAAATAACATTTATCTTATTTTATCAGCTAACTTAAAACTAGGAAAAGTGACATAATATAACAACACATAATGAAAGTTAACAATATTTAACCTTATTTAAGTTTGTCAGAGAGAATCCAAAAAAATTTAATATTATATAGTCAAATTTTAAATAACCCTAATTTCTTATTTATTATCTCTTCTCGTACTTTTTCTTCTCTTGTCCCACATTTCTTCTCCGATTTTTCTTCTTCAATCCCCCCCCCCCCCTCCCCCTCCTCCTCTTCTTCTTCAATTTAGCAAAATTTTCTCTTTAATCTAAATTTGGAAAGGCATATGTTCTTTGATAATATTTGCGAAATTGTAATGGTTAAATATATTTTTCTATTTATTCTTCCTCTCCCTCTCTCTCCCTTTCATATTCCCATCTATACAAATAAGAGAAAGCTCTAAAAGTAGCTTTGATGATGTTGGCAACGGCAATAAGCAATGGTAGTCGATTTTCTTTGGCAGATTGCTATGATAATGACGACAACATCAATTAGCAATCGTAGAGTTCGATTTGTTTCGTGTTATTTTTTCGGGGATTTCGATTTTCTTCTTCTCGTCTATTACTATTTTTTTAGCAAAAAAGATTTTTATATATATATATATATATATATATATATATATTATATTTGAGGTGGTATACTTTTAGGTATATTATCATGTATACTCATGTGTATATCATATTATATATTGTGATATACATTGCTAAGTTCGGCAATATAATACTAGATTTGAATCGAATCGTTTAATTAATTTTAAGAGGGGAAAATTTATTCTGAATAAATTTACTTTAGTTTTGTTCTAGATCAAAGGAGGAATAAAATAAAAGTAATAAATATGAATCACGGGAGTAAATAAAGTTTTAACATACAGAGAAAGAAAATTTAATATACATTTTGATATACATAATGAAGAAAAATAAATTTAGGATATACATTTGGTATACACATATTCAATGTGTTATACACTGTGATACCTAATAAATACAATTATTTTTATCATGATATATGTTGATATAGAACAACAATAAATTTTAAATAACTATAATATAATTTCATATTTTACATATACTAAGAAGGAAAATAAATTTTTAATATAAATGTTTATATACGCAAAGAAGAAAAAAAGTTATGATATACACATTATTATTGTGATATAACATTTATTAGCTACTTATCGTCAATATTTATAACTATAGCTTTTTTCTGCTAATTATGTGGGTAGATTGTCACGCCACACCAAAATCCCTAAAAATAGCTATAGATGACCGTCTGTAATAATTAGTCTTATTACTTAGAAAATAAGAAAAACAACGTTTATAGATTTGATGAACCGAGTGTTCAGGACTTATTTGGATCCGTTCGTGATAGTCTTCATTGATGATATATTGATATATTCCCGCAACAAGGAGAAGTACGAGCAGCACCTTAGAGTGGTTCTTTAGACTTTGGGGTATAGTCAGTTATATGCAAAGTTCTCGAAGTGTGAGTTCTGGTTGAGCTCAATTGCATTTCTGGGTCATTTTGTGTCTGGAAATGGTATTCAGGTTGATCCGAATAAGATTGAGGCAGTCAAGAACTTGCCTAGACCAATATCAGCTACAAAGATTCAGAGTCTCTTGGGATTGGCAGGCTACTATCGTCGGTTCGTGGATGAGCTTTCATCTATCGCAGCCCTATGACCAGGTTGACCCAGAAGGGTGCCCAGTTCAGATGGTCGGATGAGTGTAAGGCAAGCTTTCAGAAGCGCAAGACAGCTCTGACTACAACACAAAGCATTGGTTTTGCCCACAAGTTCAGGGCCGTATATAGTATATAGTGATGCTTCCCGTGTTGGGCTTGGTGCAATGTTGATGTAGGATGGCAAGGTCATTGCCTATGCTTCGAGGCTGTTGAAGATTCATGAGAAAAACTATCCGGTTCATGACTTAGAGTTGGCAGCCATTGTTCACGCGTTGAGATTTTGAGGCACTATCTGTATGGCATGGCATGTGAGGTGTTTACTGACCACAAAAGTCTTCGGTATTTGTTGAAGCAAAAGAAGTTGAACTTGAGGCAGAGGAGGTGATTGGAGTTGTTGAAGGATTATGACATCACCATTCTATATCATCCTGGAAAGGCCAATGTGGTGGCCGATGCTTTAAGTACTCAGCTAGTATGGGCAGTCTTGCTTATATTCTGGTCGGTGAGAAGCCGCTTGCTTTGGATGTTCAGGTTTTGGCCAATTGGTTTGTGAGGTTGGATATTTCTGAGCCTAGTCGAGTGTTAGCTTGCACAATCGCTCGTTCTTCATTATTGGAGCGTATCCATGATCGGCAGTCTGATTATCCCCATTTGTATGTCCTTAAATACGCGGTGCAACGCAGAGGTGCCGGGAATGTTACTTTCGATGATGATGGAGTTTTGAGATTGTAGGGTCGAGTATGCGTGCCTAATATGGATGGGCTTCGGGAGTTGATTTTGGAGGAGGCCCATAATTCCCGGTATTCTATTCATCTGGGCACCACGAAGATGTATCAGAATTTACGGCAGCATTATTGGTGGCGTAGAAGAAGAATGATATCGTTGCATATGTGGATCGGTGTTCAAATTTTCAGCAGGTTAAGTATGAGAATCAGAGGCCTGGTGGTTTATTTAAGAGGATTGAGCTTCCCGAGTGGAACTGGGAGCGGATCACTATAGATTTAGTTACCAGACTCCCGCAGACTCGGAAGAAGTTCGACGCAGGTTGGGTCATTGTTGATAATCTGAGCAAGTCAGCGCATTTCGTTTCTATGGAAGTCTCTTATTTGTCCGAAAGGTTAGCTGAGATCTACATTTGGGAGATTGTTCGCCTTCATGGTATGCCCGTATCTATCATCTCGGACCGGGGAACGCAGTTTACCTCGCGCTTCTGGAGAGTAGTTCAGCGAGGGTTGGGTAAATGGGTTGAGTTGAGCACAACATTTCATCCCCAGACGGACGGTCAGTTTGAGCGGAATGTCCAGATATTGGAGGATATGCTCCGAGCTTGTGTCATTGACTTTGGAGGCTTGTGGGATCAATTTTTGCCTTTAGCAGAGTTTGCCTACAACAAAAACTACCGGTCGAGCATTCAGATGGTTCCTTATGAGGCTTTATATGGTAAGCGGTGTCGGTCTCCGGTTGGATGGTTTGAGCCGGGAGAGGCTAGGTTTTTGGGTACGGATATGGTTTAAGAGTCCTTGGACAAGGTCAAGATCATTCAGGATAGATTTCGTTCAGCTCAGTCTATGCAAAAGCGTTATGCAGACCGCAAGGTTCGAGATGTGTCTTTCATGGTCGGTGAGCGGGTATTACTTCGAGTGTCGCCTATGAAGGGCTTGATTAGATTTGGGAAGAAGGGCCAGCTTAGACCTAGATTCATTGGTCCATTTGAGATTCTTGATAGAGTGGGAGAGGTGGCTTATAGGCTTGTTTCCACCGAGCTTATCAGCCGTGCATCCAGTGTTTCATGTGTCCATGCTTCGGAGGTATCACGGCGATCCATCCTATGTGTTGGATTTCAGCACTGTCCAGTTGGACAAGGACTTGTCTTCCGAGGAGGCCGGTAGCTATTATAGACCGGCAAATTCGTCAGTTGAGGTCAAAGAATTTTCCTTCTGTTCGTGTTCAGTGGAGAGGTCAGCCTCTTGAGGCATCAACTTGGGAGCTCGAGTCTGATAAGCGGAGTCGTTATCCTATCTTTTCCCCGACTCAAGTACTTCCTTCTTTTGTCCATTCGAGGACGAACGGTTATTGTAGAGGTGGAGAATGTGATGACCCGAAAGGTCATCACTTGCCTTAAATTAAATTCTATGACTTCGAGGCTTTGAAAAACTCATTTAGAGTTACCTCAATTTGTGTGCGTAGTCTGAGCGCGTAGCCGGAAAGCTTAAATATGAAATTCTATAAAAAATGATAAGTTTTTATGTTAAAATGAATAAATTTGACATCGATCAATATTTTAGATAAACGGATCCGGACTCGTAATTTGACGGTCCTGGAGGGCCCGTAGGAAAATATGGGACTTGGTCGTATGCCCGTAATCGAATTCTGAGGTCCCACGCCCGAGAAATAAATTTTTAAGAAATATTGTTTTCTAGAAATGTCTAAGAAAAATTTGAAAAGAAATCTGATTAGAAAGCGATGGTATCAGGCTCGTATTTTTGTTTTGATGCCCGATACATGTCTTATATATGGTTTATGTCCTTCATGTAAAATTTTGTTAAAAACGAACGTCGGTTGACGTGATTCAGACTTCAATTGCTAAATTTGATACTTGACGAAGTTTAAGAAATTTTTTAATTTGAGGTTTGATTCGTTGTTTTTGAGGTGCTTTTGGCGATTAGATCGTACGGATAAGTTTGTATGATGTTGTTAAGTTTTTACGTGTGTTTGATTAGGAGCCTTGAGGGCTCAGGTGTGTTTCGGATGTGATTCGGGAAGTTTTAGACTTGAGTAACTGTTGCATATTTTCTGCAGTCAGTGCACAAGGAAATTTTATTTCGCATTCGCACACTCTCACTCGATAACGCGTAAGGCAAAAATCCCTATGTGTCAGGTTCTTCTTCGCGAACGCAAAGGATTGGATGCGAACGCGAAGCTGAGGGGGGAGACCCTTCGCGAACGTGTCCGTCCACTCGCGAATGCGTCGGGAGGGGCCACCAAAATTGTTCATTGCGAACGCGAAGGCTTGAGGAGATTACTCTCCGCGAACACGAGCCCCATTATGCAAACACCAAGGTCTTTGGGCCTGACTCATCGCGAACAATGCGAGTAGTCTGTCGCGAACGCGAAGAAGATTTTTGCCCAGTTATTTTAAAAGACCCAAAACAGAATACTTACGGGATTTCTCAAAAATTTCACAAACCCTTTCTTCTCCAAAGCTTCTAGGCAATTTTTGAAGCATTTATTCACCAAAACTTCTTGGGTAAGCATTATTTAACTTATTTTCTTCATTTTCCATCAACACCCACTAGAATTCTAGGCCTAAAATATGTGATTAAGGGTAAAAAAATTAGAGATTTGGATAAAGTTAGTGTTTTTTTATTCTTCTTGATTTAGACCTCGTTTTAGGGTCAAATTTGAAAATAAATTATATATTTGGGCTCGTGGGTGAATGGGGGATTTGATTTTGGTTCGAACCTCGTATTTTGACCAAGCAGGTCCGAGGTCAATTTTTGGGATTTTAGGAAGAATATTTGGAAAGCTATAATTAGGCATGGGATTTGAATTGTGTAGAAGTTATTGATGTTATGAAGTCATTTATGTATAAATACAATTGATTTGGAGCCGAATTCGAG
This sequence comes from Nicotiana benthamiana, assembly GCA_034376525.1. Lineage (NCBI taxonomy): Eukaryota > Viridiplantae > Streptophyta > Magnoliopsida > Solanales > Solanaceae > Nicotiana > Nicotiana benthamiana. The sequence goes on along the minus strand of CM067327.1, from coordinate 26,855,004 downwards.
AGGCAAAGCAGTAATCAAGGCTTGAGTTGGCCATGGAAGTTCGAGTTAAGTGTTTGGTCTAACCTTAACTTGAGAAATTAGGAGTTGAGTCCTATTTGTTATGTGATACCTATTGAGTACGACGTATAGGCATGGTGACGAGTATCTATACGTTGGTGTCTAGCATGACCGTGAGTCCTTATATTGTGAATATCATGATTTCATTGTTTCTTTCATGCCTTGGTGATGATTTCTATATGTTATAAAAAGCTTGTGAAAGAAATTGTGACCTTTGAACATTGAGGAGCATTGGCTCGAGTTATATTACAAATTGTGAAAGTAGATGAGATGATTGAACCCTTTGGAGCACTGGTCCAAGTGGTAAAGCGAGTTGTGAAGTAAAAGTAAAAGAAAGAGAAAGAGTTATTAAATTATTCCCTTGCCGGGATGTTTGTGTCTTTGTTGATTATATCCTTTGCCGGGATGCTGAGATTATTGATATTGTTCCTAGTTGGGATGTAACTATTAAATTGCGTTCCCTTACCGGGATTTCTATTACTATTTGTTTACTCCCTTGCCCTTTATTTGTGATTGTTGTTTGGGTGAGGAAAAATGTTAAAGGACGAAGGGCGATGCCGTGCATTGTTTGTGATTGTGAGAAAAGAGTGTTAAAGCACGAATGGTGATGCCGTACTGCACGATGTACGATTCTGTGCCTATTATATTGATTTCATGGTGAGGATGACGTAAAGCACGAAGGGTAATGTCGTGCAATTTGTATTGATTCTTATTGTGAGGATGAGGGGAAAAACATGAAGGGTGATGCCGTGCACTTGTCCTTGATTTTACTTGATTCTTACTGATAATTGAGATATGTTGTCCTTTGCCTTTATTTACTGAATTTCTATTATTACTTGATTTTATTTTGATGTTATAGATTCCCTTACTCTATTTGCCTTGTGATTGTTGTTTGGGTGAGGAAGAGCGTTAAAGCATGAAGGGTAATGCCGTACATTATTTGATATTGTGAGAAACGAGTGTAAAGCACGAAGGGTGATGCCATGCCGTATGATGTATCATTCTGTACCGATATTCATTGATCATATGGTGAGGAAAGAGAGTAAAAGCACGAAGGATGATGTCGTGCACACTTTTATTATAAAAATATTACTTTGGTGAGGACGGGAGTAGAACCACAAAGGGTGATGTCGTGCAAATGGTGTGATTTCTGATTCTTGTTGATATTTTAGTTATGTTGTTTCTTTCCTTACTTGATGTTTTCGATTAAGAATCGTTACCTTCCCCACAACATGTTCCCCCCTCCCACATTGACTAGTTAATTCTTGTATCTCCTTTCTGATGTGTATATATATTGAACTGCACAAATTTAATTGGTAGTCTGGTCCTAGCCTCGTCACTACTTCGCCGAGGTTAGGCTAGACACTTGCCAACACATAGGATCAGTTGTGATGATACTACGTTCTGTGCTCTTTTGCACAGATCCGGGTACCGGACGACATCATTAGTTGGAGGGCTTTCTTCAATCCACCGGGAGACCCAAGGTAGGCCTGCAGGTGTCCGCAGGCCCTGGCGTCTCCCTCATCTCTATTTTCTATTTCATTTTATTCATAGTTAGTATACTGTTATTTCTTCATACCTTGTATGTTGTAATCTTGGATAGTTTGTGACACTGTGACACTAGGTTTTGGGTGGTTGAGACTTAAGTAACTGTAATATTTTCAGATTTCAGGTGTTTAATTATTATCTTCCGCTTAATTATCTAAAGTTCCACAGTTTTTATGTTATTGCCTTTTAAATTCTTAAAAGAAGTCAAATAATGAGGTAAGTAGTTAAGGATTGACTTTCCTAGCTCTCATTAGTAGGCTCCATCACGAATTCTAAGGGTGGAAAATTTGGATCGTGACATCCAGATTCATAGATGGTATTTCACTGTTAGCTACTCAGCAAAATAATTAAAAACGGAATTAAATAAATAACCCAATATGATATAATCAACTTTGTCAACTTAAACTTCAAACATCAACATTCATATATACCTATCACCCTAGAACAATAAGGTTCTTAGTCAGTTATGTTCATACAATCATACAATCATCAAAATTAATGTTTTCAAGCATAAAATTAATGAATACAATAGGAAGAATGGAAGAGTTGCTCAAATTTGCGCTCCTGAGTGTTTCGTACTTTTGTTCTTCTCTCAATATCGTGTCCTCCCTTCAAAATAGGTTCAAGTTGGCTTTTAGATAAGTTTGGGGCGTCTTGGGGTTGAAATAACTGATTCCGAGTCAAAAAAGGCAACTTTCCCGTCTTGAACGTCCAGGGCTGCATGGGACGCTAGCCCTAGCGCTCAAATTTCACTTTTTGCCTTTTCATCCCAATTTCGCTCCAATTCGCGCTCTTTCATCCCAAATTGCATCCGAATGATCGCTACACATAGCAATATCACAAAATAGCACAAATAATCATATTAAACATCTCAAATCATCGAGACATTAGCAAAATGTGAGACTATATATATATATATGTGTGTGTGTGTGTGTGTGTCTTTATATATATATATATATATATATATATATATATATATATATATATATATATATATATATATATATATATATATATATATATATATATATATATATATATATATATATATATATATATATATATATATATATTAAGCCGATTATCAAGTATGTGTGTATGTGTATACACATTTCAGATTGAAATTTTGGATTCAGATTCTACAAAATGAAATTTCCGATCCAAATCAATATCGGATCGGATGTTAAAGTTTGGATCGTATAAATATTTTGAATTTTTGGATCCAATTAAATGTATTATTAAGGCTATTGATAATCTGATCGGCTAATGCATCTGCTTCTTCTGTGTTCTGTGCTAATACAAATATCTCTTTGCTTTCATCTCTTTTATCAGCATTGCATCTCTAAGAAAATATTTATTAGGAGGTTCGAGTTGTAGAAGAGGCAATACATCAAGAAAAATTCATGTTTCTGCAATTATGAAGGTACTATTGTTTCCAATAAGGCTAAATCCAACAATTATAAAAGTAATAACTTGGAGGAAGATGTAAAGGAAGTATCAGATATCTGAAATTAAAATTTAGCATTTATACATGCCCTAATAATTTCATATTACAGATCGATCGGATCGAGTTTAAATTATATCAACCTCTGTATATCCGAAAATTTTAGTAAATATAGTTCGAAATCCGATCCAAATATATGATATTGAACGGATCGATTCGAATTTTGAATATCCGATTCAAATGCACAGCCCTAGACTAGGGAGGAAATCTTGAGTCTTTCTTAAATAAGAATTGTAAAATTTCAAAAAATAATAAAAAAATTTAAATGTAACCGAATGGTTTTGGCATTGCCACGTGGCTCATCTGTTAAATTAAAAGTATATGTGTTTAATAGTATAACGTTAGGGATTTGGTTGTCCTAATAGTATAACAAAGGAATTTTTTAAACTATCAATGATAGTAGAGAGACAAATTGGACCATTTTCCATATATATATTTAATATAGTCCACTTTTTTCGGACTCCACATATAATGGAAGTTTAATGTATTTGACTGTCTTTAAACTAAAAATTGAGAATCAAGAGAAAAAAGAGAAGATAATGTGAATATTGAGAATTGAAGTTATAAAAATGCATGTACAATTAAGTGTTTTACGTCAAGTCATATTAATTTATATGGTTAAGAAAGGTTAGAATGCTACTAACTAAATATTATTTAATTATAAGAAGGAAAAATGCATAAGTATCGCTCCTGATTTATATTCAGATTTTTAATTACACATTTTATTTTTGCGAAAATTCTATTATCTCCTAATTATTTGCACCCTTAACGCTGACGTAGCAGAGTGTGCATATTTGAATTTCAAAATTTTCTTTCTTTTTATCCCTTTTCCTTTTTCTTTGTCTTTTTTCTTTTACCTTTTTTTTTCATTTCTTCTCAAATTTCGACGGATATTCATTCATCAGTGACTTTGTTTAACTGTTTTTCTTTCATTTATTATGTTTTTCCTTTTTCGTATTTTTATCCTTTTCACAGACAAATTAAACTCTCAAAACGATTTATTCATAACCAAAGCAAAATACATTCAGATTTGGGGAAAAAATTCATTATCGGAAAACTTTTTCACCCGCAAAAAAAATTGATGTATTAAAATTTTAACTGGAAAAAATCTTCTCAGCTTATATTAGTTTTTATTTATTTTGCTCTTCCTCCCATACATAAATTATGCTTCAAGAAAAAATTATATGTATAAAACAAAATGGGATAAAAACCTGTCGCATGAAAAAAAATCGCCGTAAAAAATGATGTTCGTGAAATTTTAATGACCACCATTTTATGCCATCGGTGACCAAAACAAAAAGAAAGAGAATGAAATAACAAAAAAAGATATAAAAATAATAAGCAATAACAAAAAGAAGAAAAATAAAAAAAGTACTAAAAATAATGTGGGGACGCGTGTAGTTCACTACTTGCCAAGAGTTTGGTTGTCTAGTTTTAAGGTGGTATTTATTCCATTTTAAAAAGGTTTAGGGGGTAATAAGATTCCCAGAAAGATAAAGTGTTCAGTTATAAATCTGGGTATAGGTCAGAGGGGTACTTATGTACTTTTTCTTATAATAATGTATTCAAAGTATATATGTCATGTATTTATTAATTTAGTATTAACACCAATTACGTGATATAGTTTTGATGTTTAAATTCTAGTTAGTGTTATAAATATATTATATTATGAATGTTTATTTACTACTTTACTACTCCGTTGTAAATAAGTTTTCTGAAGGAGCTTATCAATATGAGACTCCACGGTAAATATATTCAATCTATTTAGTATTCTATTGGAAATAAGCCCCTGAAAAAACTTATTATTTTGTCACTTTGTTATGGATAAAAAGTATCTTAGGTAGAAGATTATTTATATATGGTACAATAACAATTTATACAACAACTTACCGTAATAGCTTACAAATAGCTTGCAATAGCAATTTATACAGTAACTTTCTTTCTTATATAAATAAAGAAAATTTCAGTTTATTATGTACATCACTCTAAAGTTGAATAAATTATCAGTTTCTCTCTATTATTTTTTTTTTACTTTAAGATCTTTATTTTATAAATACTTAGTAGATAGTTAAAGAAGATAATCTTTTTTACCTTTCGATCTTTTACCTTCAAACTATGAAAGTGCTCTTTCCTTCCCTAATTATTATCAAAAACAGGTGGCATTGTCAAATCAGATCCAAACACAAACCGCCAGCAGATGAGTTGACTGCTACAAGACGAAGGCTCGCAATTGTACTGCTGACGGACCTCGTAATAACAAGATTTAACTTACGGAAAAGAGTTCAAAAAGCTCTTAAACTATTGAAAAAAATTTAAAAATAACCTTTATCTGTTTTCTGAGCTAAAAATAATCTTCCATCAACTTTTTATTTCAATTATACCCTTTGATCATTAAATCAATATTAAATGAAAATAAGCATTATTCTTATTGTAAAACTTAAAAAAAATATTTTATTTTTAAACTAATGCACCAATAGTCCACTACTTAAGTAAAGTTTTCTTTTTATTTTTTTTCAGTTTTTACAAAGAAAAATCAGTTTTAAAGCATTTTTTTGTCAAAACTGAAAAAAAACGTTTTTAATAAAATATTTTCATTTTTTAAAAACTGAAAAAAATATTTTCAACAAAATATTTTCGTTTTTGACAAATATTTGTTTTTCACTTTTTCCTTTTTTTTTAAAAAAAAACAGAAATATTTTTTCTTTAAAAAGAAACTGAAAAACGAATAAAATGAAATGCTTTAAAAAAATGAAAAAAAAATATTTTCAAAAACGAAAATATTCTGTTGAAAATATTTTTGTATTAGTTTTTAAAAAATAAATTTTTTTTCTGTTTTTACAAAAAATGCTTCAAAAACTAAAAAAATGAAAAAATATAGTTTTTGTAAAATTTGAAAAAGAAGAAGAAGAAGCAGATTTTACTAAATTAGTGGGACTATTGGTGCATTAGTTTAAAAATATAAAAATATTTTTATAATTTTTTTTAAGTTTTACAAAAAGAATAATAATAATTTTTAATTTAGGATGGACCCAACGGTGAAAGGGCATAAGTGAACCAAAAAAATGAATGAATGAGTATTTTTAGCCCAATAGGTAGATGAAAGATATTTTTAAACCTTTTCCAATAGTTTAGGGACATTTAAAACCCTTTTCCGTTTAACTTGTTTAGTATTTGAATATAAATTTGATTGCAACTTGAAAAAATATTTTTGAAAGTTAAATTGTGTTTGGACATGTATTTTGTTTTAAGGAAAATTGAAGTTTTGTTAGTGGAATTTTTTTTTAGCCGAAAGTTGCTCTAAACTAATTTTTTGGAACATGGAAATTTCCTGAACTTTTTTTTCCTAAAAGATGAAGATATTTCATAAACAAATAATATTTTTTAAAAAAAATAACAAAATAAAAGATAAAATTTATGGCCAAACGAGAGTCTATATTCATGTACATTGTTCATAATAATCACAATATTGTTAAGCAACTTAAGTCAAATAATAATATAAAACAAAAAATAGAATAAAAGAGATAAAGAAAGGAGAGATTCTTATTTCTTCCATGTATTTAAGTGTGTACAATGTGATACACAAATTCTTTATTTGTAGGATGATCTTTAGGTAATATATAGGGACATCACGAATATGGTATTAACTACTAAGATTATGGGGGAATATCATAGAGAATAGGGGTGGAGCCAGTCCTTCGGTTATGGGTTCGACCGAATCCAATTAGCTTTAGTCCAAACTTTATTTTTTCTTGAAAAGATCATCGAATATGCTCAAATTTTAAGTTACAATCCAGTAACTTAAAAAAGCTAAAATCCTTCATCCATAAGTTTCAAATACTAACTTCGACTCTTATAGACAGGGTTATGGAGAATTAGAGATAAAAATTAGGGATTTTTGCTATCTATACCATATATCAAACCTTATTACCTCTCATGTTTAAGGTTTGTATTTATTACATTTAAGCATACCAAATTTCTATTTATGTACCATAATTCAAATTAAGGATATAATTATTGCTTCATTTATTCTAGGCATGATTTTAGGAGCATATATTCCTTTTCCCTTCCCCCCCCCCCCCCCCCCCCCTCTTATCTTTCCTTATGTTTCCTCCACATTAATATATGGTAATCACTATTACCAAATTACAATATTTTATTTCGAATGAACAGAAAATTACTCACTGTTTTTCAAGTGATATTTGTATTGTATGTAAGCTCAAATTTACAAATACTTTTTTTATTGTCAACTTCAAATTTTAGCTTTTACCAAATATTGTCCAAACGCCTATTGTATTAATCCTTAGTAAGTTATTAGGAATTAGATTCAGATTAGAAATGGAGATTATCCTATGATGAGTTCTACTTTGAACTATCCAAAAGATTAAGTCTTGAAGGTATAAGTTAAATATACACCTAAAGTGAATATATGCTCCTAAAATCATGCCTAGAATAAATGAAGCAATAATTATACCCTTAATTTGAATTATGGTATGCTTAAATTTTTTTGACACAAGATTGTAGTTTAATTGTAGTATAAATGTAACAATACAACTTTATACAATATTTAAACTGATTTGTAGTTTATTTGTAGAAATTGTATCTACAAACTGAATACATTGAATTTTAATATTCCAATTCTCATTTCAATTGTAGCATAATGGCATTTTCGATATAATTGTAGAAGACTTATAGAAGTTTTAATCTTCCTAATCTACTATTTATCTAAAAATTATCTACAAATTATCTACATTTTATCTACAATTTATCTACAATTCTACAATTTAACTAAAATTTCTGAAAAAATATGTCTTCTTCTTCTTCGACGAGTTTCAATCTGAAATTCAGTCAAAACCAAGTCTAATCTTCACCAAAACCCCTCAAAATTGAGATATAAACTCCTAAACATATTTCGAATTATTTACAACAACACCCAATCCAAACAAATAATGATTTTTGAAAATCCAAATTTGAATTCAAAGCTTTCAAGCTTTTTAATGGCTATCAATGGGGGAAAATATATGGAGAAGGAGAGAATTACGCTGCAATGAATTTTCTTCCGTTTTAAATTTCGAAATTAATGGTGATAGAATCACCATTAAATCTGATTCCTACAAATTTGGCGCTTTTATAGGGTAAAATCTATCTATTTTTGGTTTGGTACAGATTTTGTAGCAAAACTATGGACTAGGCGGGTAAATACAATATTATAAACATTTTTGATAATAAGGTTTGCTATATGGTATAGATAGGTAAAAATCCCTAAAAGTTATAACCATAATCATAAAAAGTGGTGAAGGGTCAACGAAAAAGAATAGTGAAAGTGTTATGAAATAATATAAGAACAAGAACAATAATACAAGAACAAGAACAATAGAGAGAAAAGTAGAGAGAGGAGTATTCTTATTGATACTTTGGGATGATTTACAATGGGGTAAGACCCCTCTATTTATAGGAAAAGAAAAGACTTAGCCTCAAAGTAGAACTCTTCTATAAGATAGACATTCACTCTAATTAGAGTTCTATTTATAACACTCCCCCTTGAATGTCTATTCAATAATGTGCCTCGTTAAAACCTTAACTAAAACAACACCCAATGGGAAAAAATTAAAGAAAAGGAAAAAGAGTACACATGTTTGAATATGCGCCTATTGGTTGCCTCGTTAAAAACCTTGCAAGGAAAACCCATTGGGACAAAACCTTGTAAGGGAAAAAGAGTGCAACGCGCATTAACTCCCCCTGAAAAGAGCATCAATTCATATCCTTGAGTTTTCGTATTCCGATCTTGTGAACCAGCTCTTGAAGGTTGACGTTGGTAGAGATTTTGTGAACAAATCAGCCATATTATCGCTTGAACGAATCTGTTGCACATTGATATCACCATTCTTTTGAAGATCATGTGTGAAAAATAACTTTGGTGAAATATGCTTTGTTCTATCTCCTTTTATGAATCCTCCCTTCAATTGAGCTATACATGCTGCATTGTCTTCATACAAAGTCGTGGGTAGTTTGTTACACTTCAAACCACATTTGTCTTGAATATGATGTATTATAGACCTCAACCACACACACTCCCGACTTGCTTCATGAATAGCGATTATCTCAGCATGATTAGATGAAGTAGCCACAATTGATTGCTTAGTCGATCGCCAAGATATGGCGGTGCCTCCACAGGTAAACACATAACCCGTTTGAGATCGAGCCTTTTGTGGGTCGGATAAATATCCAGCATCAGCATAACCAACAAGATCAGGACTGCAATTATTGCTATAAAATAAGCACATATCGGTAGTCCCTTTTAGGTACCGCAATATATGTTTGATCCCATTCCAATGTCTCCTTATGGGAGCCGAGCTATACCTTGCTAAGACATTAACTGAAAAGGTTATGTCAGGCCTTGTAGTATTTGCAAGATACATTAGTGCGCCAATTGCACTAAGATATGGTACTTCAGGACCAAGTAGCTCTTCATTCCTTTCTTGCGGTCGGAATGGATCTTTATTCACATCAAGTGATCGAACAACCATCGGAGTACTTAAAGGATGTGCTCCATCCATGTAAAACCGTTTCAGTACCTTTTCTATATAGGTAGATTGATGAACAAAAATTCCATTTGCCAAATATTCAATTTGCAAACCAAGACATAATTTTGTCTTTCCGAGATCTTTCATCTCGAATTCATTCTTTAGATAATCAATTGCCTTTTGGAGTTCTATGGGGGTTCCAATAAGGTTTATGTCATCGACATATACGGCAAGTACAACAAATTCCGATGTTGTTTTCTTTATAAAAACACACGGGCAAACTGCATCATTTATATAGCCTTCTTTTAATAAATACTCACTAAGACGATTATACCACATTCGTCCTGATTGCTTTAGACCATACAAGGATCTTTGCAATTTGATTGAAAACATTTCCCGGGACTTTGAATTATGAGCGTTTGGCATTTTGAGTCCATCGAGAATTTTCATGTATATCTCATTATCCAGTGAGCCATAAAGATAGGCAGTAACCACATCCATTAAATGCATGTCAAGCTTTTCAAGGACAGCAAAACTAATGAGATAACGAAAAGTTATGGCATCCATTACAGGCGAATATGTCTCTTCATAATCGACACCAGGCCTTTGAGAAAATCCTTGTGCAACAAGGCGTGCCTTATATCTTTGTACCTCGTTTTTCTCATTTCTCTTGCGTACAAAGACCCATTTATAGCCAACAGGCTTAACACCATTAGGTGTTTCAATTATAGGGCCAAAAACTTCACGTTTTGCCAGTGAATTCAATTCTGATTGGATTGCTTCTTGCCATTTTGGCCAATCATGTCTTTTTCGACATTCTCCAACAGATTGAGGTTCAAGATCCTCACTTTCTTGCATAATGCTAGATGCGACATTAAAAGCAAAGACATAATCCACCACTATATCTACTCGATTAAAATTTGCCTCAATATCGATTGAATTTATGGATAGTTCCTTATTTTCCTGAGTCTCGGGCTCAATGGATTCTTCATGAATCTCAGAATTTATTAAATCATGAATTTCCTCATGAGATTCTTTCGTAGTGTCATTTTGATCGTTTGCTTTCCTCTTTCTAGGATTTCGATCTTTGGAACCTAATGGCCTGCCACGCTTCAGGCGTGCATTCGACTCATTGGATATGACACTAGATGATTGTCCAACAGGGACATCAATACGGATTGGAACATTCTCTGCGGGGATGTGGGATTTTGTTATCCTTTTCAAGTCCGTAAATGCGTCAGGCATTTGATTTGCTATTCTTTGCAAATGGATAATCTTTTGCACCTCTTTTTCACAAATAGAGGTATGTGGATCAAGATGAGATAATGATGCATTTTTCCACAAAATTTCCCTTTTGGTTTCACCAACTTCTCCCCCTAATTTTGGGAAAAGTGTCTCATCAAATTGACAGTCTGCAAATCGTGCAATGAACAAATCCCCTGTCAATGTTTCGAGGTAGCGAATAATGGAGGGCGATTCAAACCCAACATATATTCCTAACCTTCTTTGCGGACCCATTTTGGTGCGGTATGGCGGTGCTATAGGCACATATACTGCGCATCCACAGATTCTTAAATGGGATATATTGGGTTCATGACCCAAAACCAATTGCATCGGGGAATATTTGTCATAATTCGTCGATCTGAGACGAATTAGCATTGCTGCATGCAAAATGGCGTGACCCCATACCGAAGTGGGCAGCCTCATTTTCATGAGTAATGGTCTTGCAATCAACTGCAGGCGTTTAATTAAAGATTCTGCAAGACCGTTTTGAGTGTGAACATGAGCTACAGAATGTTCCACTTTTATCCCAATTGATAAGCAATAATCATTAAATGCTTGGGATGAAAACTCAGCAGCATTATCCAGTCTAATAGACTTGATTGGATTATCAGGAAATTGTGCTCGTAGTCGAATTATTTGTGCCATTAGTTTTGCAAACGCAAAGTTGCGTGATGACAACAGGCACACATGAGACCATCTACAGGATACGTCTATTAAGACCATAAAATATCTAAAGGACCCACTAGGTGGGTGAATAGGTCCACAAATGTCCCCTTGTATACGTTCCAAAAACGTAGGTGACTCAGTCCCAACCTTTGTTGGTGATGGTCTAATAATTAACTTGCCTTGATAACAAGAAGTGCAAGAAAATTCATTATTTAAAAGAATCTTGAAATTCTTTAACGGATGCCCATATGAGCTTTCTATAATCCGTCTCATCATGATTGATCCAGGGTGTCCCAATCGATCATGCCAAAGTACAAAAGTATTGGAATCAGTAACCTTTTGGTTTACTGTTGAATGTGCCTCAATTGCACTAATTTTTGTCCAATACAGGCGACAAGATAAAGACGGGAATTTCTCAATAACCCTCTTTTGGCCAGAGACATTCTTTGTAATGATGAGATATTCAAGATTATTCTCATCTATTGTCTCAATATGATAGCCATTCCGGCGTATATCTTTAAAACTCAACAAGTTTCTATTAGACTTGGAGGAGAACATTGCATTCTCTATGATAAACATTGTTCCTCTAGGCATAGTTATAGTTGCTCTTCCGGAGCCTTCAATCAATTTACTACTACTAGAGATTGTAGTAACATCTGCCTTACACATACTTAGTTGAGAGAAATATTTCTTTTCTTTGAGTATCGTATGTGTAGTACATGAATCAACTAAACAAAGATTTTTACAGTTGGACGTTGATCCAAGCTTGCTTTGTGAGATATCCATATTTGCTTTCCCATGGTTTGACATACAAAAGAAATACACGAACATGAGAATAAACAAATTCAATGCGTTTGTTTTACATTTAAACAATATTTTCAAAATCTGCTGAGGTTAGTCGACTAACTTAGTTGATAGTCGACTATCTTGGGAAGCAGTCATTAGGTTAGTCGACTATCTTGCCTTGCGGAAAAGTCCAGTTTTAATGCGAAATATTAGTTAGTCGACTAACTAAGTTGATAGTCGACTAACTTAGTAAACAGTCATCAGGTTAGTCGACTATCTAAATCAGATAGTCGACTAACTTAGCTTGCGGAAAAATCCAGTTTTAATGCGAAATATTAGATAATCGACTAACTGTTAGGTTAGTCGATTAACTCTACTGAAAAATAAAAATATCTTTGAAATTTAAGCATATTGAAACATTCTAAAGAACTAATACTAACATTATATCATAAACTAACTAATACGAGCTGATACTAATGACTATTAGTTTATTCACTAACTAATACAAATAAGTAAAATAAAATCAAACAATTCCATCATCCTTCATCACAGATCCATCACCGATTAAGTGGTCTATTTTCCCTTCGGGTTGCTCAAAGAAGTCTGCCACATCCAGGCGGGTGATGTCAAAATTGTCGTCAGAGACAAAATTTGTTTCAGGGCCTTTATTCTTTAGAGATGCTTGATAAAGATCAACCAAATGTCTTGGTACACGGCAAGCTTTTGACCAGTGCCCTTTTCCACCACAACGATAACATATAGTTTCTGAACTATTTGCCTTTGGATCCTCATAATCCCGTTTCTGCTTTTGGTGGTTACTCTTTGGGGGGTGACGGACATCAGGGAAATTTCTTCCTTGTCTACGTCCACGGCCATGATCCCGATTACGACCACGACCATGATTAAAGCCATAGCCTTTTCCATGCTTGGCATAATGAGAATACACCTTATCTGCTTCAGGCAATGGTGTAGACCCAGTGGGTCGATTTTCGTGATTTCTCATGAGCAGGTCATTGTTTCGCTCAGCCACAAGGAGAAGAGAAATCAGTTCAGAGTACTTTTTGAAACCTTTCTCTCTGTACTGTTGTTGCAGTACCATATTGGAGGCATGAAACGTTGTAAACGTTTTTTCAAGCATATCATAATCAGAGATATTATCTCCACAGAGTTTCAACTTAGAAGTAATTCTGAACATTGCAGAATTATATTCAGAAACAGACTTAAAGTCTTGGAGCCTCAGATGAGCCCAATCATATCGTGCTTGTGGCAGAGTGACCAACTTCAGGTTGTCATATCTCTCCTATAAGCCATTCCACAAGATGAGTGGATCTTTGACTGTGAAATATTCAATTTTCAAACCTTCATCAAGGTGATGGCGCAAGAAAATCAAGGCCTTAGCACAGTCTTGGGTGGATGCTTTATCTCCGTCTTTAATGGCATCTCCAAGACCCATAGCATCTAAGTGGATTTCAGCATCCAACACCCATGTCATATAGTTCTTGCCCGAAATTTCATGGGCAACAAACTTTCTTTTCATAATATCAGGCATAATTAAAACCAAATTCGGAAAAAGGGAAATACCTTAATTTTCTCAAGAGGATTCTTGAGACGGTAGAGTCTCGTGCTGATAACGTGTTATGAAATAATATAAGAACAAGAACAATAATACAAGAACAAGAACAATAGAGAGAAAAGTAGAGAGAGGAGTATTCTTATTGATACTTTGGGATGATTTACAATGGGGTAAGACCCCTCTATTTATAGGAAAAGAAAAGACTTAGTCTCAAAGTAGAACTCTTCTATAAGATAGACATTCACTCTAATTAGAGTTCTATTTATAACAGAAAGTAAGTTTTTACATATGCCTGTTAATAGCCTCTGCGTACGGAAAATACTTTAAGAAACATTACAAAAAGGTAATGAAAGAAATATAAAAATTACCAAATTTCAAGATATTAATATGATTTTTACTCTTGAAAATAGCTATGCCGTAAATGTCTCACCTAACATAAAACTAAAGGTTATCATACACTTCGACCAAATAAACGATTCATTTGGTTCTCCAACATTTGTACGGACATGATTTTCTGTTCAAGATTGCATCATTCTTGACTAAGGGTGCAAACGGGCCGGGCTTGAATCGAGATTGGGGTCTTGGTGGGTCTGGTGGGCCGATCCTGACGGTCTACCGGTCCATTAAGTTCGTGACGAGCCGGTCCAATAGCTTCGAACCGTCAGGCCCGGGACCGCCAGACGGTCCTGGACTGGTCCTGGCGGGCCCATGCGGGCCCAACAACTATTTTATTAATTTTTTTTTAAAAATCAGTAACGGCTCTTTTCAAAACTAGCTGTTTGGAACTTTGTAAAATGGCTATTTGGCCCTCAAACTTTATATAATTACACTGTTTCTCATTTCTCAATTATAAATACCCCCTTATTCTTTCTTTTTTATTCACCAATTCATCAATATCTTTCAAACTCTCTTTCAATCTTTCTACTACAATTGCTTAATTTGTTGTTGAAAATTTGTGAAAAATTGTGAAGTTGTTGAATTGAAGTTTTCAAGTGTTCAATGATTTTCAATTTTCAAGAAGTTGTTCGGCAAACTCGTTTCAACTCTTACGTTTTAATAATATATTTTTGTGTTGTTTAGTTTGCATAATTCTAATTAGTATGGCATTTTCATTGAAAAAAATGTTCGATAAAGGAAAAGGTAAAACCGGTGAAAGTAGTGGCCATAATACTACCCTTCCCCCGGCTCCCCGACCTACAAAAGATAAGCAAGTTGAAAGTAATCGCCAACCTAGACGTCCTACTCCGCCTCTCGTAATGCTTGATAGTGATCACCCTTGTTTTCAATTTACCGATAGTAAATTTCTACATGATATTGTAGTAGGTGATAGATTAGATGATGAAATTATGAATGCTCTTTATCCTAATGAACTTATCTTAGAGGAAAATGAGGATGATAATGATGATGATGAAACCCAAGCACGAGATTTAGATGATACACCTACTAGTTCTATTCATAACTCAAGTAATGCACCGACACACCCACCCGTAGAAACTCCAACTTTTAGTAGACAACCTGCTAAACGTGCAGAAACATCATTAGTTTGGCATTTTTTTACTCAAGTAAGAGAACAAAATAAGGCTAAGTGTAAAACTTGTGGGAAATTACTTGTTCATAAATTTATTGGAGACCGTAGCGGCACAGGTAGTTTGGTTAGGAACATAAAAATACACCCTACAGATAGGGCTAGATTTTTTCAAATGCAAGCACAGCAAGAGCGGACAAGTGTAGATTCTGCGGTTAACCCTAGTACAGGTTCAAATCTACTTCAACCAGGAATTAACACTATCACCGGAGATATTTTATATTACGATCCAAATAGAGATCGTGAAGAATTAGCAAAGATGATTACTGTTATGTGCTTACCTTATACTTTTGCTTCTAATCCTAATTGGGTTCATTATATTAGAAGAGTTTTTAATCCTACTTATAAAGGTTGGCCTCGCGCAACAGTTAAGACCAATATTTATAAATTCAAACATGAATATGAACAATATTTGCGCTATTTATTTACTCATATACCTAATCAGATTTCTATTACAACTGATATTGGTAGAAATAATAATGACTGTGATTATCTAACTATTACAAGTCATTGGTTAGATGAGGACTTGACAATGCAAAAACGTATAATTGCATATAGAATAATTAATTCACGTCACACGGATAGGTTTATAGCTAACACTGTTTCATATATTTGTAGGTATTTTTGCTTTATCGATAAAATAATGGCAATTTCTATGAATAATGCTTCTAGTAACACTAGTGCAATAGCATGCTTACAAAAACCCTAATTCCTGCATTTAGTAATATTTTCCATGTTAGATGTATTTGTCATATTTATCATTTAATTGTTGGTGATGGTATGCGAATTTTAAACATAGAAATTGAAAAGGTTGGAATGGATCTTAATTGGATATTTTATTCAAACCGTAGAACTAGACTTAGAGAGTATTTTAAAAAATGTGATGAATATGGCCTTAGAGAAAGAAAGGTTCCTAAACCTTGCCCGACTAGGTGAAATTGTATGTACGAAAGTTTAGTAGTTGCGTATGAACATAGAAACCCAATTAATGCAACGTTTAATTCTCGGGTAGGTGGTGAGGATGATGATGAAATGCTTACTACCCAAGATTGGACGAATGTTAAAATTCTTTTAGATTTTTAGAACATTTTCAAGTTGCTACAAATGCATTTTCTGGGCAATATTATCCTACTATTTCAAACTGTTTAGTTTATATTGCCGCACTAGCTGATTTGTTTGTTGAATTTGGCGAGGGTGGGGATATTTATGAACTTGCTATAAATGAAATAAAACAAAAATTTTAAAAATATTTTTTCCCTATCCCTCCTATTTTTGGTGTAGTTGCAATGTTAAATCCTACAATGAAATTGGGAGGTCCTCATTTTTGGTATTCTAATATTTATAAGGCTTTAGATCTTTAAAAGAGGAAATGGCTACACCTGCTGATGCAAAAGCATCAATTAAAATTAATGCTCAAACTGTTTATAATGCTTATAAATAGGCGTTAGAGCATGCTAGGCCAAATATTCCAACCCCTACTTCGTCTAGCTCACAGTCGTCTAAAAGAGCTGCGGGCTCAACAACTCTTAAATCTTGGACGGAGTTCCGGGGTTCTCAAGGTGATAATTATGATGAAATTTCACATCTAAATGAGCTTCAAGCTTACGCTTCTCAGGGACTTGAAAAGAAGAATCCAGACGGCTCTTTCGATCTTTTGGAATGGTAGAAGTCAAGGGAAAAATATTTTCCGGTTCTTGCAAGAATGGCTCGGGATGTTTTATCAATTCAAGCTTCAACTGTTGCATAGGAGAGCGCTTTCAGTCAAGCAAGACTACAAATCGGTGATCATAGAGCGGCGATGATGGAAAGCTTGGAAAAATCGGTGCTTTTTAGAGATTAGATCCACGCGGAAAGAAGAAACTTTGGAATTGCAGAATCACAACAGCGATAGATGAAGCATATGAAGAAGTGATAGCGGAACTTTCGTAGGATTCGGCTTCTCCCGGAAGTGGTAATGAACAAGCTTGGTTTCTACCACCACCAACACAACCTCCTCCCAATCTTGACGGATTAATGAGATTTGTTAGAGATACAATGTAGAATTGTAGATTATGATGTAACTTGTACATTGACACATCTTCTTTTAGGGTTTTTTCCTTTTAATGGTGGTATTAGTACCTTGTTGTGCTCATTCCATTGGGGGAAGGAAGACTAAGAAAGATATGCCATTTTGGTCAATAAAAATTATAAGACATATCTTTGAATATCTTTTTTTCTCAATATTTCTTTGTCTTTACTTCGATATCAATCCTTGAATATATATATATATATATATATATATATATATATATATATATATATATATATATATATATATATATATATATATATATATATATATATATAACATACAATATATACTACAATAAAATATATACGAGAATATATATACATAACATACAACCTAAACTACAAGAAAATATATAAGTAATAATATATATACATAAGATACAATATATATACATTATACATAAGATATATAATATATATATCTACAATATATACTAATTACTACAACACAATATACTAATTACTACAACACAATATATACATTATACTATAACACAATATATACACAATATATATCAATATATACATAATATACAATATATACTAATTACTACAACATACTATATACATAATATACAATATATACTAATTACTACAACAAAATATATACATAATATATATCAATATATACATAATATACAATATATACTAATTACTACACACACTATATACATAATATACAGTATATACTAATTACTACAACACAATATACAATGAGATATATATTATATATATTATACTAATAACTTAGTACACCATATAAAATATATTATACTCTATATTAATAACTACTATACAAGATATTGCCTTAAAAAAACATGTCAGGCCCGCCAGGCCCGCCCCCCCAGGCCCAGGACCACTGTGGGCTTACGCCCATCACGGGCCGGTCTCAACCACCAGGACCGCCAGGCCCGGGATCGCCAGGCCCGTCAGGCCCGCCAGGACCGGCACACAAAGCCCGGGACCGCGAAGCCCGGGCCTGAATACACTATTATTCTTGACACTAGTAGTCCTGTGCGGTTATTATTAAAAAAATAATTAAATTAAATTATGATCGAGATTATTTGAATCAAAGGCGATCCGATAAAGACTAAAGTCAAACTTTACAAGTAATTTTAATTTTTTTAATTTTTTTTAAAGTTGATTAGAAGTCTTTTTTTATAGCTTTTTTTAGATACACAGTTATTTTGATTTTCTTAGTATTTCTCAATTGACAATATAGGAAATTCACTTAACCTTTCTTGTAATATTGTTTTTCTTAGATAAGATTTTATCAATTTTAAGTTTGAAATTTTTTTTTTCCGCTAAAGCAACGATAACTGGAGCTATGAACATTATTCCATAAGAAATTTAGGCATTTGGAAAAGAATTAAATTTTTTTATTTGACTAAGTGTATTAATTAAATTGTTATCTTTTAATTATATTATTTTTCTTAATATTTTTCATTCAGAAAATAAACCTAAACCATCTGTGGACAATAAATTTGCGTCGAGAAAATAAAATTAAGACTGAAAAATATTGCAACAATCGTAGTAATTTATTTCGAATATTTGAGTGTTACAATCTATATGGATCATCTGATTCTACTTTCTAGTATAAATTCAAGGGCCTTCGAGCGCGATCTTGAATCTATGTTTGTTGCCACGAATGATGATCTTGTTCTTGAGCTTGAGCTTGATTGCTTGAAGCTTGAAACTTGTGGAGGAATTTGCAGTGTTTGATCCACGAGCTCTTTCTTGCTTCTTGTTATGACTTCTGGTGTCTTTTCTGAGTTATGAAGACCCCTATTTATAGTTGTGGAAGGTAAGAGTTATGGTAAAAACAAACTCTTTCCGGCCAATCAAATTGAAGTATGACATGGCCACATTTGATTGGCTAGAACATGTCACTTGCACACATGGCGCGATTTTATTGGCTTTTTAGTGTGGCTAGGCATGTCTTGTCATTTTGACACGTGGCATGATTCTACTGGCTCTTCCGCTTGACTTGGCGCACCACGTCATTTGACACGTGGCACCAAACTGGGCCTCTAGGAAGATGTCATCTTGGGCTTAATGAAGTAGGCTCATCACTTTAGCCCAATTAAATAAGCTAGCCCAATGGATTAAGACTTATTTATTTAATCTATTTATATTGGACTTGTACAAGTAATTTAATTATATTAGCCCATATATTTATTTAGACCAATATATCTAGAATTTAAAATATAATCCAAACTATTTTATGAATTTAATTTTAATAAAATTTATATACTTACAAATGCCCCTACTTCAAGACTTGTTAAAATACAGATTTACGAATGCTATAGAGACAAGGCTTGAAGTATGGTTCTGCCAACATTTAATTTAGACATTTTTATCTCTACCCTTTGAAAGGCTTACATATGACTATTATTGAAGGGGGTTTCAACAATAAATTCATGAGACCAGATGCTCACGTGAGATAATTGCCGTCATACCAAGAATTGTGCTAAAGTCAAAGTATTATATCCCTTTGTACCTTTTTTTTCACGAACACGTAAATATCAAGTAAACATATTTCTTTGTCTCCAATATACATTTGAAGTCTTTTTACTTCTTGCATTTAATCCACATAACATCAAATCCCTTTCCTGCTTAAACTTGGACAATTCACTTGTCCAATCCTTTAGAAAGATGAAGTCGTATTACTGTCAAAACTAATAGGATACAAATCGCAACCATACCACATCGTATACAACTTATTAGTGTCTCCTCTCCAAAATTATATAAACCCCATACTACTTCATCAATTGCGCATTAATCTTCGGTTCTTGCAAGCCACTCTGAAAAAGCTAACAAGAAGGTAATTTACTTATTTCCTTTTGTGTTTTCTTTGCTTGTTCTTTTCTCTTTATTTTTTTTCTTTTTTGTAGGTCAAGTGAGAAAGATATATTCTTGTTCAATAAGATGATTCATGCATGAAGAAGGCGGTCTTAAGGTGTGAGGGGATGGGTACTTATCCTTACACAATTACCGGAGAGATTACTCTCAAAATGGCCCGATTCTTGGAGAGATTACTCTCAAAATAGCCCGATTCTTGGAGAGATTACTCTCAAAATGGCCCGATTCTTGGAGAGATTACTCTCAAAATGGTCTGATTCTTGGAGAGATTACTCTCAAAATGGCCCGATTCTGGAAGAGATTACTCTTAAAATGGCCCGGTTCTTGGAGAGATTACTCTCAAAATTGTCTGATTCTTGGAGAGATTACTCTCAAAATGGTCCGATTCTGGAAGAGATTACTCTCAAAATGGCCCGGTTCTTGGAGAGATTTCATCCATTTAGACTTTTGTACCCATTCTAATATTCTTGATTTGGACTTTGATAACCCCTCTTTTCTTTCTCTTTGTTTTTATCACGAAGATATGGAAAATTTCAGGGACGATACCTTACCTTCATCAAAATTTAAATATCTCATTATCGAGACTAAAGATGGCATAGAAAAAACCAAGCTTTTGGTTCTCACCTCGCAAGCCAGCTGATATGCAGCCTCATGGCCTCCTCTAAGGAGCTCCCTTCATGTAGCGAATTGGACGTTGGAGCACAAATCGACTTCTAATCCATTATCCAAGATGTGGTCTCTTCAAGCGCCAATCCATCGCCATGTAAATATTGCTAGCACCTTTCCAAACTTAGGAAGTCGCATAATTCAAGGCGAAGTACATTGAGGAAATGCAACAACAATCGAGGGTGAGTATCGTCATATCCCAGGATATTGGGAATGGGCTGAAGGCGTGCTTGGTGGAAGCCAACAAACTCTATGTACAACAAAGATTTATGATGTTGTCTATGCCTCACTTTTCACTTATGAACGAAACTCGAACATTTTGTGAGGCTTGGTGCCCCAAGACGAACACACTTCTTACATCAGCTGGGGAGCTATCTATATCTCTTTGGGACTTACATATCCTTGGGGGGTTTCCCATTCCAAGTTCTCCATACTAAGAAGTCGTACCTGAGATAAGAGAACTCATCGGTTTGAATGAGAAATAAGTTAGATAATTCCTCGATCTTGTGAGTATTTATTTGCCGCATTTCATCATCTTAAGGAAGGTACAGGTGCTACCCAAAGCGTCTCCTTCAGCAAGTGGACAAGTTTTTGGTATAAAAAAACATTAATATATAGACCTACCCCGCTGCTAAAGGAAAAGAAATCTGCACGCCTAAAGTCAACACATAATCCTAATGGAGTTATTCCTGAGGTGGTCGACTGATCAAGAAACTATATTCTCTAAGCTTAGGGTGAGGTCTGACAAGAAAGATGAAACATATGTAGCGGCATTCTTATCAATTTGGCTGTTTGCCTTTGTGTTCCCCAAGGTAGAAAACTCCGGTCGTCCTGAGACTTTTAAGATGGCAAGCATGATGGCAGGCGGGCGATAGATTAGCCTTGCAGTCCCAGTTTAGGCGAGTATATATCATGGTTTGAATAAGATTTTGCGTTCTGCCCAACTTGATCAGGTCAGAGTTTCTTTTCCCATTCATTATGTTTACGGATGGCTTACACATTACTTCAAACCCCACTATCCACTTGCTAAGGGCCCGTCTGTCCCTTTGATTGTGGCATACTCAGGAGAGGGGGCTGCAGGGTACTTTGACGAGAAAGATGGAAGAAAACGCATCCACAATGGGGAGGATATAGTTTGGGCACCAACAATGTTGACCAATTCCCGTCCTTATTATTACGTGGATAACGATGCCCCTTGAGAGTTGGAATCAAATTACTTTATCTTATGTTTTAATTACCTCCCTTTGAGGTATGGTAACTCATTCATATCGGTTTGGTCGTCAATTTAGATTTTACCAAAACGTCCCCGGCTTTTTGGAGAATGATATTCGTAACTCTTCTCTAGATGAAGGAATCAGATTTTGGAGGATTTGCACATTGTATCGATCTATGTCACGTGTGGTTTTTCCTCCAACGGGATATCCTATAGATAAGCCTTTCTCCACTAATTATATGTCTTGGTGGGAGAAACCGCATGGGAAGTTTCTCGAGAATAACTCACAAGCTTGGGTAGACAATTTTGGGCTAAAGTCTACAACCCCTTTAGGAGGTGAAGATCAAGGTGTTGGAAAGACGCTCTCAAAAGTTTATAAAATATCAACTCCAATCCCAAAAGTAGTTACGCAACCTAAAAAAAGGAAGCTTAAATCCTCGAAGGCAACTTTGAAAGAAGTGGTGTGCACTTCAACAGCTATAGAGAAACCCCCTCTCGTTCTTCCATTTAACACGTGTGTTCCTCAAGACACAAGCCAGAGTACCAATGAAGATCAAAATTGGAAAAGGAAATGACCTAACCCAGTAGATATCGTAGAGGTTCAAAGTATTGATAGTCCCTCAAGAACGCATACAACTTGTAACAAAGAGGTCAACTACAATAACCTCGCTCATTCCCCCTCTTTTTAGGAGTAGTGGCACTTATAAATTACTTACTTATTTTGCCTTTTCTTAATGCAGTTAAACACCATTGGCCATACGATGGTATCTCCATGCGACAAACCGCAAGTGAGTGATGAATCTATTGGAGGGCCTACATGTAAAGTGAAGTCATCGTCAAAGGCGTCATCTCTTCCTCATGACGGATCCCTAAAAGACAAACTCCAAGATAACTCGCATTTCACCAATGACAAATACAACGATATCTATATTTGAAGGAAAAAGCATTGTTTTCAATCGCAAGAAGGAATTCATTTTGGGACTTTGGGAGGATATATGCACTAGGCTCTCCAAAACTCGTCCCGAATTGCTCTCATCTTATAGGGATCAAATCATTGAGATTTTCGAGGACAAGAAGAAGACGAATATTCTTGATTTTTCTCCATTAGAAGATTTACTGAATTCTCTTTTTGAACTTGCCGCATCATATGTCCAAAAGCGATCCAATAAGGCTGATAAGACGAGTGAAGATGTGAAGCTAGAGATGATTTCCAAAGCTAAAGAGCATCTTGAATCTTCAAACTTGAAGCAAGTGAGAAAGTCATGAAAGTTTCCTCTAGTGAAAAGAAATTGAAGAGAGCCGTGAAGAATTTACAGACATTACAACAAGAGAGGGAGAACCTCGAAGGTGTTATAGAAGCGACTCAGAAGGAGGTTGAATAGATTCATGAAAAAATTTCAACTGCCGAGACTGTGGTCTCTTCATATGACAACGTAAATTTGTTGACTGTTGATGATTCGGCCAATTTGGAGGAGAAGAAGAAGAGCCTGGAGACTAGCTGTCAAGTATTGATCAACTACAAATTTGCTTAGATTAAGGTGTTAGCATTATCTCCCCTTTTATCTTTATATTAGGTTGACCTAGTGGATAGTTATTTCATCTTAGATGAGATTGCTTCTCATTTTCTTTACATTACCCGACATTTATCTTAGTTGCATAACTTTCTACTTTACGCACTTGTAACGAAAGAATTAATATCTTGTTGGGGAAGAGTCCAAATAATGAGCCATTTGATTTTTCGAAAATTAGAATTCAATATCTAAAATATATCCAAAATTCAGAATCAAACACCTTCAAAATTTCCCCAGATAGTATTTTGGTACTAACTTTAGATTCCACCATATTGCAAATTTCAGATTTGCGCAGTCTCACCAAAAAATCATATCTCGGTGTAAAAATATCGGAATCGCAAACCATTTTATTTCAAGAAAACTAAACTTCAAGATCTAGAGCATATCCATAATTCTAAATCAAACAACTTCATAATCGTTCCGAATAATATTTTGAAACCAACTTAATTTTGCGCAATCTCTCTAAACAAATCATATCTTGGTGTAGGAACGTTGAAATTATGAAACGTTCAATTTCCTGAATACTAAACTCCAGTATCTAGAAAATATCCGAAATTCTCAATCAAATAACTTCAGAATCGTCCCAGATAATATTTTGAAATCAACTTTAGGTTCCACCATGTTGAAATTTTAAGATTTGCGCGACTTCGCCAAAAGATTTGTATCTTGAAGTAGGAACGTCGAAATCATGAACCATTTGATCTACTGGAAACTTAACTTCTAAATATATAGCATATCGAAAATTCAAGATTTATTTCCTTACGGACACATTCAGATAATATTTCAAAGTCAATACTAAATTTGATACACCGACAATTTCAGATTCGCGTGACTTCACCAAATATTTTGCATCTTGATATGGAAGCCTCGAGATCGGAAGACGTCTTACTTGCCATAGATCAAAAATTAAGAAACATATCCTCACAAATATCTTGGGGTTCAAATCTCACTGAATTTGAAATGTTGTACCAAGCAATCATTTCCTTATACTCGTGCTTCCTTTTGACTCCTCGCTTCTCTTCCCTTTTTTTTGGTCGAGAGCAAACTTGGAGACTAACACACTTGAAGGTTTGGAGAACCTGAAGACATTGAGAATCCCTGGATTTCAATGTAAATAATTTACATACTTCTAAAATTGGCCCATTTAAGATATCAATTTACGAAGGAGGGTTACCTCCTTTATATCAAATGAGATCGAAGTTCAACAGGAGGATGACATTTCAGCTTGATCTTGTGTTCCTTCATACTTCATTCGAACAACAATTAGGGAAATATGTATCTTTTGAACTTATATGATTGAACTTAGAATGAAACTCTAAGCTTCCTACGTACCCTGGTGAAGAGGATCAAGTCATATCGTAGTTCAGACTGGGTGATTCTTTTTTCAACCTAGCGGACTTCTGTTTTTTTGGGCCATACACAGTTTATACTCTTGTGGGCCAGGAGTGTAGCAACATGCAGTTTAGGCTCATGCGTCAAGGTGCGTCATGACTTCAAGGATAATAATTGTTCAAAAACTTGCCATTTATAGGACCAATTCTCATACCATCTGCATCCACCAACTTGTAAGCCCCACTTTAGTAAGCTTCTTGCACGACATATGGCCCATCCCACTTTGAATTAAACTTCCCTACAGGTTTATGGGAATTAATTATAGGTCTTTGTACGACAAGGACTTGATCTCTTACTTGAAAGGATCTCGGCCGAACTCTTTTATTGATGGCGCGAGATAATCGAGCTTGATAACATTCAAGACTCTATTGAGCTTCCAATCTCTTTTCATCAAGAGATTCCAACTCTGCTAACCAAAGTCGAGCATTTTCTTCATCAGTGATCCCTTCTTGAATATCCAGTCGTAACGGAGGTATTTGACGCTCAAGTGGCAAGACGGCTTCGACCCCGTAAACGAGTGAATATAGAGTCGCTTGTGTTGGCGTGCGGTGAGTCGTCCTATATGCCCATAGAGCTTCTTCCATAAGGTCATTCCAATCTCGTTTGGATTTGTAGATGTCTTTCTTTAACAAGTTGCATAGAGTCTTGTTGAATTCCTCGGCTAGACCATTGGCGGTAGCATTGTACATCGAAGAGTTATGTTGCTTGAAGCCAAAGAGCTCATAAATCTTGTTCATCAACCTATTATCGAACGACTTGCCATTATCCATTATTATGTAACGGGTAATGCCAAAGCGATAGATGATGTTTACTCGGATGAAACTTGCAACATTTTCCTTCTTTACCTCCTTAAGAGCAACAACTTCAGCCCAATTTGAGAAGTGGTCAGTTGCAGCCAAGATGTATAGGTGGCCACCAGAGGACTTTGGTAGCGGCCCAACAACATCCAATCCCCAAGCGTCAAATGGCCAGTATGCAATAGTTGGGTGCAACACTTCAAGAGGTTGATGAATAAAATTCGCATGGAATTGACAAGCCTTGTATCCTCGAGCGTAGTCCGAGAAATCTTTTACCATCATTGGCCAATGATAGCTCATCCTTTTTATATGGAAGTGGAGCTTTGGTCCAGACTCGTGTGACCCACATACCCCAGAATGTGCCTCTTGCAAAGCTTGGAGAGCTTCTTCTTCCCCTAGGCATCGCAAGAGTACTCCATCGAATGATCTTCTGTATAAAGTATCCTTGTAGTAAAGGAAGCGAGGCGCACGATGACAGATTTCAGTCCTTCTCCTTGGATTTTTTGGAAGTATCCGATAGCATAAGTAGTCGATAATGGGTTGGCGCCATTCTTCTTTCTCAACTTCAGAAATAGCAACAAGATGTTTGAGTTCATTTTCTTCACCTTCAGCCTCATTTGGCGGCGGTACTACCCATTTTTGGCAAATAGTAACTTGCGCTTGATCAGGCAGGGTTAAAGATGAAGCTAGGGCAGCTAAAGCATCAGCCTTCTTATTTTCTTTCATTGGCACATGGTGAATAGTCACATCACCGAGCCATCCCATCGATTTTTTTGCGTAATCATGATATGAGCGTAGTTCAAGATTCTTAACCTCGTAACTACCCAAAACAAGATTGACCACTAACTAGGAGTCACCAAAGACTTGCAATTGCAACTGTTTCATATCAACGGCCATTTCAAGCCCAAGTATTAATGCTTGATATTCAACAACATTGTTGGAACAGAGTATGTGTGTCTAAGGGGCCTACCGGTCTAGGCCGGGTACAATTTTTTTGACCCGTGCGGGTTCCGGGCCGGGTCGGTTACGAGTTGTATATTAACGGGTTTAACAGGTTCAGGTTTATATGGGTAAAAATTGAACCGTACGGGTTATGGGTTGAGTGGGCCGGGTCGGGCGGGGTTTAGTGTAAATATTGTAAGTTATATTAATACAAAGTACTAACATAAAGAATACAAGGAAGATGGGAAAAAATTGCACTTATTGCAAGTGCTACATTTATTTCATAATTCAATGTTTCAAACTTATAAATTAAAAGGTTTACATTTTTAACAACATGTAAATTCAAAGGTTTTGCATTGCCCTTGCAAGTTCTTCATAATCAATATGAACTGATTGACCTTCTTCTAGAGTGTTAAATTCGGATGGGTTACCATGTGTTAATATATCTCCGAGTTCCTCGTCTTCTGGGCTATCAAAATCTTCACGTCCTTGATTTCTTCGTTCCGATCTAATCGAATCTCTGAAACATACTAAAACTTCCAAAGCATTGCTTCGCAATGAGTGACGGGCCAAGTTGTTGTCTTGGTTGGCTAAATGCACTCTCCGATGCAACATTAGAAATTGACACATTCAGCACGTCCTGAGCCATAGCAAAAAGAACAGGAAATTGCTTTCCATTCTCATGCCACCATCCCAACGGCGAAAATTCCTTTGTGCGAGGCACTTTTTGCTTCTGCAAGTAGAATTGAAGTTCATCAATGTTCCTGCTACTGGATGGAGTGTAAGAAAATGTAGAAAAAATATCAAAACTATCAAGGCCTTGTTCATCATCCACAGTAGTAGAAGTGGTACAATGCACATTGGGATTAACATTGTCTACAGCTGCACGAGCAGCATCATCAATTACATTTGCATAATAATTATATAATTGTTGTAAATAATCATTGAGCTTATTCATAGAAACATATAAATCTGGGGTTTTAGTTGGTCCAATCTCCATATAAGTATATAAAGCATTCATTAACTGGTGACGATCAGACATCTTAATAGAAGGATTTAAAACAGCGCCAATTAAGTAAATCGGAGGAATTGGAAAGAAGTATTTTTTGAATTTTGCTTGCATTTTTTCAACAACATCCTTATATTTTTCTTTCTTCTTAAATTCAAAGAGTAGAAAATAAATTTCAGCTATATGTACTAACGCCATAGTAACAGTAGGGTAATATGCTCCAGAAAACTCAACAGTAGCTGTATAAAATTTATGTAAAAATTTAACAACATCATTAATGACCTCCCAAGTACTAGTTGTTAACATACAGTTTGGATCAGTACACTGCGCATTAGCAACTTTAGTTATTGGGAATCTATATTTGTAGCAACATTTTAAAAATATATATGTATAGTTCCATCTAGTAACAATTTCGTCTAGCATGAATCTAGGTTTAAGGTTATACTGGACACACTTATTCTTAAATTCCTTTATTCTAGATTGTCTATTATTTCCTTGAATAACACCCAACTGCTCTTCTAACATGAGTAATCTCAGTTGAAAATAAATCAAGGCCACTTTTAACAATTAAATTATAAACATGACATGCACACCTAACATGAAAAATGTCATCAAGAGGTGGTTGCAAATGCAGTCTTAATATTGAAATTGCGGCATTATTGTTAGAAGCATTATCAAAAAACATAGACAATACTTTTTGCTTTAGATTATAAAATTCAACAACTTCACAAATAGTACTACTTATAAACACAACAGTATGACTTTGATTCTCATCATATCTAAAAGCGATAATACGTTTTTGTATACAAGTAGTATCATCTATCCAATGACATATAATTATCAAATAATTATTTCCATTAACAGCATGGCCAATATCATAAGTTAGCTAAACAAATAACGTATGTATGTTTGATATTGTCCATGAAGTCTAAAGATATCAGTTCTACAAGTACTTCTAGGGATACCTTTAAATAAAGGATTGTAAATCCTTTGAATATACATAATAAGATATGGTGAAGAAGCAAAAGAAAAAGGTAGACAACCCAAAGCAATCATTTTTGCTAACTCCTCATGATCCTTCATTTTATCATATTTCACTAGACCTCCAGTAGTATAGTTAAGAGTTGTTTGATTTCCATCACCATCAGCGCCCCATTCTACCGGATGCTCAATTCTCATATGTCTACTAAGCGTCACAGTCCCCCCTAAATTTCCACCAATCAAATGTTTAAAATCACCGTAACAAATTTTGCATTTAACTCTATCAGTATCCTCTATTATTTCAAAAAAATTCCAAACCTTACTTCTTTTTCTACGATTAGTAGTCGGAGACACATATGGTCTACTCCTAGTGCCACAACCACCACCTCTTGTAGCAACTCCAACACTACCAACTCCAGCACTAATAGGTGTTGCTGGTATCTCATCTTCCGTTCCTATTTCATTATCTTCTATTCCAAATTCGTCTTGTAATTGTTCATAATTTATATCTATATTATCATTAGGCGATATTCAGAAATATGTATAAATGATAATGGGTTATTACTATTACTACCAGATGCTGAAGGACTACCTCTTGTTTTATTTCCCCTACCAATAACTCTTTTACACGCTCTTTTAGCAGCACTAAACATATTGTAAAAATTAAAGTATAAGCTAAAATTAAATATGCAATTAAAATAGTAAATAAGAGAAAGAGTTGGAGGGAGTGCACCGAATTCGACAATGAATTGAGCACTTGATTATGCAATTCCGATGTTACCACGAACAAACGTCAAGTCGTTAAGCAAGAATTTCAAATTTGAACTTCAATTGATCAAAGGTGAAACTTCAAACTTCAAATTCTGAATGACAAAACGCAATAAATTAAATACAAGAAAAGTGAGCCAAAATGCCAAATAAAATTAGAAGATTAAATGATGAATTGAAGTATTGCAATTTGCAAATTGGGGAATGAGAGAAATTGAGATTGAGATATGAGATTTGAGTGAAGAAATGAAGAAGAGAGGGGGGAGGGTATTTATAGTTTTACAAAAGGTTAATATTGTAAATTAAAAAAGGGTTAAAATTAAAAATAAATGGCTATTTCATCAATAGATCCGTTGACTAACGGATCAAATTCCAAAAACTGACATTTCCAACGAATAGTGGGCCCAACAAAACTTGAAAAATTAAAAAAAATTAACCGTTAAACCGAGCCGGTTTAACCGGTTAGGCATGAACAATGCTTACCGGTTTAACCGGTAATTTTGTTAACCCGGCCAACCCCCTCCCACCCCCTACGCAGCCCACCCGACCCCTTAGGAACCGGGCCGGTCCAGTTCTGGGTCAACTCGACCCGTTTGACAGGCATAGAACAGAGTTGTGTAAAGGTGAATGAGTAGGGCAAGACTTCACATTGGGAAGTTACAAATACTACGTCGGCCCCAGCTCCCCCACGATGCGTGGCACCATCAAAGTATATCTTCCATGGAGGTTGAACTTCAACAACCATTACGTCCTCATCAGGCAGTTCATCAGTAAGCTCCCAATAATCAGGTATCGGATGATCTGCCAATGCTTGTCCTTTTACAGCCTTTTGAGGGATGTACAAAATCTCAAATTGTTGAAATTGGAGGTACCATATCGCTAGTCGATCACTAAGAACAGGTTTTGACATCACGAACTTGATGGGATTTTCTTTAGAAACAAGACGGACAACATGAGCTTGAAAGTAGTGCTTCAACTTTTGAATTGTGAAGACTAGCGCCAGGCACAACTTCTCAATTGGTGAATAATTCAACTCGTTTGGTGTCATCATCCTGCTCAAGTAGTAAAGAGAGTTTTCTTTCCCCTCACTATTTTCTTGGGCCAACAGTGCTCTAACAGACCTTTCTTGTGCCGTAATGTATAGTATCAATTCCTTTCCAGGTACAGGGGTTGCTAAAATTAGAGGCTTCATCAAGTAGGATTTAATGCTTTCAAAGGCATTACTGCATGCTTGGTCCCATCTGAAAGGGACACCTTTCTTCATAAGGCGACTAAATGGTTGACACCTCTCAGCTAGGTTCGAGATGAACCTCCTAAGGTACGCTAGCTTTCCATGCAGACTTTTCAATTCATGGATATCTCGAGGCTCAGGAATTTTCAAAATGGCATCCACTTTGGCTTGATCGATTTCGATCCCTCGATGTTGGACAATGAAACCAAGGAACTTTCCAGAAGTAACTCCAAAGGCACACTGTAATGGATTCATCCTGAGTTGGTATCTCTGGAGCAATTCAAATACCATTCTCAAGTCTTTCATGTGGTCGCCCTTCTCTCTTGATTTCACCACCAAGTCATCAACATAACATTTGACATTCTTATGGAGAAGATCGTCGAAAATAATTTGCATAGCCCATTGGTAAGTAGCACAAGCATTCTTTAAGCCAAAATGCATCATCTTGTAGCAATAAATACCCTTAGGAGTGCGGAATGCAGTAAGCTCTTCATCTATTGGTGCCATGAGAATTTGGTTATAGCCCGACGAACCGTCCATGAAAGACATTGCCTCGTAACTAGTAGTGCCATCGATTATCAGCTCTGGAATAGGAAGCGGGAATTCATCTTTGGGGCATGCATTATTGAGGTCCCTGAAGTCAACGCATACTCGAATCTGGCCATTCTTCTTCCTTAGAGGGACAATACTTGAAACCCATGTTGGGTATTTAACTTTCCAAATAAATCCAGCTTCAACAAGTTTTTTAACTTCAACTTCAATCAGGGGAACCAAGTCCGGCCTGAAGCGCCTTTGAGCTTTTTTAACGGCGCGAGCACCATTTTTGACTTCAAGGTGATGGACTGCTACTTTCGAGTCCAAGCCAGGCATCTCTTTGTAACTCCAAGCGAAGACATTCCTGAACTTTTTGAGTAACTCAAGATAAGTGGTTTCTTCATTAGCTTCGAGTAAAGCACTTAGGTAGATGGGTTTTAGTTCTTCATCGGTGCCAAGGATAACTTCTTTTAAGGCATCAATTGTCGTCTTCACTCCTTCTTCAAGTTCAGGTGGAGCATCTTTCGCATCTTCATCTTCTTTAGGATCCCCATCATTGAAGGATATGTGATAACATGGTGAAACATGCTCCAATTCTGCGTTATCCTCCATCGAAGATGGAACACCATTCTCGCTTTGTATAGTGACATGATATGAAGAACCTACACTTTCTTCATCTTCGTCACGCTCCTTAGTGTAGACCACAGTATATGGCTTTACCTTCAGTACTTCTTCATATGAAACCACAAGTTTTGTTTGTCGCCTCATTCTAGAAGGAACCAAACTTTGGAAATCCTTAGAGATCTTCTGAATTTTGGGTGAAGCGGGTGTTTTTGTATTTCGATAATTTCTCTGGAACTTATTCCCCTTATTTAATGGACCTAATCTCCCAAATACGGAAGTTCTCATAGTTGATTTTCCAAGTCGCTCAAAGACAGAAGTCCTGTTAGAAGTGCCAGATTCATCTTCTTAATTGATATAATTGCTACTCGCCCTTCTTATTGAGATGCACACTGGTGACGGTTGCTTGTATCCCTGACCTTCACATGGTTTCCTCGTTACAGCTTTTGAAGGGA
This sequence comes from Nicotiana benthamiana, assembly GCA_034376525.1. Lineage (NCBI taxonomy): Eukaryota > Viridiplantae > Streptophyta > Magnoliopsida > Solanales > Solanaceae > Nicotiana > Nicotiana benthamiana. The sequence continues at coordinate 26,822,368 of CM067327.1, read as the reverse complement.
GATTCCCTAACTTTGACGGCTCATTGGGATTGTATTCAGATTTTGCAAATAGCTTGTAAGCGTTAGGGTCAAAGCCTTCATCTGTTCGTTTTGTTGGGAGTACAACATTCTGCAAACTATTTTGGGCTACAAACCCTGCAAGTAGCTTTGAGGACGACTTTACTGCCTCAATTTGTTTGACCGGGAGAGTTAATTCCTTCATCTTTCTTCCTTTTAGGGGCATATTGGAGCGCTGGACTTACTTTCTTGCCATAAGATGTAATATTTCCTCCATAAGATTTATTCACGTTGGGTTGTACATCCGTACTAATAGCTTTAGCTTCACCAGTAGTCTCCTCTTCTCCTTTAGTTGAGGGCTCTTTATTCTTGCTTCTCATACCATCATAAGCTTTCAACTCCATCACAATGCGGTTCTTTAAGTAGAACTTTGCATCGGCGAAGTGTGACTCAGCCTCGGTGAATGGCTCATCATCAACAATTATCGTCTTCTCAACTTCACCTTCATAGTATTTTAAACATTTGATGGTAGGTAGATGGAACTACTTTATTCTCATGTATCCAAGGCCTCCAAAGCAAAACATTGTGTGAAGTCTTTGTGTCGATCACATGCAGCCATGCACTTGATTGTATATCTTCAATAGGGATTCCCAGCCTGATCGCTCCTATGGCTTTTTGCTCCCCTTGGTTGAATCCTTGGATCATCACACGACTTTCTGAGAGTTCGTTCACGAGAATACCAAATTCCTTCACAGTATGGATTAGCAAAATGTTCACTGAGCATCCTCCATCGACCAAAATCTGGTTTTCCCTTTCATCGCGCATATAGCCAACCAGGTACAATGGGCGGTTATGAGGAGTGTTACCTAGAAAAAAATCATCATTTGTGAATGTGACCTTCCCCTCACAGGCATTAACTTCTTGAGTAGTGTGCTCGATGGGATTTTCGGAAGATGGTGCCAATGGTAGGTCATCACTCTTTCCTCTCCTTTGTCAGCATGGCAACAAGAGGCATCAATGCCCTCATGGGAAGTCTTCGTGTGGAACCAACTTGGTAAAAACTTCTTCAAGGTCACTGGATTTCGTGGCTTTTGAGGGCGGTGCATCTCCACTTTTGCTTTCTTCAAATGCCTAACTAGATTCTTTTTATTGGTCTTTTTACCATCATCTTCCTTGTTGGTTGTTCCAGTGAATCTTTTCGTGGGCTCCTTTTGTGGCGCCTACGATGAGTCACCAACGTCCAACATTCATCATCATCAGGTTGGTTGACTCTAGCTTTGTCGCTCTCCAGTAATTCTTTACCTTTGCTTTCTTCAAAGCCACGTAATTCATTCGGACTGAATGAGCCAAAGGTGATAGAGACTTGGTTTGCGCTTGCTTTCTCATCTTCAAGCACGATCTCTTTTCGCGAGCCAAGTCCATGACTTTATCCTTGAAGTCAAAGCACTTCTCTAGATGGTGGCTTATAAGTCGGTGATATTTGCAGTAATTTGGGTCAGTTGTTTTCCTAGCTTCATTTGGTCGCTTCATCTCCAGAAGCTTAATAAGATTTAACTCGAGGAGCTCTTCGAAAATGGCTGGCACATCAGAATTCAGGAATAGGTACTGTTTTTGCTGCATTTCTTTTAGATTCAATTTTCCACTTGGCTTGTCTTGAAAAGAAGTGGATTCATACTCTACTTCTTCCTCACCTTCGCCGTGAACTTCATAGGTGATGTATTGACATTCATAGCTTCTTTGTTTTCAGACTTGGGTACGAACTTGCCCCACTTCCTAACTTCTTGCTTGTCATTCATTTTGCGAGGTTCATAGATGGGTAGCCATTCATTTCCAGTGGAGGCCATGCTCAATTCCATGTCATGTGCACAAGTTGCAAGTTCTTCAAATGTGCTAGGCTTGATACCTTGCAAGATGTAGCGCAATCCCAATGCATGCCGTGGATGCACATATCTATGCCTGAAGCTTCACTAAGCATGTCTTTGCAGTTGAGGCTTGCATTCCTCCAACGTTTGATAAAGTCGATAACCGGTTCCCTGTTTCTTTGACGAGTATTTGTGAGCTCTATCATACTCACAGTGCATCTCGTGCTATAAAAGCGATTGAGGAACTCTTGCTCTAGTTGATCCCAACTATCGAAAGATCACTCGAGGTCCGCGTACCAATCAAAAGCATTTCCTTTTAATGAGTGGACAAACTGTTTGACAAGGTAGTCTCCATAAGTCCCAACATTGTTGCATGTCTCAACAAAGTGCGCCACATGTTGCTTTAGGTTACGTTTACCATCAAATGGTTGAAACTTTGGAGGTTGATAGCCAGCAGGCATCTTCAACATATCGACCTTCGCAGTGCACGACTTTGCATATGTATGGGAGGATTTAGCAGAAACTTCATATTTGTTCTTGATGGTTCCTTCAATGAACTCCTTCAATTGATCGATTGGAATCATCCCTTCAGATGAGACCGGGATAGCCTTAGTGGATGCTTCTTGTCTCGGGGGAGAGTCGCTCTCTAAAACTTCTGGGAGCTTGCCGGGTGCATGGGTAGATTCTACCTCCATCAAGATTCCCACCCTGTCTGTTAGCTTGTCAATTCTAGCCTCTTGATTTTGCATGCATTTAGTCAGCAGCGATTGCTTCCGTTAAATTTGCCAACTGCTCCTCCATGGATGAAGTGTTTGTCACCATGGCTTGCATGATTGTCGTGGATGACGGAGAGTAGCATGAATTTTCACGTAGATTGATCCTTGATTGGCTCACGCTATGTGGTGTAAGTAGGGAGGATCCATCACTTGAAACATCAACATCTTCCTTCACAGCAGAGTGCTTGGAGCCAGAGAGGTCAAGCAGAGCTAGTGTTTTCCTGATCTTTTTAGCAATATCGCTTCCTCCTTTAGATGCGTTTGTGGCAGGTCTTGATCCTTTTAAGGATGAATATTCGAAGACAAGGGTTGATGCGGACGACACTTGGGGTACTTTTTGTCCTAAAGAGCTTGCTTTTCTCCTCGTAACTGGGCCAAAGCTTCCAAAACTGATATCAAGATGCTTTCCACATCAGCGTAGAACCTGGAATTAGCAGCTTGGTGGAAGTTGAATCGGAATTGATTTTCTTTGGAGCCATTTCAATGTTCTTGAACTTTGGTGATTGAAAAGTTGAGATGAGAGGTAGAGATAGTCCCACCGGGCGTGCCAGAATTTGTGGACAATAAATTTGCGTCGAGAAAATAAAATCAAGACCGAAAAATATTGCAACAATCGTAGTAATTTATTTTGAATATTTTAGTGTTACAATCTCTATGGATCCTCTGATTCTACTTTTCTAGTATAAATTCAAGGGCCTTCGAGCTTGATCTTGAATCTATGCTTGTTTCCACGAATGATGATCTTGTTCTTGAGCTTGAGCTTGATTGCTTGAAGCTTGAAACTTGTGGAGGAATTTACAGTGTTTGATCCACGAGCTCTTTTGCTTCTTGTTATGATGTCTTTTCTGAGTTATGACGACCCTTATTTATAGTTGTGGAAGGGAAGAGTTATAATTAGAACAAACTCTTTCCGGCCAATCAAATTGAAGTATGACATGGCCACATTTGATTGGCTAGAACATGTTACTTGCACACATGGCGCAATTTCATTGGCTTTTTAGTGTGACTGGGCATGCCTTGTCATTTTGACATGTGGCATGATCCTATTGGCTCTTCCGCTTGACTTGGCGCTCCATGTCATTTGACACGTGGCACCAAGCTGGGCCTCTAGGAAGAGGTCATCTTGGCCTTAATGAAGTAGGCTTATCACTTTAGCCCAATTAAATGGGCTAGCCCAATAGATTTAGACTTATTTATTTAATCTATTCATATTGGACTTGTATAATTAATTCAATTATATTAGCCCATATATTTATTTGGACCAGTATATCTAGAATTTAAAATATAATCCAAACTATTTTATGAATTTAATTTTAATAACATTCATATGCTTACACCATCAATATTGCATTGATTATTATGTTTTAAGGAACATTCAAGATTAAGGCAATATTTTTCAAATTTTCAATATCTAGTGATCTTAGTTTTTACTATCAAATAAAAAACCAAAAATATTTTCATATGCTTTGAATTGTTCAAATCTGTTTTGACATGAAAAACTAATCTTGTCTATTATGTATAAAAGTAATCAACTCTAAAGGACTCTTCAAAAGATTTGGTTTTTCAGTATCAACATTCGCATCAATTGTTACTTCCTATATATCACACGTGTCATACAATTCGGGTTCGATATCCATTTCAAGTGCAATTTTCTTAGTAGAAATTATAGCAGTTGCAAATCGTTCTTCTCTATATGTGTTAGAAATAAATAAAAAAATTTCACTTTACATAGCTCTTTTTTAAACTTATACATAATCTATTAGGTGTGACAAAACATGGAGCCCCCACAAATATGGGGCCTAAAACAGTTGTTTTACTTGCTTTATGAAAGGACCGCCCCTAATTTAAATATACTAGATTATATTGCTTTAATAAATTTCAATTGTTATCTCATTTGTCAATGCAATATACCTAATAACAATATATCTATTAAATCACATAGGAGATTTATATAGTTATAAGAACTTTTGTTGTTCTATATTTTGTATTATATTATTCAATATTCAGTATTTTAGCATTATTAATATAATTTTGCATTAGCGCTTTTTTTCTGTTGTTTTCTTTTTAATATAATATAAAAGATATATATTCTATTACGCTTAAAGAATTAATTTTAAATCTTATTCTATTGTATTATCTTTAAAAAGTTAATTCAACACGTATCCATATTAAGCCACGTCTCAGCCTAATAATAAGCCATTTGGCATTGGTAAAGACAATGCTCCAAGAGTTAGTTGTTAGGAAGCTATTTGAGGGGGGGGGGGGGGGGGGGGAAAAAACCAAAATTAAACAACAACAATAACAACAACCCAGTATAATCTCACTTAGTGGGGTCTGGGGAGGGTAGTGTGTACGCAGACCTTACCCCTACCCTTGGGTAGAGAGGCTGTTTCCAAATAGACCCCTGGCATCCTTCCCTCCAAGAACTTCCCACCTTGCTCTTGGGGAGACTCGAACTAACAACCTCTCGGTTGGAAGTGGGCGGTTACATTATAATGTAAGAAAAATTAAAAATTAATTTTACCTCCTAACATTTTGGTAACTTATATATATGCATAACTTATGTTTTTCCTAGATTTTAAATTGATTTTTAATGCAATAAAAATTGAAAGTTAATTATATCTCATAGTAATATTTTTTTTATCTCTAAATTAAAAGAATTGTATTAATGTTATAAAATAAACAATACAGTAAAATATAAATAAGAAGAAATAGAAAGAAGGAAGAAGTCTTTTGTTCTTTCACTTTTGTGTGTCTTCCATTAAAATTTACATAGCCTTTTATAGGTGTAAAATGAGAAGACATACTATTGTAAAAAGCGAATGTGATGGACATAAAACATGAGATTTCATCCATAAGCTATTCACATATATGGGCGCACATTTCTACAAACTATTCATAACGCACCCCTTAGATGTTCATGTAAAATAATGTGCCTAATTAAGAACTTGCTAAAAAATCATTGGGATGTATTCATTGCTTGCTGCCTTATTAAAAACTTTACCAGCAAAACCTAGTGGGACAAAATAATGGTTAAGGAAAAAAGAATCCAGCGTGTAGTTACTCACCATGATAAAAAACATCACTTAATATCTGGAAGACGACGCATTCCAATATTGTATATCATCTTTTCAAATGTTGAGATTGGAAATGCTTTAGTGAACAGATCCAAAAATTATTATTTGAACGAATTTGTTGAACATCTATTTTACCATTCTTTTGAAGATCATGAGTGAAAAAAAATTTGGGAAGATGTGTTTTGCTCTATCTCCTTTGATGTATCCTCCTTTTAGTTAAGCTATGCACACATCATTGTCTTCATACAATATTGTTGGAATATTGCCTTTCGAAGAGAGACCACATGTTGCCTGAATGTGTTGAGTTATCCATCTCAACCAAATGCATTCTCGACTTGCTTAGTGAATGCTATTATCTACATGATTTGAAGAAGTATAAGTTTGTTTCATTGAACGACATGATATGGTTGAACCTCCACTTGTAAATAAACATCCTATCTGAGATCGAGCTTAGTGGGGATCGGACAAAGATCCTATGTCTGCACAACCAATCAATAATGACTTGGATCCATTTGAATAAAATAAACCCATATCAATGGTCCCTTGGAGGTATCTAAATATAGGTTTAATACTATTCCAATGTCTTTGTGTCATGACCCCGGTTCGCCTCCTTAAACTGTCGTGACGGCACCTAGTCTCTACGACTAGGTAAGCTACAATTTCGAAAAATAACCAAACTTGCGAAAGTAAAAAAATTTAAAAGTAGAAATAAAGTATTAATAGTGTTAAATGTGCCGCTCAACATACATCTTATATAAAACTCAAGACCAATATCCAAATCCAAGACCCGAAATCCCACGAACCACAAGCCGAGATAGTATACACAACTCTAACTCCAGAATGTCTAATAAAACTGAAAGATACAGAAGGGCTAAATACTAAGGCATGAATAGAAAGGGACTCATTGGTCTGCAAACGCGACAGATGTACCTCGGAGTCTCTAAGTGGTCTCCTCCCTCAAGGATGATAGATCTGATCAGCGGTACCTAGATCTGCATATGAAAAATATGCACAGAAGAGGTATGAGTACATCACAACCGCACTCAATAATGTTAGATAATACGCTTAACGCTAGAGGGGGGGGATGAATAGCGTTATAATAAAAATTAGCGTATACTTGCGGAATTTAAAATTTGCAGGAAATAAATAAGTGCGATAAATAAGAAAGAACACACCGAAGTATTCTGGTTCACCACAACCCGTGGCTAGTCCAGTCCCCGAGAGACTCTCTCGAGATTTCCACTAACTTGTCAAGCTTCCGGGTGCTTAACAAACCTTTACAACTTGAGGACACAAGCCTCAACACCTTTGCTCGGAGATACAACACTCCAAGACTTCAACCAAAGGAAACACAAGTTCCTTCACAACTTGAGGACACAAGCCTCAACTACCTTTGCTCGGAGATACAACACTCCAAGACTTCAACCAAGGAAACACAAGTTCCTTCTTACAACAAGAGAATAACAATTCTCTTCAAGTGTACAAAACACTAAGTACTCAAACAAGACACTCCTTAATGAGTAGATATGAGTAAAAGAATACGCTCAAGATCGCAACAACTTTTGACAAGAGTTTGGCTCTCAAAAACTTAAGTAATGAATATAAAATGATAAGCAATAGAGTATGCAAGCTTATAGCAATTATATGATCAGTTGTTGTGTGTTGTTGTACTCAAAAGACTGAATTGAAGCTGTATTTATAGTTGAAAAACTTGGCATTACCGTTGCCTAATTGCCAACTAAGAACTGCTGATTTTACTCTGTGACAATCGATTGCCAAGAAGCCACAATCGATTGTTTGCCAATCGTTCCAAAAATCAATCCCAGATTTTACGCTTAACAATCGATTATTCAAGATCAAAAATCGATTATTGGCAACGTTCAAAAAATCATTTCCAGATTTTACGTAAAACAATCGATTATACAAAATCAATAATCGATTATTCAGCAACGTTCAAAAAATCCTTTCCAGATTTTAATTTCAACAATCGATTATACAAAATCAATAATCGATTATTCAGCAACGTTCAAAAAATCCTTTCCAGATTTTAATAAAATCGATTATACAAAATCAATAATCGATTACCTGACTGTATTTGAAAACTTTACGACAACGATCAGCTTCACAATCGATTGTGCAATGTTAACAATCGATTATTTATCAGTCTTGAAAAATCAATTTAGACACTGCCTCGTGACAATCGATTGTTATATACTCACAATTGATTATTTAATAACTTTGAAAAAGTCTGGAAGACACTGCCTCAACACAATCGATTGTCATATGTTCACAATCGATTATTTTGTGACTTTGAAAAATCTGATGGACACTGTCTCTTCACAATCGATTGTCATTAACTTCACAATCGATTATTTTGAGCGTTGAAAAACTTTGATGGACACTGCCTCTTCACAATCGATTGTCATAAGGTTCACAATCGATTGTCATGCAGATTTGAAAAATCTGATGCTCACTGCCTTAACACAATCGATTGTCATTAGTTCACAATCGATTGTCATGCAGTCTTGGCTTAACATAATCGATTATCATAAGTACATAATCGATCATCTTAGTCCAGATTTTAGAGGCATGTTTAAAAATCATTTTTACTAAAGTAACTATGCATGATTTAAAATCATTTAGCATTAAATTAAATATGCATGATTTTGTAAAAATAATTTTACGAGAGAAGCCATGTCATGAGTCAAGTTGTCGGATCAAGATCACAGTTAAGAACGACTCATGTAAAACTATAAAACTTGGTCTTGTGCTTGAATCTCGTTATATATCAATTGTGCGCTTGTACTTGAGCTTCGTCATATGTCAATTTGCGCTTGTTTGTCATTCATCAAAACCTACACATATGAACACACGTTTTAGTATAATGCTTTGAGAACGTGTTTCCAACAATTTCCCCCTTTTTGATAATGGCAAACTTTAAGCGGGATATGCATATTAAGCAATTCATAATGACGATTCAAGACAAGAAAAGATATGCAACAAGTATGCAATTATTTCCCCCTCAATATATGAATTCCCCCTCAATTTAAGCTAATAAGAATTGAGAGTGCATACCCGTTATCTTCCCCCTTTTGCCATTAGCAAAAAAAATGTAATAAGATGGCAAGGATTGAAAAAAAAACTTGTTTATTTATTGAAAATAAGGCGTGATTACTTAAAGAAAGTACAATAACTCAAATAATAGCAGTACAATCGATTATTGATACGAGATAATCGATTATTAGACGACAGAAACCGATTTTTCTGAAGAAGACTCGATTATTGCGCGTCATGCTTTATAAGTCCCCCTACCTTTAGGGCGATACCTGCAAAAATTCGTTAGACGTCTCTGACGCTCTAGTTAAAAATCATGTAAAAAAAATGCAATGTATGACTTAGATCAACGTGGAGTCAAGAATCCCGAGTTAACTACGAATTCGGAAGAAGGACTCTTTCTCTAAGGGCTTTGTAAAGATGTCGGCCAATTGATCTTTGGTTTCAACAAATTCGATTTCGACATCGCCCTTGAGAACGTGATCTCTTATAAAATGATGTCTAATTTCAATGTGTTTTGTTCGCGAATGAAGAACGGGGTTCTTCCTCAAGCATATGGCACTAGTATTATCACATCTAAGAGGGATATGATCAAGACTTAGGCCATAGTCCAAGAGTTGTTGTTTCATCCATAGGATTTGAGCGCAACAACTCCCCGCGGCTACATATTCAGCCTTGGTTGTGGACAACACAACACTTACTTGTTTCTTGCTAAACCAAGAAACGAGAGAGCTACCGAGCAAATGGCAAGTGCCATTAGTGCTCTTGCGGTCCAATTTGCATCCAGCAAAATCGGAGTCGGAATAGCCAACGAGTTGGCATGAAGAACCTTTGGGGTACTAGACCCACATTTGTAGTACCAACAAGATACTTCAAAATCCGTTTCACCGCAGTAAGGTGAGACTCCTTCGGACACGATTGATAAGGGCGCATAAGCACACGCTAAACATGATGTCCGGACGACTAGCAGTAAGATAGAGAAGAGAGCCAATCATACCTCGATACTTCTTGGTGTCGACTTCCTTACCTTTCTCATCTTTGTCTAGATGGTCTTATAAATTCATTGAAGTGACCATTGCTTTGGTGTTGCTCTTTTCAATATTGATTCAGCAATTTCTTGCAATAGTTAGTTTGACAAGTGAAAGTTCCCACTTTCAATCGCTTAACTTGCAGCTCCGAGAGGAAATTTCGCTTGTCCATCATGGACATCTCAAATGAAGTTTTAGAGACTCCTTGCATAAAACTCATTAGTGGCTCAAAAAATAAAACAATATCATTTTCAACATGTTTTGGAATGCAAAATATTAATAGCATAAAAGTTATCAACATAATTTTGAAGAATGATATTACCAATATGGAAAGTTGTTTTGAAATACAACAATAATGTCATCAAGATAAAATTCATGCAATTTATTCCTCCTTAATGAGAAGTTCCCCCTCAAATAAGGCAAACTAGAATGTAAAGACATTCCCCCTTACTTGAAGCATATCGCCTAAACACTTTCTCTTTTTCGACATTTCCAAAAAGTCAAAATGAGATAGGAAAGACAGCGAGGAGTATGCAATATGAAGATTGCTGGAAGTTTATCAAAACATACCAACAAACCATAGATATACCAATTGTTATAAAATAGTGATAAAATCATTTGTTGGCAAACATAACAAATGTATCAAATGTTATTTTATTAACAGTGATACTAAATGTTATTTTTAGAAAACATATTAAAAAAATATCAAACATTAATATATAACAAGTCAACCAAAAGTCGAATATACCGACCATTATTCAGACCAAAAGATACATTCATCAAGAGTCGATTTTTAACAGAAATACTTCTATCAACTGTTAAAAGCATGAATTATTTATTTCAGGAATATATCAATTATTTTTTCAAACCAAAAATAGCATTTATCAAAAACATGAGTGAAAAACTTTTTGACAAAAATATGCTAACAGTTAATACACACCAGAGGAAATAATTTATTTTTCTGGTATATACTAACATTTATTTAAACCACAAATAACAGTTATCAAATCATAAATGAAATGTTTTTATTAGAAGCAAGCTAATATACCAATTGTTGTTTAACAACGAATTTTCAACATATGCATCAAGGATAATTGATATTAATTATTAACAAGGATATCTCAACACATATCAACTATTATGATTAAGCACATCCAAAATTTTTTAACAATATAAGGCCAAATTAACAACACATATGTTAATATCGGTTGCTTGCATATATTATCAATTCGGTTTTTGTCAAAAAGGATAACTAACCGAAATTCCCCCTTGATGAGATAAGGTATTGTGCTTGGTGCATCTATTACAATATTGTAGCCTTCAAGCACACCTGCAAAAGAGATTAATGATCTTTTGGTACCCATGCCATTTTGGGTCCTTGGGGGTTAGGCATATCATAGTGATGCAATTGAGTGATATGTCTATGTCGTGTAAAACATGCAGGAGCAATACGACCAATTCGTCTACAATAATGACAAGTCACGTTGGGATTATGCATCCTTCTAGGTTCATAGTAATTAGACGGACGAAAATTGTTCACTCTATTTTCGACACTATGGCTATTGCGCATTTCATGAAAGTCATTTCTCATACTATTATGAGCAGCATTTCTAGAATAATTGTTTCTAGGTTGAGGGCCATTTCTAGGTGTTCTAAAAGGTTCAAACTTCCTTCTAGTGTGTGGCCTAGAATATGCATCATTTCTAGAGTAGTTATTTCTAGGTGGTAAGTCATTTCTAGGTCTTCTAAAGTGTTCAACATTTGGTCTAGCATGCATATTGGTTCTAGGGTTGTTATTTCTAGGATGAGCATTTGTTTTATTAATCCTAGGTTGAGCCTTAGGTGGTTGGGGTTTGGCTTCAACCTTTTCTTTAGGCTCATTCTTAAAACCTATGCCATGCTTGGTTGACTTCAAATTAACAAGGACCTCATTCAAATTTTTGAGAGAAGAATTAAACTTATCTAAGGTGCCCTTAAGCCTTTCTACTTCATTTTTGAGATGCATGCAAGAAGTACAATTTCTAATAGAGCTTTCAGGCTTGTCGGCGCTTCTTTTTCCGAAAAACTTGTTTTCCTCTTTCAACTTCTCATTTTCTAAAACCAGTTTTTCCAAATCCTTTTCTTTCAATGAGAGTTGTTTTTGAAAATCTTTTTCTTTTGAAGAAGCATTTTCTTTTATGCTTTTAACAGTTTTTGAAGCTTTAATAAATTCACTATATAACTCATCAAAAGCATTTTGCATTTCTTCAAGGGAAAAAAAAATTTTAGAAGAGATTTGGCATACCTCATCTTGCTTATCTTCTTGTGCCATAAGACAAAGGTTTGCGCTTTCCTCTTCTTCTCCTTCGCTTGACTCATCTCCGGAGTCTCCTCCCCAAGATATATAAGCACGTTGCTTTTTGAAAGGTTTCTTTTCCTTTTTGATGTTTGGGCAATTTGATTTGATGTGCCCGGTTTCTCCGCATTCATAGCACTTTATTTGTTCTCCTTGCTTTTTGCCCTTTCGTTCATACTCTTTTCGCATGAACTTTTGAAATCTTTTGATAACGAGTCCAAACTCGTAGTCTCCGTCCTTATCAACTTGCGGTTGGCTTGTGCTTGCCTTTAGAGCGATTCTTTGCCTCCTTTTATCATCAACAAGAGGGTTAAGTATAGTAGATTCATAAGTCTTAAGATTACCTCTTAATGCGTCGATGGTAACATTTGAGACGCCAATGGACTCTTGAATCGTGTCGGCCTTTGATCGCCATGCCGGAGTGAGACTTCTAAGGATTTTTCGGACAAGTTCCCTATCCGTGAAGGTCTTCTTGAGAGCATGTAGGTCATTTACGATTATTGAAAATCGTTCAAACATTTCATCCACCTTTTCACCATCCTTCATGTGAAATAATTCATAAGCATGGGTTAGGAAATCAATTTTGGCTTCCCTTACCTGGTCCGTACCTTCGTACGTAATTTCCAGCTTGTCCCACATTTCCTTCGCTGTTTTGCAACACGATATTTTCCTGTAATCGTCAGCATTTACAGCACAATATAATAAATTAATTGCTTTAGCATTATTTTGCACCTTTCGGATATCATCCGCGTCATATTCTTCTTCGGACTTGGGAACCCATTCGTTTTCAACCTTTTTGGTTGGAATTTGATTTCCCTTTGTTATCACCTTCCAAAGATGAAAATTGTTTGCTTGAACGAAGATTTTCATCCTCTCCTTCCAGTACGTATAGTTTGTACCGGTGAATAGTGGTGGTCGGGTGGAGCACTGTCCTTCCTCTATTCCTGCAAAAGAGTCACGAGTAGAAGCCATGGAAGTTTCTCTCAAACTGTTAAGTCTTCAGAGAGTTGGGCTCTGATACCAATTGTTAGATAATACGCTTAACGCTAGAGGGGGGGGGGGTGAATAGCGTTATAATAAAAATTAGCGTAAACTTGCGGAATTTAAAATTTGCAGGAAATAAATAAGTGCGATAAATAAGAAAGAACACACCGAAGTATTCTGGTTCACCACAACCCGTGGCTAGTCCAGTCCCCGAGAGACTCTCTCGAGATTTCCACTAACTTGTCAAGCTTCCGGGTGCTTAACAAACCTTTACAACTTGAGGACACAAGCCTCAACACCTTTGCTCGGAGATACAACACTCCAAGACTTCAACCAAAGGAAACACAAGTTCCTTCACAACTTGAGGACACAAGCCTCAACTACCTTTGCTCGGAGATACAACACTCCAAGACTTCAACCAAGGAAACACAAGTTCCTTCTTACAACAAGAGAATAACAATTCTCTTCAAGTGTACAAAACACTAAGTACTCAAACAAGACACTCCTTAATGAGTAGATATGAGTAAAAGAATACGCTCAAGATCGCAACAACTTTTGACAAGAGTTTGGCTCTCAAAAACTTAAGTAATGAATATAAAATGATAAGCAATAGAGTATTCAAACTTATAGCAATTATATGATCAGTTGTTGTGTGTTGTTGTACTCAAAAGACTGAATTGAAGCTGTATTTATAGTTGAAAAACTTGGCATTACCGTTGCCTAATTGCCAATTAAGAACTGCTGATTTTACTCTGTGACAATCGATTGTCAAGAAGCCACAATCGATTGTTTGCCAATCGTTCCAAAAATCAATCCCAGATTTTACGCTTAACAATCGATTATTCAAGATCAACAATCGATTATTGGCAACGTTCAAAAAATCATTTCCAGATTTTACGTAAAACAATCGATTATACAAAATCGATAATCGATTATTCAGCAACGTTCAAAAAATTCTTTCCAGATTTTAATTTCAACAATCGATTATACAAAATCAATAATCGATTATTCAGCAACGTTCAAAAAATCCTTTCCAGATTTTAATTTCAACAATCGATTATACAAAATCAATAATCGATTACCTGACGGTATTTGAAAACTTTACGACAACGGTCAGCTTCACAATCGATTGTGCAATGTTAACAATCGATTATTTATCAGTCTTGAAAATTCAATTTAGACACTGACACTGCCTCGTGACAATCGATTGTTATATTCTCACAATCGATTATTTAATAACTTTGAAAAAGTCTGGAAGACACTGCCTCAACACAATCGACTGTCATATGTTCACAATCGATTATTTTGTGACTTTGAAAAATCTGATGGACACTGTCTCTTCACAATCGATTGTCATTAACTTCACAATCGATTATTTTGAGCGTTGAAAAACTTTGATGGACACTGCCTCTTCACAATCGATTGTCATAAGGTTCACAATCGATTGTCATGCAGATTTGAAAAATCTGATGCTCACTGCTTAACACAATCGATTGTCATTAGTTCACAATCGATTGTCATGCAGTCTTGGCTTAACATAATCGATTATCATAAGTACATAATCGATTATCTTAGTCCAGATTTTAGAGGCATGTTTAAAAATCATTTTGACTAAAGTAAATATGCATGATTTATAATCATTTAGCATTAAATTAAATATTCATGATTTTGTAAAAATAATTTTACGAGAGAAGCCATGTCATGAGTCAAGTTGTCGGATCAAGATCACAGTTAAGAACGACTCATGTAAAACTATAAAACTTGGTCTTGTGCTTGAATCTCGTTATATATCAATTGTGCGCTTGTACTTGAGCTTCGTCATATGTCAATTTGCGCTTGTTTGTCATTCATCAAAACCTACACATATGAACACACGTTTTAGTATAATGCTTTGAGAACGTGTTTCCAGCAAATAAGTGCCAAGCCTAACCTCGATCTGGTAGTGACGAGGAAGGTCAGGGCCCTACTGAGGTAAATAATAATAAAAATGACAGGATAAGATAAGCAGTATAATTGAGAATCTACAGCAAGAGACAATACAGGATAATAAGAGCTCAATAATGGAAAACAGAAATAAAGGCAGAAAACAAGGAAATATCACTCACAACAAGGATAATAACCGGGGATCTCTTAGTATCCCGAAGATCTATTAGTATCCTTAATATATATAAATGTCAGGGATCTCTTGGTATCCAGAGGATCTCATGGTATCCTCAATATAAATATCATGGATCTCTTGGTATCCTTAATATTTATGCCAAGGATTTCTTGATATCCCGGGGATCTCTCGGTATCATTGATACATGTGCTAGGGATCTCTTGGTATCCTACACCTCAGTCCAAAATAATAATCTCATACAGGGGATCTTACGGGATACCATCCTGTAGTCCTAATTTAAAATACACAACAACAACACAAGAATATTAAATTAAATGCCAACTTCGTATAAGTAAACAGTTAAATTCTAGCCTAACATGCATCACGTAACGCAATTTAAGTCAGTTACGCAAATAGGCAATTAGATCCAGTAAGAATGTTTTTCTAACAACAGGTTAAGTCTGCAAGCAGAATAAAAATAGGTAAGAAAGGAATTCAGTTTAAATACTTAAATTAAACCGGATTTTCAATAATTAGCTCAAATGCGCGTTTGTCACCTCACATACAAGGCATTTCAACTATCAAATATCATCTCCTAAGGGAAGGTCCCCCACACAAGGTTAGACAAGCTACTTACCTCGAACCAGCTCGAAATCAGGCTTTTGCCACAAGAATCTGACTCTAAATGGCCCAAATCTATTGAATTCAATTGCATATTATAAATAACCCTTCAAGTACTGATTCTACAATTAAACTCTAAGCTGATACGTGAAATTATGTAAAATGACCAAAATTTCCCTCAGGCCTACGACTTGAAATTGGATAAAATCTACATTTTTAGAAACTTCGTACTCTCATGAGTCTATACATAATAAGAACACTGAAATCGGAGTCCAAATGACCCCTCAAATTCTCATTTAAAGGTCTCCAATACCAAGCCCTAATTATTCCATTTTAAGCCTAGCTTCCATGATTTACTAGGTAGATTTCACAATAGAAACAAATTTTAAGGGCAAGGATTTTCCTCCAAGTGATTCCCTTCGAAACCCTCTCAAATATGATCAAAGAGCTCCAAAAATAATTAGAATGGTGGAAATAAACTTCAAAGTCGCCGAGACCTATTAAACTATTCTGACCAGCAGTTTCTGCATCTGTGGCCTTGGGACCACTTCTGTGGAACTACGTCACATCTGCGACTTTCATTAAAATGGCCAAGACCTCATTTGCGATCACTAGTTTGCATCTGCAAAATCATTTCTGCTGTATAATTTCCGATTCGAAAAATATGAAGACAAGGCAAGAATCCGATTCTGCGATCCGTTATGTTGCTTCTACGGCTCCGCACCTGCGAAACCCAAACCGCAGGTGCGGTTATGAAAGGTACCAACTAAAACCAGCAATCTCACAACTTCAAAATTCTTCCGTCAACTATCCGAAATCATCCCAAGGCCCCCGGGACCTCCACCAAAGGCACTAACAAGTTACAAAACACTATCCAAACTTGTTACCAATCTTTAAAACACCTAAAACAACATTGGAAACTCGAATTAATCAAGGATTTAAGCCTAAGAACTCCAAATTTTCCTAAGAATACGCTTTCGATCAAAAAACCTATCAAACCTTGTCCGAAAGACCTGAAATTTTGCACACACACCCCAAATGATATAACGGAACTACTACAACTTCTATAATTCCATTCTGACCCTCAAATCAAAATCTCACTATCAGACTAGAAACTTTAAAAATTCAACTTTCAGCATTTCAAGCCTAAATTAGCTACAGACCTCTAAAACACATTCCGATCATGCTCCTAACCTCGAAATCACCTAATAAAGCTAATGGAACCATCGGATTTCCATTTGAGTCCTTCTTTTTATTGTTCTGACTACAGTCAATTTTCCAACACTTAAGCTCTCATTTGATTAAGTGTCCCAAAACTCTCCGAAACTCAAAATCGTACATACCGGCAATTCAAATTAGCATAAATAAACTTGGGGAAGCTGTTGATTGGGGATCAGGGCGTAAATTATTTAGATGACCAGGCAGGTCATCACACCCTCCTACACTTAAACATCCGTTCGTCCTTGAACAAGCATAGAGACATGCCTGAAGTAGTGAAAATATGAGGGTAACAGCTGCGAATATCCTGCTCGGTCACCCAGATCGCCTCCTCAACTGGCTAACCCCACCAATGAACCTTAACTAATGCATTATTCTTTGACCTCATCTTTTTAACTTGCTTGTCAAATATTGCCACTAGCTCCTAAACATAAGATAGATCCTCGTCCAACTGGACTAAGCTGAAATCCAACACGTGCGATGGATCACCGTGATATCTCCGGAGCATCGAAACCTGAAATACCGGGTGAACTCCTGGCAGGCTGGGAGGTAAGGCAAGCTCATAAGCAACCTCTCTAACTCGTATCAATATCTCAAAAGGGCAAATAAACCTCGGGCTTAACTTCCCTTTCTTCCCAAATTTCATAACGCCTTTCATAGGCGAAACCCGAAGCAGAACTTGCTCTCCGGCCATATAGGAAGCATCACGAACCTTCCGGTCCGCATAGCTCTTCTGTTTGGACTGGGCTGTACGGAGTCTATCCTGAATCACCTTGACTCTCTCCAAGGCATCGCGAACTATGTTAGTGCCTAATAATCTAAACCTCACCCGGCCCAAACCAACCCACCGGAGATCTACACCGCCTACCATATAAAGCCTCATATAGTATCATCTGAATGTTGGGCTGATAACTGTTGTTGTAAGAAAACTCCGCCAATGGCAAGAATTTATCCCAAGAACCCCCAAACTACATCACACACGCACGGAGCATATCCTCAAGAATTAGAATAGTGCGCTCATACTGTCCGTCTATCTGAGGGTGAAATGTCGTGCTCAACTCCACCCGAGAACCTAACCCCTACTGCATGGCTCACCAAAACCGCGATGTGAATTGAGTACCTCTGTCAAAAATGATAAAAACTGGAATACCATGCAGACGAACAATCTCCCGGATATAAATCCCCACCAACCGCTCCGAAGAATAAGTGGTACACACATGAATGAAATGAGTGGACTTGATCAGTCGATCCATAATAACCCAAATAGTATCAAACTTCTTCAGAGTACACGGAAGTCAAGATACAAAATCCATGATGATACGCTCCCACTTCCACTCCGGAATCTCTATCTACTGCAGCAATCCACCCGATCTCTGGTGCTCATACTTCAACTGCTAACAATTGAGGCACCGAGCTACAAACCGAACTATATTTTTCTTCATCCGCCTCCACAAATAGTGCTACCTCAAGTCCAGATACATCTTCGCGGCACCCAGATGGATTGAGTATAAGTGGTACACACATGAATGAAATAAGTGGACATAATAACTAATATCGAACTTCTTCAGAGTCCACGGAAGTCCAGATACAAAATCCATGGTGATACGCTCCCACATCCACTCCGGAAATCTCTATCTGCTGCAGCAATCCACCCGGTCTCTAGTGCTCATACTTCACCTGCTAAGAATTGAGGCGCCGAGCTACAAACCGGACTATATCTTTCTTCATATGCCTCCACCAATAGTGCTACCTCAAGTCTTGATACATCTTCACGGCACCCAGATGGATTGAGTACCGCGAACTGTGGGCCTCATCTAGAATTAGCTCCCGAAGCCCATCAACATTGGGTACACAAACCCGACCCTGCATCCTCAATACTCTGTCCTCGCCAATGTTCACATCTTAGGCATCACCATGCTGGACCTTGTCCGTAAGGACAAACAAATAATGGTCATCATACTGCCACTCCCTGATATGATCAAATAAGGAAGACAGAGAAACCACGCAAGTTAGGACTGACTGGGCTCCAAAAGATCCAATCTCACTGGCTAAGGCCTGAACATCCATAGCCATAGGCATCTCCGATGCCGGTAAATATGCCAAACTCTCCGCATCAACTACTACATTGGCCTTGCCCGGGTGGTACAGAATAGTAATGTCATAATCCTTTAGCAACTCCAACCGCCTCCTTTAGCGCAAATTCAGATCCTTTTGCTTGAAAAACTGCTGCAAGCTCTGGTGGTCAGTATAAATCCCACAGGGCATACCATTTAGATAATGGCGCCAAATCTTCAGGGCGTGAGCAATGACATCTAAATCAAGATCATTGACATGATAATTTTTCTCATGTATCTTCAACTGTCTAGACGCGTAGGCAATCACCCTATCGTCATCCATCAATACCGCTCCAATGCAAACTCTTGAGGCATCATAATAGACAGTATAAGACCCTGAACCTATTGGCAATATCAAAACTGAGGTCGTAGTCAAAGGTGTCTTGAGCTTCTGAAATCTCACTTCACACTCTTCCGTCCACTGGAACGGAGCACCCTTCTAGGTCAGTCTAGTCATAGAGGTTGCAATCGATGAAAATCCCACCACAAAACGATGGTAGTAACCCGCCAAACCAAGGAATCTGTGGATCTTTGTAGCTGAGGATGGTCTGGGCCAACTCTTGCACTGCATCAACCTCTTTTGGATCCACCCGAATACCCTCACTCGATACCATGTGCTCCAAGAATGCCACGGAATCCAATCAAAACTCACATTTTGAAAACTTTGCATATAATTTCTTTTCCCTCGGAGTCTAAAGCACTGTCCTCAGGTGCTGCTCAGGATCTTCCCGACTCCGGGAATATACCAGGATGTCACCAATAAAGACAATGACAAAAAAGTCAAGATATGGCTAGAAACACTGTGCATTAAATACATGAAAGCTGTCCGGGCATTGGTTAGCCTTAATGACATAACAAGAAACTCGTAATGACCATACCAAGTCCTGAAAGCAGTCTTCGGGATATCTAGCGCCCCAATCTTCAATTGATGGTAACCTGAGCACAAATCAATTTTAGAAAACACCAGTGTGCCTTGAAGTTGGTCATATAGATCATCAATACGAGGCAAAGGATAAACTTGTTTAACTAGCGATAATCGATACACATATACATAGAACCATCTTTTTTTCTTCACAAACAAGACATGAGCACCCCAAGGTGAAAAGCTAGGCCGAATAAAACACTTATCAAGCAATTCCTGCAACTGATCCTTCAACTCCTTCAAAATCAATATCTCTATCAGGCGGCATGCCTAGAAGGTCAGCTAGGAACACATTGGAAAAATCCTGCACTACTGGGACTGAATCAACTGAGGGGGTATCAATACTGACATCTCTCACATAAGCTAAATACGCATCATACCGCTTCTCAATCATACGTTGAGCCTAAAGAAAAGAAATAACTCTATTGGGAGTATGATCTAAGGCACCCCTCCCCTCAACACGCGATATACCTGGCATAACCA
This sequence comes from Nicotiana benthamiana, assembly GCA_034376525.1. NCBI lineage: Eukaryota > Viridiplantae > Streptophyta > Magnoliopsida > Solanales > Solanaceae > Nicotiana > Nicotiana benthamiana. The sequence continues at coordinate 26,801,799 of CM067327.1, read as the reverse complement.
GCGTCATGGTGTTTGCGTGACAATCAAGAATAGCATAATGGGGCGATAACAGTCCATGCCCAAGATAATATCAAAGTCCACCATGCTGAGTAACAACAAATCAGTTCTGGTCTCAAAATAACGGAGAGTAACCAAGCACGATTGATAAACACGGTCCAACAACAAGTGAGTCTCCCACAGGAGCAGGAAACATAAACTGGGGAACTCAAAGAATCCCGAGATATACTTGAATGCATTGCAAAATAAGAAGACACATAAGAGTAAGTAGAGCCTGGATCGAATAGAATCGATGCATCTCTATGTCAAACCAATATAATACCTGTGATGACAGAATAAGAGGCAACAATCTCGGTACAGGCAGGCATGGAATAGTATCTAGCATGGCTTCCCTCTCAAAGGTGACCTCTACCTCCCCGACCTCCACCTCTAGTTGGCTGAGTAGGTAGGGTAGCAATCCTTCACATCGTGAGGCGTGTCACCACACTCAAAACAAGCTATGGGAGGACATGGTGGTTGTGATTGTCTAGGGCCAGATCTGTTGGACTGACCTCTGAAAGCACCTCGCGCAAGATGTGCGCTAGAAACCGGAGGTGCATAGTAAGGCTCCTAAGGCGTAGAAGGAGTTGGAGCACTGCTGGCTACTGGAAGAGCTGAATGAATGGGACAACTCATATAGCCCCTATAATTATGATGGCCCAACTCTTGAAACCTCTTGGCCCAACTCTCATCTCTCTCCCTAGCATACATACCCTAAATCCTGCTCACCACCTGATGATAAGAAATATCCATCTCCAACTCGCGAGTATTCTAGATATGATGCTGGGAATAAGCCCCTCAATAAAATGGAAAACCCTCTAGCGGAAAGTAGCAACCAAGGCTGGTTCATGACTAGCCAAACTGCTGTAATGGACAACATACTCTAAAACAATCATAGCACCCAAGCGCAAATGCTCAATCTCAACGCGCCATGCGTCCCTAAGGCTCTGAGGGGCATACTCTCTCAGGAACAGATATGAAAATAGAGTCCAAGTCAATGAAGTGGCCTCATATGGACTATCTAACTTATAGGTGCACCACCAATCAAAGGCGGCTCCTCGAAGCTCGAAAGTAGTGAAAGAAGCCCTGCTCGATCCTGAGATACCCATAGTACGGAGAATGCAATAACACTAATCAAGAATCGCAGAGCATCCTGTGATACTAGACCACTGAATACAGGAGGCTTGTACTTCTTGAACCTCTCAAGCCTCAGCTGCTCATCCTCGAAAGTCATTGCCCTGTCCTCGAGCTGAACGGGCACTACAAGCAGTACAATATTAATCTCGAGAACCTGATCAATTTGCACTTGCTGCTTAGGAGTGCGGGTGGTGGGAGTCTGTGCTCCTCTCTTGGCTTTGAATATGGATACAGCAAGGGGAAGCAACCCTGCCTGAGCCAAAGTGGTGTACATGCTCATGAACTGTGTGAGAAACTCTTGAAGAGTTGGAGTAGTAGTAGCAGTAGTATGTGTGTAAGGTGTCTAGACCCTGGCTAGATCTGCTGGTGGTACCTCGGCGGCAGCTCGTGCAGGTGCTTTGGCTGCACCATGTGCGTGTCCTCGGCCTCTACCCCGGCCCTAGCCTCTAACGACGGTAGTAGGGGCGCGGGTGCCTGATCCTCTCGGGTAGCACGTGTCCTCACCATCTGTGAGAGAATAGGAAGGTAGAAGTTTAGTTGTGATATCAAAAATATCACACGGCAAGGAAATCAAATGAAGTAGAATTTTCCTAACAGTTACATAGCCTCTCGTAGATAGACGTCCCCGTACCGATCAGCGAGACTCTAATAAACAGACTTGTAATTCATGACGTCTATGAACCTCGATCTCTCATACCAAATTGTCACGACCTCAGTTCCCCCTCCGTGAACTGTCATCACGACACCTAGTCTCTACGACTAGGTAAGCCTAAATTTCAGAAAATAACCAAACTTGCAGAAGTAAAATAATTTTAAAATAGAAATAAAATATTAATAGTGTTTAAATGTGCCGCTCGGCATAGAACATATATAAAACATAAAACCAATATCCAAATCTAAGACCCGGATACCCACGAATTACAAGCTGAGATAATGCTGTACATCTGTAACTCCAGAATGTCTAATAAAACTGAAAGATACAGAAAGGCTAAATACTAAGGCAGGAATAGAAAGGGACTCCATGGTCTAGGACGCGGAAAATGTAGTCTCTAAGCAGTTGCCTCCCTTATGGATGATTGACCTAATCAGTGATACCTGGATCTACACATGAAAAACATGCGCCGAAGAGGCATGAGTAAACCACAATGGTACATGTGCCAAGCCTAACCTCGGTCGGGTAGTTACGAGGAAGGTCAGGGCCCTACTAAGGTAAATAATAATAAGAATGATAGGATAAGATAAGTAGTATAATTGAGAATCTACAGCAAGAGTCTATACAGGATGATAAGAGTTCAACAAAGGAAAACAGAAATAAAGGCAGAACATAAGGAAATATCAATCACAACAAGTATAATAACTAGGGATCTCTTGGTATCCTCAATATATAAAAATGTCAAGGACCTTTTGGTATCCCGAGGATCTCTTGGTATCCTCAATATAAATCTCATGGATCTCTTGGTATCCCGAGAATCTCTTGGTGTCCTCAATATTTATGCCAGGGATCTCTTGGTATTTCGAGGATCTCTCGGTATCCTCAATACACGTGCCAAGGATTCCTTGGTATCCCGCACCTCAGTCCAAAACCATAATTTCATACAGGGGATCTCTCGGGATGTCATCTCGTAGTCCCAATTTATAATACACAACAACAATACAAGAATATTAAATTAAATTCCGATTTTGTATAAATGAACAATAAAATTCTAGCCGAACATGCTTCATGTAATGCAATTTAAGGCAGTTAAGCAAATAGGCAGTTAGGCTCACTAAGTATGCTTTTCTAATTAACAACAGACTAAGTCTGCAAGTATAATAAAAATAGGTAAAAAAGTGATTCAATTTAAATACTTAAAGTAAACCGGATTTTCAACAATTAGCTCAAGTACGTGCTCATCACCTCACGTACAAGGCATTTCAATTATCAAATATCATTTCCTACGGGGAAGATACCCCATACAAGGTTAGACAAGCTACTTACCTCTAATCGACTCAAAATCAACTCAAAATCATGCTTTTGCCACAAGTATCCGACTCTAAATGGCCCAAATCTATTGAAATTCAATTGCATATTATAAATAACACTTCCAGTATTGATTCTACAATTAAACTCTAAGTTAAAATAATGTAAAATAAACAAAATTCCCCTCAGGCCCACGACTTAGAATCGGGTGAAAGATACATTGTTAGAACCTCGTACTCTCACGAGTCTATACATAACGAGAACACTGAAATCGGAGTCCAAATGTACCCTCAAATTCTCATTTAAAGGTCTCCGATACTAAGCCCTAATTCTTCCATTTTAGGTCTAGCTTCCATGATTTACTAGGTAGATTTCACATTAGAAATGCGTTTTAAGGCCAAGAATCTTACCTCCAAGCAATTCCCTTTGAAACCCACTTTAATCCTCTTCAAAGAGCTCCAAAACTAATTAGAATGGTGGAAATAAACTTCAAAGTCACGGACCCCTATTAAATCATTCTGACCAGCAGTTTTTACATCTTCAGCCTTGGGACCGCTTCTGTGGAACTACATCGCATCTGCGACTTTTATTAAAATAGCCATGACCGCATCTGCGATCACTATTTCGCATAAGCGAAACCGCTTCTGCGGTATAATTTCTGCCTCCTCGAAATCTGAAGATAATGCAAGAATCCGCTCTGCGGTCCTCTACGCCGCTTTTGCAGCTCCACACCCGCGGAAGCTAAACCGCAAGTGCAGTTATGACAGGTACCAACTAAAACCATAAATCTCACAACTTCAAAAGCCTTCTGTCAACTATTCGAAATCATCCTGAGGCCCCCAGGGCACCCACCAAAAGCACTAAAAAGTTACAAAATGCTATCCAAACTTGTACAAATTTTTAAAACACCTAAAAGAACATCGGAAACTCGAATTAATCAAGGATTTAAGCCGAAGGACTCTAAATTTTCCTAAGAATACGCTTTCGATCAAAAAGCATATCAAACCTCGTCCGAAAGACCTAAACTTTTGCACACACCCCCCAAATTACATAACGGAACCAGTACAACTTCCGAAATTCCATTCTGACCCTCAGATCAAAATCTCACTATCAGACTGGAAACTTCAAAAATTAAACTTTCGACATTTGAAGCCTAAATTAACTACGTACCTCCAAAACACATTCTGATCATGCTCCTAACCTCGAAATCACCTAACGAAGCTAACGAAACCATCGAAATTTCATTCCAATATCGTATTCACGCTATTCTGACTACGGTCAATTTTTCCAATACTTAAGCTCTCATTTAGGGACTAAGTGTCCCAAAACTCTCCGAAACTCAAAACCGGACATCCTGGAAATTCAAATTAGAAGAAATAAACTTGGGAAAATCAGTTGATAGGGCATTGGAGTGTAAATTATTAAGACGACCGGCCGGGTCGTCACACTTTGTGTTGGCAAAGAACTAAATATTGCCAATAAGTTTATTGGGCATGCTATATCTGGTCGGAAATTATTGGTAAGATACATTAATGCCCTAATTACACCAAGATATGATACTTCAGCTCCAAGAAGCTATTCATCATTTTCATGAGGTCGGAATAGATCTTTCTTTATATCAAGTGATCTTACCACCATCAGGTTACTTAGTAGATTTGTTTTACCCATATAGAGTCACTTTAAAATCTTTTCGGTGTATGTTGATTGATGGAAAAATATTTCACCTTTCATATCTCAATTTGTAGACCAAGACATAATCTTGTCTTTCTAAGATCTTTGATTTCATATTCTTACTTCAAACAGTCTACTGCTTTTGGAAGCTCCCCAGAAGTTCTAATGATATTTAAATCATTAACATACATGGAGATTATAAATTTAGATCTAGACCTTTTTATAAAGACAGAAGGAAAAATTGGATTATTTTTGTACCTTTCTTTCAACAGGTATTCACTCGGGTGATTGTACCACATACGACCTGATTATTTCAATCCGTATTAAGATTTTTGAAGCTTTATTGAAAAAGTTTTACGAGAACTTTTATATGCTTCTGCTACATTAAGTACCTCATGTATTTTCATAAAAATTTCATTATCTAATGATCCATACAAATGTTGTGACAACATCCATTAGACGCATATCAAGTTTTTCATGCAATACCGTATTTATGAGATACCTGAAGGTGATAGCATCCACAACAGGATAATATGTATCCATAGAATCAATGCCAGGCCTTTGCGAAAACCCTTGTGCCACAAGTCGTGCTTTATATCTAATGACTTTATTTTTATTATTGTGTTTTCGCACAAAAATTCCATTTGTACCCTACTGGCTTTATACCTTTACGTGTTCGAACTATGGGTCCAAAGACTTCATATTTTTCAATTGAAGTTAACTATGTCTGGATAGCGACTTTCTATTTTGGCCAATCATTATTCTGTCTACATTCATCGACATATTTTGGTTCAAGATCCTCATCTTGTTGCATTATTTCAGCAGCAACATTATAAGCAAAAATACTATCGATAGCAATATTATTTCTATTCCATCTTTATCCCATTGAGACATAACTTATTCATATATCTTCATTGTCATAATTTTTAGGTACACGGACCTACCATAAGGTCTTATCTTTTGTTACGTCTTGAGGCTTTTCTTGAGCCACTACCTCCGTGTTATGATCACTTTGATTATTTGCTCATTTTCTTTATTGAGGATTTTTATCTTTCGAGCCGATTGGTTTACCACATTTCAATCGTGGCGTAGACTCATTATCTTGATTGATCGTCCTACCGGGATGCCAACTCAAATTGGAGCATTAGCATCTAGAATATGTGACTTAGTCACACTTGGTATGTCAGTGAATGCATCTGGCAATTGATTTGCATTATTTTGCAAATGAATAATCTTTTGAACCTCTTGTCACATTGATATGTTCGAGGATCTAAATGTGACAGTGATAATGCATTTCAATCTATCTCCTTTTTCAGCTGCTTATTTCTCCCCCTAATGTTGGGTATAGTGATTCATCAAAATGGCAATCCAAAAAGCTTGCTGTAAATAAATCTCTAGTCATCGGCTCTAGATATTTTATAATAGAATGTGAGTGATCTTCAATTGTTACCCCAGTTGATATATAATAATCATTAAAGGCTTGGGATGAAACTTCACCGACATTATCAAGATGAATTATCTTAATTGCATAATCTCGATATTGTGCTCCTAGCTTTATTGTTTGAGCCAACAATCTCGCAAATTCCATATTACAAGTTGATAGTAAGCACACATGTGACCATATTGTAGATGCATCTAACAAAACCAAATAATATCTTAATGGTCCACATGGAGGGTGAATAGGCCCACATATATCACTCTGCATATATTCCAAAAATACAGTGGATTCCATCCTAACTTTAATAGTTGATGGTCTAATAATTAATTTTCCTTGAGAACATGCAGCACAAGAGAATTCCTTAACTTGTAGAATCTTCTAGTTTTTCATTGAATATCCATGTGAATTCTCAATTATTTTACACATCATATTAGAAACATAATGGCCCAACCGGTCATGCCAAATAATAAAATTATCTTGATTAGTTAATTTTTCATTTACTACGGCATGTGTTTCAATCCTGTAATACTTGTGTAGTGTAAGCCGGAGGAAAAAACATGTAACATTTCAAGCACATATTTCTTACCAGACATTATTATAATAATATAAAGATATTCAATCTGTCCATCATTTGTAGTCTCAATATGGCAGCCATTCTTTGAAACTTAATAAATTTCTTTGAGCTTTTACTATAATATAGTGCTTCATCAATAGCCAAATTTGTTCTTCTGTAGTAATAAATTGGCTCTTTCAGAATCTTCAATTAATTTTGTGCTACCGAATATTGTATTATCATTGGTTGCTTTCATACCAAATAAGAGAAATATCTCTTTTCTCTTAAAATAATGTGTGTCGTAGCACTATCCAGAAAACATATATCATCTTTATTAATCTTGAGTCCAACTAAAGACTGTAGAATTTTCATATTCTTCATAAAAAAATCAAAAAGTATATCTGTGATGACCCAAAAGGTCATCACTTGTATTTTTTAGGCCTTAAAAATCTCATTTAGATTCTCCTCAATTTGTGTGCGTAGTCTAGGCACGTAGCCGAAAATATTAATTATGAAAATCTGTGAAAATGGTAAAATTTGGCTATAATATGATTTAATTTGACTTCGGTCAATATTTTGGGTAAAAGGACCCGAACCCATAATTTGACAGTCTCGGAGGGTCCGTAGAAAAATATGGTATTTGGGCGTATGCCCGGAATCGAATTTCGTGGCCCCGATCCTGAGAAATAAATTTTTAAAGGAAATTATTTTCTGAAATTGTTTAAGAAAATTTGAGTCGAACATGTTATTATCGGGCCCATATATAGGTTCCGCTACCTGGTACAGATCTTATACATGATTTAGGATGTTTCTATGAAATTTGGCGAAAAACGAATATCATTTGACGTGATTTAGACGTAAATTGCTAGAGTTGCTGTTTTATGAAGTTTGAGAAAAATCCTTGATTTTGAAGTTTAATTCGTTGTTGTTGAGGTTATTTCAGCGATTTGATCGCACGGATAAGTCCGTAGGATATTTTTGAGGTCGTGCGTATATTTGGTTGGGAGCCCCAAGGGCTCGGGTGAGCTTTGGATAGGCCACAGGTTGCATTTTGAACTTAGGAATTTCAAAAAATTTTGCTGGTATGAACAAGCCTGCAGGCTCGCATGCAAATGCGAAGGTTGGATCGCAAATGCGAAACTAGCCCAGGTGTGCCTTGGCTCACAAATGCAAAGATTTTCCTATTGGCCAGGGATCGCAAACGCGATGTCTTCTTCGCAAATGTGAAGTCGCAAATGTGACAATAATTTAGCAAATGTGAAAGTTTGGGATTTCTGAAGGGTTTGCAAATGCAAACCCTGTTTCGCATTTTCCATCTTAGCAGAGGTCGGGGTTCGCAATTGCGAACTCCTATTTGCCATTCCCATACCTACAGCCTGCAACTTTTATACTTAACTGATTTCGAAACCCATTTATCATATTCCCTCAAACATAAACACACTTAGGCAATTTCTCAAGGATTCCTTCTTCTCCAAATCAATATAAGTCGTTTTTAACTAGTTTTCTTCAAACATTAACATCTTTTAACATGATTTCAACTTAAAATCAATTATTTTCATGGGGGAATTAGGTGTTTGGGGTAGAACCTAGGTTTTTTAAAAATTGGAGATTTGGACATCGATTTGAGGTCTGATTTTTTTAAAAAATCTTATATTTGTGTTAGTGGGGGAATATGTAATCGGGTTTTGATTCAAACCTCGGGTTTTAACCATGTAGGCCCGGGGGCGACTTTGATTTTTTGAGTAAAACTTTGGAAAACTCATTTGTATGCAATGGGGTTGATTCGTTTAGCGTTTATTGATGTAATTAAGTAGTTTGTGACTAGATACGAGTGAATTGAGGTAGAATCAAGGGGTAAAGCTATATTGAGCCTTGAGTTGGCCATGGAAGTTCGAGGTAAGCGTTCGGTCTAACCTTGGCTTGAGGATTAGGATTTGAGTCCTATTTTCTAATTACTTTTTGTTGAGTACGTTGTATAGGCATGGTGACGAGTATCTATCGTTGGTGACGAGCATGACCGTGAGTCTTAAATTGATACATGTTGTGTTCTTAAATGATTGTACGGATGCTTTAATTGATGATTCTCGATATTGGGCAAGGATTTAGTTTACTCTCGAGGAATTTATTTATGACTGACTATTGGTATTAATTGAGCTGAATAGGAGTTGAGTTGAGATTGGTTATAGCTGATTCTCTTATGTCGGGATGTTTGTTTCGATATGATTGTTCCCTTACCGGGAAGTTATTATATTGCTTTGTTCCCTTACCGGGAAGTTATTATATTGCTTTGTTCCCTTGCCGGGATTTCCTTGTGATTTGGCATTGGCTTGAAATGGAAGCGGGTGGTACGCCTACCACAAGTTATAATAAAATGGGAGCGGGTAGTTTTCCTACCACAAGAATAAAATGGGAGCGGGTGGTACGCCTACCACAAGAATTAGTGAAATGGGAGCAGGTGGTATGCCTACTACGAGATCTACTAAAATAGGAGCGGACGGTATACCTACCATGAGATCTAATAAAATAGAAGCGGGTGATATGCCTACCATGAGATTTTAAAAAAATGGCAGTGGGTGGTACGCCTGCCACGAGATTTAATAAAATGGGAGCGGATGGTACGCCTATCACAAAATTTAATAAAATGGGAGCGGGTGGTATGCCTACCCCAAGAATTAATAAAATAGGAGCGGGTGGTACGCTTACCACGAGAGATGAGAAATGGGATCGTTTTGCATAATTGCAACAAGATGTGAACCGAAAGTGAAGGCTGCCTTTGTTTTCTTTATCCTTAATAGAAGTACATTTTGGTTTCATCAGAGATTCTGTTCTTATCTATTACTTTCCCCAAAGCATGTTTCCCCCTTCCCAGCCTTTATTGTTTGTATTAGTTTATTTTTCACCATGTACATATATAACTGCACAAGTTTATCTGGAGTCTGGTCCTAGCCTCGTCACTACCTCAACGGGGTTAGGCCAAGAATTTACCAGCACATAGGGTCGGTTGTGGTGATTCTACACTCTGCACTCTGTGCAAACACCGGAGCAACACTTGGTCACCAACAGTTGGGGATCCGGCCTTCAATCCACTAAGACTCCAAGGTAGCCCTGCAGACGTCCGCAGGCCCGACGTCTCTTCTATTAGTTTTTATGTTCTATTATCATTTGTACTCGAAACAGACTATGTTCTTTCTTTCAAACACTTATATATAGTAATCATAGATAGTCCAAGAATGTTGTGACACCAGTTTCTAGGTAGAGGCATATGTTAATTCATGTACTATTTTGGTTTATTTTGTCAAAGTCTTCCGCTTATCCCCACATTCTGATGTTATATAAATGCTTCTCACTTGTAAATATAAGTTGTAAAAAGGATTAAAACAAAAGAGTTAAAGATTCCTAATTTCGTGGCTTGCCTAGCTTTACGAGTAGGCAGCATCACAACTTCCGGGAGTGAAAAATTGGGGTCGTGACAACATCATAAGAAATATGAAGACAAACAGAAAAGAACATTAAGAAACACATCAGGAATGTTGAAACTAGTAACACATGATGCATTAGGAAAATACACTCAAGAAAAATAAACTAATTGCAAACATAAAAAAATGACAACTTTTATTATAGCTTTATTCCCCAGTAAGATGATTAGTTCTTCAGTCAAGATCCTCAAAGAAGTCTCCAGCTTCTAAATAAGTAGTATGTGTAGACATCCAAAATCATCATCTTTATGCGCAAAATATGCCTCGGAATCATATTTGTTTGAGGGGCATGCTTCATCATCATTATATTGGAAGGTCAAATGTGCCTCCACGTTGTTTTCTTTCTTTCTAGGAGGCTTGATAAAGTTTGAAAATATGATCTGGCGTATGATAAATACATGCCTAATGACTTTTCATACCACACCAGTGACACGTACTATTTTTACCCTTTGAATGATTAATTTGAGAACTCTTATTATTCTCCAATTTATTTCCACCATAATGATAATAATTGTTTCATCCCCTGCTACATCCACGTCTACGACCATGTCCATGACCATGGTAATTATTTTGTTTTCTTCAAACTTATCATATGTTGCTATAGCATTCAGTTCCGGTGTGATGACCAAAAGATCATCACTTGTTTTAATAATAAATTTTGCATTGTGAGGCCTTAAAAACCTCTTTCAATTTACCTCGACTTGCATCCACAGTCCAGGCGCATAGCCGAAAAGCTATTATGTGAAAAATATGTGAAAATATTATAATTTTGACTTAAAATGTATTTAAGTTGACTTTGGTCATTATTTTGGGAAAACGGACCTAGACCAGTGATTTGATGGTCCTTCAGGGTCCGTGAAAAAATAAGAGGCTTGGGCGTCTATCCGGAATCGAATTCCGAGGTTCCAAGCCCGATAAATTAATTTATTGAAGAAAATTATTTTCAAGAAAATTCTGAGTTTTGGAAAATAAATGCATGTAGAATTTGATGGTATCGGGCCTGTATTCTAGTTCTGGATCCCCGTACATGTCTTATATGTGACATAAGATGAGTCTGTGAAACTTGATAAGAAACGGAAGTCGTTTGAGGTGTTTCGGGCCCGTAGCTGTGAAAATTCATACTTTGAAAGTTTTGAGATTTTTCTTAGATTTCAATATTAAATTCGTTGTTTAAGAGTTTATTTTGGCAGTTTCATCTCATGGGTAAGTTCATATGATGTCTTTGAGTTAGTACGTATGTTCGGTTTGGAGCTCCGAGGGCTCGGGTGAGTTTCGGATGTATTTCGGAACTCATAAAAGTTGTAGGTTTTTCAGTTTCTGGTGTTCTAGTATTTTCTTCTTCGCGTTCGCAGAAGGACCCTCGCGAACGTGATTGTGGCCTACTCCGCACTAATAATTAAGTAGTAAGAGAGGGTCGGAGCAGCTTTTACCCGATTTTAGGTCGGGATCGATATCCACAGAGAGCTAGAATTGGAATCGAGTATCTACCTAGTTTAGGATTGCGTATATGATCAAAATTACACTTCTAATTATTTTTGGAGTTTTTTTTATACTTCTACTATTATCAAACTAAGAATTATAAATGCAACTAGATTAAGCTAAGAGTGAAATAATAAGGGTTGTTCAAATAGCTTAAAAGGCACTAAGGTAGTGACTTCCCCTTAGGTGGTCAATTGACGGGTACTTGAGTCTAAGGCACGTTTTGACATATTTGGGGGGTATGATATAACCATTGCACGACTTTAACCACTCTACACCTCTCGATAGTTCAAGTGATTTTGCCTGAATTTCACTTTCTCAAGACCAATTGGGTATGCAAATTTACACAAGCAACTAGGGCTCAAGTCGGGTATTACTCTCTCGAGGTTTAACCCTGTAATTGGAGCTATCAATCTCTTGAGTACACCCCAATTCCTTGCTATACCAATTTCGAATACTTTGGATTTCTTTCTCAAGAAGAGCCCAAGTCAACTACACACAAACTAGTCAATTTAGAAATTAACTATGAAATTGGCCCAAATATCGAATGCTCATGGTCAATTTAGCCCTAAACTACAAGACCAATCAATTACCCACACTAGGGTTGAGCTACAACCCTAGCTTATGGGTCTAGCTACTCATAATTGAAGAAGAAAAGCAAGAACTATATGAAGAAAAACTCATATTAATTAGTCACTAAGTTAAACACAAAGATTCAATGATTAAAAGTAGCTAAAATTCCCCAAAACAGCTAAGAATCTCGATCCCACGAGCACAACTTCTTAAATATAATATCTGATACCCTAAAAATGAAAAAAGAAGCTATTTTATAGTAAGCTAAAAATCTGGAAAAAAATGCCCCTGTGGGGTTAGTGCGGACCGCACAAAATAGTGTGCGACCACACAAGTTAGTGCGGACCGCACAAAATAGTGTACGGCCGCACTAGGTCTATGAACTTGAAGATCTAACTCTCTAAACTCGGGCAATGCGGACCGCGCAAAATGGACTACGGCTGCGGAGGCTTCTATTGCCGTCCGCACATAATGGATTGCGGACTGCATTATCTTGAAAGCTCCAAACTGCAACTTCTTTGATTCATGGCTCTACGGACCACATTAAATTGGGTGCACTCGTATTGTCTTCAGTGCGGATCGCACAAAACCTAGTGCGGTCGCATTGCTTCCCAGCCTGGAATTCCACCTCTCTGAATCTCCTAGGACATACCACACAGAGTGTTGTGTGGATGCACTGGGCTTGTTTTTCCTGAGCTTGTCTTGGCTTTGGCACTTGTGCAAGTTTCGCTCCTTTTGAGCTGATCTTTGACATCTTGTCACTTTGATGATCAAACCTGCAATGAAGCACAACTTGTATGCCTTTGGGAATATTTTATATGAATTTCTAATCAAAGCATATGCAAGAAGGAGTATAAAATGTGTAAAAATCCCTAGTTATCAACTCCCCTAAACTTAAGCTTTTTCTTGTCCTCAAGCAAAAAAATAAGACACACCCCTTAATAGAATATTCAAGAAAATTGCAGTTATCCTAAAGCAATCTCAACTAGCATCAGTTGGGACTAATAATTTCCCTCAATACAAATGAATCATTAGTGTCACACAAGAGCATTAAGAGTTGACTCAACACATTAAAGAACTCTTTCTAATACTTTGGTAATTGTGGAACCCAAACTCACACATCCTCAACTCTCCCTAATCAATCCTCACCTTTAAGATAATGGCACTCATACTAAGGAAAATAGAAATTCACTCATCTCTTTAAAAAAAAGAGTCACAAATCCAGCTTTAGGTACCATATGCTTGCCCCATATGTGAGTATCCACTAATATAAGCTTCATTCAACTCAAGATAATGTAGGACTTTTGTGGGGACATTATGAAGGCTGTTGGTTCAGGATAGGAAATGTTTCGGTCTAAGTAGGTTCCGTCTTCCCTTAAGTACTTCTTTTGATTCATTTGTCATACATTCATTTGACTCTTTGAGTCATTTTACTTCTCTCTAAGGGGTTAGAGAGACACATTGTAACTCTTTCTTATTCATTTCAAACCTTTTCTCCTTTTTCAACTTTTCACACCTTTCATTCTTTGATTTTCTTGAATCCCTTTTTATTTTTTTCACATTAAATATTCTTTTTATCTTTTTGCTTTTCTTTCTTTTCATTGCCTTTCCTTTTCTTCATTTTTGTGCCCTTTTACTACTTTGTTGCAATCCTTGTCTCTTCTCCCAAACTTATACTTTCACCATGTGCTAAAGGAAAGATTGGGTGCCAAGAGAGGGTATCATTTAGAATGGCTATAGGCTTATATCATGATTCAACAACAACAACAACAACTACCCAGTATATTCCCACCAGGTGGGGTCTGGGGAGGGTAATATGTAGACGAGTCTTACCCCTACCCGAAAGGGCAGGGAGGCTATTTCCAATCGACCCTCGGGCTTGTATCATGATTCTTGAAATAAAAAGGTCTAAGGCTAAAAAGAGTTGACTACGGATCTTATGGATAACTGGAGGAAGCCTCCGGTGGGTCTGCCAGCTGGACTACCGTATCATCAGCTCTAGGAATCATCTTTCTCCTCTTGGGAGGCATCTGCAATTGCGCTGGCTGTGGATGAACAGTTGGTGCTGGGTCCTGGAGCAATAAGTCTAAAGGCAGGTGACTTGCCTTCAATCTGTCAACATCTGCTCTCAGCTCCTTCACAGACTCCTTGGAGGCTCGTGTCTTCCTCACCTTTTTGTGCTCCCGAGCAAGCTCTGTAGGAGCCTTGTTATACGAATCTACTGCCTCAGTCAATACCCTATGTGTGTCGAGGATTTTCTTTTGGTTTTCTGATATCTTCTTCAGAGCATCCTCGATCGACTAGGGAACATGCGGGGCTAAAAGTACCGACTGAGCCTCTACAGTAGTAGTCAGGATGGACAACTTGGATATGGCAGTCTGCATCTAGTTGTTTATACTCAGAAGTGCATGGCTCCGTTGGTGGACAGTAATGGGATAGGCCCGGGAAGATGGAATCTTCGGACTTGCTGAGGTGGATGGACTAGCAGGAATGGTTGTGGATCTGGATGGATCGGGAGGGATGTTTGTGGAGGTGGAGGTAGGCTCAGCAGGAGCCACTCTCACAACTGGATCTTCAGACTAGACAATTGGAGCAGTAGTCGTACCTTTGAAGTTATTGCTCATGGGGTTTTCATCCCCCTGCATGTTGTACCAGGAGAAAGGGGCCTTCACTTTGACTTTGATGTCGAAGGGCCTCTTGTCCAATTTCATATCCCGGAAGTAAATCGTGAGGAAATTGGGGAATGGGTAGTTTCTATCATGCTCCACACCCACTATCAAAATTATTCTCGACATCACATACCCCACATTAAGTAGGTACCTCGCCATTATCGAAGCCACCACAACTGCTCGGTGAAGAGGTAGGGTGTTGTCATGAGTGGTAGGGTCCAACCTGCTCATACGAAGGTCTCCCACCCCCTTGCTTCAAAGTTCAAACTCTGCCTTAAAATTTTGACTCTAGCAGTCAACCAGTTGGGGTGGTACTTGAGATTTCTAGGTATTGTGACAACCATGGACGGACCTCCTTGCCCATTTCCATCTTCGCGATGTACAGGGTCTCATCTTCCTCATTAAAGCCAAGGTAATCATTTATTTACTTTTCATCGAATAGCACTTTTGGGTTTTGAACATTGGTCACATTGGAGCCCATTTTGATGTGGGCAACGTTGTAGTAGAATTCCTTGACCATGTGTTCATTGGAATCCACACACTCATCCAAAAAATGTTCCCAGCCCACTCTTGTCCTAAATTGCCTCCTCACGTTGGGACAGGTCTATATCAATAAAACTCTGCTCTGGGATTAACTTTCTCACTGGCCACCACCCCTAGAATTTATAATATGCCACCTCACTAACAATCTATCTTGCCAAACCTCTGCCTTTCTCATTCTAGCAATGCCCCCCACATGAGGATCACCTCCTTCTTCTACTTCCTCATCTCCCTATACATCCTCCTCATCCCCTACTACACCCTCTCCCGACAATGAAGCTGTGGGAGAGGTGGAGTATTCCCCACTACCTTCACCAGAGCCATCATACGACCCGAAAAAAATGTTCACTGATGCTTGGGCAGTGGGAGATGTTGGAGGTATGTATCTTAGTCTATGCCTCTCCGCCAGTCATGGATGAACTCTGGCACAGAGTTTGAGGAGATCTTCCGGGAGGGATCGTACTCACTCCCCAACATGTCAATGGCTCTATCAACAGCCTTTATCATTTCTCTTATCTTTCTAATACTTTTTTAGACTTAGGGAGTGAGTTCTATCATTTTCTGCTTTCCTCCCCTGGAAGATTCACCTCTGCATGGTTGTTTAAATCTTTTGCCTCGTTGTTTTACCATTGTCTGCAAACACAATTCAAACGACTTTCTCAGTAGAAGTAGCAACACACAAGGAATAGAATTGTATACAGAAGAACAAAGTTGCAGATATGTTGCAGAAGGTCCCTAGTGCGCACCGCACAAAATATAGTGCGTTCGTACAGATACCAGTGCGAACCACACAAAATGGTCATGCGTTCCGCACAGGGGTGGGATTCAAACAATCCACCGTATGTATTTAGGCAGTGCGCTCTGTACAAAATATAGTGCAGCCGCACATGGGCTAATGCAGTCCGCACAAAATGTAGCGCGGTCGCACTGCCTAAAGTTCACCTTAAAAGAATTTCATCAATGTGGTCCGCACAAAATAGCCTATTGCATATAAATACTACGGGCCGCACAGGAATGACTGCGATCCGCATTGAGCGCCCAGTTGTGGCACTAAGTTAGGGTTCATGAATTTTCGATGTTAAGCTCAATTTTTGCACCTAATTAATGTCCCTAAGTGATTTACCAGTGTTTTCAACTACTCAGTTCTACACTAATCAAGAAATTAACAACCCTATTGAAGAAACTACAGGAGAACAGAGTGAAAGATAAGAAAAACGAAAACTAAAAGAAAATTAACAAAATTGAACAATTAAAAGGCAAGTAATGGTACCAGATGTGAGAGTTAATGAATAATAACAAGTCCAAACTGTTGATTGCAATCAAAAGAGATAATGAACGGTAGTTTTAGGGTTCTGAGAATTAAAGGTTCGAAAGGGGTAAAAAGAGGCCTCAGACCCTATTTACAGAAAAGGACATGCGGCCCAGTCTCACAAACTAGTGCGAACCTCACAAAATGGACCGCGGTCTGCACTGCATATCTTGATTCAAAGCTTGAAAAGGCAACCACTGCGGCCGGAGTGGTCCATTATGGACCGCAAAAAATATAGTGCAGCTGCAGTGGAAAACTTCAGAGAGTTCAACATTTTACCCTTAGCAGTGCGGTCAACACTATATGTAGTGCGGCCGCATTTGCAACTTTACACACCTGAGCATTTTTTTCCACTATGTCTTGCCCTATATCAACACAACCCTGTAACATCTCACAACCAGTTAGCCCAAAAATCAATCCTATACTAAAAAGAAAATCAAAAAAACAAGAAGAAACACATATGGGTTGCCTCCCAAGAAGCACCTTATTTAACGTCGTGGCACGACACAGGTTACCATCACATCATTTAAAATAAAGAAGTGCCACACGTGGTTGTCATCATTTTTTTCAAGATAATGCTTGACGCGGTGCCAATTCACTCTAAAACTTCACCATTTTTGTTCTTTAATTCAATAGCACCAAATCCCCCACTTTGAACTCTTTTCCCCTAGTATACTTGTCGTGAAGGTATTTCATTTTATCTTTATATAGGGACGAACTAGAGTAGGTATGGAATTTAAATTCGTCAAGCTCATTGAGTTGCTCTACCCGAAGACTAGCAGCTATATCCTACTCAAGGTTCAACTTCCTCAAGGCCCACGTGTCCTTGTGCTCTAACTCAACTGGTAGATGGCAAGCTTTCGCAAACACCAATCGATACGGAGATATACCAATCAAAGTCTTGTAAGCAGACCTATAAGACCATAGAGCGCCATCCAACTTCTTTGATCAATCGGTACTATTTGCATTGACCGTCTTTGACAATTTACTATTGATTTCCCTGTTGGAGACTTCAACTTGTCCACTTGCTTGAGGATGATAGTGGTAGAAACTTTTTGATTGACACCATACTTTGAAAGCAAAGCGTCAAAAGCTCTATTGCAAAAATGAGACCCCCATCACTTATGATTGCTCGAGGAGTACCAAACCTTGTAAAGATGCTCTTCTTGATAAATGCAACAACACTCCGGGCCTCATTGTTGGGCAAATTCACTGCTTCAACCCACTTTGAAACATAGTCCACTGCCACAAGAATGTATGTGTTCCCACACGAGCTAACAAAAGGGCCCATAAAATCAATGCCTCATACATCAAAAATATCAACCTTAAGGATAGTATTGAGAGGCATCTCATCTTTCTTAGAAATTCCACCCGCTCTTTGGCACTCGTCACACCTCTTCACAATATCACTTGCATCTTTGTACAAAGTAGGACAATAAAATCCACAACTTAGAACTTTGGAAGCAGTCATCGCCCCACCATGATAGACACCATAGGGAGAGGAATTACAAGCCTCCAAGACACTTAATTGCTCTTCCTCCGGGATAAACCTTCTGATCACACCATCCGTGAAAATATTGAACAAATATGGCTCATCCAATGGAAATCACAACTATCCCATTTGAGCGTTTTCCTTTGGTTAGAAGAGAGCTCACACGGGACAATGCCAGTCACAAGGTAATTAGCAATATCCGCAAACATTTTGTTAACCTTTTGACCCAAAACTACCCCAATCACAATGTCAGTTGTGTCGTACATGAGCTCAAAAGGTAAGCTCCAATTTGGTACGGTAATGATAGGTCTAGTGGTCAACTTATGCTTGAGAAGCTCAAATGCTTGCATACACCCCTCATCAAACACAAACTTGGCATCCTTTTCTAGTAGATTACTCAAGGGGTTTACTACCTTCGAAAAGTCTTTGATAAATCTCCGGTAGAACCTCGCATTCCCAAGAAAACTTTGGAACCACTTGACGGATGTCGGGGTGGAATCCTTGAAATCACTTCGATCTTTGCTTTATCCACCTCAATGACATGCGTCGAAATTTTATTCCCAAGAATGATTCCTTCTTCCACCATAAAGTGGTATTTCTCCCAATTGAGAACAAGATTGGTTTATTCATAACGACCCAACACCTTATCAAGATTCTTCAAGCATTTATCAAATTAGGCCCCCACAACACTAAAATTGTCCATAAACACCACCAAAATGTCTTCCGCTATATCGGTGAAAATGGCTATCATACATCGCTGAAATGTAGTCGGTGCATTACACACCCCAAAAGGCATCCTAGAGAAGGCAAATGTACCATACGGACAAGTGAATATGATCTTCTCGTGATCTTCCAGAGCAATCAAGATATGGTTGTACCCAGAATACCCATCCAGGAAGCAATAGAAGGCACGCCCGGAAGTTGGTCTAGCATGTGATATAGAAAGGAAAAAGAAAGTGATCCCTGTGTGTCACTTTATTTAACTTGTGATAGTCTATGCACACCCTCCAACTAGTGATGGTTCTTGTCGGAATCAACTCATTTCGTACATATTGCACCAGTGAAGTCCAAGAGCTATCAGAGGTGGGGTACACAACCCCGGCATCCAACCAGTTGATCACCTCCTTTTTCACAACTTCTTGCATTACCTCGTTCAACCTCCTTTGATGCTCCAAGGATGGCTTTGGTTCATCTTCCAAAATGATCTTGTCTATACAGAATGCCAGGCTTATTCCCAGAATGTCATCTAGAGTCCATCCAATTACCTTCTTTTGCCTTTTTAGCACCTCCAAAGTGGCATCTACTTGTATGTTAGTAAGACAAAAGGAAAGAATAACTGGTAAAGTTGAATTAGGGCCTAAGAATTCATACCTGAGGTGTGGCGGCAATGGTATCAACTCCAACACCAGAGGTTCCTCAATTGAAGGCTTTGTTGGAGGAGTCTTTTTATTTTCAATGTCCAAGGATAGCTTCCTAGGCTCATAAGAATAAGAGCTCATTCCATGGAATGCATTCACACACTCCACTCGGCCCTCATCATCAATGACATCAAGATTCAACAACACGGCCTCAAGAGGGTCTTCCATATTAATCATTGCACTTGTATCATCAATTATCAGAACCTTGACTAGATCGACAAATGAGCACACTTCGGTACAACTGGGCTGCTTCATTGACTTGCACACATGAAAGACTACCTTTTCATCACCCACCCAAAAAGTGAGTTTCCCTTCTTCCACATCAACTAGAGCCTTCCCGGCAGCAAGGAAAGGTCTCCCCGATACAATCAGAACTTCATATTCCACCTCACAAGACAATATCACAAAATTAGCTTGCAAGATACATTTGTCCAACCGGACAAGCACATCATTGACAATACCCAATGATCACTTCATTGATATATCAGTCATTTGCAATCACATGGAAGTTGGCCTTGGTGGCTCAATACCCAAATTCTTAAAAACTAAGTAAGGCATCAAATTGATACTTGCCCCTAGATCACATAAAGCTATAGAAAAATTTGCACTACCAATAGTGCAAGGGTTGGTGAAAGCACCGAGATCCTCCAACTTTGGAGCCAATGAATGTACAATAGAACTAATTTAGTGGGTCATCGTGATAGTTTCACAGTCCATGGATCTTTTCTTTGTCACCAAATCTTTCATGAATTTGGCATAGTCAGGCATTTTCTCCAAAGCCTCCACCAAAGGCACATTGATGGATAAGCTCTCATCATGTCAGTGAACCTTTTGAATTAATTTTCACTTTTCTGCTTGGATACCCTTTGAGGATAAGATGGAAGTGGCCTAGGAAAGGGTGCTTTTGCTTTTTGCACAACCGGTTCTGGCATGTCGCTCACGTCATTTTTCGTTTCCACCTCAGCATCTTGAATATCAATCCTCACTTCTTCATTCATATTTTCATCAACCACATTCTCAACCACCAAAGGAACTTCATCTTTTTGCAACTTAACTCCATCTTCCAAAACTTACTTTTGTTTGGAGTCATTCACATCACCGCCTCGTCCACTCCTAGTGATCACCGCCATAACATGATTCTTCCCACCATTTGGGTTCACTGTCGTATCACTTGGTAGAGCACCCTTAGGGCGCACATTCAAAGATTGAGAGATTTTACCTAGTTGCACCTCCAAATTGCTAATGGAAGTGTTGTGAGAGGACAATTGAGCATCCAAATCTGCATTCTTCTCCATTATTAGTTCAAACATCATTTCAATTCTACCCATATCATCGTTAGAAGAACTAGAACCCTGGGATGGAAAAGGTGGTGGATTGCTCGGTTGCTGTTACATTGGGGGCCTTTGAAAACCTTTTCCCTGATTTTCGTGGTTGTTGTTCCATCCATCCTAGTTGTTGTTGTTCCCTCGAATTCCTAGATTACCCCGATTGTTGTTTTGATTTCCCCAATTCGGATTTTGATTGATGTTTCCCCCAACTATTCTTCCCTTGTTGGTGATTGTTCCAATTGTTGTTGCCTCGTTGTTGATTGCCCCAATTACCTTGCGACCTCCATTGTTGTTGTAGGTTGGAAGAATTGCCTCTTTGGCCTTGATACTTTTTTATATATTGTACCTCTTCATTTTTCTCATTATAGCTATCATCTTGAAATCCACTACCATCATTGTCAAATTGATTTGAATTCCCTTGGTTCTGTTGACCTCTTCGCCTCATTTGATTCACTAGCATGTTAACACCCTCCATGGCATTCACTAGGTGAGGATTTTGGACTTGTTGCAATTGTGCCTTATCTAGTTGGTTCATGGTAGTTGTCAACTCCACTAACGCATGCCCATGATTATGTAATTCTTTGTGCAAATGAACGATCGTGGGGTCACCTTGGGGCACATTGGCTCTACTTTGCCAAGCTGAGAATGTGTCAGCCATCTCGTCAAGAACGGCACAAGCTTCATCATAAGTCAACTTCATGAAATTACCCCTAATAAGTTGATTCACTATGCATTAATTTGTAGTATTGATGCCCCGGTAGAAAGTTTGTAGCAACATATGCTCCGTCATGTCATTGTTGGGGCATTCCTTCACCATAGTTCTATATCTCTCCCGAATCTCATGCAATGGTTCGGTGGGATCCTGCTTGAAAGCTAATATCACATCCCGCAATGCTTCCATATGTTCCGGTGAAAAGAACTTTGCTATGAACTTATTCGCCAACTCATCCCAAGTAGTGATAGAATGGTTGGGAAGTCGCACAAGCCAATCCAAAGCCTAAGTGAGAATGGGAAGAGTCTCAACCGGAATGCATCTTCGGACACATTGGTTTGCTTTCTCCCCCAACAGGTATCCATGAACCCCTTGAGATTTTGTGAGAATTTTAAGTGCCAGCGCCCGTGAAGTACCCACGCTACTCCAACAATGTCAGCATCACATTAGTAATTTGGAAATTTTACTCCTGGATTTAGTGTGGGACAATTGCACTTGCATAGCCTTGGTTTGGGAGCACTTGAGGAACCGCTCTTGGAGGTGGGGAGGAGGGTTTGGAATATTTTCATTAACATTGGCCTGGCGGCCTCTTCGTAGTCCAGGAGGTACAAGAGGAACTCATCTTCTCCAATATCATCAACCTCCTCCCCCGGAATCACATTTCCAAGAGGGTCATTAGCATTTAAAGTCATCTTGTACCTGAAGTATTGACACACATAAATTAGTAACAAAGAAGGAAAGAAGAAATACACAAAACCGACTAAATAGATTGCCAAAACCGTTAGCTCCCCGGCAACGGCGCCAAAAAGTGATTGCGGCCTACTCCGTGCTACTAATTACGTAGCAAGAGAGGGTCGGGGCAGATTTTACCTGATTTTGGATCGGGATCGATATCCACAAAGAGCTAGAATTGGAATCGAGTATCTATCTAGTTTAGGATTGTGTATGTGTTCCAAATTACACTTCTAATTATTTATGTGGTTTTCTTTACGCTTCTACTATATCAAATTATGAATTGTAAATGCAACTAGATTAAGCTAAGAGTTAAATGCTAAGGGTTGGTCAAATAGTTTAAAAGGCACTAGGGTCGTGACTTCCACCTAGGTGTTCAATTGACGGGTACTTGAGTCTAATGTACGTTTTGACATATTTGGGGAGTTTGATATAACCGTTGCACGACTTTACCCATTCTACACCTCTTAGTGGTTCGAGTGATTTTGCCTGAATTGACTTTCTCAAGACCAATTGGGTATGTAAATTTATACAAGCAACTAAGGTTCAAGTCGGGTATTATTCTCTCGAGGTTTAACCCTTTAATTGGGGCTATCAATCTCTTGAGTATACCCCAATTCCTTGTTGGACCAATTTCGGAGACTTAGGCTTTTTTTCTCAAGAAGAGCCTAAGTCAACTAAACACAAACTAGTGTTTGCGACCATTAATTCAGCAATTAACTATCAAATTGGCCCAAATATCAAACGCCCATAGTCAATTTAGCCCTAAAATACAAGACCCATCAATTACCCACATTAGAGTTGAGCAGCACCCCTAGCTTATGGGTATAGCTACTCATAATTGAAGAAGAAAAGCAAGAAATAGATGAAGAAAAACTTATATTAATCAATCACTGAGTTAAATGCAAAGATTCAATGATTAAAAGTAGCTAAAATTCCCAAAATAGTTAAGAATCTCGAATCCACGAGCGCAGTTGCTTAATTACAATATTTGATACACTAAAATGGAAAAAGAAGCTATTTATACTAAGCTGAAAAATCTAGACAAAATGCCCGTGTGGGGTTAGTGCGGACCGCACAAAATGGTGCGTCCGTACTAGCGCTCTGAAATTGAAGATCTGACTCTCTAAACTCGGGAAATGCGGACCGCACAAAATGTACTGCGCTCGTAGAGGCTTCTAGTGTGGTCCGCACAGGATGGACTGCGGCCCGCACTAGCTTGAAAGCTCCAAACTGCAACTTTCTGATTCTTGGCTCTCCTCACTGCCTTCAGTGCGGACCGCACAAAACCTAGTGCAGCTGCATTGCTTCTTTGTCCAGAAATCCACCTCTCTGAATCTCCTAGTGCGGACCGCACAAAGTAGTGTACGGCCGCACTGGGCCTGTTTTGCCTGAGCTTGTCTTGTGTTTAGCACTATTGCAAATTTCACTTCTTTTAAGCTGATCTTTGACATATTGACACTTTGATGATCAAGCCTACAATCAAGCACAACTAGAGAGCCTTTTGGGACTATTTTGTATGAATTTCTAATCAAAGCATAAGCAAGAAGGAGTATAAAATGTGCCAAAATCCCTAGTTATCAGGACTCGATGAGTTATTCAGGCTGAAGGAAATTTCTTCTACGCGAACGCGAGACTCAGGTCGCGAACGCGAAGCTTTGGGGCTTTTTTCTTTGAGAACGCGGGCATGGTATCGCGAATACGAAGGCTTATGAGCCTGGGCAGGGGGGAGGGGTATTTTACCCTACGCGAACACAAGCTGAAGCTCCACGAGCGCGAGCTGTTTATCGCAAACGTGAAGGTCATTTAAACTGGCTTTATCGCGAATGCGACAAGCCTATCGCGGAGCGAACACGATGAAGGCTTGTAAAGTGATTTTAAAACAGAACCAAAACGGAATTTTAGCCAAACTTTCATAACTTGTTCATCCAAACTCCAAATTGGGTGATTTTTGAAAGTGGATTTCACCACCAATTCATGGGTATGTAATCTTAGACTCGTTTTCTTCAATTTTCATTAACACCCATTATATTTCTAGGCTTAAATCATGTTCTTAAGGGTAGAAAATTAGAGATCTGGGTAGAGTTAGGATTTGTTGTATTTGCGATTTAGACCTTATTTTGGGGCTAAATTTTAGAACTAATTATATTTTCGGGCTCGTGGATAAATGGGTGATTGGGTTTTGGACCGAACCTCGTATTTTGAACAGGTAGGCCCTAGGTCGATTTTTTACTTTTTGTAAATAATGATGGAAAAACTATGATTAAGTATTGAATTTTTAGTGTTGATTGATGTTATTAAGTCGATTATGTCTAGATACGATTGATTTGGAGCCAAATTCAAAAGGAAAAACAGTTTTTGAGGCTTCAGTTGGCCGTCAAAGTTCGAGGTAAGTATTTGGTCTAACCTTAGCTTGAGGTATTAGGAGTTGTGTCCTATTTGCTATTTGCTTCTTGTAGAGTACGACGTATATGCATGGTGACGAGTATCTATGCGTTGGTTTCAAGCATGACTGTGATTCTTAAATTGTGGTTTATTGTGTCCTTAAATAATACTATGGATGCTTAAATTGATGATTCTCAGTATTGAGCAAGGATTAAGATTGTTCTCGTGAAAATTACTTATGATTGAGTATTGGTGTTAGCTGAGGTAGTTAGATGTTGGAACAATATTGGTTATACTTACTTCTCCCTTGTCGGGACGTTTTTTACTAATACTGTTGATTCCCTTGTCGAGATAGTTGTAGTTCTTTATTGATCCCTTGTTGGGACTCTTGTTATGATTGCTGTTGATTGTATATGTGGATCGAATTACGCGCTGCAACAGTGATATAAATAGATCGGGTTGTACGCCACAATATGATATAAATAGATCGGGTTGCACGCCGCAATAATAATATTAAATGGACCCGGTTGCACTCCGCAATAATAATATAAATGGATCGGGTTGCACGCAGCAACAATAATATGAATGGATCGGGTTTCACGCCGCAACAATGATATATATAGATCGAGCTGTGCGCCGCAACAATTATACAAATGGATCGATTGCCCGCCGCAACAATGATATAAATGGGATGCACGCCACAACAATGATATAATCGGGTTGTACGCCGCAACAATGATATAAATAGATCATGTTGCACGCCGCAATAATAATGTGGATGGATCGGATTGCACGACGCAATAATGATATAAATGGATCGAGTTACACACCGCAACAATAATATAAATGGATCGGGCTGCACGCCGTAACATTGATACAGCTGGATTGGGTTGCACGCTGCAACAGTGATAAATAATAGGGATTGGGTTGCGTACCGAAAAAGTGTTATTATTATTTTATTGTAATCTTAAATTGTTCTCTTATATTTCTTTTAAATTATTGATGGAATTGATATTCCCCCACAGCATGTACCCCCTCCCATCTTTATTTGTCTATTTCTGTTTTATTTTTTTTTGTATATTATATAACTGCACATGTTTAATTGGTAGACTGGTCCTAGCCTCGTCACTACTTCGCCGAGGTTAGGCTAGGCACTTACCAGCACATAGGTGTTAGAATATACGCTTAACGCTAGAGGGGGGGTGAATAGCGTTATAATAAAAATCAAGATAAATTTGCGGAATTAAAATTGCAGGAGTAAAGTAGGTGCAGTAATTAAAGTAGTAAGGAGAGGACACACCGAATTTATACTGGTTCACCACAACGTCTGGTTAGTCCAGTTTCCCGAGAGACTCTCTCGAGTTTCAACTAACTCCATTAAGCTTACGGGTGCATAACAAACCGTTACAAACTGAGAACACAAGTCTCAACGATGCTTGCTCGAAAATACCGCACTTCAAGACTTCAAGTGAAGGAACTAAACTTTCCTTCTTACAACAACAAGGGAATAGAACTTCCCTTCAAGTGTATGTAAACACTTAGCACTCAAGACAAGACTCTCTTATAGAGTAGATATGAGTAAAAATAATACGCTCAAGAACACAACAACTTCTTCAAGAATTTGGCTCTCAAAAACTATGAAATAAATATGAAATGATTGAGATGAGAGTATGGAAACTTATGTAAGAATTGTATTCAGTTGTTCTGCTTAAAAGAGAGGTTTTGAGGTGTATTTATAGCCCTCAAAGTCCCAAAGACCGTTGCTCAATTGCTAATTACTGATTGCTGATTTTATGCTCGAATAATCGATTATCTGATTTACATAATCGATTATCTGCTTAAGGTTCAAAAATCAGATGCTGATTTTATGCTAGAATAATCGATTATCTGATTTACATAATCGATTACCTGCTTAACATTCAAAAATCAGACGCTGATTTTATGCTAGCATAATCGATTATTGCCTTGTGCATAATCGATTATCTTTTCAGCGTTCAAAAACTTTGGCAACGGTCAGTGAATAATCGATTATGCTAAATCTCATAATCGATTATTTAACCTCTCGGTAATTCCAGATCGAGCTGGATGCTGAGGATAATCGATTATCTTAGTGATAGTCGATTATATTGATGAACTGTAAATTTCAGTTTTAGCTGAAACTCAACATAATCGATTATCACATTTAGATAGTTGATTATCTTGCTGTTCCGTAACTTCCGGTTTTAGTTGAAGCTTAACATAATCGATTATCATGTTTTAGATAATCGATTATCTGGCAGTTCTGTCCAGATTTAAAAAAAACACGTTTAAAAACCATTTTGGCTAAAATGAAAACGTTTGAAAATCATTTTGTTTTAAATTAAAGATGCATGGTTTGATGAAAAATGATTTTTCGAGAGAAGCCAAGACTTGAATCTATTGTCGGATCAAGATCACAATATAAACGACTCATGTATAAATTCGTTGCTTTTCTTGATCTTGTTCTTGTTTCTTTTGTGCTTGGACTTCGGCATTTGGTCCGCTAGTTAATCATGCGTTGCTTTGCGTCATTCAACACACCTACAAGAGTGAGCACAACTTAGTTTAATGATAATGAAAGTGCGTTTCAATAATACCTCACGACGTTTTAACATAAGTCAATTTTCCATGCGCGTCGGTTTGTCATTTATCAAAACCTACAAAGATGAACACACTTTTAGTTTTAGCGACTTGAGAGCGTGTTTCAACAATTTCCCCCTTTTTGATAATGGCAAACCGATATAGGGATATGCATAGGTTATTTTAAATAATTGATAATGACAAGACAATTTTAACTCATGCCAGATATATAAATATGTTAATGAGTTCCCCCTCAATTTATGCCAAATATATTAATGTGCATAGCCTTTTTTCTTCCCCCTTTTGACATTAGCAAAAAAAAATTTATTGAGGTAAAGAAACATTGAAAATACATAATGTAAGCAAGAAAAAAAATTGACAAAAAATTATTCAAACGATGGGACCGTCGTCATCGTCGGCATCATCATCCGGCTCGTTATTCGGCACTTCCTCCGTAAAGGCAACTTGGGCATAGGGATAGTTGATGTGGTCAAAATACCCATGAAGCTCATGAGTCAATCTTTGCACATGACGTTCCGTGCGAGCGACGTTCCTATCAATACGAGACATGGAGGTAGACAAAGATGCAAGTTGCTCCGAAATTGTTTGGAGGGTAGCAACAGAAGGGGCCTGAGGACGACGTCTTTAGGTAGGAGGAGGAGCCGGTTGTTCACCGATATTAGGAAATGAAGATTCTTGAATTTCCCAATGTTTTGTGCTCTTTTTGCGTGGACCGACAGTGGTGTTGATTCCGGAGGCTTCAAGAAGAGCCATTATGGTAAAAGCATAGGGGAGTGGCTTATCATCCCCGATGGCATCATGCATATGGGTCATTACAGACTTGCACCAATTGATGCGAGCCCCGGTGATTATTGCATGCATGAGTTTGGCATCCTCATGAGAGAGAGTGGTATGATTGAATTTGCGTGGTTTGAGAACGCGGGTTATGAAATAAAAGATTAGGCGATATTCCGGGAGCATGCGCGTAATGGTTGGGCGACGTTGCTCCGGAGTTTGAACAAATTTTCCAATTCCAATTTGTTGAAAGAGGAGTTGCTCATCAAATAAGGCTCCTTCTTCCCTAGTGTAGAGTGTTATATCTTCCCCATTTCGTGGAAGTTTCGTGAGGATTTGCATGTTTTTCTCATTTAGGAGAATGGGAACTCCATTGACAGTTGAGACAAGTTCACCATCGTCATCCTTCCGTAGATTGGAGTAGAAGGCACGAATTAGGTAAGGATGAATGTAAGAGGATTGAAGATATATGAAGTCAATAAGTTGGATTTGCATAAGAATGTTTGCTGTTGTTGAGGGGGCGTTGTTGCCAAGATATCGAATGGTTGAGAAACGAGGAGGAAGGATTTCTCGATTCTTAAATTTTTCTACGTATCGAAGTAGTTCGGTTTCACTGTCGAACCACAAGAAAGATCTGTCTTTGTAGCAGTAAATGGGTGGAGGAGCGGCGGAAGAAGAGGCAATATGTTTGCCGGAACGAGCTCTTTTAGAATTTTTGCCCGTCATTTATATGAAGAAATAAGAGCTTGTGCAAGAATAAATTTTTTATTGGAGACTTTAGAAGAGTGTATGGAGCTAAGAGTGATGTTGAAGTGAAGAGTTTGAGGGGTGGAAGCACCTATTTATAGAGTGGAAGAGTTGAAGGCATTTAATGGAACAAAATCTTCAGATTTGCTGTGCCAAACGGTCAGAAAACAGTAACAAATTTGAAAGAGTGACCGTTAGTAATCGATTATTGAAGCTGAAAATCGATTATTGTTTCGCAGTTTAAATTTCGGACGAAGTGAATAGTCGATTATCCTTTTGGCACTAACCGATTATCTCAGAAATTGTATTTGCAGTCATAAGACAGAACCGTTGCATAGTCGATTATCCTTTTGGCAATAATAGATTATTCTTTCTTCAGCTTAGAATCCTGCAAAACCGAGACGTTACGTAATCGATTGTTGTATTTTGATAATCGATTATGTGATTTGTCATTAAAATTTCCGAAAAACAGAACCTCGACATAATCGATTATGTGTTGTTGATAATCGATTATTGCATATGTTCGCCAAATTCCTGCAAAACAGAGACATAGGATAATCGATTTTGGCAGTTTGATAGTCGATTATTTTATTTTGCAGCAGAATTTTCATAAAACAGAAAGAAGTAATAATCGATTATTGAATAAAAAAATCGATTATCTATCATCATGCCCGAGAATTGTCCAAGGTAACTTAAGGAAACTTGACTATATTCCCCCTGACTATGGGGCGATACCTGCAAAAAAGAGTTAGGCGCCTCCGACGCTCAAGTCAGTAATAGTTTAAAGAAAAAAATGCAATGCATGAATTAGATTATCGTGGAGTCAAGTATTCCGAGTTCACTACGAATGCGGAAAAAGGACTCTTTCTCTAAAGGCTTTGTGAAGATGTCGGCCAATTGATATTTGGTTTCAACAAACTCAATTTTGACATCACCTTTGAGAACGTGATCTCTTATGAAGTGGTGCCTAATTTCTATGTGTTTCGTTCTTGAGTGAAGAACAGGGTTCTTCGTCAAGCTTATGGCGCTAGTATTATCACATCGAAGAGGGATATGATCAATACTAAGACCATAGTCCGAGAGTTGTTGCTTCATCCAAAGGATTTGAGCACAACAACTCCCTGCGGCTATATATTCAGCCTCGGTTGTGGATAACGCAACACTTACTTGTTTCTTGCTAAACCAAGAAACTAGAGAGCTACCGAGCAAATGGCAATTGCCACTAGTGCTCTTGCGGTCCAATTTGCAACCCGCAAAATCGGAATCGGAATAGCCAATAAGTTGGCATGAAGAGCCTTTGGGATACCATAGTCCCACATTTATAGTTCCAACAAGGTACTTCATTATCCGTTTTACCGCAGTTAGGTGTGACTCCTTCGGACATGATTGATATCGAGCGCATAAACAAACGCTAAACATAATGTCCGGTCTACTTGTAGTAAGATAAAGAAGGGATCCGATTACCTCGATACTTATTTGTGTCTACTTCCTTACCTTTCTCATCTTTGTCAAGATGATCGGATGTACTCATTGGAGTAGCCATTGCTTTGGCTTTGCCCATTTCAAAATGGTTTAGCAACTCCTTGCAATACTTAGATTGACAAATGAAAGTTCCCTCTTTCATTTGTTTCACTTGCAACCCCAAGAAGAAGTTTAGCTCACCCATCATTGACATTTCGAATTCACTTGTCATTAATTCAGAGAATTCCTTACACAAAGAATTATTAGTAGCACCAAAAATAATATCATCGACATATATTTTAACTAATAAGATGTCATTGTTTTTGTTCTTAATAAAAAGTGTAGTGTCGACTTTCCCCCTATTGAACTCATTGTCCAAAAGAAATTTGCTTAAGCATTCATACCAAGCTCCGGGAGCTTGTTTAAGACCATAGAGTGCTTTCTTAAGTTTGAATACATGATCGGGAGATTTAAAGTCTTCAAAACCCGGGGGTTGTTCAACATACACTTCCTCTTGAATAAATCCATTGAGGAAGGCACTCTTGACATCCATTTGGTATAATATAAAATTCATAGATGAGGCGAAAGATAGTAATAAACGAATAGCTTCTAAACGTGCTACCGGTGCATAAGTTTCTTCAAAAACAATACCTTCTTCTTGATTATACCCTTTAGCAACAAGTCTAGCTTTGTTTCTAGTTATTACTCCGTTTTCATCTAGTTTGTTACGGAACACCCATTTCGTACCAATTATGGTGTGATTATTGGGTCTTGGCACCAATTCCCAAACGTCATTTCGTTAGAATTGGTTAGCTCCTCTTGCATAGCCAAGGTCCAATGCTCATCCCCAATTGCTTCGGAAATGGTTGAGGGTTCTACTTGAGAAACGAAAGCCATGTGTAATATAGTGTTCTTAAGAGAGTTTCGAGTACTTACCCCTTGTTCGATGTTGCCAATTACCTTGTCGAGAGGATGGTTTTTGGATGTCCTCCAGGCGTTGGGCAGCATCGTTTCTTCCTCCTGTGGATGTGTCTCATCCGAGGGTTGTTCCACGACTTCATCTTGGACTTCCTTTGGGCTCTCCTTTTCCTCATTGTCTTGAAGACTGATTTTGTCCAGTGAATCTGCAAGATCATCACAAAAATCCTTTCTCGCCAAGCGAGCATCATTTTCGGAAAACACAACGTAAGGGAACTCCTCGACTGTTAAAGTTCGTTTGTTATAAACTCTATATGCCTTACTACGCAATGAGTATCCAAGAAATATACCTTCATCAGATTTTGCGTCAAATTTTCCTAAGTTATCCTTTCCGTTATTATGAACAAAGCACTTACAACCAAAGACTCGAAGATGAGAGAGGTTAGGTTTCCTTCCCTTGTAGAGTTCATAGGTAGATTTCATGAGTATCGGTCTTATGATAGCTCTGTTCAACACATAGCTTGCGGTACTTACGGCATCCGCCCAAAAGTATTTGGGAATCTTTGCCTCATCGAGCATGGTCCTAGCCATCTCTTCGAGACACCAATTTTTCCGTTCCACCACTCCATTTTGTTGTGGTGTACGTGGAGTAGAGAAGGTATGCTCGATACCGAGTTCGTCACAAAAATCCCCAAAGAGATTTTGATCGAACTCTCCCCCATGATCACTTCTTATGGAAATGATTGTTGTGTTCTTTTTATTTTGAACACGTTTAAGGAAACTTTTAAATACTTGAAAAGCCTCATTTTCGTGAGTAAGAAATAATGTCCATGTAAATCTAGAGTAGTCATCAACAATAACAAATGCATAGTAGTTTCCACCAAGACTTTTAGTTCTAGATGGTCCGAAGAGGTCCATATGTAAAAGTTGTAAAGGTCTTGTAGTTGAAACAACATTTTTCGATTTAAAAGAGGTTTTTACTTGTTTCCCTCGTTGACATGAATCACAAATAGAGTCCTTTTCAAATTTTAGATTTGGAAGACCAACTACAAGATTTTGTGAAAATTAATTTATTCAAAAGATTCATATTGACATGAGCTACTCTACGATGCCATAACCACATGTCGTCTTCTTTACTCATAAGGCATTTCGCAAAACTTGATGAAGAACTATCAAGATTAACCATATAAATATTATTAATTCTAATACCATGTAAAATGACCTTATTATCACTACGGCGTATAACTAAGCATTCTTCTGAATCGAACATTACACGATTTCCCTTGTCACGTAATTGACTTATGCTCAAAAGATTGTGTTTAAGACCCTTAACTAACAAGATTTTATTAATGGAGGAGGGTTCGTCCTTATCGACCGAGCCAATGCCGATTATTTTTCCTTTGTTGTTATCTCCAAAGACTACATTTCCTCCTTTGGTGGTTTTAGTTGTAGGAATTTTGATGCATCTCCAGTCATGTGCTTGGAACATCCGCTATCAAGGTACCAAAATGTACTTGATGCCCTCAAGCATACCTACAAGGCAAATTAATGAGTTTTTCGTACCCAAGCTGTTTTGGGTCCTTGTGTGTTAGGTGCAAAATATTGGTGTGATTGACATGTAGTGAGATGTCTATGTCTAGTGAAACAAACAGGAGCTATATGTCCTATTCTATTGCAATTATGGCAAATGATGTTGGGGTTATGCATTCTTCTAGGATAATAATAGTTGGAGGGTCTAAATTCATTAACTCTATTTTTAGAAGTATAATTTTGATGCACTTTTTGAAAATCTTTTCTAGGTGTTCTAAATTGCCCAACATTTCTTCTAGAGCTTATTCTAGGATGTATAACGATCCTAGGATTATTATTTCTAGGTTGAATATTTCTAGGTTGCAATTTTTGAAAATCTTTTCGGTGTTCTAAATTGCTCTACATTTCTTCTAGTGCTCATTCTACGATGTATAGTGGTCCTAGGATTATTATTTTTAGGTTGTTTAGGATTGGTCTCAACTTTTTCGTTCGACTCATTTTTGAAACCTATTCCATGTTTAGTAGATTTCAAATTTACAAGAACCTCATTGAGATTTTTGTGAGAGGAATTGAATTTATTCAAGGTGCCTCTAAGATTTTCTACTTCATCTTTTAGAGATTTGCAAGATGTACAACCTTTGTTTGAACTTTCAGGTTTATCGGCGCTTCTTTTGCCATAAAATTATTTTCATCTTTTAGCTTCTCATTATCAAGAGTCAATTTCTCCAAATCATTTTCTTTCAAAGAGAGTTGTTTCTTTAATTCTTTTATGGTTTTGGAAGCTCTAATAAATTCACCATATAATTCATCAAAGGCATTTTGCATTTCTTCAAGAGAGAAAAATTTCTTAGAAGAAGTTTCACATACCTCTTCTTGAGTTTCCTCATGTGCCATGAGACATAAGTTTGCAGTTTCATCTTTTTCTCCGTCACTTGATTCATCCCCGGAGTCACCTCCCCAAGAAATGTAGGCTCTTTGTTTCTTGGCGAATTTCTTTTCTGTTTTGATATTTGGACAGTTGGATTCGATATGCCCAGCTTCTCCACATCCATAGCATTTGAGTTGTCCTCCTTGCCGCTTTCCTTTATACTTTTTCCGCATGAACTTTTGGAATTTCTTAATCACGAGTCCGAACTCGATATCTTCATCACTTGATTCCTCATTGTTTTGAGGTTGAGTCGTGGATGCTTTGAGTGCAATCCTTCTTTTCCTTTGATCATCCAAAGGAGGGTTAAGAATGGCAGATTCATAAGTTTTGAGATTACCTCGAAGCCCGTCTATGGTGACATTTGTGATGCCGATTGATTCTTGAATAGCGTCGGCTTTGGAACTCCATTCCGGAGTGAGGCTTCGTAGAATTTTCCGAACGAGCTCCTTATCCGTGAATGTCTTTTTGAGAGCATGAAGGTCATTTACGATTTTTGAAAATCGCTCAAACATATCATCTATTTTCTCATTCTCCTTCATGTGAAACAACTCATATTCATGGGTTAGGAAATCAAATTTAGCTTCTCGGACTTGGTCCGTACCTTCGTAAGTGATCTCCAGTTTGTCCCACATTTGCTTGGCCGTGGTGCAACATGAGATTTTTCGATAGTCATCGGGATTTACAGCACAATACATCATGTTTATGGCCTTTGCATTATTTTCCACCTTTTTGATGTCGTCCGCATCATATTCGTCTTCCGACTTTGGGACGAGTTCATCTCCAACCTTTTTGGTGGGTAGTTGTTCTCCATTCTTTATAATTTTCCACGATTGGAAATTGTTTGATTGGATGAAAATTTTCCTTCCAATAAGTGTAATTGGTGCCATCAAAGAGTGGTGGCTTTGTGAAGCATTGTCCTTCACCTAGTCCTGCATAAACGTTACGAGTAGAAGCTATGGATTGTTTCTCTCAAACTGTTAAGTCTTTCAGAGAGTTAGGCTCTGATACCAATTGTTAGAATATACGCTTAACGCTAGAGGGGGGATGAATAGCGTTATAATAAAAATCAAGAAAAATTTGCGGAATTAAAATTGCAGGAGTAAAGTAGGTGCAGTAATTAAAGTAGTAAGGAGAGGACACACCGAATTTATACTGGTTCACCACAACGTGTGGTTAGTCCAGTTTCCCGAGAGACTCTCTCGAGTTTCAACTAACTCCATTAAGCTTACGGGTGCTTAACAAACCGTTACAAACTGAGAACACAAGTCTCAACGATGCTTGCTCGAAGATACCGCACTTAAAGACTTCAAGTGAAGGAACTAAACTTTCCTTCTTACAACAACAAGGGATTAGAACTTCCCTTCAAGTGTATGCAAACACTTAGCACTCAAGACAAGACTCTCTTATAGAGTAGATATGAGTAAAAATAATACGCTCAAGAACACAACAACTTCTTCAAGAATTTGGCTCTCAAAAACTATGAAATAAATATGAAATGATTGAGATGAGAGTATGTAAGCTTATGTAAGAATTGTATTCAGTTCTTCTGCTTAAAAGAGAGGTTTTGAGGTGTATTTATAGCCCTCAAAGTCCCAAAGACCGTTGCTCAATTGCTAATCACTGATTGCTGATTTTATGCTCGAATAATCGATTATCTGATTTACATAATCGATTACCTGCTTAAGGTTCAAAAATCAGACGTTGATTTTATGCTAGAATAATCAATTATCTGATTTACATAATCGATTACCTGCTTAACGTTTAAATTTCAGACGCTGATTTTATGCTAGCATAACGATTATTGCCTTGTGCATAATCGATTATCTTTTCAGCGTTCAAAAACTTTGGCAACGGTCAGTGAATAATCGATTATGCTAAATCTCATAATCGATTATTTAACCTCTCGGTAATTCTAGATCGAGCTGGATACTGAGGATAATCGATTATCTTAGTGATAGTCGATTATATTGATGAACTGTAAATTTCAGTTTTAGCTGAAACTCAACATAATCGATTATCACATTTAGATAGTCGATTATCTTGTTGTTCTGTAACTTCCGGTTTTAGCTGAAGCTTAACATAATCGATTATCTGGCAGTTTTGTCCAGATTTAAAAAAAATACGTTTAAAAACCATTTTGGCTAAAATGAAAACGTTTGAAAATCATTTTGTTTTAAATTAAAGATGCATGGTTTGATGAAAAACGATTTTTGGAGAGAAGCCAAGACTTGAATCTATTGTCGGATCAAGATCATAATATAAAACGACTCATGTATATTTTCGTTGCTTTTCTTGATCTTGTTCTTGTTTCTTTTGTGCTTGGACTTCGGCTTTGGTCCGCTAGTTAATCATGCGTTGCTTTGCGTCATTCAACACACCTACAAGAGTGAGCACAACTTAGTTTAATGATAATGAAAGTGCGTTTCAATAATACCTCACGACGTTTTAACATAAGTCATTTTCCATGCGCGTCGGTTTGTCATTTATCAAAACCTACAAAGATGAACACACTTTTAGTTTTAGCGACTTGAGAGCGTGTTTCAACAATAGGGTCGGTTGTGCTAATACTACACTATGCACTATGTGAAAATCTTGGAGCAGCTTTTGGACAGTAGCATCTGGGGTGGCTGCCTTTAGTCCAACTAGAGATCCCGAGGTAGTCCTGCAGGCGTCCGCAGACCCGGCGTTCTCTTCTATCTTGTTATGTACTCTGTTTTCATCTGAACTCGAGACAGATTGTGTTTTTTTCATACATGTGTTGTAGTAATCATAGATCGTCCATGATATTGTGACACCAAATTTCGGGTAAAGACATATATTGGCATTGTCGTACTAGCTTTAGTTATTTTATTAGATTAAGTCTTCGCTTGATTTTAATTTATCGTTAATGTTTCAATGTTGATTAGCTGTTAATTCATATTGTTAAAAGGGATTAAAATGAAAGAGTTAGTGATTTTCGCGACTTACCCAGCTTGTACGAGTATGCGCCATCACGGATGAAAAATTCAGATCGTGACATCCGGGAATGGAGCTGACCCAGTAGGACATGCTTCATAATTTTTCATTAATAGAGTATTATTCTGCTCTGCCACAAGTAGGCATGTGTTAACTCAAAATATTTCTTAAAACCTTTTACACGGTATTGATGTTGTAGCACTACGTTTGAAGTTTGAAAAGTAGAAAATATTTTTTCAATAAGTCCTCGTGTGTCATGGTGTCTCCACATAATTTTAATAGAAAACTTACTTTAAGGACAACGGAATTATACTCACTTACAATTTTAAAGTCCTGCAACTTTAAATGTGTTCACTTATACCGAGCTTTCAATAATACTGTAAGTTTTACGTGGTCAAATCGGTCCTTCAAATTAGACTATAATACAAGTGGATCTTTTACGGTTAAATATTCAGCTTTTAAACCTTCATGTTAGATGACGACAAAGGAAAATCATGGCCTTCGCTGTATTCTGATTTGATGTTCATTTCCTTGTATAAAAGTATTTCCAAAACCTTTAGCGTCAAGGTGAATTTCAGCATCAAAGACTCATGATAAATAGTTCTTCCTGGTGATGTCAAGTGCCACAAATTCAAGTTTTGATAAATTTGACATAATGAATACTATCATAAAAGATAAATAAGTTAGAGAAATAATTATATTAATAAACAATTAATGAAACAAAAACGAGTAGGGAAAAAAGAAACGGTAATAAAGCTATATCATGTAAACAACCTACTATTTTCTTTTATTTTGGCCATAAATTGAAAATAACATACTGTTTCATTTCACTTTATACATATATATGTTAAAAGAATTGAACGTGACTAACATTATTTATATGTTCCAATCCAATAAATTTAAAATAATTAAACTAA
Source organism: Nicotiana benthamiana (assembly GCA_034376525.1). Taxonomy (NCBI): domain Eukaryota; kingdom Viridiplantae; phylum Streptophyta; class Magnoliopsida; order Solanales; family Solanaceae; genus Nicotiana; species Nicotiana benthamiana. The sequence goes on along the minus strand of CM067327.1, from coordinate 26,764,042 downwards.
TGTGACACCTGTCAATTCATTTCCCACAGTTCTCCAAATGCCTTAAAGATATGTTTTGATTCAGGAAATCCATGAATATTATAAGTATGTCATTAGTGGGTAACTAGTTTGATGACTTTGAGGTCATCTAAGAGTTGAGCACTGAAGGAAATAGTTACTTTATCACTGCAATGTACTTGAATTATTTAAGATGCCCAAGAGTCTGCAAACGGTGAATACAAGATAAGTATTGCCATAACCAAAATAAATATAATAATACATACCTTAATAAAATATGGCTCAAGTTAGCGGGGGTTAAGGATAACATTAAAGCTCCGTACTGATAACATATTATAAAATAAAAGCCGCAGTAAAATATAAATAAGAAGAGACAGAAAGAAGGAAGAAGTCTTTTCTTCTTTCACCTTTGTGTGTCTTCCAGTAAAATTTACATAGAGAAGACTTACTATTGTGGGCTGAACATAAAACGGGAGATTTCATCCATAAGCTATTCACATACATGGGCACCCATATCTACAAACTATTCATAACAATTACTTATTTGATGAAATCCTATAGCTTTCACTTGGATCTTAGGTTATAAACTAAGACTAAGTGCTCGAGACTAATGTTTTGGGTATTCAACGCAAGCCCCTCTAATTGCAAGGTGTTGCCATTTCAGTGTAATTTCTGGGGTACAAGCTAGAGTTCTCTGGTAAGAACTAAACCATTTTCAATTAAAATCAACTGTTTGAGTGCGGTACATAAAATATTCAATATGAACACTGTGAGAGCATAGATAAACCATCAATAATTTAAGCTGAATCCAACAATTCTAACTTTGACGAATTCCCAACACAACCACAATAACTGAGTTCAGATCATACACTTCACCCATTACTATTTCCTACCCTACGACGAGGAATACCCATTCTGCTTTTGGTACATTATGCGAGCTCACTAAACAGGTCATAGTCAAATGAGACCGCGACAACCTGATAACTAATAATCAAGTCAATTATGGATTTGGACTTGTTACACTCATTATCAGGAGAAAGACATAGTGCTCAAATAAGCAGTAACAAAAAAAAATGAAAAATGGAGTACAGCATTATTGTCCAGTCAAGAGTCCATCTCATTATACCATCGAAAGAGTAATGGTTCACTGATATTATACAAAGTCACCACCCCAGATTCTTCGATGTACTACTCTTCAGCAGCACACTTCGACAAACATTATGAGAAGGGAATATGAACTATTTGTGTGCTTAAACAATATGGATACAGAGAATCCAGGAGAACAAATACAGGTGCACTGGAAGTGTCTCTGTGCGTTGTTACCGTTTCACCAAAATTCAGACATGTAGATGCAAGCACACAAGAAGAAACAGTTTCATCCAAATTCAGACATGTAGATGCAAGCACACAAGAAGAAACAGTTTAGCTCGGTTTCCTGCCCATATGAAAAGTGCATTCAACTTGAAAGTATTTACTTCAAGTAACCACTAAACGCGATACGAATCCATACCTTTCTTCCTGATTTCTTGCACAAATCAGAGTTCTTTATTCAAGTACCATAAATAGCACTGGCCTCTATGTATCCAGTGAGCACTATTTCTATGTCAAAGGTGGCACCCCGGTCAGTCGCTGTCCCAAGTTTCATCCAAGTCCTTTGAGCTTTTCACCTTTGTCTTGCTCTCGGAAGTACCCTCATTTTTCTTCATCTGCTTTTGACTACTTGTCCTAAAGCTATTAGTTACCCCTCTCGATGCCCTTGAACCAGGTGCATCCTCTGCACTTGATCCCAATGTTGCTACCTTATCATAATCCTCCCCCTCGTCACTACTACTTCTATACTCACTTGGTAGCATTGAGTGCTGCCCTCCCTCATCATCTGAATTCCACATGGCTTCCTCAAGGTCACTTAACATGTCTGAACCAGAACCTTCAGTACCCATCTTTCCCTTTAAATAAGGATCAAAATTTCTGCTTGAACCTCCCTCACTTATAGGTCTACTGCTCTTACCTTTCCGCCATTTCTCTGTTTTATACTTAGGATGCCTGTCAGGAGCCTTGTACATCCCAGAATCAGTGTAATTGCCTCTACCACGTCGGTCGTCATTGTTATCCAATTCATTGTCATCTTCAGATACATCATCATGTCCATCATCATCAGCTATCTTCCTTCCGTAAGTCTTATTCCAGCCACTTGTCCTCCCTCCTGACTCATTATCTGATTCATCACTTCCCATCATTCCAGATCTTCTGAATTGACTACCTATATCTTCTTTGTTCCAATATCTAATCTTCCCTACTTCGTCTTTCTCTGCTTCTTCCTCAGCTGCCCATTCGTCATCAGCTGCCTGTTCTATCTGAGCAATAAAACGGTCAAGTTCTTCCTGGTCACTGTCTTCAGCTGTTGAATGTGTTTGGTCTATACTACTGGTGAGACCCAACTTAGTACCAGTATCCTCCTGAAAGACATATGGGCTTCCTTCTTTCTTATCAATGGCATTGAAGAATGTGGATGCTACTCGCTGGATGCTGGCCCTGGCTGCTGGATCATCAGGATTTATCCCCTTCCTCCGGAGCTCTTGTTCTATTTTCTTTATGTTTAATTTCTGTGATTCTAGTGCTTGTTCGAATCGGGCTTTAAATAATGCCTACATGGAAGAGATAACTTTGTCAAACAGTAGATGTGTACTCATCAACAGTAACATGTTCAAATTTCCAGCGTCGTTAAGCAAGCCACAGAAAAGCTAGTTCATTACATACAATAAGAATTAAAAGAGTCCAGAATAAATAGCGATGGTTCAACAGATGAGACATGCCGTATACCCATTCTTCGGGACCAGGAGTACATGTTGAAGACTCATAGCACACAGGGAGTTTTACATCACATAGGTGTATGAAACACAAAGCTAGGTTCCCTCAAGCAAATACAAAATTAAGGGGTTAACAAAACATATAACAATTCATAAACTTCTAAAGTTACTACTAGGCTTTACATACATAAGCGGTGGTTTACTCAAAAGAGATTTGTAGCTCACCTTCCTTTTTGTAAGTGTGTTGATAGGTATTAAATTCTTAGGCTGGCGGTAGTTTCTGCCGCGAAACATAATAATGGTTTTTACATTGTGTATGTTAACCACAATACCGCCACTTAGTCGAGCGAGCATTGAGGCCATCTCTTTAATTTTTTCCTTAGGGAAGTTATCACAACAAACTTGTACAGTCTCATGGAACTTCCAGTGGAGATGCATATTTTGGACAACTCCACCGAAGACTCCACGAACACCAACAGGAACATAATTTTTATTCCTGAAACCAATCTTCTTATAGGCTTGCAGTTGCTCAGGAGTCAGAAGCTCAGGATCATGCCGTGGATATGGCAACTCAGGTAGCTCATATTTCTTCAGCTTCTGAAGTAGCAAAGAAACTTTTTTCTTTGCTCTACGGAGATTATAAATTAACCGTTCTTCATCCGTCATCAGCTTCAATTTCAACTTCTTTGACCTCCGTATCTCCCTTAGGGTTTTGCTTGACTCATTCTGCATTCTCATTGCTACTCTGCTCCTCATGCTCTTTCCCGACATCCACCGCACGCAATTCCACACATTAGGAACTTCCACATTTTTTACCGCCTTATTTGAAATCATATTCAGTATATCGTGCCTCCGCAGAATCGCATTCCTATAGTCAAAAAAAACTTTAAATTTATCCAAACTTAACTAACAAAATTAGAAAAAGAAGAGAGAGGAAATATACTGCAGAGAGCGCCGTTGAATGTATCTGGAAACAAACATGATGGCGCTAATTTAGAAATCGTTCAAGCTTCTGGTTTCATTTTACCGTCTTCAGCGGAGTGGGAGAGTGGATGAGGAAAGGGGACGATGGAATTAATTTGGGGGAAGAAGGAGAATAGAATATAACTGGCTAACAAAGTTAGTCCTTTAACCTAAGTTGAGCTTTTCCCGTTGGTTTTGGGAACTCAGTTGACGGTTAGACCAAACCTGTCCACTTCTACAAAGTTAAAGTTAAGAAAAAGGATATTTTATAGTAGGTGTTTTGACAAAAGTTATTCACAAATACAAAATTACTTATTTTTATCTATTTTTTTTTTTTTTATTCATAAACTAATTATATTTCTTAACCATACTAGTTTTTGTGGAAAATTTTTTTTATTCTCTAATTCTTTTTTATTTCTAGACCTTTTTTCTTTTCTTTGTTTTTTCTTTTTTTTCTCCTTTTCTTTCTTCTCGTTTTCTTCTTATTTTTTCTTTTTTTCTTTTTTAATTTCATTTAACTTATTTTTTCCATATTTTTTTCTCTTCATAATCTAATTTCATTTACTATTTTTTATTATTCTTTTTCATATTATCACTAAAAAAATTAAATTGTGTACCAATTAAATGCAGCTAATACAATCAAAAAATATTAACTAATATATGATATCAGTATAGTATATAGCTATACCAACAAGGTATACAATTATACGTAAAGAGTTAAAAAAATTAAAAACTGAAATAGTATCAGTTGTCAATAGAAATTTCAAAAAAAATCTAAAAGGATCTAATTGTAAGAGTATACAGTTATATTATATATATATATATATACACACACACACACACATATATATATATATTGCATTTTCAATTTGCCCTGGGTAAAGCGTAAAGCAAATTACAAGGAAAAAGGCAAGTGAATTTACGGGTAATAAGTATACTATTATAGTATATTATATACTATTACAACATATTGTTACAGTATATTGCATATTAATATAGTATATTATAACAATACATTATATACTCCTATAGTATACTGTTGGAGTATAGCTATATTTTTTTTTTTTTTGGTTAAAAGGAATGTTGTATTTATATACTAGTTAGCAAGAGGAACCACATCAGGGACATTACTGTGGTATAGCAGAGGCCTCATAATTGCAAGGTTTTGCGTAATTATATTTAAGTTACAACCCATAAAAGACCTAGCGAGTTCAGTTCCTAGGATGTCTGTCCAAAATGCAATATTGACAAACATCGGAGGAATTGATAATGTTATAGTTTTGTTCAAAAACATATCTTTTGCTGCTTCATTGGCCAAAGCATCAGCAACTCTATTCTGCTCCTGATAGATATGCTTCATTACCATGTTACCCATCATTTGGATGATTGACCTACATTCACAAATTAGAGGGCTAAAAATCAAACTTCCATTCAAAAGCATATTGATCATTTCAGCTGAATCGATGTTTATTTCTAGTGGTACTAGGTGGTTCTGCTCCGCCAATTGTAGACCCCGTATGAGGGCGTGAATTTTTTCCCTTGTGTTTCTTGTTTGGGGGATATTGTCCATGTAGCCCAATATCCAGTCGTCACTGTGGTTTCTGAATATTCCCACTGAACCTCCTATTCTTGGATTTTCCCTTGTTGCTACATATCAGTTTGTAGGAACCTCTGGATGGAGGTTCCCATTTTAACATGATCTAGTGAGTTACCTTTGTTGAGTCATTCTTTGTAAGCATAAGGTACTCAATTGCTTTTGAGATTATGTTATTGGCATTGATGTGTTATTTCTTGTTATTGAATACATTGCTATTTCTGGTTAGCCAAATGTGTCACAGACAAAAGGTAATGAGGTTGTCCCAGCAGAAGTAGTTGTTGAAAGGGATATTTTTAGAGAGTTCCATGTTGATTGCCACTGGAGACTATTAAAGACATGGTGATTATTTGAACTATTCCCTATAGATTTGGATAGAATATCATTCCAGAAGTAAATAGCATTAGGACATTCAAAGAAAACATGGGTAATGTTTTCTTGCTCATTGTCACAGTAGTGGCATTGAGAGACACGGTTGATTCCAATAGAGTGAAGGAAGCTCATAATTGGAAGTCTCTTATGTGTTAGGAGCCAGATAAAATATTTTATTTTTTTGGGATATTGAAGCTTCCAGATCCATTTGAAGAGCCTTCCTTCCCAGAATGGAGGCCTGTTGTAGTCCTGCTTAGAAAGGAGTAAGCAGAAGTATTTAAGAACTGGCCATTATGGGTCAAGTCCCATATAATATTATCCTCCTTAGTTGTAATAAGGGAGATGAACACAGAGTTCAATAGGTTCAGAATACTTGGGGGATGTTAATGGACAAGGCTGATGTGTCCCAATTGCCCATGTTGTGGATTGAGCCAACCTTAGCCTCAAGGTCATTTTGGGTTAATGGGTCTTCAATCATTTGTCTGATTGTTGGCTGGTTAGGGACCCAAGTGTCATTTAAGAAACTGACCCTATTTCCTTTGTGGACTACCTATCTACTTGCTTTGTTGCATATCTCCCAGCCCATTAAAATTCCCTTCCAGGTTGGGGATTTTGGGTGTTTAGAGTGTCTAAATGCTCTAACTGGTCTAGACATGTTGCAATGTTTGTGAATGAGAACTATAGCCCATAAGCTGTTTGTATTCTTATAGGTTCTCCATGCCAGATTTGTGAGTGAAGCTTTGGTCTTGATACTGGCTTTTTGGAGCCTTAACCCTCCATCAGCCTTGGTCTTAGTGACTACCTCCCACTTGATTAGGTGTAACTTCTTCCTTTCAATGATGGTGCCCCAAATGAAGTTTTTCTGAATTTTATCACTTGGGATGTTGTTCAAAGAAGTTTTGGCCAGGACTGTTCTACCAGCCATATTGAGGCATTTAGTTTTCCAACCATCTATCTTGGATTGCATGTTATCAATAATGAATTGGAAGTCTGCAACTGATTTGTTTTTGTGGAGAATGGAGAAACCAAGGTATTTTCCAAAGGATGTTGTGTGCTTGATGGACAAAGAATTTGTGAGATGCTGAATGACATCATGAGTGATGTTTGAAGAAAACAAGACTCTTGATTTGGTGAGATTGATTTTTTGTCCTCACTACTCATTGAATTTCTGCAGTATTGAAAGAATGGTATTGCAGTTCATGTCATTGGCTTTAGCAAAGAGAGTGAGGTCATCCGCAAAAAAAGGTGGGAAATTTTTTGTCCATACATATTTATACTTATGGGGTGCCATTGGTTATGTAGCACTGCCTTATCAATGGATCTTGATAGTCTTTCCATGTACATAATGAATAGGTATGGATACATAAAGTCGCCCTGCCTAATGCCTTTGGAGGGTTTGAAAGACTCTGTTTTCCCCCATTGACAAGAATGGAAATGGATGATGTACTGATGTATGACATGATGAGTTTGGATAAGCCTTGGGGGGAAGCTGAAAGTAGCTAAAGTGTCTCTAATAAAGGACCATTCCAGCCTGTCAAAGGCCTTCTTTAGGTCTATTTTTAGGATCATGTTTCCACTCTCCCCCCCCCCCCCCATTTTCCTAAAGTGAGTGATATACTCTTGGAAAATAATAGCATTGTCACATGTTCTTCTATTAGAGAGAAAGCTCCCTTGGCCTGGCCCAAAGATATGGGGCAGATAGACTTTATCCTGTTCATAATGATTTTTGTGACTAACTTGTAGATGGCGTTACAAATTTAAATGGGCCTAAAAAAATTTTGCATTGAAGCTTGGGGGCATTTAGGTAGTAGTCATAGTAGAGTTTAGTTCATGGGGCTATCCATAGAGCTTATAGAGAAGCTTTTTTGGCAGAAATTTGTGACAAAGTCCCCTACTATATCCCAATATGCCATCAAGGCCAGGAGATTTGAATGGTTTATAGGAGAAGACTGCCCTTTTAATCTCACTCACATGAAGATGTTTGTCCATAAAAGCCCTTTGGCTTTGAGATAAAATAGGTTCCATGTCGGAGTGGTTTGTGGGATCCCAAGGGGCTTCAGTATGGTATGTTGTGTATAGATCAGTGAAGAAGACCACAATTGCTTAATGGATGTCCTTTTGGTCATTAATCCAATTTTCATTCTCATCTTTAACAGAGAGGATTCTGTCCTTCCTTCTTCTATAGATGGTGGATGTGTGAAAAAATCTAGTGCTAGCATCACCCTTATTTAACTAGTTGATTCTAGACTTAAGTTTCAAAAAGTCTTCTTCATTTTTGAGGATTAGGTTGAATTCAGCATTTAGCTCTGTTTCAAAGTGTAACAGGTAACTACTGAATTCTAAGAGATTTTTTTATTCCAGATATTCTTGTCAGAAGTCTCTTCTTTTGATGGAAGATGTTTCCGAAGACTTCCTGATTCCACTTGGTTACCAGAATCTTGAAGTTTTCAGTGGATTGAAAAGGGGTGGAATAATCAGAGAAGGCCTTATTGATGATATTAGGGAAGGAAGGGTGACTAGCCACATTGACTCAAACCTGAAAGGCCGTGATGGTTTGTTGTTTGGAGGCCCTACCAAATTAATTTGCAAAGGGCAATGGTTTGAGTGGGTCCTAGGGAGGTGAAGTACAGAAGTTTCAGGGTACTATTTAATCCAGCTTTCATTTGCGAAGCGCCTATCTCTTCTTTCCAAAACTAGAGAGGTTTTGTTATTGTACCTTTTATTAGTCCAACTATATTTGCTTCCTTTATAGCCTAAGTCTAGGAGTTTAAACTCATTTATATAGTTCCAAAATAGTTGGTATGGCTCGATTTTATAGGGTTAACCCCAAATTTGTCCATGACCTTTAAGACTTTGTTGAAGTCTCCACCAATAAACCAGTTGGTTTTTATGTTTTTTGATATTGTGATTAAGTTCTCCCATAGGAGTTTCCTATTTGTTAAGAGATTGCTAGCATAAATAGCATAGAAAAGCCATTGAGGGTGGTCTAGACTTACTTTCACCATTGCATGGATGCCTTGGGGGTAGTTGCCACTTCTTCAAAAGCCATGAACTCCTCTTTACACATAAACACAATACCCCAAGACGGACCTATTGACAAAGACTAGATGATCATATCAAACTGAAGTTGTTGGTCTAGGGTTTGGTGGTCTGCCATCTTCGTTTCAAGCAATACAAGCATGGCAGTCTTGTACATTTTCACCATTTCTAAACAGTGCCGATTGAACTCAGTATTGTTTCCACCCCTTACATTCCACATGATGTAGTTCATAATTATTTGGGGGTGATTGGTGAGTTCCCTCTTGAGGGCTATTTGATCCTTGCAGACCCGACATTTGAGGTGGGCGGGGACTTCTTCTTGAGACTCAAGATTGGAGTTAGTTTGAGAAGGGGTTTCATCGGACTATGTGTTTTGGATGAGACTAGGCTCATTCCATAGTTGGTCATTGTTTTGGGGCATAGTAACACTACTATCTCGCTGGTTTTCGTACTAAACTCTATCGATCTCACTAAGTCCAAGAGAAGTGAGTCCATTCTTGGTGTGGCATAAGGCATTTCATGTTCTTCTGAGGCATTCTTCTTCTTGAGGATCTCCAATGATTTGGAGATTCCTTTCTATATATTCTGAAGAGGTAGGGAATTGCTCTTACCTTTTGGAGTAGAAGATGATAGATTATTTTGGGTTGGTTGGTCGATCATGACGAAAACTGGCTCCGCTACTGGGTCCTCTTTCATCATATTTGGGAAGAAAGGTAGGGCTTGGAAGCTTTGTAAAATGTGATTGTTGAGATCTTGGGGGTCCGTTAATGGGGAGTTGCTATCGTTGTTGACCATCGATTTCCATAGGAGAGGTCCAAAGGCTGCCAGTGCTTTGGTCAGTGCTTCCACCATGACTCTGGCAAGATAGGCTGGGTTTTGCACTATCAGGGTCACCTTATGATTGGCCAGGGTGAAATTTTAGGAGAGTCCATGACCTTGCAAATTAACCTCCAACCAGGAGGCCGGTTGGTGGTCCGGTGGTGGTGGTAGGGAAGTGATGATGGGTGAATTTCTTTTGCCATCTTTGTGTTTCTTTGTCTTGCTACTTTGGGTAACAATGTGGGTAAAGTTAAGGTTCTGTCGATCCATCATAACACCTTTTGGTGTCATATCTTGGACAGTAGAAGTGTTTTCGGGCATCAAAACTAGGGGTGGGATGGTTATTAATTGGGGATCTAATAGAGGTGACGGTTATAGTATTTTCATCTGGAAATGAGGGGGGTACCAGATAGGGCACTCAATTGTTTTTGGTGATTGTTGATATTTCTCCATTAGAGGTTGTTTCAGGCGTGTTGGTAGAGAAGGCGTAGGTTTGTATTTCTAGGTGGGGAATTGGGTTGTCAGTGGTGCCTTTGTTAGAGTGCCCGTTTGGGGAAAAGGGATCGGCCCCATTAGGTGCTTCGCCAGTCTTGAGGATTGTGGTCTTGGGAGTTGGGTTAGAGGCCCCTTGTACGTTGGGCTCATGATTGGGTTTGGTGGGGTTGTTAGTAGTTGGACCCGTTTTCCATTTGGCGCATGTACTAAGCTGCTTCGTGGGCCTGTTTTCTAACCGTGCTGGGGTAGATCTTGTGTGTTAGCGGGGTTTTTATTTAGTATTGGGACATTGTACCTCTTTTGTGTATTTTGGGAGGTGTTTAACTTTTTTTGAATTATAACGAAGAGATTGAGTTTGGAGAAATTTACCTGAATTGGCATCAAATACATTTACATGTATCTCTTCCGTTTTTGGAATATGTTGTGGTCTATTCATTCTACCATCATTATTGATTGTTGTTTTTGCTTGTCCATGTTTGCAGCTTCTTGGGTAGGTGACAATTTTCCACTCACTTTCCTCCAAAATCACTGCTTTCTTATGATAATCATCGTGTAGTTCGTACGTTGCTTTGGGTGTGGGCGCCCTGTAGTTACAAATTTGTGTGTTATGCCCTATTCTTCCACAAACGCTGCATAGAGTCCCCTCCCTTCATAGATCACCACCTGCTTATGGTCTCCTATTATTACCGATGTTTCTACTGGGGTTTCTAGTGGAACCTGAATACAAATTCAACCATATCTTCCCCTTATGGTGGAGGATGTACATTGGTCTATCTTGAGAAGTTTACCCAACTTCCTACCAACTTTCTCCAGGATATCCTGATCATAGAACTTTGTTGGTAATTGGGGTAGTCGGATCTATATGGCAATAGAAGTAAGAGTGGCTTCTTAAAGAACAAACTTTGGTTCCCATTTACGTATGGATAGGAAATTTCCAGAGATGAACCAGAGGTCTAGGTGTAGAGCCTTAACCATACTTTCTTCTAAACTAAATTTAACTATGTAGAAGTCTCACCCTAAGTCAATCAAAATTAACAGTTCGGATGGCTTCCATAGGTCGTTTAATATAGATCGAAGGAGATGGTGAGGCATCTTTCGCTTGAAAACTTTGATGATTACCGAGTAGCGCCATGGAAGGTAGAGGCACTCTTTGTCTCTTGTGAGAGTGGAATTGAACCCTCGATGTACTTTCTTTTGCCAGATGAATTGGTTGGTGGTCAATTTTATAGTAATTTGTTTGGTTGCTCGCTAGTTTGTCCAGGAGCATTTCCTTATAGGAGTGATGAGGTAGTTACTACCTCCATTTGGTTGTGCTTATCAGGCGGTTCCGGTGGAGTGATGGCTTAATCGGAGGGGGGATCCATAGTATAGGAAGGAGCATTTCCTTATAGGAGTGATGAGGTCGTTATTACCTCCATTTGGCTGTGCTTATCAGGCGGTTCCGATGGAGTGATGGCTTAATCGGAGGGGATCTATTGTATGGGAATAGTGCTTTGAGAGAGAGAGGTTAACTAAGAAGTTGTTCGAGTTGTTTTCAGTGTTCAATGGAAGTTCCTTTCTTTCGCATGTATATATTATTAGTATATATATTACTAAACTTTGAAAAACATAGTATAGTTATATACTCCTACAACATATTTGTATACCGTAGCAGTATAGTATTGGGTAGATGTGTACTTCTTCGATTTTCAGCTGAAAATTTCGATCTCAATCACCTCAAATCAGCTCCAAATGCTATCAAATTTCAGTATGAACTTCCAAAAGGTATTATAAGCAATATTTAACAGCACCCACTTTGAATCAAACAAGTAATCTTCAAAATAAAAATTTTAAATTCAAGAGCTTCAAGCCCAACAATGATGAATATTCAAATACACATAAAACCTAGTACATGGGGGTACTGATTTTCTTTGAGTTCGTACGCAAACTTTCTTCTAATGATAATAGCCGCAAGTTTTAGACAGGCTAAAAAAGTTCTAAATTAAAGCATGTCAAATAGCAGAGTACTAAAAGTGAAGTTATTACTAAAAAGAAAGGTAAAGACTTCTAAATCTATTGATAAAGAACCAGATGGATTAAAAATTGGACCATTTGAAATTAAGTAGCCTTTTATTGCGGTTGGTGAGGCAGTGACAGTGCGAATAGAATAAATGATAAATGAGGGGTAAATAGTTTGGGTCACATTGGTAGGAGAAGCAAATAATATGGGCATGGGCATGGCATTAAAGGGTAAATAGTTTGGAATTAATGGGTACAAAGTGAGATTTTTTCTATTTGTATTTTATGTTAATATAAATATTGTTACAAATTTATAATTTTTTTCGGTCCACGATAGGTGGCCAATTTACTTTTTTATTTTGGTCCAAAATAAGTGTCCATTTATATAATCAAGAAAAAATTTAATTTATTTTTTCAAAATTACCCTTATGTACGTATCCCTAAAAACTCATTTATTCCTTACATTTGAGAAGAGAAGTATTAATATAACTATGGTACAACATTTAGTGAAAGATAGTTTAGTCCCACTAAGTATTTTCGTCTAGAATTTAGTATTTCCTTAATGGATGTGCCCAAAGCAAATTAATCACTTATTGTGGACGGGAGGAAGCATGTACTTATTTTTTCTTTACACTAATTAAAAAGTATATTATATTACTTATCCTATCCTTTTTGAATTTATTAATTTTTCCAAGTGTTTTGCTCTATATTTTTATTTATTAATTTTGTTAATTATTTTATTAATTTATTGTACTTTTTAAAAATTAAAATTCTTTTGGTGATGACATATTGTCATACTACCCTTAAATTTTGCTAAGTACTTTATTTTTATTTTTTTAAATTAAAATTGATGACACTTCATCCTCTCTTCGTTTTGCCTCTATCATTATAATAGAGATATAGTTGAATAACAGGTATCTCCTTTTAAGGTTACACGTGTTGATACAAAACTGACAACACTAAACCTATGAGTGTTATTTTCACTCTTGCCAAATATATATATGAAAAGATGGAGATAACATGATAAGCAACAGGAAATAATATAGGCCATCATCTTAAACTTGCACTAGGAAAAAGTAGTTGAACATAATAGCAAGTGCAGTTATTTGCGGACAAAAAGTTCAAGATCAAATCACCTGTCAAAAACTTCAAGCGTCTCCATACCGTCCAGAAAATATCTTAGTCAAGAAATGCTTGATCTCATAATAAATAAAAACTCCGATACACATTAGGTAAAAGTCACAAAAAAAGGTAAAACAGCAACTTGAATTTCTTGAACCAATATGCCGAGGATGCAAGACTCCGGTATAAGCCACATAAGTGACTAAACCCATTCACCGCCTAGAGGCCGGCCAACTGGTCCTCGAGCCACTACCAAATGGAGATGGCTTTCGTTCATCGCGCCATGATGGTCGATCATCTGGCTTACTTCCACCGCCCCACTTGTCAGTTTCAGGAGTCGGAGCCTGGCCTCCACCATCCATTTTCGCTCGTAAGTGCCTAGGAACATATTTCCCAGGGCCAGGAGTAGGTGCAGTAGCTGCTGCAGCAGGAATTGGAGCAGCTCCGCCAAGTTCTGCGGGACGCCCCAAGGTTGGAGGCTCAGCAGGCTTTGACAGCACAGCAGTGGACCTACGGAAGATCTCTTCTCTCTCGCGATTTTCTTTCTCTTCAAGTTCTAGCATTCGTCGCCTCTGCTTTTCTGCAATCTCATCTAACTTGGCTTTCCGCTCAGCTTCCTCTTTCTTCCGTCTCTCTGCCTCTGCAAAATTTTCAGAAAATTGCCATAGGATGCTAAATTAATTGAGTAGCTACTGAACCTCAACTGCAGGCAGGCGGTAAAAAGAAAGGAGCAAGAGGGAAAAAGAACTTAAAAAGGACAGCTTATAAGTTCTGAATGGTCGAGTACATGCTATAGCGATACGATTGTAGAAGTGTCCAAAACCCAAAAAAATACATGTCGGACAAACAGAAGCTTGAACTCTTTGGTTGGACACACCTCGATAAATGCCCACCCGGCCCCCTTAACCCTAAATGATTTGAATGCACATGACGTGGGCGGGGAATTAACCAGAGCAAAGTACCTTCACGTTTGCGGGCTTCCTCCTCTTCCTGCAACCTCTTTTGCCGCTCCTCCTCAGATCGCAGGAAGAATATCATTTTCCTCCTAGCTTCCCTCTCCTGCTTCCTTGATTGAATTATCTGGCTGATCCTTTCCTGTCTCTCCCGTTTCATTCTAGTGAATTCAGCTTCTCGGCTACTGACAACTTTTTCTTGCAAAATTCTCTGCATGATTAGGAATATATATCAGCTAATCTATAGTAGCATGAATCAATGCAGCCTACATCAAACACCTACTTTGTCAGAGACCAAGACCAGTCTTCAGCAAGCCGGTGGCTGCTCAGATTTTAACTAGTTTCACAAAAAAGTAAGCATATATCGGAGACAATTTCGTCATTGCTGGCTACTGTGATATGCCAATGTATTCATAATAGAAAGAATTGCTGCAAAGGATTTTGAAATTCCCTTCTTTTTATTTTCAAACAAGGCCATTATACAAGAAACTAGACAGAAGGCAGAATAAAGGACAAAACAACTCTTTCTATTACCATTAGCTTCACACCTCAAAGATTAAAGTAGCCTGCACAAATTTCAGAAGATTCCAACTTTGGTCCTACATCAGTTCCATAGACCCAATAAACTATCAATAGCACTGACCCAACTTTACATCAGTTCAGTTATATCATCAAAAGCTTATATCTAGCAGTTCAGCGAATTCATAGAAGTCGGGAAAACTGACCTTGTTCTCCAACATGCGTCCCAGCCTCCTTTTCTCTTCCAAGTCTCCAGCATGTCGTTGTCTGCTCAGCTCAATCTCTTGCTGAAAACGTATTAAAACGCAAAGCCGATTCATCAGCAACATTTCAACGAAAGAGGTAGAAGGCTAAAAGATAACATATCACTTTCTTAAGAGAAATGTGAAAGAAATTTTTTTCATGAACACTCTGCTGCCACGAGCTAGTTATCCCTGTGGTAAAAATGTGAAAGTACGTTAATGTGGGAGGGCAAAAAGCATAATGTGTCTTTAATGCAAACCTGCTGCTCGCGTTCATGAAGAGCTGCCTCTTCAGCTAAACGTTGTTTAAATGCAGATTCAATAAGAGGTGCAGCTTCTTCTCTCTTAGCTCTCTCCAGATGATCCATAGTTTTAGCAAATTTGAGCAACTTCTTTTCCATTTCTTGCCTCTCTCTCAGTTGCTCATTCAGCGCCAATTCCATAATCACCTGTTTGGTCATCTTTTCCTGAAATCAAATTAATGCCGGGTAAGATTTTCCAATTGAAAGTTTTTGGGAATAGAAGTACAAGTTATATACTTACTCCCTCTAGGACTGGCTTCTTCTTCCTCTTGCTGCGCTTTTCAGCTTCGTGCAGCAAAGCTTGGGCCTCTTCAAGTTCTCGGTCCTCTATCTCCTTCAAAATTCGTTGGTTCCTTCTTTGCTCATACTCGACAGCAATGCGCTTTTGCTCAGCCTCTTCAGTCATCTTTTGTAGCTCTCGCCTCTTTGTTTCCTCCACTCGTTCCTTAAAAGAAATGGTCGCAAAAGTTCATACGCGATAACAACAATAACAAGCAATTCGCAACACCACCAAGAATTTCATACCATTTCTAAGAGTAAACGCTCTTGCTCCTCTTTGCGTTTCTCAATAATGGACTTCCGAGCAAGAAGTCTCTTGTGCTCCTTCTCCACTATCTCCGCTAAATTAGACAGTGCTTCGCCAAGCTTGGCAGCCTTCTTTGCTGGGGGATAAATCATTGTCCTTGCCTTGCTAAGGGATTCAGCCAAAAGTGACAGATGATCCCGAAGTCCTTCCGCCTCAATACTCTGGAAACAAAATTATAAGAAAATGACGTATGATAAACTAGCCTACACAGCTTAATGGGAGAAAATCAAAACCGTGCAGTTCAAGGTGTCTCAAAGAAACAGTTACAAATTCTCCTGCATCAGTTCATCAACATATATAGCACAGAGGTACCTCAATACTCTGGAAACAAAATTATGAGCAAATGACGTATGATAACCTAGCCTACACGGCTTAATGGGAGGAAATCAAAACCATGTAGTTCAAAGTGTCTTAAAGACACACCTACAAACTCTTCTGCATCAGTTCACCAACATATATACCACAGAGGTACAGGCTGAACTTACAAATCCATAAGAGTAAGACTTTGAAACAATCCCCATGGACTAAATCCCACAACATAGAATCTGCTGAAAACAGCAACCCACTAAAACACTCATATCTCAGAAACCAAGAACTGCACTTCAGAGTTCAAAAGCTCCTAGTTCTACTGACTGAACTACAAACTTATTGTGCTAACCACACACCCTAAGAGAACCCACTATTTTGCACAAAACACTAAAATCAAATACAAGAAATGTTGACCCTGCTTTAAATCTAATTTCGCCTTCAGGAAATACAAGTGTCTTTCTGTCATGCGTAGCAATTATGATAATAAAATATCTCCATATAAGAATTAGATAACAGAAGACACACAAAGTTCTGTAGATGCCATAAGCGAGCTACTCCCGTGCTTTTACTTAAAATGAGGGAAAGAACAATGTGGTGAAAGAACAATGTGGTCTGCAGAGATAATTGATAATGCTGATAAAATCTCTCAGAACCAACTGACGAACACACAGGAAAGGAACCTCTAGGGGCGCCCAACTGACACAAACAAAAAGTGAAGGATAGAGAAGAGTTTTAATTCCAAGTGACACATTATACCTGTTTACCAAAGAAGACAGCGCCCTTCATGTGATCAACTTTGATAGCTAGAAAATTACGTCTAACCGCATCAACTGATATCTTCTCAATAACAGTGAAGTCAAAGAATGGGATCATCTTAGATATGTTATCAATCTGAATTGTCTGATACACCTGAGAGACCTGCAACAAGAAAAGGAACAAACAGCAGATTTCTTAGTTAAAATGAAGACAGAATTGAAAGTTGGACTTCCGCCTTAAATAATGTGCATGTGTGCTCTTTATCTGAAGGTAAAAAACAGAGTGCATACCTGCTGGAGCAACCTCAGAGTAGCAAGTTTTTCCAAGGCAGGAACATACTGAGAGAGTTGTACTTCAGGAACTGAGGAAACTGAAGACAGCTTACCACCAAGCTTTGATATTTTGCTCAATACGGGCTGCACCTTCAGTGCCAGATCCAAAGGAAGAAACTCATTTTCTAACACATGATAAAGATCTTTCACTTCTTGGGTGACACAGGACATCACACCTTTGGACACCTACAGAAGGAGAAACAATTAAGAAAAAACAATGAAACCGACAAACAATTAAAAAATCAAGAGACTGAATGATTACAAAAACAGTATGACATGTGCTCATCTTTGCCTCGAAAATTTAATGGGTTCAATGAATGCAAAGAGACAAGGACTTTAAACTATAAAAATGGAAAAAAAAATGAAGGACAATATGCTAAATTTAAAAAAACATATAGTATATAATTACTCACCAACTCGGAAAGAAGTGATGATCGGGAGAGCTGAAAAGAAGAAAAAGCAAGGGAACAGAAGCTGTTCAGCCAAAGCAAGAGATTAATAGTAAGGCAATAATAAAAATAATCAAAAATGACATTACCGCTACTCTGTTTTCGGCTTTGGGTTCAACTTCGAAACCTATTAGATTGGCCACCCTCAAACTCCTCTCCTTCTCATTTTCAAGCTCAAGATGAGATGCACCATACGACTGATCATAAGGAGGCACTGAAAGTGCAGCTAGGACAACAGACGAAGCTATTAACTGTAAATCCTTCTGGCTTAAATTTTTATTAAAACTCTTCTGAAGAGAGAAGAGCTTGAGCCATGCATAAGCATGATAAAGATGATTTGATGACATCCAAAATATCTCAGTAAGCTTCCCATAGTAAACAACCA
The DNA here is from genome assembly GCA_034376525.1 of Nicotiana benthamiana. NCBI lineage: Eukaryota > Viridiplantae > Streptophyta > Magnoliopsida > Solanales > Solanaceae > Nicotiana > Nicotiana benthamiana. The sequence continues at coordinate 26,746,003 of CM067327.1, read as the reverse complement.
TCAATGACGCCTTGGGGGTTTTCTTAACCATGCACATCAATCCATATATGTCTTCTATGGAACGGAAAGCTTCCTGTTTCAAAGAAACCTAAAACATATGAGGTTCACTCCCATATAGGAGAAAAGATATGCTTATAATCTATCAGAAAAAGTAATAACCTGCCAAAGACCCAGTTCGGTAGCAACTTTCAGTTGTTCAAATCTAGTGTCTAGATACAATTGCAGGCTCTCTGGAGCAGACAGATCAGGCCGGTCCCTCTGATCTCTATACTTGTTGAGATTTGCCAAATGATTCCGGATGATTTCACAAAGACGGCGAAATTCTGTTGTACGTTTGTACTGCTTACAGAACTGAAAGGCTCGGTGTGCTGTCATCTGAGCAAAATAAGTTTGGAGCTTAATTAAACCTCGTTTCTTTCAGTGAAAAAAATATATGCTCAACTAAAGATAGAAAGAGTACAGATATATACAAAGTTTTATCAAAAAGAATAGGCTTATATTCTGACAAAATTGTTACATGTATGAAACAAAGAACATGGACAGATGCCCAGCAAATTGAGAAAGCCGCCCATGAATATTGTGAATAAGAAGTCAAAAGGGATTGATTTACTAAGCAGAATCACAAGCACAATCACTTCCCACTTCCCAGGCAAGCGAACTGAAAAGGAACAAACGACAAACCTGCTTACTCAATTACAGTCTAAACAAACCTGAAAGGGATTGAAAGTCATGATACTAAAATTCCTCACCTCAGAACATAAATGCAGTCTAATTATTCAAAAACCTAACGAAAAGAAAGGGCAATGGAAACTTACAGCATACAGAGCCTCCAATCTTGAGTTGTTACGCAAGATCTCCAAAACAGTTCTATATGTCTCCCACAAAAACTTAAACCAGGGAGTGACAAGCTCGCGATCAGATCTATCTTTTCCTTTCTCCCCACTAACATAACTCAACATAAGATCTTCAGGCCTTTTATCAGCTTCCAAGTCCTCCACATCCAGAGCTTCCTCCAGCGCCTGTGCTTGATTGCGAGCCAGTTCAGCTCGCTCAGTAGCTAAATGCATGAAATGCTTTATCACCTCCTCTAAGGAGTTAATGTTTACTTGTTGACAGACTATACGATATTGAATTAGGCCATCCTTGGCAAACCTGCCCCTTCTCATGTCAACACATAGCTCTACATACTTGAACATTATCCTTTCATGAGTTTTTTGCCATGCTCTATACCTCCTTGAAGTAATAAGATCATGAAGTGCTTGCAGCGCTTCTTGCTTTTGTCCAACAGTAATCAACTCTGCATCAAAACATCAAATTAGTAAACATACCAACATTCTCAATATTACAATTAAAACATCTGGAATTTACAAAACTTCACCCTCCCATAATATTAAAAATCATCTAGACCACCCTCACCCTGTGACCATATAACCCCTCCTAAATTGCAGATATCACTTGAGATATAAGTCTGCAAGTGTACAGAGTACATAATACCAGGGCAAAACTCAAAGTGAAGCTTTGAGAAGTTTACTGTAAAGGTAACTTGCTAAATAGATCCAAATAGTAACTCCACTAACCTTCAGCACGCTTCAAAGCATTCTCAGGTTTGGCAAAAGTCGCCATTTCAGGGATCTTTCACCTGCAAAGGAATAGTTGAATGAGTCAAGTGGCAAAGAAGTTCATCACAGGCAAGAACAAAAATGTTAAATCTAAACAGTCTGTAGTAAGACTTCAAGAAGTTGCTACACGAGAAGCAAATCATTAGCTTGAAAAGGCAAGAACTTTAGCAACTTTGTCCCCCCCCCCCCCACACACACACACCCATGACTTAACCAGAAGAAGAGAAAAAGAAAAAAAACTAACAGACCAGAATAATGATTTCTATATCATCCTTTCTCTATAACCGAGAAATCTCCAAGGTCCAGAGCCACACGGTTCGAAACTAGGTGGATAATGGGCCCACCCTCTTCCCTTCTCCGGTTAATACCACCTATGACAGCATTCGAACCTGTGAGTGCGCCTAACCCACAAAACACAAGCTATGCTCTCACCACTAGACAGCCAAAGCCCCGGGGCAGTTTCTGTATCATCTTTTCTCCTGGGAACAAATCTAAAATAACCATCAATCAACTAAATTAACTCTGCTTAATAGGCCTATTTCTCCTCTTTTTTCCCTCATTCATGTCCATCCTTTCCAATCTAAAAATTAACACGTAAATAGCAATATTACGCACAAAAAGAACAAATAAGAAAACAAAATTACATATCACAGTATGTAAGCAACAACACAGACTCTATTCCTTGTAACTTCAGATTTTACAAAAACTAAAAAAGGATTTTTAAAAAAAAGGATAAATGTACAATGTACTCTCAGCTAAATTCATCAAGATATTTTTTCTTCATTTTTATAAGAACATCAGGATAAACAAAATTATAAATCGGATACAAACCCAAATTAGCATTCACAAACATATACGCATCTACTCATATCGGATTAAAACTGTATTAAAAATCCACAAATCTAACCAAATAAATTGTAAAACGGTTCGTAAATTTAACAAAAAATACCAGTAGATTTCGATGCTTTGTGAGTGCCGCACTGTCTCTCTTTTTGTTTGCCCTAAAAACCTGAAATAACAAAGAGCTAAGTGAAGCAAATATGATGTGATCCAGGGTTCACTAGAACTGGTCCTTTATTTTTATCAAAACACTCTTTGCACCCCCAAACTTTTTGAAAAAAATGTTATTTTGACCTGTATGGCTGTATTTGTAAAATTCTTTCCAACGGTGATAAGACTTAAATTAGAAACATCATACTAGTTCTTATAGGAATAGGATAAGAGGAAATACCATGTCCCAATAAAAAAAGGATTGTCTAACTCATTATATTTGAGTAAACTAACTCTTAGTCTTATATAATATTTGCAACCATAAGTACCATTTGTCCATAATTCATAAAAGCTTGAAATTATATCAATAATTAGTGTTTACGCATTATCATTGATGAAATTGGGTTTAATAATAAAGCATAAACTAATTAATAAAAGATAGACAAATAAGAAAATTCAAGGAAACTGAAGTACATAAAGATTATTAGAAAATCTAAAATAATAATTGATATATAAAACCAATTATTCTCAAAGAAAGACGAGAGAAAATCTGTTATCGATTGTCCGTGTTCAAAGCAACGAGAAACTGGAAACCAGTAAGAAGAAGAGACACAAAAAACAGAACGTATGTAACGTTTTAAAAAAAAAAATCACAGAAATGAAGAAATCCGAGACCACAGAATTCACTGTGTGTCCTTAAGGAATTTAACCCCCTCACTGTACCCGAGGTTGTGGATTATTTCCTCCCAGGATATAACGGATATACCTGTCGCAGGAGTGGTGGTACCTCAAACGCCTACGACTTCGACGAACTCAAATTCGGGAATGAAATCACACTATGACTCGATATGTTTCAGTTTGCAGAAAAGAATGCAGAATTTTTAATGTTTCCAGTATACGAAAATGAGGCATTGCCTCAGTTTATATAGCCTTGAATTGAGACTGTTCGGAAAGGCTTGGTGCCTGTTCGGGAAAGGCCATGCCTTTTCCTGAAAAATAAGAACGTTGGGAAGTTTTTTAACGAATTAATATTATTATTATTATTTTTTTTTCCCGCGGGAATTAAAAATAATTTCAGAAAATGAAGATTGAATTTTAAATAAATTTGGTCCAAAAAGATTATCAATCAATCAGATCATTTGACCAAATCCAAATCCAAATCCAAATCCAAAGCCAAAGCCAAAGCCAAAGCCAAAGCCGAAGCCGAGCCGAGCGACGACGACGGCGCGAGGGGAGTCCCTCTTCTTAACCCTTTAAGAGCTAGAAGAAGTGCTTTCTAATATAAGCACATAACTTTCCCTTTCTACCACCGATGTGGTACAAAGCTCCTTTTCAAAGGAACTTTGCTTTGAAACTTCATTTTCCTTCTATCTTCCCTCCATTTCTCATTCACACCAACTTAGCTAGCTTTAATCATTAACTAGCTTTAACAATCCCCCACATGAATGGGGAATGGCTATATGATGAAAAAACATGCATGACAAAAAACTGTGTGATTCGTAAGCAAGGATTAATTGCATCTGGATAAGTAGATTTCTCTTTGAACTTTCCGTAGTGAGCATATGTCGGATATACTCGGTCAATCGGTAGATTTGATATCTTTGAACCGTCGAGCTTTGGTGTATACCTAGACAACCACATGTCACACAATTAACCCTTTAACCGTTTTTGGTTCTCATTGTTTTGTTCGTTTCAGCCATGAACACTTCCTGGTTCATAAGTGCGTAGAGAGCTGGCCTTACAGAGTTCTCCTTGAAGCGGCTTACACTTCACACTTACATAGGTGATTCCTAAATGTGTCATCCCGTAGATACACTATTTGATATACCCCGTATCAAACTTAGAAACCATTAAAAAGCCTTAATGCTTTATCCTGGTACTGAACATTGTCTCATCACGAGAATGGACCAAAAAGTTATTGTGACAATGTTGAACCGTCATCAATGACTTTGTTTGATCTCTTTGAACCTAGATCTTGGGATCTCATGTCTTCTAGGTAGAGTTACCGCCACGATGACTTGTCCTCGGCCATAGTCCCATTCCCCTCGATGATCTTTCAACCACTTCTCTAGTTAGGCCTTTAGTTAGTGGATCCGACACATTATCTCTTGACTTAACATAGTCAATTGTAATAATTCCACTAGAGAGTAGTTGTCTAACGGTATTATGTCTTCGTCGTATGTGACGAGACTTTCCGTTGTACATAACGCTCCCGGCTCTTCCTATTGCCGCTTGGCTATCGCAATGTATGCATATAGGAGCCAACGGTTTGGGCCAAAATGGAATATCTTCTAAGAAATTCCGGAGCCATTCAGCTTCTTCACCGGCTTTGTCTAGAGCTATGAACTCAGATTCCATTGTAGAGCGGGCGATGCATGTCTGTTTGGATGACTTCCAAGACACTGCTCCTCCACCTATAGTAAAAACGTATCCACTTGTGGATTTAGTTTCAGTTGAACCGGTGATCCAATTTGCATCACTGTATCCTTCAATAACTGCAGGATACCTGTTATAATGCAAAGCAAAGTTTTGAGTATGTTTCAAATATCCCAAAACTCGTTTCATTGCCAGCCAATGATTTTGGTCGGGATTACTCGTGTAGCGACTTAGTTTACTTATAGCACACGCAATATCAGGTCGCGTACAGTTCATAATATACATCAAACTTCCCAACACTCTGGCATAATCCAATTGAGAATCACTTTCACCTTTATTCTTTGCAAGAGCAAGGTTCATATCAATTGGCGTCTTTGCAACTTTAAAGTCCAAATACTTGAACTTTTCAAGTACTTTTTCAATATAATGAGATTGAGACAATGCTAGACCTTGAGGAGTCTTATGGATTTTAATTCCCAGAATTAAATCGGCAACTCCTAAGTCTTTCATATCAAACTTACTAGCAAGCATGCGCTTAGTAGTATTTATGTTAGCAATGTTGTTACTCATTATTAACATATCATCCACGTATAAACAAACAATGACGACGTGGTTCGGAGTGTTCTTAATGTAGACACATTTATCACATTCATTTATCTTGAATCCATTTGACAGCATCGTATGGTCAAATTTTGCATGCCACTGTTTTGGTGCTTGTTTTAGTCCATAAAGAGACTTAACAAGTCTACATACCTTCTTCTCTTTCCCTGGAACTACAAACCCTTCGGGTTGTTCCATGTAAATTTCTTCCTCCAACTCTCCATTTAAGAATGCTGTTTTCACATCCATTTGATGGATTTCAAGACCGTACACAGCGGCTAATGCTACTAACACCCGAATAGATGTAATCCTCGTTACCGGCGAGTATGTATCAAAGTAATCAAGACCTTCTCGTTGTCTAAACCCTTTAACAACTAGTCTTGCCTTATATTTTTCAATAGTGCCATCAGCTTTCATTTTCCGCTTGAAAATCCATTTGGAACCTAAAGGTTTATTCCCTGGAGGAAGATCAACCAATTCCCAAGTATGGTTGTTCAATATGGATTCTATCTCACTATTGATTGCCTCTTTCCAAAATTGAGCTTCCGATGAAGACGTAGCTTCGTTGAACGTTCGAGGCTCATTTTCCAACAAAAATGTTAAAAATTCTGGTCCAAAGGAAGTAGTCGTCCTTTGACGTTTGCTACGTCTTGGATTTTCCTCATCAGGAATGTTTTCCTTTATTTCTTCCCGAGGTCGTTTAGATTCTTTGTTAGACGACGCACATTCCTTTTTATACGGATATATGGTTTCAAAGAAGTCAGCATTATCTGATTCAATTACCGTATTCACCTGAATGTCGGGATTTTCTGATTTGTGAACCAGAAATCTATATGCCTTACTATTTGTGGCATATCCTATGAAAACACAATCAACGGTTTTAGGTCCTATTTTTACCCTTTTGGGTTTAGGAACTTGCACCTTGGCCAAACACCCCCACACTTTGAAGTATTCCAAATTGGGCTTCCTTCCTTTCCACTTTTCGTATGGAATTGATTTTGTTTTGCTATGGGGCACTCGATTGAGTATTCGGCTAGCTGTTAGAATGGCTTCCCCCCACAAGTTCTGGGGTAAACCAGAACTTATTAACAGGGCATTCATCATTTCTTTCAGTGTTCTATTTTTTCTTTCCGCAATTCCGTTTGATTGTGGCGAGTAAGGAGCAGTTGTTTGATGAATAATGCCATATTCCAAACATATTTGTTCAAAAGGAGATTCATATTCACCGCCCCTATCACTCCTTATCATTTTAATCTTTTTGTTAAGTTGAGTCTCAACTTCAGTTTTGTATTGCCTGAACGCTTCAATTGCTTCATCTTTACTATTAAGTAAATAAACGTAGCAATACCGCGTACTATCGTCAATAAAAGTTATGAAATACTTCTTTCCACCGCGAGATGGAATTGACTTCATGTCACAAATATCTGTATGGATTAAGTCTAAAGGACTTGAATTCCTTTCAACTGACTTATAAGGATGTTTAGCATACTTAGATTCAACACAGATTTGACATTTTGATTGATTGCATTCAAACTTAGGCAATACTTCCAAACTAATCATTTTTCGCAAGGTTCTATAATTGACATGTCCTAAACGTGAATGCCATAAATCATTTGACTCAAGCAAGTAAGACGAAGCAGAAACTTTATTATTATTAGCAACAACCATTACATTTAGTTTGAAAAGGCCCTCTGTGAGGTAGCCTTTTCCTATGTACATTTCGTTCTTACTTATTACAACCTTGTCAGAAACATAAACACATTTAAAACCGTTCTTCACTAGAAGTCCGGTAGATACAAGATTTTTCCTAATTTCAGGAACATGACAGACGTTGTTGAGAGTCACCACCTTGCCAGAGGTCATCTTCAGCAGTATCTTTCCATAACCTTCAATCTTGGCCGTTGCAGAATTTCCCATATATATTGTTTCGTCGGGCCCGGCGGGAGCATATGAAGCAAAGGCTTCTCTAACAGCACAAATGTGACGAGTGGCGCCAGAGTCAATCCACCACTCTTTCGGACTTCCCACTAGGTTGCACTCGGACAACATAGCGCACAAGTCATCAACCTCCTCGTTTGTTTCAACCATATTAGCCTGACCCTTCTTCTTTTCCTTTTTCGGAGCACGACAGTCTGCAGCTTTGTGTCCGATTTTTCCACAATTATGGCAGTTTCCCTGGAATTTCTTCTTGTTGGGATAGTTCCTTGGTCCCGATGCCTTTTTCCTCTTTTTCATATTAGTTGGGGCAGTTTCAACTATATGTGCTCCCCCTATGGTTGATCTCCCATTTGCCTTTTTCTCCGCTGCCTTGTTATCTTCCTCGATTCTCAACCGGACGATAAGATCTTCCAATGTCATCTCCTTTCGCTTATGTTTCAAGTAATTTTTGAAGTCCTTCCATGAAGGAGGCAACTTCTCTATCACTGCCGCAACTTGAAACGCCCCACTAATCACCAAACCTACAACAAACAACATGTAAGTGACGGGGCACTGAATACTTTTGACAAAGGCATTAATTAAATTTATACCTTCAACGAGGAGATCATGGATGATAACCTGCAACTCTTGAACTTGAGTGACAACAGACTTGCCATCTACCATTTTGTAGTCCAAAAACTTGGCAGCGATAAACTTCTTAGATAGAAGAACATCTTTTGTTGCCATCGTTTGAAATCAATCCCGGTGAATTTTCCGGGCTTCTCTGCCGGAGCCGGTGCTGGTGCAGTACGACTGGAGGACGCAGCATTGCTCGTAGAACCAACCACGGGGGCTGGTGTGGCAGTAACAGTAGCAGTAGCATTCAAATTTGGAGTTTGGTCTCCCATTTCTGTCGCAGGAAATAACAGAACACTTTAATAATCGGTGAAGTTTTTATTTGTTCAAACCGAATCAAATTTACACAAACAGAATTAAAACAAACTTCAAATAGAATGTAATATACTGTATGTAGTATACTTGATGAAGTTTTTATATCTTCAAATCAAGTACCCAAATGAGTAGAAAGTTCTGAAAACTTTAATCTCAACCGGAGTAGAAAAAATTCGAAGATTTAGTCTCCAAACAACATACAAGTTCGTTAACAACAGATGAACACGGAAATAATAAATTAAATTCCTTAAGCTTGTTATCGATTGTCCGTGTTCAAAGCAACGAGAAACTGGAAACCAGTAAGAAGAAGAGACACAAAAAACAGAACGTATGTAACGTTTTAAAAAAAAAAATCACAGAAATGAAGAAATCCGAGACCACAGAATTCACTGTGTGTCCTTAAGGAATTTAACCCCCTCACTGTACCCGAGGTTGTGGATTATTTCCTCCCAGGATATAACGGATATACCTGTCGCAGGAGTGGTGGTACCTCAAACGCCTACGACTTCGACGAACTCAAATTCGGGAATGAAATCACACTATGACTCGATATGTTTCAGTTTGCAGAAAAGAATGCAGAATTCTTAATGTTTCCAGTATACGAAAATGAGGCATTGCCTCAGTTTATATAGCCTTGAATTGAGACTGTTCGGAAAGGCTTGGTGCCTGTTCGGGAAAGGCCATGCCTTTTCCTGAAAAATAAGAACCAGAAAATGAAGATTGAATTTTAAATAAATTTGGTCCAAAAAGATTATCAATCAATCAGATCATTTGACCAAATCCAAATCCAAATCCAAAGCCGAAGCCGAGCCGAGCGACGACGACGGCGCGAGGGGAGTCCCTCTTCTTAACCCTTTAAGAGCTAGAAGAAGTGCTTTCTAATATAAGCACATAACTTTCCCTTTCTACCACCGATGTGGTACAAAGCTCCTTTTCAAAGGAACTTTGCTTTGAAACTTCATTTTCCTTCTATCTTCCCTCCATTTCTCATTCACACCAACTTAGCTAGCTTTAATCATTAACTAGCTTTAACAAAATCAACGATATAAGGATTTAAGAATGAATAATTACCTTCGAGAATCAAACTTGAAAATAATATCGAATTGTTATTTCACAATAATATTTATCAACTCACGCTATGTGAAAATCATCTAAAAATAAGTTTACCAAGTACTATAGTTATTACATAAAGCTAAGAAAAGAGAATCCTATTCTAATTGAAGAAGGTAAATAATAAAAATAATGTGAAGAAATCTCCTACTCAACAAAAAAAAATATGGAGATTAAAACAGGGATGGAGCCATAGTATTAGCTCCGGGTTTGATCGAATCTAGTAGCTTTTGTCCAAACATAGTATTTATATTAAGAATTTTAATAAATATGTATAAATTATTAATTTAGAACCTAACTTAAAAGAATTATAATCCTAAATTAATAAGATTCAGGTATTAGCTCCACCTCTAGATTAAAATCTACCGTTAAAAAAAACTAAAGCAACAATACAAAAGGTCCTATTTTTAAAAGAAAACAATAAGTAGAGGTGAGGCAAGGGCGTATGTAGCCTTATAACATTGGGCTCAATTGAATCATAACTTTTGACACGAAATATAAATTTATATGCAAAAATTTAATAAAATCACAATAAATTATAGCTATCATAACTTTAAAGATATAATGAATTCAGTAGTAAGAACTTTAAAGGTTGAATTCATAGAATTTAAGTCTTAGTTCCGCCTCTGAGCATTCGTTAGTATTCACTTGTGATTTGACCTACGACTAATTTAAAGATATATCACAGACTATTTAGCGTGAAGAATACTGGTTCGAAGGTAGAGTACAATATTAAAGGTCTTTGAACTTGAAGGCGACTTTTCTTTTGGGCAATTATTCATCACTGGATCTCGCTAATATAACCCCTTATGATTTTCGTTACCGAAAATATATTTTTTCCAATTATGCCAGGCCACCGAGTATTTCATGAACAATGAGCGTTTCTTGTTCCACCCCGCAGCGCTTCTCTATTCTTCCACTGTGTCTTCGTGCTAACTGGACTATTCTGCACCATATCAATGGAAATATTTGATTATGTGCATATTAAAAAAATTAGATAAAATAAACATGCAGTAATCATTTACGACTTGCTTTTGCTGATTATCGTGTATATACCATTGCCTGAAAAAAAACTTGGTGTCTGCTAGCTAAATGTAAGCTTTGCCCATAGAATAATTTTCATAACGAATAGGCTAGCTTTATCTTTCGATTACTTATTATGTATTTTTCATCGATAGCAGCTTGAGGTAGGGATATATAAAGAAAATCGATTAATCGTATTAAATCAATAATCCGAGTTAAACTGGGTGTAAAAAATCGATTGTGATTTGATTTGGTATTGAAAAAATGACCATAATTGGTCTGGTTTTGTTTTAATTAAAACAAGTCAAACCGAAATCAAACCAACCCAATAGTATATTTATATAATTTCTAAAAATATTTTTTATTTATAAACATTATTGTAATGTAATTTATAAATATTTCTTAACTTTTTTCCAGTTTTTATCGTTTAACGTACAAATTCAAGTTTAAACTTAATATTCTTGAATAATAAATAAATTTTATAGCACATAAATCTAGTAACTCAACCAAAGTTCAATCAACACTAATATTAACAAAAAAAATTCAATTCAATACTAGGAGTGATGATAGTGTTGAATATCTACTTTTTAGTTTTACATTGCTTTATAATGAGAATGCACAACTTAGTTTATCTTTTTCTTTAATGCTTAGTTATGTAATTAATAGTATTTATTATATTTATTTTAGCATGACCTATATATTGTATTTTTAGATTAAATTAATTTTTATTATAGCTTATTAATTAGTAATATTTGATTTATATAATTTTATTATCTGTGCTATTAAATATTTTAGTATAATGCTATAGTTTATCTCATATTATTGTGTTGGTTTTTCGAAAATTACATTATATAATAGTTGTATCTTACTAAAATTAAAAAAATATCTTAAACTCAACTTTAGTTCCTAAAACAAAAATAGAATTTGGCAAACACATCTAAGCTTCACATGCTTAGTATAAGTCATAAATTATTTTCCCAAACGAAGTGGACAAGATTCACAGGAAATATGAGACGTGAATAAATAATTGATATAAGACAAAAAATATATACATCCATTAACAATTTTGACAATTTTCTTTTTGGTAATTAAGGATTTTCATTAATCACCAATGAAGTAACATTACAAAACCATAGTCTAGCTTTAACTCAGCTGACTATCTCTAATATAACATTTTAAACTGTATCTAATATCCTAACTATCTACCAATACTATATTCGAAGGTGTTGTAACTGTTTTCTAATTCGTGGGGTACCTCTAACATTACAAGTGTATACTATGTCTCTCAAAAAGGCTTCATTGCAGCGAAATGTCTTGTAGAAGATTCTTGAGTTCCTTTCCAGCCAGATAGTATATGCAAACTCAGCGACTACTATTTTGAAGATGGCTGCTCGGCATGTTCGACTCTTGGCTTTGCTTACTAGCCACTGCATTTTCTGGTTCCAGTCATTGAGGTGAGGGTAAGTCTCCGTCGGCCAGTGCATTGTTATCTCCCATAATTCAACAGTGACTGGGCAGAATAGTAGCAAATGGTCTCTGGGTGATTTTGGCATAAGTTACATTGCTGATCAACACTCATTCCCCAGCTGTGCAATCTATCTTTTGTTGGTAGTCTATCTTGTAAGAACATCCATAGATTGAAGGTTGCCTTTGGCCTTGCATAGTTTTGTATGATCAAATTCTTCCATGGGACTCTCGGTAGGTCTTGCAGCTGTAAATGGTATAACTGTCTAACTGAGCAGCCCTGCTCCTTCCAGTGTTGGGACCCTCTGCAGAACTTCTCTCGATTGGATGATCTTTCTGACCATCCAACTTGCCTGTGTTGGAATTGGCATGGTTTCAATAGGTCTGTTTTTTATGTAGTATACAGTGATCCACCTAATCCACAGTTTGTCCTTTTTATGAGCTAGATCCCAGCATGTCTTCGCAATGGCAGCTTTATTCCAGAGCTTGAGATTAGTGAGATTCATCCCTCCTGCTGATTTTGGGGTACACATTCTGTCCCAAGAGATATATGCTTTCCTCATGATAGAGTTCATCCCAGACCAAATGAAGCTCCTACAAATGCCTTCTATCATCTTCAGGACTTTAACATGGAATATGAACAGTTGTGCCCAGTAAGCTTGGATACAAAAAATGACAGATTGGACCAGTTGGATTCTCCCAGAATAAGACAGTGTCTTGGCAGTCCATGAGGTGATCTTGGCAGCGATCCTTTCCACTAGAGGTTGCCATTGGAGCAATGTGATTTTCTTGGTGGACAAGGGGACTCCTAGGTACTTGAATGGTAATTCACCTTGCTCATAACCAAGGTAGTCGAGAATTTGTTTCTAAATATCCAGTGCAACCCCCCCCCCCCCAAAGTAAACAGAGCTCTTGTTCAGATTAGCCTGTAAGCCAGATGCTTCAGAGAATTGAGAGAAACATCTGGATAGGGCTATGACAGAAGTAGTGTCGCCTTTGGCAAACAGCAACAAATCATCAGCAAAGCACATGTGAGTAATGCCCAGTTTTTTACATCTTGGGTGGAACTGATATGCTGGATTTCCCTTCAGTGAGTTGCATGATCTGCTTAAATACTCCATGACCAGAGCAAATAGGAAGGGGGAAATAGGGTCCCCTTGCCTAAGTCCCCTAACAGCAGCAAAAGGTTCAATTGTCCATTGACTAGCACAGAGAAGCTCACTGTTGAGATGCATTCCATTATCCATTTGGTGAAAGTGCTGGGGAAGCCAATCTGTTCCATAACATGCTGTAAGAATGTCCATTCTACTGAGTCATAAGCTTTCTGGAGATCAATTTTAATCATGCATCTGAGTGACACATGTTGTCTAGTGTAGCTTTTGACTAGTTCATGTGCCAGAATGATATTGTCTTGGATCTTTCTGCCTGGGATGAAACCTGCCTGGGCTTCACTGATAATGCTTGCCATCACCTTCTGCAACCTGTTGGCCAGAATTTTTTAGATCATTTTATAGAGGACAGAGCAGCAAGCAATTGGCCTATACTCTTTGACTGTAGATTGTTTGGACACTTTAGGAATTAGGGTAATAGTGGCACAGTTGATGGGTTTGTACATCTTGGTTGAGGAGAATAACTGCTTGATGGCAGTGGTAACCTGCATGCCAATGATTCTCTAGCTCTTTTTGAAGAACACAACATTGTAGCCATCTATCCCTGGTGCTTTGTCATCTCCAATAACTTTGAGACTCTCCACAATTTCCATATCAGTTACATCAGCACATAGATCCCTTCTTTGTTGTTGTGTCAGTTTTGGACCATTTATCATGTACATTTGAATTATAGCTGGCAGGGTAGATGCAGAGGTTCCCATCAGTGCCTTGTAGAATCCAATGATCTCCTTTTTGATATCTTCAGCTGTAGTAATTTTGGTACCCACTGCAGTGGTAAGTTCAGTAATATGGTTGTGTTGAGTTCTCTCCTTCATGACTATAGAGAAGTATTTAGTGTTGGAGTCTCCAAGCTGTATCCATTTTGCTCTGACCTTCTGCTGCAGAACACTTTCCTCAATCATTGACCATTTTTCCAGTTTCAGCACCAGCTCCTTCTCCTTCTGCTGCAGGACATCAGAGTATGCCTGTGTCATCTGGGCTTGTATTGTCCCCATTTCCTGTCTACTAAGGTCTATTCTCTGTGAGATAGTCTTGAATTCCTTAATATTTAGGTCTTTCAGAGGACCTTTCAAAGCTTTGAGTTTAGTCCATATTGCTTTCATAGTATCTGAATTTCCAGCATGCCAAACTCTTGCCACAATCTGTTGAAAATCTTCATGATCATCCCATACATTAAAGAACTTGAAAGTCTTTTTCTCATTCTACGAAGATGATGTCAGTGTCACTATTATGGGATTATGATCTGATATTAGAGGAAGTCATATTCAGTTACCACTTGGTTCCACTTGATCATCCATTCATAGTTTCCAAATACCCTATCCAGTCTGTTGCATACTCTGTCCACACCAGTCTGCTTATTTGTCCAGGTGTAATATTCACCCCTTCAAGGCAATTCTGACAAACCAGCTTGTTGAATACATTTGCTGAACTCTTGGGTTTCAGGGAGTCTGACAGGTTTGCAAGACTGCCTATCTTTGTCACATAAGATAGCATTGAAATCTCCAGCAACTACACAAGGATCTTGCATCCCTGATGACAGTGTTTGGAGGCTGCTCCATAGGGATATTCTTTTGCTCCAACCCATTGAAGCCATACACCACAGTGAGGAGGCATGTGAAATCCCCTGTCCTGCTGATAACCCTGCTATGTATCAATTGGCTTTCCTCTAGAACACTAGTGACTTCAAACACTTTTGGGTTCCATAAAATTCACACTATGCCCTTTTCACCAGAGACATAGTTTATTAGGATACCTCATCCTAGTGCTAGTAGGTTAGCAATTCTACTAGCATGCATTTGTTTTACCTTAGTTTCTACTAATCCAACTAGGCTAATGTTGTTTTTTCTAATATACTCCCTAACTTTTTTTTGCCTGTATCTTTTATTTACACCCCTTGTATTCCAAAATAACCACTTCATTATTGAGAAGTTGATCCCCCTAGCTCCCCTGGAGGGTCTTCTTTACTACCAGAAACTACCTCAAACCTATTACTCACACTGATGGGGGATAGAGGTGGGAAATTAGTGATGTTGAGAGCTGGGCTCTGAGGTTGTTTCCCTTTATCACTTCCTTTGTCAACCATCTGGCTCTGGACTGTCCTGGCTTCAGTAGGAACTCCCTTTGGTTCATTTTGCTGTACTGGTAATTGCTTCTGTAGTGGCACATTTTGCACAGGGCCCTTAGTTCTCCATTCCTGGACTACCTTTGGCTTCCACACTTGTGTGTGCTGTTTTGGGATTTGCTTTGTCTGCACTGCACAGTTGTGTCCTATTGTTTGGCATTTCTCACAATAGGAGGGCTTCCACTCATAAACCACATCCTGAAGGAACTTTTTCCCATTCGGATCCATAACCCAGATTTCTCTTGGCAGTTCTTTAGTGACAGTCACCTCTATGAGCATTCTGGCGTAGGAAATCCGTGTCTGTTTTGTTGTACATTCATCTGCAAATATTGGTTTCCCTAATACGCTAGCGATTCTGCTTAGAGATCTCATACCCCAGCAAGACATTGAAAATTTCGGAAACTATTTAGACAATTTATAATATAACAATGTAAAAACATATTTCAAAGTCTTCCTTTAGCATCAAACTTAACCAATCATGTGAGATCTTACCTTTTACTGAGAGCACTATATCAGCAATATGCAGGGATGGACCCACGTTGATTCAAGCAGGTCAATTGAATCTGGTTCATCAAAAATATTATTATTTTTATATAAAAATTATTTTGCTCAAAAACAGATCACGTACAAAAACAAAAAATTGAACTCACTTGACTTATACAAAGTTTTGGCGTGATGGTTTAAGTGGGTTCATTATTAGTAGCAAGTAGTGGTGTTCATAGTTCAGTTTGAATCGATTTTTTTTTTAAAAGAAAGTTAAATTAAATAAGTCAATATTTTAAATATTAGAATCAAGCTAAACCAATTAAGTTGATTCTTTCTCGATCGGTCTATGTCGGTCTTTCGGTTATTTATCGATTTTTTTCTTAAATACAAGACATACACTACCAAACACATATTTCGGCGATCATATTTTCGACGTAACACTATCAAATCAATTGATCTTGAGAAGTCTATTATTTACCAAGATATAATGATGATAATTGAATCTAATTGTGATGAATAGTTTAAGGACTCAATTAAAATATATTATTTTTAACATAAAATAGATTTTTACTCTTAGTAAAAGAAAACTACCAATCAAACTAGAATGTAAATGAAAGAACTGTACTAAAAGCGCGAACAATTAACATTTATTATAAAAAATTTAAGATTTTGTATTATATATATATATATATATATATATATATGTGTGTGTGTGTGTGTGTGTGTGTGTCGATAATAAATTTAAAATAGAGGGTCCTACATTCGGTTTAATTTTTTTATTTATTAAAACCAAACCAAACCAAACCAAATTTGATCGGTTTTTAAATTTCAAAACCAAAATCAAACCAAAAAGTATCAATTTTTTGATTAATTTTCGATTTGATTCGTCTTTTCTTATTTTTATGAACACCCCTAACAACAAGTCTCAAGTTCAATCCGTGCTCCTACAATTTTTTTACAAGTCATTTTTAGAAAAAAAATGTTACCTGTTGTGTTCACTACTTCTAGACTACGGATGTTTAAACATATATAATAATTTTCTTTAGTTTTTCTTTAATTATTTGTCTTAAATTTATTCATTTGAATGTTTCAAATATTTTAAACTGTTTTACTTACCTATTCCCCGTCATTGCATAATCATAGTTTCTTGTTTTTAGTATTTGTAAAATTCTTATACTATTAAAATCTTTAATTTATGTTAGCTTTTAGTCATTTATATTGATAGTGTTAGCCTGATTAGATTTTTAATAAATATTATAGCACTTGTTAATTTGTTAAATTAAATAAGTAGGTTACTTAGTATTTTGGTAAAGATTGAATTGATTTTTGTCACAATTCTAAATCCCAACCCGGTTATGATGTCGCCTTTCATTAAGACAAGGACATCTGACACACTTCCAATTCACTTTAAGCAGTTAAAATAATAAATATCAAGTATCTAATAGAAATAAAATCTCAAAATAATAGTATAAGTTGCGGAATAAGAAAACCAAGATAGCCCGACATCGGGATGTCACCAACCATGAGCATATAAAATAATACTAAAAGAGGGAGAATGCACTCAGCTGCGAATCGCCAAGCAGCTACCTAGTTAATCTCTGAAGACCTACTGGAACTATCAACCCCCAGGAGCAGGACCTGTAGCGCCCGAATAGGCACACACGGTGCACAGAGTAAATTGAGTACTCCAACTCAGTGAGTAATAAAAATAAATGAAGACTAAGTAATATAAAACCACGTAAGGCACAACATTAAGCTAAAGAGATATAGCAAAATCAGCAAGTAATTAAGCAGTAAAATCTCATGAATATTCTTTAAACAGTTAATGTCACGATCCAAATTTCTTATCCTCGAGAGTCGTGATGGTGCCTACTAATCGGAGTTAGGCAAGTCAAACCTTAACTAGCGGCTACACTTTTATATGGCTCCTTTTTAACAAACACAAAGGCAATAATATGATAAAAGTGTAGTTTTAAGTAATTAAGCGAAAGTCAACAATTATATATATATATATATATATATATATATATATATATATATATATATATATATATATATATATATATATATATATATATATATATAGGCTACGTATATTACAACTCTAAAAAACATTCAAATACCCAAAATATGGTGTCACTGTGTCACAAAATTTCTAACATTACTACATACAAGGTCTGAAGAAGTAACAATATACTATTTCTAAATAAAAGAAAATGAAACAGGAAATAGAGATAGAGGGAGACGCCAGGGCCTCCAGATGCCTACAGGTCTACCTTAAGTCTCCGGATGGACTGAAGGAAGCACTCCAACTACTGTCCAAAAGCTGCTCCTGAATCTGAAAAAATGCAGAGTGTAGTATCAGCACAACCGACACCATGTGCTGGTAAGTGTCTAGCCTAACCTCGACGAAGTAATGACGAGGCTGGGACCAGACTACCAAATAAACATGTGCAGTGCAAATATATATACAACAAAAAAGAAAATACAGAAATAACCAGTCGATATGGGAGTGGGAAACATGTTGTTGGGGAGATAATGGTTCCGAATAGAAAGGCTTCAAGTAAGGAAAGAAAACAACATATCGCAATTATTAACAAAGAAGTAGAACGCAACAATTTGCATGACATCACCATTCGTGCTTTTACTCTCGTCCTTACCAAAACAATCATATAATAAAGATGTACACGGCATCACCCTTCGTGCTTTTACTCTTGCTTTCACCAAAAAATCATATAATAAAGAAGTGCATGGCATCACCCTTCGTGCATTTACTCTCATCCTAACCAAAACAATCATATAATAAAGATGTGCACGGCATCACCCTTCGTGTTTTTACTCTCTCTCCTCACCATCTAATCAATAAAAATCAGTATGGAATGGTGCATCGTACGACATAGTATCACCCTTCGTTCTTTATACTCTTTCCTCACATAACAAACAATGCACGGCATCACCCTTCATGCTTTAACACTCTTCCTACAAAGGGATAAACAATATAATAATAGAAATCCCAATAAGGGAACAACAATTAAATAAATAAATTCCGGCAAGGGAATAACATCAATAATCTCAACATCCCGGCAACGGAGAAAATCAACAAAACAACAATGTCCTCGCAAGGAAATATTTTAACAACTCTTTCTCTTTCTTTCATTGTTATCTCATAACTCACTTTACCACTCCAGCCAATGCTCCAAAGGGTTCAATCATCTCGTATATTTTCACAATTCGTATTATAACTTGAGTCAATGCTCCTCGATGTTCAAAAGGTCACAATTCCTTACACAAACTTTTTCACAATAAATAGAAATTATCATCAAGGCATGGAAGATACAACAAAATCCTGGTATTCACAATATAAGGACTCACGGTCATGCTAGACCCCGACGTATAGATACTCGTCACCATGCCTATTTGTGCTCAACAATTATCACATAACAAATAGGACTCAACTCCTAATCCCACAAGCTAAGGTTAGACCAAATACTTACCTCGAACTTCCACGACCAACTCAAGCCTCAAACACCGCTTTTCCTTTCAAATTTGGCTCCAACACAATCGTATCTACGCATAATCGATTTAATAACATAAATAAACAATTTAATTCCAAAGACTACTTATAGATTTCTAATCATTCTTCCCAAAAATCCAAAAATCAACCCCGGGCCCGCTTGACAAAATACAAGGTTCGAACAAAAATTAAATCACTCATTTATCCACGAGCCCAAATATATAATTATTTTCAGAATTCGCCAAAACGAGGTCTAAATCACAATTAATTAAAATTTTCTAATTCTACCTAAATTCCTAATTTTCTACCCTTAATCTCATATTTTAGGCCTAGAAACCTAATGGGTGTTGATAAAAATGGAAAACAATAAGTTAAACATTACTTACCGAAGAAGTTTTTGTGAAGAGAAGCTTCAAAAATTGCCTAAGAGCTTTCGAAAAAAAAGAAGTGTATGAAATTTTTATGAAATCCTGTAATGCTACTGTTTTGGGTCTTTTAAAATAACTGTGCAAAATTACTCATCGCGTTCACGATGAATCAGGCATGTTAGGCCTTCGTGGAACAGGGCTCGCATTCGTGGAGCTTTGGCTCCTCAAGCCTTCGCTTCGGGGGCCAGTGGCCGCGTTCACGATGAACAAAAGGATGACCCCTCCCCAGCACCTTACGCATTCGCGAGTGGAGGGACGCGTTCACGAAGGGTCTCCCCCCTCAGCTTCGCATTTGCGTCACAACCTTCATGTTGGCGAAGAAGAAGTTGGGCACCTAGGATTTTTGCCTCACATGTTTGCGAGGTGGTCCACGTGAACGCGAAGGTTTAAACCCTGTGCGCTAACAGCAGAAATCTACAACTTTTCTCAAGTTTAAAACTCCCGAATCACACCCGAGTCTTTGAGGTTCCTAACCAAACACACGTACGAACTTAACAACATCTGACAAACTTATCTATGCGATCAAATTGCCAAAATAACCTCAATAAAAACGAACCTCAATATCGAAGATTTTTCTCAAACTTCTTAAAACATCAACTTTAGTTATTTAGGTCTGAATCATGTCAAATGATATCTGTTTTTCACCAAATTTCACATAAACATCTTAAAACATAATAAGACCTGTACCGGGAGCCGGAACCAAAATAGGGTCTGATATCATCATGTTCTAATCAGATTTCATTTCAAATTTCCTTAAACAATTTAAGAAAATAATTTTCTTTAAAAATTCATTTCTCGGGCTTGGGACCTCGGAATCCGATTCCGGGCATACGCCCAAGTCTGATATTTTCCTACGGACCTTTTGGGACCATCAAGTCACGAGTCCGAGTCCATTTGCCCAAAACATTGACAAAAGTCTAATCCATTCATTTTATAGTCAAAACTTATTATTTTTTTACAGATTTTTATATTTAAGCTTTCCGGCTATGCACCCGGACTGCGCTCACAAATCGAGGTGACTCTAAATGAGGTTTTCAAGGCCTAGAAAGCACATAAGTCAATTAAAAACAAGTGACCCACATTCTCCACCTCTAAAACAACTGTTCATCCTCGAACGAACATAAGAAGGAAGTACCTAAGTCGGAAAAAAGATAGGAATAATGGCTCTGCATATCGGACTCGGAATCCCAGGTCGATACCTCAGCAGGCTGACCTCTGTTAGAATATACGCTTAACGCTAGAGGGGGGGGGGGTGAATAGCGTTATAATAAAAAACAATATAAACTTGCGGAATTAAAAATTGCAGGATTGAAATAAGTGCGGCAAGTAAATAATAAGGAACGAACGCACCGAAATTATCCTGGTTCACCACAACCTGTGGCTAGTCCAGTCCCCGAGAGACTCTCTCGAGATTCCACTAACTTCGTTAAGCTTACGGGTCCTTAACAAACCATTAC
The DNA here is from genome assembly GCA_034376525.1 of Nicotiana benthamiana. Classification (NCBI taxonomy): domain Eukaryota; kingdom Viridiplantae; phylum Streptophyta; class Magnoliopsida; order Solanales; family Solanaceae; genus Nicotiana; species Nicotiana benthamiana. The sequence goes on along the minus strand of CM067327.1, from coordinate 26,724,777 downwards.
AAACTGAGAACTTGAGTTACACAAGCCTCAACAACCTTTGCTTGAAGATACCACACTTCAAGACTTCAACTGAAGGAATAAAAACGTTCCTTCTTACAAATACAAGGGATTAACACTTCCCTTCAAGTGTATACAAACACTTAGCACTCAAGATAAGACTCTCTTTAAGAGTAGATAAGAGTAAAATAAATACGCTCAAGAACACAACAACTTTCGTCAAGAGTTTGGCTCTCAAAAACTTATGAAATGAATAGAAAATGATGAATATGAGAGTATGCAAGCTTTAGCAAGAATATGATCAGTTGTTGTACTTAGACGACTGATTTTGAGTTGTATTTATAGTGTTCAAAACCCCCACAACCATTGCCTAATTGCCAATCAAGAATTGCTGATTTTGTGCTAAGATAATCGATTATCTGATTTGCATAATTGATTATTTTCCAATCGTTCAAAAATCATTCCCAGATTTTAAGCAGAATAATCGATTATCCAAATCATATAATCATTACCTGACAAAGTTCAAAAAATCATATTCAGATTTTACTTAGCATAATCGATTATCAGATTGTGTATAATCGATTACCTGACAACGTTCAAAAAGTCATATGCAAATTTTACTTAGCATAATCGATTATCAGATTGTGTATAATCGATTATCTTTCAGAGTTTAAAAATACTTTGGCAACGGTCATTTGCATAATCGATTGTGCTATAAGGATAATCGATTATCTTTTATATTTTGAAAACTTCGGACTACACTGTCTTAACATAATCGATTATCATAAAGTACATAATCGATTATTTTACAGTCTTGTAAAATTTGATAGACACTGCCTCAACATAATCGATTATCATAATGTGCATAATCGATTATCTTGTAGCTTTGAAACATCTGATGGACACTGCCTCAACATAATCGATTATCATAAGGTACATAATCGATTATCTTGTAGCTTTGAAACATCTGATGGACACTGCCTCAACATAATCGATTATCATAAGGTACATAATCGATTATCTTGTAGCTTTGAAAAATCTAATGTACACTGCCTTAACATAATCGATTATCATAAGGTACATAATCGATTATTGTTCAGCTTTGTAAATCTGGTGTACATTGTCTTAACATAATCGATTATCATAAAGTACATAATCGATTATCTTTGTCCAGATTTGAGAGGCATGTTTAAAAATCATTTTGGCTAAAATAAAATATTTGAAAATCATTTTGCTTTAAATGAAATATGCATGATTTGATAAAAATGATTTTACGAGAGAAGCCAAGTCTTGAGTCAATTGTCGGATCAAGATCACAATTAAAGAACTACTCATGTATAACTTTATTTCTTTGCTTGATCATGATCTTTGTTCGTCTTGTGCTTGAACCTCGTTATGTGTCAATTGCGCGCTTGTGCTTGGACCTCGTCATATGTCAATTGCGCGTCGTTTGTCATTTATCAAAACCTACAAATATGAACACACGTTTAGTATGTATTGAGAACGTGTTTCAACAATTTCCCCCTTTTTGATAATGGCAAACCAATATTGGGATATGCATATTAGAGAATTCATAATGACGATCCAAGACAAGTATATAGATATGCAATTAGTTCCCCCTCAACATATGAATTCCCCCTCAATTTATGCCAAAAAATATTAAGTGCATAGCCCTTATTCTTCCCCCTTTTGACAACAAAATAAGTAAATAACTAGTTTAATGATTAACCAATTTTGAAATTATAAAAGGGACAATATAATGTCAACATGATCGATTATTGATACTTGATCGATTATGTACTTAAGAGAAATCGATTATTCTTAAAAGAGATCGATTATTCTGCACCAATGCTTTATAATTCCCCCTGTCTTTGGGGCGATACCTGCAAAACAGAATTAGGCGCCTCCAACGCTCAAGTTAGTAATGAAAAGAAAAAATGCAATGCATGACTTAAATCAACGTGGAGTCAAGAATCCCGAGTTCACTACGAATTCGGAAAAAGGACTTTTTCTCTAAAGGCTTTGTGAAAATGTCGGCCAATTGAGATTTGGTTTCAACAAACTCAATTTTGACATCACCTTTGAGAACGTGATCTCTTATAAAGTGGTGCCTAATTTCAATGTGTTTTGTTATTGAATGAAGAACGGGGTTCTTCATCAAGCTTATGGCGCTAGTATTATCACATCTAAGAGGGATATGATCGATACTTAGTCCATAGTCCAAGAGTTGTTGTTTCATCCAAAGGATTTGAGCACAACAACTCCCCGCGGCTACATATTCAGCCTCGGTTGTGGACAACACAACACTTACCTGTTTCTTACTAAACCAAGAGACAAGAGAGCTACCGAGCAAATGGCAAGTGCCACTAGTGCTCTTGCGGTCCAATTTGCAACCCGCAAAATCGGAGTCGGAATAGCCAACAAGTTGGCATGAAGAACCTTTGGGATACCATAGTCCCACATTTATAGTACCAACAAGATACTTCATTATCCGCTTAACCGCAGTTAGGTGCGACTCCTTCGGACATGATTGATATCGAGCGCATAAACATACGCTAAACATTATGTCCGGTCTACTAGCAATAAGATAAAGAAGGGATCCGATCATACCTCGATACTTCTTGGTGTCGACTTCCTTACCTTTCTCATCTTTGTCAAGATGATCGGATGTGCTCATTGGAGTGGCCATTGCTTTGGCGTTGCTCATTTCAAATCGTTTTAGCAACTCCTTGCAATATTTAGATTGATAAATGAAAGTTCCTTCTTTCATTTGTTTCACTTGCAACCCCAAGAAGAAGGTTAGCTCACCCATCATAGACATCTCAAATTCGCTTGTCATTAAATCAGAAAATTCCTTGCACAAAGCATTGTTGGTAGCACCAAAAATAATATCATTCACATAGATTTGAACTAATAAAATATTATTGTTTTTATGCTTAATAAATAGTGTGGTGTCAACTTTCCCCCTAAAGAACTCATTGTCCAAAAGAAATTTGCTCAATCGTTCATACCAAGCTCGGGGAGCTTGTTTAAGACCATAAAGGGCTTTCTTAAGTTTGAAAACATGATCGGGAGATTTAAAATCTTCAAAGCCCGGGGGTTGTTCAACATAAACTTCTTCTTGAATAAAACCATTTAGAAAATCACTCTTTACATCCATTTGATATAAATTGAAATTCATAGAAGAGGCAAAAGCAAGTAATAAACGAATAGCTTCTAACCTTGCTACGGGTGCATACGTTTCTTCATAGTCAATTCCTTCTTCTTGATTGTAACCTTTTGCTACAAGCCTAGCTTTGTTTCTAGTGATTACACCATTTTCATCTAATTTATTTCGAAAAATCCATTTCGTACCAATTATGGTATGATTGTCGGGTCTTGGCACCAATTCCCAAACGTCATTTCGTTTGAATTGGTTAAGCTCCTCTTGCATTGCCAAGGTCCAATGCTCATCCCGAAGTGCTTCGGAAATGGTTGAGGGTTCAATTTGAGAAACGAAAGCAGTATGTCCTAAGGTGTTCTTAAGATTGTTTCGAGTACTTACCTTTTGTTCAATGTCGCCAATTACCTTGTCGAGAGGATGGTCTTTGATTGTCCTCCACGCGTTGGGCAGTTTCGTTTCTTTTTCCAGTGGTGGCGCTTCCTCCGATGATTGTTCCAAGATTTCATCTTGAATTTCCTTTGGATTTTCCTCTTGTGCTTTGTCTTGAGGACTTATTGTGTTTAAAATACCTGCAAGATCAAAACCAGAATCCTTTCTCGCCAAGAGAGCATTATTTTCGGAAAACACAATATGAGGGGATTCCTCAACAGTTTCGGTTCTATTATTGAATACTCTATATGCTTTGCTACGTGATGAATAACCAAGAAAAATTCCTTCATCCGATTTGGCATCAAATTTTCCCAAATTATCTTTTCCGTTGTTATGAATAAAGCATTTACAACCGAATTCTCTAAGATGGGAGAGATTAGGTTTCCTTCCCTTATAGAGTTCATAGGGAGTTTTCATGAGTATTGGCCTTATGACTACTCTGTTTAAACGTAGCATGCGGTACTCACGGCATCCGCCCAAAATTGTTTGGGAATCTTAGCCTCATCGAGCATGGTTCTAGCCATCTCTTCGAGACACCTATTTTTCCGTTCCACCACTCCATTTTGCTGTGGTGTACGTGGAGCAGAGAAGGTGTGCTCAATACCGAGTTCGTCACAAAAGTCCGTGAAGAGATTGTGATCGAACTCTCCCCCATGATCACTTCTTATGGAAGTGACGGTTGTGTTCTTTTCATTTTGAACACGTTTAAGAAAACATTTAAAATTTTGAAAAGCCTCACTTTTGTGAGCAAGAAATAGTGTCCATGTAAATCTAGAATAATCATCAACAATAACAAAAGCATAACGATTTCTACCAAGACTTTCAATGCGAGATGGTCCAAAGAGGTCCATGTGAAGAAGTTGCAAAGGTCTTGTAGTTGAAACAATATTCTTAGATTTAAAAGATGCTTTTGTTTGCTTCCCTTTTTGAGAAGAATCACAAATAGTGTCATTTTCAAATTTCAAATTTGGAAGACCAATAACTAAATTTTGTGAAACCAATTTGTTTAAAAGATGCATGTTGATATGAGCTACTCTACGATGCCATAACCACATATCATCTTCTTTACTCATAAGACAATTCACATACTATGATGAAGAGTTTTCAAGATCAACCATATAGATGTTATCAATTCTAAAACCACGAAGAATAATTTTAAAATCACTACGACGAAAAACTAAGCATTCTTCCGAATCAAACAAAACAAGATTTCCCTTGTCACATAATTGACTTATGCTCAAGAGATTATGTTTTAGACCTTTAACTTGCAATATATGCTTAATGGAAGAAGATCGATTCTTAACGACCGAGCCAATGCCGATAAATTTTTCCCTTGTTGTTATCTCCAAAAATAACGTTTCCACCTTCCTTGTGTTCTAGTTGAAGGAACTTGGATGCGTCTCCGGTCATGTGTTTGGAGCATCCACTATCAAGGTACCAAAGTACACTTGATCCCTTCAAACATACCTACAAGACAAATTAATGAGTTTTTGGTACCCAAGCTGTTTTGGGTCCTTGAGAGTTAGGTGTAAAATGCTGTTGTGCTTGACATGCAGTTAATTGTCTGTGTCTAGTAAAACAAGCTGGAGCAATACGTCCTATTCGACTACAATAATGACAAATGACATTAGGATTATGCATTCTTCTAGGTTGGTAGTAGTTGGAGGTACGAAAATCGTTTGCTCTATTTTTGACAATATGGCTATTGCGCAATCCTTGAAAATCATTTCTCCTACTGTTTGTTCTAGGATATGCAGCGTTTCTAGAATAATTGTTTCTAGGTCGAGTATGTCTAGGTTGCGAATGTTGAAGGCCATTTCTAGGCGTTCTAAAATGTTCAAAGTTTCTTCTAGTGTTTGGTCTAGGATGCATATTGATTCTAGGATGGTTATTTCTAGGATGAATGTTTATTTTATTTATCCTAGGTTGAGCCTTGGGTTGTTGGGGGATGACTTCAACTTTTTCTTTAGGCTCGTTTTTGAAACCTATGCCATGTTTGGTCGATTTCAAATTGACAAGAACATCATTCAAATTTTTATGAGAAGAATTGAACTTATCTAGGGTGCCCTTAAGTCTTTCTACTTCATCTTTTAGATGCATGCAAGAAATACAATTTTTACTAGAACTCTCGGGTTTGTCGGCGCTTCTCTTGCCGAAAAATTTGTTTTCTTCTTTCAACTTCTCATTTTCCAAAATCAATTTTTCCAAATCTTTTTCTTTCAAAGAGAGTTGTTTTTCAAAATCTTTTTCTTTCAAAGAGGAATTTTTCTTTACGTCTCTAACAGTTTTGGAAGCTTTAATGAATTCACTATACAGTTCATCAAAAGCGTTTTGCATTTCCTCAAGAGAATAGAAATTTTTTGAAGAAATTTGACATACCTCTTCTTGATTGTCTTCGTGTGCCATGAGACATAGATTTGCGGTTTCGTCTTCTTCATCGTCGCTTGATTCGTCTCCGGAGTCACCTCCCCAAGATATGTATGCTCGTTGTTTCTTGAAGGGTTTCTTCTCCTTTTTTGACATTTGGGCAATTTTATTTAATGTGCCCGATTTCTCCGCATCCATAGCACTTTACTTGATCTACTTGTTGTTTGCCTTTTCGTTCATACTCTTTTCGCATGAACTTTTGAAACCTCTTAATAACGAGTCTAAACTCGTTATCTCCGTTGTTTGAGTCCTCATCATTTTGAGGCTGAGCCGTGCTTGCCTTGAGGGCGATTCTTTGTTTCCTTTGATCATTAAACGGAGGGTTAGTATAGTAGATTCATAGGTTTTAAGATTACCTCTTAGTCCATCGATGGTGACATTTGAAACGCCGATAGACTCTTGAATCGCGTCGGCCTTGGAGCGCCATTCCGGAGTGAGACTTCGGAGAATTTTTCGGACAAGTTCCTTATCCGTGAAGGTCTTCTTAAGAGCATGTAGGTCATTGACGATTTTTGAAAATCGTTCGAACATGTCATCGATCCTCTCGCTTTCCTTCATGTGAAACAGTTCATATGCATGGGTTAGAAAATTAATTTTAGCTTCTCTTACCTGGTCCGTACCATCGTACGTGATTTCCAGCTTATCCCACATTTGCTTAGCCGTTGTGCAACATGATATTTTTCTGTAATCATCAGCATTTACAGCACAATATAATAAGTTGATGGCTCTAGCGTTGTTCTGCACTTTTCGGATATCATCCGCATCGTATTCATCTTCGGATTTTGGAACCCATTCATTTTCAACCTTTTTGGTTGGAATTTGTTCTCCCTTCGTTATAACCTTCCATAGATGAAAATTATTCGATTGGATGAATATTCTCATCCTCTCCTTCCAGTACGTATAGTTTGTGCCATCGAATAGTGGTGGTCTGGTGGAGCATTGTCCTTCACCTATTCCTGCATTAAAGTCACGAGTAGAAGCCATGGATTGTTTCTCTCAAACGGTTAAGTCTTTCATAGAGTTGGGCTCTGATACCAATTGTTAGAATATACGCTTAACGCTAGAGGGGGGGGGGTGAATAGCGTTATAATAAAAAACAATATAAACTTGCGGAATTAAAAATTGCAAGATTGAAATAAGTACGGTAAGTAAATAATAAGGAACGAACGCACCGAAATTATCCTGGTTCACCACAACCTGTGGCTAGTCCAGTCCCCGAGAGACTCTCTCGAGATTCCACTAACTTCGTTAAGCTTACGGGTGCTTAACAAACCGTTACAAACTGAGAACTTGAGTCACACAAGCCTCAACAACCTTTGCTCGAAGATACCACACTTCAAGACTTCAATCGAAGGAATGAAAACGTTCCTTCTTACAAACACAAGGGATTAACACTTCCCTTCAAGTGTATACAAACACTTAGCACTCAAGACAAGACTCTCTTTAAGAGTAGATATGAGTAAAATAAATACGCTCAATAACACAACAACTTTTGTCAAGAGTTTGGCTCTCAAAAACTTATGAAATGAATAGAAAATGATGAATATGAGAGTATGCAAGCTTTAGCAAGAATATGATTAGTTGTTGTACTTAGAAGACTGATTTTGAGTTGTATTTATAGTGTTCAAAACCCCCACAACCGTTGTCTAATTGCCAATCAAGAATTGCTGATTTTGTGCTAAGATAATCGATTATCTGATTTGCATAATCGATTATTTTCCAATCGTTCAAAAATCATTCCCAGATTTTAAGCAGAATAATCGATTATCCAAATCGTATAATCGATTACCTTACAACATTCAAAAAATTATATTCAGATTTTACTTAGCATAATCGATTTTCAGATTGTGTATAATCGATTACCTGACAACGTTCAAAAAATCATATGCAGATTTTACTTAGCATAATCTATTATCAGAGTGTATAATCGATTATCTTTCAGAGTTTAAAAATACTTTGGCAACGGTCATTTGCATAATCGATTATGCTATAAGGATAATCGATTATCTTTTATATTTTGAAAACTTCGGACTACACTGTCTTAACATAATCGATTATAATAAAGTACATAATCGATTATTTTACAGTCTTGTAAAATTTGATAGACACTGCGTCAACATAATCGATTATCATAATGTGCATAATCGATTATCTTGTAGCTTTGAAACATCTGATGGACACTGCCTCAACATAATCGATTATCATAAGGTACATAATCGATTATCTTGTAGCTTTGAAACATCGGATGGACACTGCCTCAACATAATCGATTATCATAAGGTACATAATCGATTATCTTGTAGCTTTGAAAAATCTAATGTACACTGCCTTAACATAATCGATTATCATAAGGTACATAATCGATTATTGTTCAGCTTTGTAAATCTGGTGTACATTGTCTTAACATAATCGATTATCATAAAGTACATAATCGATTATCTTTGTCCAGATTTGAGAGGCATGTTTAAAAATCATTTTGGCTAAAATAAAATGTTTGAAAATCATTTTTCTTTAAATTAAATATGCATGATTTGATAAAAATGATTTTACGAGAGAAGCCAAGTCTTGTGTCAATTGTCGGATCAAGATCACAATTAAAGAACGACTCATGTATAACTTTATTTCTTTGCTTGATCATGATCTTTGTTCGTCTTGTGCTTGAACCTCGTTATGTGTCAATTGCGCGCTTGTGCTTGGACCTCGTCATATGTCAATTGCGCGTCGTTTGTCATTTATCAAAACCTACAAATATGAACACTCGTTTAGTATGTATTGAGAACGTGTTTCAACAACCTCTCCATTGAACACAAATAGAGGGAAAATTCTTTGACCTCAACTAACAAACATGTCAGTCTAGAATAGCCACCGGCTCCTCCTCATAAGACAAGTCCTTGTCCAACAAAATAGTGCTGAAATCTAAAACATGGGATGGATCACCGTGATATTTCCGAAGCATGGACACATGAAACACTGGATACACGGCTGATAAGCTCGGTGGCAAAGCAAGTCTATAAGCCACTTCTCCCACACGATGAAGAATCTCAAATGGACCAATGAACTTAGGTCTAAGCTTGCCCTTCTTTTTGAATCTCATCACACCCTTCATAGGTGACACTCGAAGCAATACCCGCTTACCGACCATAAAGCCACATCTCGAACCTTGCAATCTGCATAAATCTTTTACATGGACTGAGCTATACGGAGCATATCCTGAATGGTCCTGACCTTGTCCAAGGCCTCCTGAACCAGATCCATACCCAACAACTGAGCCTCTCCCGGCTCAAATCATCCAACCGGAGACCGAAACCGCCTACCATATAAAGCCTCATAAGGAGCCATCTGGATACTCGACCGGTAGTGTTTGTTGTAGGCAAACTCTGCTAAAAGCAAAAATTGATCCCAAGAGCCTCCAAAGTCAATAACACAATCCTGGAGCATATCCTTCAATATTTTAATAGTCCGCTCAGACTGTCCATCCGTCTAGGGATGAAATATTGTGCTCAACTCAATCTGCGTGCCCAAATCTCGTTAAACCTCGGTCCGAATGATAGAACCGGGCACACCATGAAGGCGAACAATCTCCCGAATATAGATCTCAGGTAACCTCTCAGAAGAATAGGAGACTGCCACAGAAATTAAATGTGCTGACTTGGTTAGCCTATCAACTATGACCCATACTGCGTCGAACTTTTTCCGCTGTGGGAGTCCAATGACCAAATCCATGGTGATCCGCTCTCACTTCCACTCGAGAAGCTCAATCCTATGAAATAAACCACCAGGCCTATGATGCTCGTACTTAACCGATTGATAATTCAACAACGTGCCACATATGCTACGATATCCTTCTTCATTCTCCACCTCCAATAATCCTGTTGCAAATCCTGATACATATTTGCGACGCCCGGATAAATAGAGTACCAGGAGCTATGGGCCTCCTCTAAAATTATCTCTCAGATCCTATCTACATTAGGCACACAAACTTGACCCTATAATCTCAAAACTCCATCATTATCTAAGGTAACTTGCTTGGCACCTACGCGCTGCATCGTGTCTCTAAGGACACACAAATGGGGATCATCATGTTGTCGATCACAGATGCACTTCAATGATGAAGAATGAGTGACCATGAAAGTTAATGAGTGGGCTCAGAAACATCCAGTCGCATGAACTAATTGGCTAAAGCCTGAACGTCGAAAGCAAACAGTCTCTCACCGACCAAAATATAAGCAAGACTGCCATGCTGGCTGACTTCCTACTAAAAGCATCGACCACCATATTGGCCCTTCCCGGATGATATAAAATATTGATATCAATCTTTTAAAAACTCCAACACCTCCTCTGCCTCAAATTCAACTCCTTCTGCTTGAACAAATACTGAAGACTCTAGTGATCCATGAATACCTCACATGTCACGCCATACAGATAATGCCTCCAATATTTAATGCATGAACTATGGCTACCAACTCCAAATCACGAACCGAATATTTCTTCTCATGAATCTTCAATTGCCACGAGGCATAGGTAATGACCTTGCCATACTGCATCAACACTGCACCAAGCCCAATATGAGAAGCATTACTATAAATTGTATAAGGCCCTAAATCTATGGGAAAAACCAACACCAGCGTCATAGTCAGAGCTGTATTGAGCTTCTGAAAGCTCACCTCACACTTCTTCGACCACCTGAACGGGTCACCCTTCTAGGTCAACCTGGTCATCGGGGCTGCAATAGATGAAAACCCCTCCACAAACCGACGATAGTAGCCTGCAAAACCAAGAAACTCCGAATCTCTATAGTTGATGTCGGTCTAGGCCAGTTCTTGACTGCCTCAATCTTCTTTGGATCCACTTGAATACCCTCTACTGACACAACATGATCCAGGAATGCAACTGAACTCAACCAGAATTCACACTTCAAGAACTTAGCATATAACTATATATCCCTTAGAGTCTGTAGAACCACTCAAAGGTGTCGCTCGTGCTTCTTCTGGATGCAGGAATATATTAAGATATCATCAATGAAAACTATCACGAACGAATTCAAATAAGGCATGAACACTCGGTTCATCATATCCATAAAAGTTGTTGGGGCATTCTTCAATCCAATGACATAACCAAAACTCATAATATCCATACTGAGTGCGGAAAGTTGTCATAGGGACATCGTATGCCCTAATCCTCAATTGATGGTAGCCATATCTCAAGGCAATTTTTGAAAATACCTTGGCACCCTGAAGCTGATCGAACAAATCATCAATCCTTGGCAGCAGATACTTATTCTTGATTGTAACCTTGTTCAATTGTCGGTAATCAATACACATTCTCATTGAGCCATCCTTCTTTTTGACAAACAACACCGCCACACCTCAAGGCGAAATACGGGTATAATGAAACCCTTCTCAAGCAAGTCTCGCAACTGCTCCTTAACTCTTTCAACTCAGGCGGGGCCATACGATATGGTGGAATAGAAATGGGTTTTTGTGCCCGGAGCCACATCAATGCAAAATTCAATATCCCTATAGGGCATACCTGGCAGGTCAGAAGGGAAAACATCAAAAAACTCACGAACAACGGGCATAGAATCAATATAAAGGACCTCAGCCGTAGAATAACAAACATATGCCAAATAGGCCAAACACCCCTTCTCGACCGTAAGTAGATCCCTCACATACGAGATAACACTGTGGGTAGAACGACCAAGAGTCCCTCTCCACTCTAAACAAGGCATATCCGGTAAAGCTAAGGTTACAATCTTGGCATGACAGTCCAAGATAGAATGATAAGGTGATAACCTGTCCATCCCTAATATAATATCAAAATCGACCATGTATAGAAGCAACAAATCCACACGAGTCTCAAGACCCTCAGTCACAACTACACAAGAATGATAGACTCAATCTACCACAATAGAATCACCTACCGTTATAGACACATAAATGGAAACATTCAAGGAATCACTAGGCATAACCAGGCACGGTGCAAAATAAGATGACACATACGAGTATGTGGACCCTAGATCAAATAACACTGAAGCATCTCTATCACAAACCAGAACAGTACTTGTGATCACCACATCTGAAGTCTAAACCTCGAGCCTAGGTGGAAGAACAAAACATCGGGCTAGGCCCACCACCCTGGGCTACATCTCCGTGACAACCTGCAGATGGCTGGCCTCCACTTCTAGCGGTCTGAGATCCACCTCTAAATCCTCTAAATCCACCACTATCACCTCTACCCCCACCTCTAGCTGGCTAAACATTTTGTAGAATACCTGGTGCCTGAACCATAGCATGGGAAACTTGATGCTGAGAGTTACTCGGTGCTCGAGGGAAAAACCTGGCAATGTGACATGCATCACCACTGTCTAACAAGCCCTTGGCTGCTGAGAGTACTGGCCATGACGACCTGAATGACCACCTCAGAAACTCTACAGTGGCGGTGCACTAATATGAGCTTGTGGTGCACTGTTGGACTGTTGATCGAAATACTGCATCTGAGGGCTATGACTACCTGAAGCACCGTGAGAAACCCAAAAAGCTTACTGAAAGGGCCTAGGAGGATGGACTCTACCATATAAATATTTACGTCCAGACGAGGTACCACTGAACCTCCCTGAATGACAGAGTCTCTTGTCTGCTCCATGACCACCCCTTGTGATAGTACCATCTCAACCCAAGCCACATTGGCCGCCTCTTGGAAGGATATCTCACTCCTAGCCTCTCTATCCATCTAGAGACGAATTGGTTGAGTGAGTCCATCAATAAACCGTCTCACTCTCTCCCTCTCACTAGGAATTATAATAAGGGCATAGCAGGCCAAATCTATGAATCTAGTCTCATACTGGGTGACAATCATTGATCCCTGCTGAAGGCGCTCGAACTGCCTCCAATAGGCCTCTTGATGTGTAGTAGGGAGAAACTTCTCAAGAAATAGCTGTGTGAATTGCTCCCAGGTCAAGGCTGGCGATACTGCTGGTCTAGCTAAGCAATAATCCCTTTACCAAGTTTTGGCGGATCCAGACAAGCGAAATGTAGTGAAATCAAACCCATTGGTCTTGACAATACCCATGTTCCGTAGAACCTCGTGACAACTATCCAGATAACCATGGGGATCCTCAGTAGATGCATCGCTGAAGGTAGTAGTGAAGAGTTTGGTGAAACTGTCCAATCTCCATAAGGCATCGTCGGACATGACTGCACTATCGCCGGTCTAAGCTACCGCAACTGGCTGAACTACCCCAACTAGCTGAGCCACTAGAGTTTGAAACTGAGGAGCTACAAGCTCCGGAGTGAGAGTAATAGGAGTTTGGGCTCCTCCCCTAGCCCGAGAGGCAGCTGGTGCTACAGGAAGTAAACCTGGCTTAGTGACACTCTCCATAAGTCCCACTAGATGGACCAGAGCATCCTGAAGAATTGGGGTAGCAATAAACCCTTCTTGGACCTAAGATGGGCCCACTGGAGCTGCTATGGCTCTAACCTCGTCATCAAAATCAACCTGAGGCTCTGCTACGTGTGCTGCTGCTCTAGGCTGAGATCTGCCCCTGCCTCGGCCTCTAGCATGGCCGCAACCCCGCTCTCTGCCCCTAGTGAAAACTGTTGCTGTGGGCTCGAGTTGCTGAGCGGTAGATTAGGAAGCACGGGTTCTTGTCATCCGCGAAAGAATATAGTAAAAATTTAATTAGCATCGAGAAACCAAACCACATGACAAGAAAGAGCAATTGTGAAGTTTTCCTAACTCTGTAGCCTCCGGGATAAATACAGACGTCTCTGTACCGATCCCTCAGACTCTACTAAGCTTGTCTGTGAACTGGGAGACCCATGTAACCTATAGCTCTAATACCAACTTGTGATGACCCGAATTTCCTATCCTCGAGAGTCGTGATGGCGGCTATTAATAGGAGCTTGGAAAGCCAAACCTTAACTACCTGCTACATGTTCGTATTGCTCCTTTATAACAAACACAAGGCAATAATATGACACAACGGAATTTTAAGTAATTAAGCGGAAGTCAACAATTATATATATTAAGGCTACGTCTATTACAACTATCAAAAACATCAAATACCCAAAACCTAGTGTCATAGTGTCACAGGCTTTCTAAGATTACTACATACAAGGTCTGAAGAAGTAACAATACGTTGTTTCTAAATAAAAATAGGAAACAGAGATAAATGGAGACACCAGGGCCCGCAGATGCCTGCAGGTGTACCTTGGGTCTCCAGGTGGACGGAAGGAAGCACTCCAACTACTGTTCTAAAGCTCCTCATGTATCTACACACAGTGCAGAGTGTAGTATCAGCGTAACCGACAACATGTGCTGGTGAATGTCTAGCCTAACCTCGGCGAAGTAATGACGAGGCTAGGACCAGAATACCAAATAAACTTGCGCAGTGCAAATATGTATACAGCGGAAAAGAAAATAAAGAAATAACCAGTCGATATGGGAGGGGAAAACATATTGTGGGGGAGATAACCATTCCGAATAGAAAGGATTCAAGAAAGGAAAGAAAACAATCACAAATATTAACAAAGAAGCAGAATGCAACAATTTGCATGGCATCACCCTTCATGCTTTTACTCTCCTCCTCACCAAAACATCATATAATAAAGATGTGTACGGCATCACCCTTCGTGCTTTTACTCTCATCCTTACCAAAACAATCATATAATAAAGGTGTGCACGGCATCACCCTTCATGCTTTTACTCTCGTCCTCACCAAACAATCATATAATAAAGATGTGCACGACATCACCCTTCGTGCTTTTATTCCCGTCCTCACCAAAACAATCTTATAATAAAGATGTGCACGGCATCACTCTTCGTGCTTTTACTCTCCCTCCTCACCATATAATCAATGAAAATCGGTATGGAGTGGCACATTGTAGGAAATGGAATCACCCTTCGTGCTTTACACTCTTTCCTCACAATAACAAATAATGCACATCATCACCCTTCGTACTTTAACACTCTTCCTCAACCAAACAACAATCACAAACAAAGGGCAAGGGAATAAATAACATTTTAATACAAATTCCTACAAGGGAACACCAATTAATAATTAAATCCCGGCAAGGGAATAACATCAATAATATCAACATCTTGGGAAGGGAGGAAATCAACAAAATAACATTGTCCTAGCAAGGGAATAGTTTAACAACTCTTTTCTCTTTCTTTCATCTTTATCTCATAACTCACTTTACCACTTGAGCCAATGCTCCAAAGGATTCGATCATCTTATATACCTTCACATTTCGTATTATAACTTGAGTCAATACTCGTCGATGTTCAAAAGGTAAAAATTCCTAACAAAAACTTTTCACAACAAATAGAAATCATCACCAAGGCATAGAGGATACAACGAAATCATGATACTCACAATATAAGGACTCACAGTCATGCTAGACAACAAGGTATAAATACTAGCCACCATGCATATACATCATTTCTCAACAATTATCATATAACAAATAGGACTCAACTCCTAATCCTTCAAGCTAATATTAGACCAAACACTTACCTCGAACTTCCACGGCCAACTTAATACTCAAATACCTCTTTTCCTTTCAAATTTGGCTCCAACACAATCGTATCTATGCACAATCAATTTAATAACATCAATAAATGCTAAACAATTCAATTCTAAAGGCTAATTATATCTTTCTAATCATTCTTCTCAAAAATCCAAAAATCGATCCCGGGCCCGCTAAGTCAAAATACGAGGTTCAGACCAAAAATAAATCACCCATTCATCCATGAGCCCACATGTATAATTATTTCCAGAATTCGAGTCTAAAACGGGGTCTAAATCACAATTAATCAAAAAGCCCTAAACCTAAATCCCTAATTGTCTACCCTTAATATCATGTTTTAGGCCTAGAAATCTAATGGGTGTTGATAAAAATGGAAGAAAACAAGCTAAAGATTGCTTGCCCAAGAAGTTTTGGTGAAGAGAAGCTTAAAATCGCCTAAGAGCTTTGGAGAAGAAGAAGTTTATGAAATCCCGTAATGGTACTGTTTTGGGTTTTAAAAATAACTGGGGAAAACTACTCATCGCGTTCGCGACAGGACCATCGCATTCGCGATAGGACCATCGTGTTCGCGATTAGTTAGGCATGTTAGGCCTTCGCGTTCGCAGAACAGGGCTCGTGTTCGTGGAGCTTTGGCTCCTCCAGCCTTCACGTTCGCGGTCTAGTGGCCACGTTTGCAATGAACAAAAGGATGACCCCTCCCTAGCACCTTACGCATTCGCGTGTCGAGGGATGCATTCGCGAAGTATCCCCCTCAGCTTTGCATTCGCGTCATAACCTTCGCGTTCGTGAAGAAGAAATTGGGCACTTGGAATTTTTTCCTTACGCGTTCGCGACAGGGTCCACGCGAACGCGAAGGGTTAAATCCCTGGGCAATAACAATAGAAATCTGTAACTTTTCTCAAGTTGAAAACTTTCCGAAACATATCCGAAACACACTCGAGCCCTCGAAGCTCCTAACCAAACACACCTACTAACTCAACAATATCTTACGAACTTATCTGTGCGAACAAATCACTAAAATAAACGCAATAACAAAGAATCAAACCTAAAAATCAAAGATTTTCCTCAAACTTCTTAAAACATCAACTTTATCTATTTAGGTCTGAATCACGTCAAATGACATCCGTTATTTATCAAATTTCACAAAAATATCTTAAATCATATATAATACATGTATCGGGCGCCGAACCAAAATACAAGCTCGATACCATCATGTTCTAATTAGATTTTATTTCAAATTTCCTTAAATAATTTCAAAAAATAATTTTCTTCAAAAATTCATTTCTTGGGCTTGGGTCCTCGAAATTTGATTTTGGGCATACGCCCAAGTCCCATATTTTCCTATGGATCCTCCAGGACCATTAAATCTCAGGTCTAGATCTGTTTGATCAAAACATTGACCAAAGTCAAATTTATTTATTTTATAGTAAAAACTTATCATTTTTCATAGATTTTTATATTTAAGCTTTCCGGCTACGCGCCTGGGCTGTACACACAAATCGAGGTAACTTTAATGAGGTTTTTAAGGCCGCGGAAGTACATAATTCAATTAAAAACCCCTTAGGCACAGTAACAACTAAATCAACCCCTTGGGCAATATCATAGAACAATACCATCCCCTCAGGCTATACCTCATATCACAATGGGTACCCGCGCTCACTGGAGGTGTATAGACTCCAAGAGGGCCCCCTTACAGCCCAAGCGCAATATCAAGCTATCTCGTGGCATCATAAACAAGCTCTCGACCTCATATCAATCTGAAGCCATCTCGTCGCGTACAATCTCAGGCCCTCGGCCTCATTAACACAATCAATATATCATTGTTGTGGTGTCCAGACCAATCTAAAAGTATCCTCACAATACATAGCCCTCGACCTTACTCAATCAGAATCTCATAAGCCCCTCGGGCTCAATAAAACATGAAGCTCAGCTCAAAATATTTTAAAAATATTATTTAATGTGTTTAAAACAGAATGACATAGCTGAGTTTTTAAAATAGTAAAAATATAGCATGACCGAGCATCAATATGAAATCAATACTGAGGAAAAATATCATTTAAAATTCCCTAAGGATTCAAACAGTTGGCGCGAAGCCCAAACATGGCATTTAGCCCAAATTATGATAACATCAAACAATTAGCTACCAAATATACAGAAAAATAATCATTCGGGATGGACAAAGTCACAATCTACAATGGTGCACGACCCCACTCTCGTCATCTAGCATGTGCGTCACCCCAACACAATCGAACGTTGCGTAATCTAGGTTTTCATACCCTCAGAACAACATTTAAAATCATTACTCACCTCGTACTAGCCCGAAAAGCTACTCTGCAACACGCTTGCCTCTCGAATCAATTTCCGAGTGCTCCTAATCTACCAAATTCTGATTTTTATCATCAAATTATGCTAAACTAATGAATTTCAATTGAAAAATATCAATGCTAAGCACAAAATCAGAAATTAGTCAAAACCCGACCTCCCGGGCCCATATCCCAGAACTGAACAAACTTTATACTAGAAATTTTTTCATCATCTCACGAGTCCGTACATATAAAGAATTCGAAAATCCCTCCTTCAGCTCTCCAAAATCGTCCAGGAGCAACTACCAGCCCTGACTAATTGTAAAGAAACAAGCCAAGAGGCCGCTAGAGAAAGGGTTCCATTTTCGAGTCTGTTTCTGATTCTTCCAACCTTGAATCTATTAGCTTGCTTTTGACAAAAATGATGTCTCTCTGAATCTCTTGACGCGGGCCGCATGAATAAATAGCGCGGCTGCGTAAGCCGAAAGCGGGCCTCATGGAGCTGACCATGACCGCGTTGTCAATGTTCTGAATATTCCCATCTTTGAATCTCCTAGTGTGGCCTCGTGCACTTTTGTGCGGTCCGCACTAGGTTCTCTATTTCCTTCAGTTCCCTTTGTCTTTGATACTTGAGCAGGTTTCACTCTGTTTTGAGCCGATCTTTAACATTTTGTCACTTTGTCGCTCAAACCTACATCAAGCACAACCTCTGAGCATTTTGGGACTGTTTTGTAGCAATTTATACTCAAAGCATAGGCAAGTAGGGGCATAAAACATGTTAAAATCCTACCTATCAACTCCCCAAACTTAAACCTTTGCTTTCCCTCAAGCATACGAAATAAGACCCACCCCTTAAAGGAACATCCAAGTAATTCCAACTATCCTAGAGTAACCTCAACAAGCATCAATTAGGACTAACAATTTCCCTCAATATGAATGCATCATTAACACATTTTAAACTTTGAAAACTATGGATCAAGTGTGACACAAGAGCATCAAGAGTTGACACATTTCATCGAAGAACTTCTCTCAATTGCCTTGGTCATTGTGGAACACATACTCAGATATCCTCAACTCTCCCAAAGCTAACCTCACCTATTAGAGTATTGACATGCAAATTGAGGTTGATGGACTTTCACTCATATCTCTCAAGAAGAAGGTCACAAGTCCAACTCTAGGTACCATATGCTTGCCGCTTATGTAATTATCCACTAATGTAGGCTTCCCTCAACTCAATACCATATAGGGCTTTTGTGGAGTCATTGTGAAGGATTTTGGGTAAGGGTAGAACATGTTTTTGTTCAAGTGGGTTCAATCTTACCTTAAGCACTTCTTTTGATTTATTTTGGCACACTTTCTTGACTCATTTGAGTATCTCACTTCTTTTCAAGGGGTTAGAGGGACACATTGCCACTCTTTCTTATGCAATTCAAAACATTTTTTCTTTTTTCTACTTTTTTCCATACCCTTTTCACTTTTGTTTCCCTTCAATCCCGTTTTTCATTCTTGTTCACATTGGTCTTTCTTTTTGTCTTTTTCCATTCTTTGTTTTTCATTCCATTCCTTTTCTTTTTGCTTTTGTACCTTTTACTACTTTGTTTCTTTTCTTGTATCTACCCTCCCCCGACGCAAACTTAGACATTTTCCATTACTCAAGGGAAGATTTTGGTGGAAAGAGAGGGTATCTTTTAGGACGGGTATAGGCTTGTAACATTGATTCTTGAAAGAAAAAGGTTCAAGGCTCAAAAGGGTTAACTAGGGATCATTTCATTGGTAGGCCATGGAATTGTTCAACTTAACATTTGGATCAATGAGAGCCTATAATCACTTTTCAAGTTAAATTTCACCTAGGATTTCACCTCAACAAACATTCAGGGCAAGTTCTAGACCATTGGCTCAAGACTTGGACTCACAATTCAATTCCTCATCACACATGCTATGGGATTGCTAAAGACATCGAGTCGAGGGCCCACAAAGACCTTAGTTACATTTCAAGCGCACAATGGTCCAAAAAAAGACCACATGATGATTGTTTGTTCAACAAAAGAGTCTCAAGGCCACGACTTTCACTATCCTAAACACAACATTATGTCTTTGATCATGGGATTAACGACAAATATGCTAGGCCCAAGTGAAGCTTTTCCTAAGATATCCTTAACTACGGAATATCAAAAATAAAATAAAAATAAAAAATGGACTCAAACCCTTAAGAAGGTTGTCACGCCATCTATTATTGGGAAGAGCTGCCCGGTTCACGCAATACTCCACCCTTGGAAAGAATCGTGGCATTAAGAAAACCAAGGGATTATTGAAAACGCCAAAAACAAAACAAAAGGCTATGAGCCTATCTACAAAGCTAAATCAACTGTTCACTTCTCTCTCTAGAAAACAAATCCTCTGCCTTCTCTCTTGGAAGAAGGGTGAATAGTGATTCCGTCACTATTCATTGGGCATAATTCCATGAATTATCATCAAGAATTTAGTCATACAACAAGCTCATTATTGTGGTGATCATCTCCTTTCAATTATATTCCAAAACTCTAAACCAATCGCAAGAGATCTTGAATTTAACGATCGCGATCACTGTAGATTTGAATTTCCAGTCTGCAATCTGTTCGTTTCTCCTTTGTGATAAGGATTTTTGATAGTTGATTTATTCGGATCGGGATTTGCTATTAAAGCAATAACATATCGTAATATTTGACTATTTCTGTAGTATCGACATTTCAGCAGCTTCGTAGTTGTGGTATAGCATGGATATGGATTTGTAAAACGCATCCATGGATGTTCTGTCCTCTCCCCAGCATCTGGCTATGGGAGAGGTTCATAACGTTCTAAACGAGGCTCCAAAAGAAATCAAAAAGCCATCGTATGCCTCAACAATTCAATCTAAGCAATCTGCTCCGACAAATATAGAGCTATGTCCAGTTCTAGTTAACAATGGAGAACATGTTATTCAATTCACTAAGGAAGAGGTTAACAATTTTATTAGGGAAGAAGGATTGCATCAGGAAATTGTTATTAAATTTTCTTATAGCAGACCTGATCTATCAGAAGTGCGAAGAATATTTTCGCTGCAATTTGATGTTCAAGGTCATTGTAACATTGGTCATTTAGAGTTTCATCATCTTTTAGTCAGGTTGATCTTTACATTGATTATGTTCATTTCCTTTCAAAGTCGACTGGATATCTTAAATCCAAAGACGACGAGTATTTCTTCAGAACATTCCCATGGTCTTTAGAATTCAATCCGAAGGAGGAGACGTCGATGGCAGTCGTATGGATTTCTCTTCCAGGTCCGCCACCAAATTATTTTGCTAAGAGGTCGTTATTGTCTATAGCCTCAGCTGTGGGAAAACCTCTGGCTGTGGACAAGGCAACACAAGATAGATCGAGACCTAGCGCGGCAAGAGTTAAGGTTATAGTTGATCTTTTGGATAATCATCCTAAAAAGGTCAAGCTGCAGATTTTTGATAGAATTTCAGGTAAATCTGTCGAGATTCATAAACAAATAGTGTTCGACAACCTACCTAAGTATTGTGCTTATTGCAAGCATCAAGGTCACGATGACAAGTCATGTAGAATTAAAAAACAAAAACCTGGAGCAGAGGTGGTGGCAGAGGCACATTTGGACAGTGATCTGTCTGGTCAGGAGGGTGATGATTTAGTCAAATTGCAAGGGGATGCAAGGGACTATCTAAATGCTAAAAAAGCTGGACAAGGAGCCAAGGTTTCGCAAGCAAAAGGTGATAATTCAGAAATTGAATTAACAAAAGTCTCGCAGCAGAATGTACAAAGTGTGGAAGGAGGGAATGTGGAAAATAATGCAGTCATGCAGGATGATGTTGCTCCAATGGATTCTATCATACAATCTGGTATGGTAAAGGATGTTACGAAAATGACTGTTGATTTGAAGCCTACAAAACATCCTGTGAATGATAAGGGTGATGCTGATCAACAGGAAATGACTAGGAATCAAGTGGTTACTGCTGTATCTGATGCAACTCTTGCAGCAAATCCAATTGTGTCTATACAGGAGGTATTGAAATGGGATAAAGGACTATCTAAGCTTTATACAGATGCTGCTGCTACTACTTCCTATGCACGATCATATGAGCTTACTGCTGGGGCAATGCAGCCTACTGCAGATAGCCTCAAACCTTCTACAGATCTGAAACAAGTGAATAGGGGTGATGCAAATCAACAAGTAATGCCTATGAATCCTGTGGCTGCTGATGTATCAGATGCACAAATTGTAGCAGTCCCAGTGAAGTATATGGATTAGGTGTTGACAAAGGATAAAGGACCTCCTAAGGTGGATACTGTTGGGACAATGCACATTTCTGCAGATCATGTTATTACTAGTGCACAGGCTGGAGAACATCACAGCTGCAAGGTGCAACAGTTAGGAGCTCAAACAAGTGATTCTGATACAAATGTTACATTTCCAAAAGTTCTTCCAAAGCCAAAGGGTGATCATGCACAGTTTAGTAAAATGCATAATACTGTTCCATTGAAGGTTGTGGTTTCAAATTTGGATACTGTTGGGACAAGGAAGACCTCTGCAAGTTACTGTACACAGGCTGGGCAGGTGTTTGATCTTAATGGACAGCATCACAGATGCAATGTGCAGCAGCTAGGAACTCAAAAAAATGTTTCAGCTACATATACATCTGCAGAAGCTCTTCCAAGGACAATGCAGTCCTCTTCAGGCGCAATGTGCATCAGTTGGGAGCTCAAATAAATGTTTCTGGTACAAAGGTTACATCAGCAAAAGATCTTCCAAGGCCAAAGGGGGATACAAATGATTCTGCCATTGTTGTAAATGAAGTATCAATTCAGAATCCTACAGATCCATACTGACAATGCAAAGTCCAATAATGAGAAGATGATCGAGCAGCAGCAGATAAGGCACAATACTAACACTAAAAACTCTACTCTGACTGGTCAAGCAAATGGAACTAAGTTGGAGGCCTCGGATAATTTCAACAATGTTACAGATCAACCAGGGGAGAAGTCGACAGCAAGTCGTACAGACGAAGAGTTTGTGCAAAATACAGGTCGACAACATATTTCAAATCAGAAGGATATGTTTAAACAAAGCAGTGTGATCAACTTCATTGATATAGCAGTTACAGTTTCTAATGAAGCCATATCTCAACGACGAAAATCAACTCCAAAATCCAAAAACAAAACGAACTGTGCAGATATTAGGCCAGCTAGCAATGGACAGAACCTGCACATGGCCAACAATCAGATTTCTCCAACCATTAATTTGAAGGAAAACAGTGCATTGTTTGGACAGAGAAATGTTACAAACTTGGAGGCTTCTGATACTCGGAAATCTACTACAGAAATATTTGTTGTATCAGTTGAACCACATGAGAAGTCAACACAGGCAGTTGCTGCAGTTCCTAGCTATCCCGAGGATCGAAATTTAACTGGATTTAATTACCAGGATAATGTGAATGAAATGCTTCAAAGAATACCAAAGCCTCAATGGTTCAAACTCAACTTAGTGTGACTACTACAAAAGATATAGCTGCTGGCGATGTCTCTATGTGGAAAGATCATCATTTTTGAGCAAATTTGAAAAGGGAGCGGGAAAATACGCTTAAACAACTCTTTCATTTCGAAAATCATCGAGTCGAAAGAGTAATCAAGGATGCAGTTCGAAGTCCATATCTTGAAAACTCTTTAAATGGAAAATTAAAGACCAAGTGAGAGGCTCCAGATTTCATTCCAAGTAAGCCTCCTGGTTCCACATGCATTCACTTCCTAGATACGCCACCAAACATTGCGGATGGCCACATTGGAACGAGTAAGTCAGGTGCTATCTTGATGAAAAATGCAACATGGTGCGACAAGAAACCAAATGTTAGGCAAATTCCAATGAGAGCGGCCGAACAAAAGCAGGCTACTACAATTTCGTCATCAAAGTCGAATTGTTCAAAAAATAAAAGATGATTCTTGAATACTTTTTGAACAAGTTAGAGGAGAACGAAATAGAAATACAACTTGAAGGTTATACAAGATTGGAAAATAAGGGACAACAATCAACTGGGTACTACATATTATTCTTCCCCTTTTTTAGTATCCTCATTTGTAATCTCATCACAGAGTATGACATAAACTCTGTGATGATCATAAAATATTTAGTCATGTCAAGTTCTTATTTTATGCTTTCTTGTTTATAAGTAAGGTTTCCAAGCCTCAATAGTATTAGCACGGTAAGGTTAGCCCGGTTTGTGTTTAACAATACCGGTGCTAATGTGCCCCTTATTTGTACTTTTGCTAATTGTTTGTAATTTTCTTTTCAGTTATAAATAAAAATCTGGCACTAGGCGCTTGCCTAGTGGATTAAAAAAAAGAAGCTAAAAACGAAAAAAAAAATAAAAATTCAAAAATAGAAAATCGAATGAATATGTATAATAGCGGAGTAGAATATTCAATGAGAGATGAATATATACAAAAATGTAATATATACAGACCAAGGAGGACATAAAAAGTACAACAAAGGTGGCTAAATGTAAAGTTATATACACCCCAACATAGAAAATTAAAGGGAAACAAAAACTATCAATCTATATATATAGTCATCTACATAATCAAAAAGTAGGGCACACCCCATGAATAAGAGCTGGAATTGTCCCTAATGCTAACTAGACAAATAAGCATAAAAATTAGTGAAAGGATATAGAAGAGCTCCCTAGGACTGGTCCGTCTTCATGGGATCCTTAGTGGTCCCCTGGTCCTCTGTATGGGTGGGAACCTCAGACTGGTCCCGGACTCCTGCTGCTCAGCTGTTGGGACTGAGGCCTGATCCTAGACTGGCTGAATGATAGGTACCTCATTGGAGGGGACCTCTTGTGGGTATGCACACTCAATGACTGCATCAACTGTGCTGGGGAGCTTCCTCTTCTTCCTTGGAAGCTTGGGTGCCTGCTCCTGCTGTGGCTGTGGCACTGGTGCTGCTGCTGGAGGGGCTGATTCCCCGAATAACGAGTCTAACGGCATCTGGTCTGCCAATATTTTGTCCACATCCATCCTCAGTGCTTTCACCCACTCTTTGGAAGCCCGTGACTTCCTCATTTCCTTGTGCTCTCTAGTAAGATCCGCCAATGTCTTTCCATGTAACTCCACTACCTTAGTCAAGGTGTCCCGAGTACTCATAATCTTCTCCTGGTTATCCAGGAGTGTCTTCAAAGTATCCTCAATGGAATGAGGAACCTGAACAATGGGAGGTGCTGAGGCCTCAACTATGGCAGATAATGTCGACAACTTGGATCTCGCAGCTAACATCCAGTTGTCCAAACAGGCCAAGGTCAGACTCAACTGATGGGCAGTGAAAGGGTGAGCTCGGGAAGATGGGACTCTCGGACCAGATGAAGTGCTAGGCCCAACAGAAGAGGAGGTTCCTGGAGGCAAATCAATAGCAGCAAGCATAGAGGGAATCTCGGTGGAAGGCTCAACAAATGACTCCACCGTACCTGGCTCTTCAGACTGGCTAGTTGGGGCAGAAGCAAGTGCCTTGTACTTCTTGTTTTTTGGGTTGTCTGGACCCTGATTGATAAACCATGAGAACGGGGCGACCAGTCTTACTTTCACATCATAGGACTTTTTCTTTTCTTTGAAATCCTGGATATACATGGTGAGAGTGTTGGGAAAAGGGTAATTCCTATCGTGCTCTCGTCCCACATCAATAATCACATGAGATATCAAATTGCACACATTGATAGGATACCCGGCCATAGTAGATCCAATCAACACAGC
Organism: Nicotiana benthamiana; assembly: GCA_034376525.1. Taxonomy (NCBI): domain Eukaryota; kingdom Viridiplantae; phylum Streptophyta; class Magnoliopsida; order Solanales; family Solanaceae; genus Nicotiana; species Nicotiana benthamiana. Next base: position 26,699,155 of record CM067327.1, on the reverse strand, counting down.
ACGCTGAAGAGGAATAGTCTGATCGAGGATAGAAGGGTCAAGCCAACTACACACAAATGTTAACCACCCTTGAGCCTCAAAGTTGAAGGTCTTCTGGAATATTTTCTTCCCTGCTTGCAACCAGTCTGGAGCAGCACCCGGGTGGGCCAAGTACCTAGATAACCAAGGGCGAACCTCTTCCCCTATTGCTAATTTCTCATTTTACTGGGTTTCATCCTCGTCAGTAAACCCCAAGTACTCATTGAGCGCTTTCCCAGAGAATACAACACTTTTGTTTTGCACTTTGGCAATTGAGCCCTTTATGACATGGGGCACATTAGTAAAACTCCTTCACCATGTGCTCATTTGTATCCACTAACTCATCCCGAAAGTGTTCCTATCCCACTCTAGTATAGAACTATCTAGGTACATTAAGGAGTAGGGGTAACAGGTCAGTTGTAATGATACTCCTCTCTGGAATCAGTTTTCGCAGTGGCCACCACTCTCGAAACTTGTGAAAAGCCACTTGGATAACAAAGAGATCCTCCGAAGCCTTCGATTTTCTTGTTCTTTCAACACCCCAACCTGGGGCACACCACTGTATGGTACTTCTTTATCACTGTCGTCCCCATCATCTGCACTTTCCCCAGATAGTGAAGCTATCGGGGAGGTGGAGTACTTACCACTACCAGCCACTGAGCCCTTAGAGGACTCAGAATGTGCACGCTCTGGAGCTTGGGTAGGGGGTGAGGGTTGAGGAGAGTCATCAGTCAATCTCAGCCTTCCGGGCCAATCAGGGACATACTCCGATACAAAATCAGAAAAGACATCCTGGAAAGGTACATATTCACCTCCCGACTGGTCACAGGCTATGTCAGCTGCTTTAATGGATTTACGCATCTTTTTAATATTTTCTCTCACTTGGGGAGTTAGCTGTATCATGTTCTTGCCTTTGCCTTTGCCCTTGCCTCCTCGGGAGGATTCGACTTGCCTGGGTTTTTAGCACATTTTCCTTGTTGTTTGACCATTATCTGCAAGCATACATTTCAAACATTGTTAGTTGAAGCACATGCAGTTAAACATGCACAAACATTGAATTGTAGACAGCATTGGAACTATTGTAGAAGCAGTTGAAGAACCTGGCACCGCGGACCGCACCATTAGGAGTGCGGCCACGTTGGAGCCATTGCGGACTGCGCTATGGCGACCGCGGGCCGCGCTGAAAAAACACAAGAATCAACACCTCTCTAAATCTCCCAACGTGGTCCGCGTGAAATGGGAGTGCGGACCGCACAAAGAGAGATGCGGCCGCGCTGGAGCAGGCTATCTTTCAGTCATTTTAACTGCGCAGACCGCGCGAGAGTGTCCGCGGGCCACCCTGAGGCCATCCTAGGGACTAAGTTAGGGTGTAATAAATTCTTCCAATTTTTGTTCAAATTTTAATCCTTATTTGTCTCTACTTAGTTTCCCAATCGCTAGCTCCGCTAATCTCCCAAAAACTAATCATAGAATCTACCCTAGACTAACAGTTCGAATGAAAATAGGAAGAAGAATCAGAATATACACTACTGGGCAATAACTAAAATGAAAATTAAGAATCTAATTGATTATGAGTGCATGAAATGTTACCAGATTGATGATGAATGAGTGTAGTAAATCCAATCACGCAAGAAAATTAGTCTTTGAAGAAAATGAACAGTAGAATAGGGATTAGGCTTTCAACTTTGCGGAAAGTGTAAGGTGAGGCCCTAGGTCTCTATTTATAGAAAATTGTGGGCCCCGTACCTACCTACCAGTGCGGCCGCACAAAAGCGAGCGCGGACCGCGCTGGGCTTGATCATGAACCCTGTCAGAAAGCAAACCATGCGGACCGCACAAAGAGGGACGTGGCCATATTAATCCGCCGCGGGCCGCATTAACATGACCGCGACCATATAGAGAACTTTAGAGACTGTTCATTCTCAGCTCATGCCAGCGCGGACCGCACAAAGGGCACCGCAGCCGCACTGGCAACTTTAGAGACTATGCACCTTTTTCTACTTTGTTTTGCACTGCTTCAATAGAATCTTTGCAATATCTCACAAACAATCAGGTAAAAAAATCCTAAGCTACTAAGAAAATCAAAGAGAAAGAAAAAAGACATGGGTTGCCTCCCAAGAAGCACCTGATTTAACGCCCCGGCACGACGTATATTACCATTATATCACTTTAAATGAATGAGTGCCACCACGTAGCTGTCATCAAACTTCCCCAAATAATGCTTGACACGTTGCCTATTGACTCAAAAAAATTCACCATTTTTGTTCTTGAGATCAATAGCACCAAATAGGGTTACACCAACGACTTCAAATGGACAACTCCACTTCGACTTAAGCTTTCTCGGAAATAACCTCAACCGGGTGTTGAAAAGAAGAACCATATCCCCAATATTGAATTCCTTTTCGAGAATATTTATCATGAAGATAGGTCATCTTGTCCTTATATAAGGATGAGCTGGAGTGGGCATGAAATCTAAACTCATCAAGCTAATGGGTTGCTCAACTCGGAGATTTGTCGCAACATCCCATTCTAAGTTCAACTTCCTCAAGGCCCACATAGCCTTGTGCTCCAATTCCACAGGAAGATGGCAAGCTTTTCCAAATACCAATCGGTAAGGGGACATAACAATTGGGGTCTTATAAGCCTTTCGGTATGCCCATAGAGCGTCATCCAACTTTTTCGGCCAATTGGTTCTATTAGCATTAACCATCTTCGACAAGATACTCTTTATTTCGCGGTTGCAGACTTCCACTTGACCACTAGCTTGAGGATGATAGGGGGTAGTCACCTTGTGATTTACTCTATGCTTGGAAGCAATGACTCAAAAGCTTTGTTGCAAAAGTGAGACCCTCCATTACTAATGATAGCATGAGGAGTGCAAAACCTTGTGAAGATACTCTTTTTCAAAAATGCCACCACACTTCGGGATTCATTGTTGGGTAAAGCCACGGCTTTAGCCCACTTCGAAACATAAACCACCGCCACCGAAATGTAAGTATTCCCACAAGAGCTCACGAAAAGACCCATAAAGTCGATACCCTAAACATAAAAAATGTCCACCTCTAGAATTGTATTTAGAGGCATTTCATTCTTTTTAAAAATTCCGCCGGCTTTTTGACATGCATCACATCTCTTCACCAAGTCACTAGCATCCTTAAACAACGTTTGCCAATAGAAAGTGCAGCTCAAACCTTTGAAGCCGTCCTCACCCTTCATGGTGGCCACCATAGAGAGAGGAGTAACAAGCCTCCAATATGCTCAATTGTTCACCTTTCGGGACACATCTTCTTATCACACCATCCGTGCAAAGTTTGAAAAATATGGATCATCCCAATAAAATCCAAGCTATCCCGCTTGAGTTTCTTCCTTTGGTTTGAAGAGAGCTCACACCCGACATTTCCGGTCACAATGAAGTTGACTATACCCGTGAACCATTGCATGTTACACATAGAAACGGAAAGAAGTTACTCATCGGGGAATGTATCATTTATCTCAGTACCATCATATGGCCTCCATTCTTCCTCCAACCGGGACAAATGGTTTGCAACTTGATTCTCACTTCCCTCCGATCCTATATTTCTAGGTCAAATTCTTGAAAAAGTAACACCCATCTCATCAATCTTACTATAGAATCCTTCTTGGTCATCAAATATCTAAAGGCGGTATGGTCCGTGTGCACAATCACCTTGGCCCCCATAAGATAAGGTCGAAATTTCTCCATAGCAAACATGATGGCCAATAACTCCTTATCCATCACCGTGTAATTTCGTTCATCTTCATTCATCATTTTACGTGCATAATACACAGGACGGAACATTTTGTTGACCCATTGACCTAACACCTCCCTACCGCAACATCATTTGTATCACACATAAGTTCAAAGGCAAACCCCAATTAGGTGCGGTGATGGTCGGAGTTGTGGTCAACTTGTGCTTCAAAAGATAAAAAGCCTCCATGCATTTTTCATCAAAGATAAGCTTGGCATCTTTCTCTAACAATTTGCAAAGTGGATTCACAACCTTCGAGAAGTATTTAATAAACTGCCGGTAGAACCCGACATGCTCAAGAAAACTCCCCACCCCTTTGACAGAAGTAGGGGGAGGAAGCCTCAAAATGACCTTAATTTTTGCCTTATCTACTTCAATTCCTTGCTTCGAGATCTTGTTTCCCAACACTATACCTTTTTCTACCATAAAATGGTATTTTTCCCAATTGATAACAAGGTTAGTTTCTTTGCATTGAGCCAATATCCTATCCAAATTCACTAAGAATTCCTAAAAGGAATCCCCAACCATGCTAAAATCAACCATGAAGACCTCCAAGATATGCTCCACCATGTCAGTGAAAATGGCCATCATGCAACGTTAGAAAGTTGTCGGAGCATTACATAGTCCAAACGGTATTCTTGAGAAAGAGAACGTGCCATAGGGACATGTAAAGGTCGTCTTTTCTTGGTCCTCCGTGGCAATTAGAATTTGGTTGTACCGCGAATAACCATCTAGGAAACAATATAAAGCCTGGCCTGCAAGACGACCGAGCATTTGGTCAAGGAATGGTAATGGGAAATGATCTTTTATTGTCACCTTGTTAAGCTTTTTGTAATCCATACAAACTCTCCAACCCGTAATCGTCTGAGTAGGAATAAGCTCGTCGTTGGCATTGGTCACTACCGTTATCCCACCTTTCTTTGGCACACATTGGATGGGAGAGGTCCATGAGCTATCGGAGATCGGATAAACCACGCCAGTGTCAAGCCACTTGATAACCTCTTTCTTTACCACTTCTTGCATTGTCTTATTTAGTATTCTTTGATGTTCAAGTGATGGACTTGCATCCTCCTCCAAGATGATTTTATGCATACAAAATATGGGGCTTATCCCTCGAATATCAGCCAATGTCCATCCAATAACCTTTTTGCGCTTTTGAAGAACTGCCAAAGTAGCGCCAACCTGCATGTTAGTTAGGCAAGAAGAAAGAATAACTTGAAGAGTTGAATTAGAGCCCAAAAATTTATACCTGAGGTGTGGAGATAGTGGCTTCAACTCCAACACCGGGGGCTCCTCAATCGATGGTTTGGTTGGTGGAATTTTGCGATTTTCAAGATCCAAAGATAACTTTCTAGGCTCATATGAATACGAACCCATGCCATGCACCGCATTAACACACTCCACTCTAACGGCATCATCATTTACATCCATGTTAAGAAGTACGGCCTCAATAGGATCTTCAACATTTATCATGGAACTTGTGTCATCCACTATCACAACTATGACAATATCCACAAATAAGCGCACCTCCGTGCTATTGGGTTGTCTCATTGATTTGCAAACATGGAATACCACCTTTTCATCTCCCACACAGAATGTTAATTCACCCGCTTCAACATCAACCAATGCCTTCCTCATAGCTAGGAAAGGTCTCCCAAGAATGATTGTCACTTCAAAGTCCACCTCACAATTCAATATGACAAAGTCGACTGACAATATGAATTTATTAACACGGACCAGAACAGCATCAATTATGCCCAAGGGTTGCTTCATTGATCGATCCGCCATTTGAAGTCTCATTGAAGTTGGCCTAGGTTGTCCGATTCCCAAAGTCTTGAAGACCGAATAATGCATCAAATTAATGCTAGCCCCTAAGTCACTAAGGGCTTTGGTAAAATCCACACTACGTATAGTGCAAGGGATAATAAAAGCTCTGGGGTCTTCAAGTTTTAGGGCCATGGAATGCACTATAAAACTCACTTGATGTGTCATTTTAATTGTTTCACACTCCATCGACCTCTTCTTTGTTACCAAATCCTTCATGAATTTTGCATATCCCGGCCTTTTTTTCAAGTGCCTCCACCAGCGACGCATTATAGTAAGACTCTTCATCATCTCGATGAACTTTTTAAATTGATTATCTCCTTTTTGCTTCGCTAACCATTGAGGGTAAGGTAGAGGTGGCCTAGGCAAGGGTGCCTTGGCCTTGGGTACAACCGGCTCGGGCATGTCAATCACGTGTTCCCTAGACGGGTTCACGGTATCTTGAGTCTCTATCCCAACCTCATCATCAATATCAATCCACACATTATTGTCGCATTTGGTTCGACCACATCTTCAACATTCAAAGGCACATCGTCATCATGCAACTCAAATTCGTCATTCACAACTTTATTTTCATTCAAGGCATGCACATCATTGCCTCTTCCACTCCATGTTGTAACCGCCATCACATGATTTTTACTTTCCTTCAGGTTCACTACCGTATCACTTGGTAGAGCACCCTTAGGTGGAGTATTTAATGATTGAGAGATTTGGCCAAGTTGCACCTCCAAATTTTGAATAGAGGTATTATGAGAAGCCAATTGAGCATCGGAGTCTTGGTTCTTCTTCATCATTTATTCTAACATCATTTCTATTCTCCCCATATCATTACCCGAAGAACTAGACCCTTGAGATTGAAAGGGAGGTGGATTGTTCGGTTATTGGTACATGGGTGGCCTTTGAAAGCCTTTCCCCCGGTTGCCTTGAGTTCCATTATAGTTCCACCCTCCTTGATTGTTGTTGTTGTTGTTCCAATTTCCTTGATTGTTATCTTGGTTACCCCAATTGTTGTTTTGATTGTTGGTGTTCCAATTACTACCACCTTGTTGATTTTTCCAATTGCTGCTTTGATTGTTGTTGTTCCAATTGCCACCACCTTGTTGTTGGTTGTTACTATTCCAATTTTCGTCGCTTTGTTGATATCCCCAATTTCCTTGGGGATGCCATTGTTGATTTCCTTGATTTCCTCTATTTCCTTAGTAGTTATTGATATATTGTCATTCCTCTCTTTGATCATTGTAATACTCATTCGAATAACCACCACCATCATTACTGTTGTCAAATTGCTCACAATTACCTTGAGGTTGTTGTTGCCCTCTTTGCCTCCTTTTCAACATAGAAACACCTTCCATTGCATTGACTTGGCATGGGTTTTGGACTTGTTGCAATTTCTCCTTCGCCAATTGATTCATAGTTGTTGTAAGCTTGGCAATATCTTGGCCATGATCATGCAATTCCTTGTGAAAATATATGACCGTGGGGTCACCTTGAGGCACATTTGCTTGACTTTTCCATGACAAATAGGTGTCGGCCATTTCATCAAGTACGTCACATGCCTCTTGGTAAGACAGTTTCATGAAGTTCCCTTCGGCTAATTGGTTCGCAATGCATTGATTTGTGGTATTGATTCCCCGATAAAAGGTTTGTTGGATCATCGCCTCATTCATGGAATTATTAGGGCATCCTTTACCATTGTTCTATATCTTTCCCAGATTTCATGTAAAGGTTCTTTTGGCTCTTGATTAAAGGCTAAAATTTCATCCCGAAGTTCCGCCATATGACTTGGTAAGATTCCAATGAATTTATCCGCCAACTCATTTCAAGTTGTGATGGAATGATTTGGGAGCCTTTCTAACCAATCCAATGCTTTACCTCAAAGAGAGAATGGGAAAAGCCTCAATCTCAAAGAATCCTCGAATACGTTTGTTTGCTTGCTACCCCAACATGTATCAACGAACCCCTTCAAGTGCTTGAATGCATATTGATGGGTGGAGCCCGTAAAATATCCTCTTTGCTCGAGCAAGGTCAACATGACATTTGTGATTTAAAAATTCCACGCCCGAATTCAGGGAGGAATGATGGAACTCGCATATCTTTGATTCGAGAGGACTCTTGGATCCACTCTTGGCAGTGGCAGAGGAGGTTCTAGAATATTCTCATTCGAATTAGCATTTGCATTGGCATTTTTACCTTTACGTGGAACTTGAGGTACTGGAAGCTCATCTTGATCAAGATATTCAACCTCCTCCCTCGCCATGGCATTGCCAAGAGGGTCATTTGCATTGAGAGCCATTGTACCTGATTGATCGACAGAAACAAAATTAGTGAACAAGAAGGAAAGAGAAGCAAAACACAAACCTAGCTAAACAGATAGTCAACACCGTAAGCTCCCCGGCAACGGCGCCAAAAAGTGATCGATGCCAACTCGACACTGTGCAATGGTAGGAAGAGCGAGTCGCAACAGATTTTACCCGAATAATGGTTCGGGATTGAATTTTCACAGGGAGCTTGGAGTGGAGTTGTATTGTCTGTCTAGCCTAGAGTTGCGTTTGTACTTCTAATTGTACTTCTAACATTTTTGGGGTTTTGTATTTATAGCTACTATTGTAAACTAGTGATTAACAATAATTTAAGTTACGAGAATATTGCTAAGTTGTAATTAATGGGAAGAATATCACTAGAGTCGTGGCATCACCTAGGTGGCTAATTAACAGGTAGATGCTACTACGGATAGATTGACATATTTGGGGCTTATGTTATAAGCATTACACAATTGCACCCACTCTCACATCTCTAGATAGAGAGAGTGATTTTGCCCAATTGACTCCCTCGAGACCAATTGGGTAGGCCAATAAGACCAAGAAACTAGGGTTCAAGTAGGGTCATTACTCTCTCGAGATTTAACTCGTTAATTGGGACTACCACTTCTCATGGGTCCATCCCAATTCCTTGTTGGGTTAATCTTGGGGTCATGGACTCTCTTTCTCAAGAAGAGTTAAATTCACAAAGCTAGAATCAGTGTTTGCAACCACTAATTCTTAATTAACACATAAAATTAACCCAAATAACAAATACCGAAGATATATCTAACCCTAGATGGAAACACCCATCAATTACCCATACTAGGGTTGAGCCACAACCCTAGCTAATGGGTTTAGCTAGACATAATTAAAGAAGAAACATAAGAAATAGATGAAGAACTAAACATATTAATTGATTACTAAGATGAAATTACAAGAATCTACTGAGAATGTAAAATTAAAGTGACAAAATCGGCTAGTATATCGGCCTCCATGAGTGCAGCTTTGGTAATAATGCTAGAAAAACTCCTCTAAAAATGCTAAAATGTTCTATTTATAGTGGCTGGAAAAACTTGACAAAAATACCCTACAGGGTTTGTGCTGGATGCACAAACATGACCGCGGCCGCACTGGCTCTTTGACTTCAACTTTCATCTCTTTGAACTATATGGCGCGGGTTGCGTAAAAGGGTAGCGCGGTCACGAAAGGCTCTTGCGCGGACCGCGTGAAGGAGAACACGGCCGCGTGGCTTGATTTTGACCAAAATGATGTCTCTCTGAATCTCTTGATGCGGGCCGCATGAGTAAAAAGCACGGCCGCGTAAGCCAAAAGCGGGCTGCATGGGACTGACCACGACCGCCTTGTCAATGTTCTTTATATTCCGATCTCTGAACCTCCTAGTGCGACCACGTGCATTTTTATGCGGTCCGCAGTAGATTCTCTATTTCCTTCACTTCGCTTGGTCTTTGATACTTGAGCAGGTTTCACTCCGTTTTGAGCCGATCTATAATATTCGTCACTTTGTCGCTCAAACCTGCAATCAAGCATAACCTGTGAGCATATTGGGACTATTTTGTAGCAATTTATATTCTAAGAATAGGTAAGTATGGCATAAAACACGTTAAAATCCTACTTATCACTTATTTACATTCATTCTTAGCTAGTAGAAACATATTCAATTGTTACTCATAGTTTCAAAAGTTGATTCCATAGAATTTAGTAAATCTAACGAGAGTAATTTATAGGTTAATTCCTTATCGGTTTGACTTTGGGCTAAATACTCAGACTATATTTACAACGTCTGCATGTCATTTTTGTAAGACATAGTTGGGCGCGATAAAATTTGGAGCCATTTTCGGGGAATTAATGATGTTACCAATTACAATTGAAAGAAATACAAAAATTCTTAGTGTAGTCAGTTTTCTCTGTACCTAATCCATACAATAAAATTTTTATCGTTTGTTGACTTGGTTGTACAGGTGCATGCCTAGAAATTTATCGACAATTGGTGAAGTATTTAAAGCATTATCAAATCCCGAGAAAGTTTTCATAACCTTGAATCGGGCCAACCAAAAAAAAACAAACAACAACAAATAACAAAACAATTCGAACCAAATATGGGGGACAACGTGGAAGACCCAACTGCGCCAATAGTGCCATTAGCACGTATGACACCTCTTGTGCCAGAGGCGGCTCTATATGATTAGGCATAGCCCACAGCAGAGAACTTGGCATGACAATTTTAGTCCCACGGATACAGGTTGAATCAGTTCAAATTACGAACAACATGCTACACTTGCTGCAAAACAAGAGACTATTTTCAAGGACACGTTAAATATCCTCAACTACACTTGAAGAATTTCCTGTTAATTTGCAAAAACCCAAAGGAAGCCCAACGTAACTTAAGAAGAAATCAAGCTGTTATTGTTTCCATTCTTAGTGACTGGAGATGCCCAGACCTGGCTAAATTCGCTCCCCATAACAATTTGGGAGGAGTTAGTCAATAAATTTGTGAACACATTCCACCCACCCAACAAGACTGCTCAACAAATTGATGAAAATTTGAGTTTCAAACAGAGACCAATGGAGACACTGCATGAAACAAGGGAACGATTCATAGGGATGTTGGTTATATGTCCGTACCATGGTATTCAAGATTTGATGTTGGGGCAGCGATTTTACATGGAATTGTCTGATAGCGTGAAGGGTAATGTTGATCGTTCAGCCGGTGGAGCATTTTTGAGTAAAACATAGAGAGAATGCCAGAGTCTGCTCGAAAAAATGGCATAAAATTCAGGGTTGACAACCAGGAATGCACCTATCACTCCAGCGGTTCACTTAGTGCCCTTAGATCCATCCAATACTCTTGCTACAAACACGGCCACGTTAATGACACAGATGAGTATACTCACCAAAAAGGTGGAAGAGTCAGGGTTGAAACAGTAGGTACACATTGTAAATACTACTAATTAGGGCTTGTGCACATCTTGCATTAATCAACCAATTGGTAACCAGTGGAATACAGAACATGATCATTATCACTACCCAGAGGACATAAATTTTGTTTCTAATTATGGAGGCCAGAGATAGGGTGGCCAGAATTGGGGCCAGAAAAAAATTAGCCATACAAGCAAGTCCAGCCATAGTTCAACAATGGAAACATGAGAGGTATGAGACCTCCTAATAATATGGCACCTTAACCAAGTCCACATGGATATAATAATCAAAATAAGCATTAGGGTTATCCTTCCCCTTAGCAGCATCATGGTGGATGATAAGAAGATGGGTTTTCTAGACTTGAGGCAATGATGCAGAAGGTTATTGGTTCTAATGCAAATTAGTAAAAAGAGTAGATACACATGATTCGGCTATCAAGAATATTGAAGTGCATGTGGGCCAGATTTTGATGTCTCTAAACAATCGTCCTCATGAGACATTACCAGCAGACACCCAAATAAATCCAAAATATCAAGGCCCCAAGCAGCTGATGGCAGTGAGTCTACGAAATGGCATAGATTTAGATGTGGAGCAAGAGAGGGCTCGAGAAAGCAGACAGGCTGAATCACTCATACCAATGCATATTGAGCTAGATGAGTCAAGGAAACCGACAGAAGTGACAGTCCAACCTGCCCAGGAAGAATATAAATTCAGCTTGAGACTGAGAAAGAAGCTAAGACAGCCCGGGAAGAAGTAGTTGAGGTGGTAGTTGATAAAAAGTAATCCCAAATCATTGGAATGAAGATATCTTCCGCACCATTCCCTCAAAGGCTGTCCAAATACCAAAAAGAGGAGCAATATAAGAAATTCTTGGAGATGCTAAAACAAATCCAGGTAAATATTCCATTGATAGATGCTTTGAAAGAGATACCTGGTTATGCAAAAATTATGAAGGACTTGATGTCCCGAAAATTTGATTTCCAAGATTTGTCCATGGTGACTCTTACTCAGACCTGCAGTACAGTGGTAACTAGACTAATTGCTGAGAAGCTATCTGACCCAGGGAGCTTTACAATTCCCTACACTATCGGTAACTTCGCTTTCGCCAAAGAACTTTGTGAATTAGGGGCTAGCATAAATTTTATGCCCTTAGCAATCTATAAGAGGTTTGGGATGGGAAGATTTAGAAACACATCGATGTTGTTGCAGCTAGCGAACAGGACCATTAAAAGATCCTCTGGTATCCTAGATGATGTGTTGATTCAGGTAGGGAAATTTGTGTTCCATGCAGATTTTGTGATCTTAGACTGCAGGGTGGATGAAGAAATTCCCATAATTTTGGGAAGGCCGTAGTTGGACAATGGGAGAGCTCTCATTGATTATGAGACTAGGGAACACAAGATGAGATTGAACGATGAAGAGATAACATTCAATGTGCAAAAATATATGAGGCGACCAAGTGAATTCCCTAATTGCTCTCTTATTGATGCCGTGGATGTAATTTTAGAAACTGATGATGAGATGTTGGCTATTGAGGACCCCCGTGTTGCATGTCTGATGAATTTAGATGAGCTGAATGAAGAAGAACTGGCATAATGGATGTTGGTGTTAAAGGGCAGAGGGTTTTGACATAGAACTCTTGAATTTTATCCCCTACACTTAGAAAATAGAGAAACTCCTCTAGCCAAGCCATCTATTGAAGAGCCACCAAAGATGGAATTGAAGCCATTGCTCGCCCATCTCAGGTATGAGTTCCTTGGACATAACTCCACATTACTTATTATTATCTTATTTGGTTTTTTAGATGTGCAGGCACAACAACTTTTGCAGGTACTCAAGGAGTGTAAGACTGCCATTGGGTAGACTGTGGTATACATTTAGGGGATAGGCCCCGCCTATTGTATGCATAAGATTCTGCTGGAAAAGGGACACAAACCTTCCAGGGAACATCAACGAAGGCTGAACTCCAACACGAAGGAAGTGGTGAAGAAAGAAATGATAAAGAGGTTGGATGCGGGAATCATTTTCCCAATCTCTGTCAGCAGTTGGGTTAGCCCGGTGCAATGTGTGCCTAAGAAGGGTGGCATGACGGTGGTTAAAAGTGATAACAATGAACCGATCTCTACGAGAACCGTCACAGGCTGGAGAATTTGCATGGATTATAGAAAGTTAAACTTGGCCACTTGGAAAGACCACTTCCCACTCTCCTTCATTGGTCAGATGCTAGATAGATTGGCTGGGAGGTCTCATTTCTGTTTTCTGGATGGGTACATGGTACAATCAAATCTCCATTGCTCCTGAAGATAGAGAAAAGACCTCCTTCACTTGCCCATATGGCATTTATGCCTTTCAGAGGATGACATTTGGCGTATGCAATGCACACGCATATTCCAAAGGTGCATGATGGCCATATTCACAGACATGGTTGAGGACAAAATAGAGGTGTTCATGGATGATTTCTCAATGGTGGGGAACTCATTTAATGAGTTCGTTATAAATCTGACTCGTGTACTGAAATGGTGTATTAAGTATAACCTGGTTCTTAATTGGGAGGAGTGCCATTTCATGGTACAAGAGGGTATAGTCTTGAGGAACCAGGTGTCAAGAAAAAGAATTAAGGTGGATCGTGCTAAAGTGGATGTGATAGCAAAGCTTCCACCTCCAACTTCAGTCAAAACAATCACGAGCTTCCTCGGGCATGCCGGTTTTTACCGGAGATTCATAAGAGACTTTTTAAAAATTACCAACCCTCTCTGTAAGTTGTTAGAAAAAGATCACCCCTTCTTGTTTTTAATGATTATAGAGTATCATTTGAGGAGTTGGAAAGGAGGCTAGTCACAATATCCATCATTGTTGCCCCCGACTGGGAGCAACCTTTTGAACTCATGTGTGACGCTAGTGATTATGCAATGAGGGCAGTGCTGGGACAACAAAAAGACAAGATAATGCATCCAATTTACAATGCTAGTAGAACATTGAGTGGAGCCCAGCTGAACTACACTATGACTGAGAAGGAGATGTTAGCTGTGGTGTTTGCTTTCGACAAGTTTAGATCATACCTGATTAGCTCTAAAGTAATTGTATACATTGATCATGTAGCTCTCAAGTACTTGATTGAGAAGAAGGAGTCAAAACTGCACCTGATTCGTTGGGTGCTGCTACTGCAAGAATTCAACCTCGGAATTTGTGACCGTAAGAGAACAAAAAATCAAGTCGTTGATCATCTATCACGACTTGAGGGAGCTGGAAATTCAATGAGGTTGAGGACATTCTGGAAACCTTTACAGATGAGCAACTGCTCGCTGCCATTCTTGAGGAAGTGCCATGGTATGCAGATTTTGCAAACTACCTGGCACGTGGCATAATTCCCTATGATCTATCCTCGGTACAAAATAAAAAGTTTTATCATGAATGCCGTATGTATTATTGGGATGAACCTTATCTGTTTAGAATATGTGTTGACAATATGATCCGGAGGTGTGTCATCGAGATAGAATAATCTTCTGTTTGCAGTCTTTTGGAGGGGTCAAAACAGTCGCGAAAGTGCTAGAGGCCGGTTTCTTTTGGCCAATAGTGTTCAAAGATGCACACCAATGGGTGAAGGGTTGCAATGAATGTCAGCGAACCGGGAACATTTCCCTCCATGAGATGCCCATGAACCCCATTCAAGAGGTGAAAGTATTTGATGTCTGGAGAATTGACTTCATGGGACCCTTCATCAGCTTTTTTGGCAATAAGTACATACTTGTTGCTGTAGATTATGTGTCCAAATAGGTAGAAGCTGCAACATTTCCCACTAATGATGGAAGAGTAGTGGTGGGCTTTTTGAAGATTTTGGGACACCGAGAGCTATTATCAATGATGCAAGCACCCACTTTTTTAATCGATCCTTTGAGAAGTTGCTAGCGAAGTATGATGTGCGTCACAAGGTGGCAACATCGTATCATCTTGAGACAAGTGAACATGTGGAAGTGTCTAATAGAGAGATAAAGAGAGTATTGACCAAGACCGTGAACGCCACAAGAACTGATTGGGAGAAAAATCTAGATGATGCACTCTGAGCTTATAAAACTAATTTTAAAACACCAATTGGTATGTTACCATATAAGTTGGTGTTCGGGAAGGCCTGCCGCTTGCCAGTGGAACTTGAATATAAAGCTTGGTGGACACTGAAATAGCTGAACCTAGACATTGAGGCTGCAAGCACAATGAGAATCACTGAATTGCATGAGCTTGACAACTCTTCTGCCATCTCGCTTTCGAGAGCACAAGGTTGTACAAGGAAAGAACAAAGAGGTTGCACGAACAGAACATTATTGAGCGACGTTTCAAATCCGGGGACGTGGTACTAATTTATAATTCAAGATTAAGGCTATTCCCGCGTAAGCTTAAGGCACGATGGTCTGGTCCATTTCTAGTGGTTGAAGTATTCTCTTCAAGGGCTATAGAGATTGCCTCAGAAAATGACTCTGGCACCTTTAGAGTCAATGGGCAGAGATTGAAGCTATACATATGCATGAATGAACCAATTGAAGTGTCAGATATCCACCTAAAGGAACCTCAGAGGTCGAGCGAGCCTTAAATAAACTTGTATGCATCATGCCGCGACGTTAAATCAGGCGCTGCATGGGAGGCAACGCATTGAATTGTTATAATCGTCGTGCCGCTACATTAACTAAGGTACTGGTTGGAAGGCAACCCAATGATAGTAGTAGTTGTTAATTGCGAGTTTTTAGGAAATTCTAAGTGCTAACCAATGCAAGTGACAATGGACGGGTGATAAGGCTATTAAAAGTGGTAAGAACAGGTGAAAAATATGAAAAATATTGTGCCAAGGAGTGCGCCCGCGTTACAGGCCACGCATATGGGCAAGTATTCTGCCTGCGCTAAAAAATATTAGCATGCACGTGCTATTGAACGCGCTACTAGCGCGATCACACTAGTGGCCGCGCAAATCGATAAGTTTTCTGCCTGGACTAGCACGGCCGCGCTAGTACATCCTAAAATCCTATGCATTTATCGTAATTTTTAAAATTTTTATGTTAATATTTTTTGTTATTTAGTCTAAATTAAACCCCCATCTAATAACCCCCTCTTAAATCCCAAATCTCCCCCTGATACAAACAACTCCAACAGCCCTCCCCAACCCTAACCCCCCTTCTTCTTCAAAGAATTATGCTCTTCTCCAACATATTCCCCCTCCCCACTCTCCCAAGTTTCATGCCTCATTCACTTCTAGTTTTCTTCTTTTCTCCCCACACTATCACTACATGTATGTGTTCCTTGTTCCATTTTTCCTTTTTTTTTCTTCAGAATTTCGTGGGATCTTAGTGTTGCATTTATGTAGTTGGTTTTATCTGTTTTGATTGGTAGAATTGGTAACATATGTTGTAGTGTTTGTGGGTGGTGATATTGGTGGGTGTTGATTCACTTGATTTGTGATTTTGGAGGATATTATGGTGGGTGGAGGTTGTAACATGTGTGAAATGGGGTATGACGGTAGAATGCCTACAAGGTTTTTGTGTAAATGCCTCTGTGAACGTAATTGTGTAGTTGTAACCACTTATGCATGTGAAGTCTGAGTAATCACATTGAGTCATAATTTTGTGTTGGATTGTGATAATGTGCTCACGTTTTTCAAGTACTATGGTTCTATCTCAAAAATATCGCGCCACATGTGCCTCTTTTAGTAGCCAAGCCGGCTCGTCCAGGGCATGCGGGCAGCCCTTGCCTGCCCCTTTAATAGTAGCAGATTTGTCTCTGCCAAGGCTCAGGACCACTTTGCGGATAAGGCCTTCGATGCCGTAAAGGGGATTGACATAGGATTGGTCCAGCTACACTACTCTTACATATACACTGAGCTGGTGAGGCAGGGGTTGAAAAATTTCATTGACGAGCCGGGCAAGGACAATGTAATGGTTGTTAGAGAATTTTACACCAACATGAAGGAGCATGTCAATGGCATGGTCACGGTGCGCAGAAAGGTTGTGAATGCCTCTGTTGAGGCTATACGGTCAACTTACCAGCTGCCCCCTCTTTTGGATCCTTATGATGACGTTTATTAGGAATATGGCAGACAATACATGTAGTAGGAGACTTTCTTTCAAAAAATTTGTATGCCCGAAAAAGAGGTTGTCTAGATAAAGTATGGTAAGAAGTTCCACTCCTCGGCACTCACATCTGAAGGGAATTTCTAGTTGTATATTACCAACAACCGTATGCTCCCCTCCTCCAACACTACGGAGGTGAATAGCTCCCGAGCAGCCTTGATTTGGTGCTTTATCAATGGTCACAACTTCGACGTGACCAAAGTGATTCATGAGGAGATGTTTATCCATTGTCCTGTAAAAAGCTAAGGATTCTTTTTCCTTTCTTTGGTCACTAAACTTTTCAGGGAAGCTCGGGTGCTGGAAAATCTTGTGATGGATGGTCTAGTGCCAAAAGACCACAAGTTTTGGGCAAACAAGGTAACCACTGTTAAGGAGCCGATAACATCATATGGTGAGGATAGTAGTGACTTTGATGAATCTTAGGATGAGAAGACTGAGCAGGAGGACGGGGGGGGGGGGGGGGGTGGGGAGAAACATGACCATGAACTGGGTTGCGTACCTCGGTCACTGACTTGGGTACCTGGGTTGACGTGGTGGCTGACCGGTAGGTGAAATCGGAGAAGAAAATCTTAGTCTGGCTGAGAGCTCTGGGTTGTACTTGCCATTTGATCCCAGACACCGTCTCCAATCAGGAGTGATCCTTCAGGGAAGTTTCTTTATCTCACCGTTCCTTAAATTTTTATGCCATAAGGACATGTCTGTCTTTTAAGTGTGGGGTGGGGGATACTTCAATGTGTGTATATATGTATATGTAGCAATTTGACTGTTTGATAGTTCTTTGTTTCTCTTTGGTTGTTTTTTGGTGTTTTGAGTAATAGTTCCATTAGGTAAGTGACTTGTCCCGACGACGGATCTCTTTCGACGAGGTTCTTGAAGGACTCAACGAACGAAAAAAACAAAAAGAGATATGGAGACTCTTGCTGAGAAAAGACTAAAGAGATTTTTTTTATTTTTAGGTAGTGTAGTAACTCCCCCTTGATTTTTCTTTGGGCCATAGTTCTTTTTCAAGGGTTTAGCTTGAACCGGGTATATGTAGTTGTTGTTAGTTTTTTTTAGTTTTTAATTGGGATTATACGAGCTGAAATCGAAAAAGAAACCCTTAGTGTTAATACACATGAACACAATAGACACCGGGGTGTAACGATTAGTCTCAATGGTTGATTCTTTCTAAAGCGCCTTAAATTATATGTTTGTCACTGACTTGAATACTCAGAAGAAAATGTCCTGATAAGCCAATCTAGAGTGAGTCATAAGCCATGCGTGTGAGAGTTAATATCAACCGCGGGGAGAAATCCAAGTATGAATTGTGTAATCAATAAAAGGGAGAGCATGGATAGCAACACACGAAAACCAAGTAAATCAGATAACCCTAGTAATTCAACACTAACGTAATAGAGATGGAGACAAGTAAGAATGTACCCAATTAAAGAAACAATGTGAACGCGATCAATCAAATCATGGTTAATACACCATCCCTACCATTTCAATCCCCGATCCATCATATCATAATCTCAACTTTTGAACTTTCAGCACATATGCATCTCGTGCCCACAAATCTTCCATCTGACTCTTAATGATAAAATCCACATGATATAAAACACAAAATATCCTTAAAAATTCATTGGAGATGTTCAGGAAGTCCTATTTACATAATATAAATTAAATTTCAATTTCTAAATGGAAAATCAGCGAGAAAAGATGAGGTTATTTTCAGAAATCATTTGAGGAAGAAGGTACCCCGTTAAAATTTAAAATACAGCATTAGAAGAATTATTACCTTTAACAGGGGAGTTGGTAACTCAAAACTTAGTCGAAATTTCTTTTTAAGAAAAATACAACCTCAGACGATTTAAGGGGATATAATGGAGGAACTAATTGAATTAAAGATATAAGATTATTGAAGTTTGAAGTATTGGAACGTATAAATGCATATATATAAATATGGTGAAGTATTGAACACACTATGGGTCCTAACACAAAGGATCACAACAATAAAGGAATTAGACAGTTTAATTATTTGAGCCGATAACAACAAATAAACACAACAGCAGAAAGGGCGCGGCAACACCCTTTGGGCCATTACTCACGTCCTCACTGTAAGAATCAAAATTAACTTTTATTCTTTCTTGTTGTGGCATGCAACCCCATCCCAATCATATATTACTGTTGATGCATGCAACCATATCCAAATCATTTAATATTGTTGCAGCGAGAAACCCGATCCATTTAATATTGTTGTAGCATGCAACCCAATCCACTTAATATTTTTGCGGCGTGCAACTCGGTCTATTTAATATTGTTATGGCGTGCAACTCAGTCTATTTAATATTGTTATGGCCTGCAACCCGATCAATTTAATATTGTTGCGGTGTGCAACCCGATCAATTTAATATTGTTGCGGTGTGCAACCCGATCTATTTAATATTGTTGCAGCGTGAAACGCGATCTATTTAATATTATTGCAGAGTGCAACCCAATTCATTTAATAGTGTTACGGCATGCAACCCGGTCCATTTAATATTGTTGCGGCGTGCAACCCGATCTATTTAATATTGTTGTGGCATGCAACTCGATCCACTTAATATTCAAACCAACACTAATCACAAAAGAATCCAGGCAAGGGAACAATAAGTAAACAACCATATCCCAACAAGGAAGTCAACAATAACCAAACTTGTATCGATAATTAACTTCACAATGAAACCTCAACTAAACAAAGAGACATAACAAACACGTGATAACTGCACCAGTATTCACAACAATTGAACATGTAGCATATTTGTACAAAGTCATAGAGGAAATCACAATTAAGAATATCAAATCAATAAAGAAGGTAATCACTTCAATTAAGTCAATTACTGGTCAATGCAACACATAAGAATTCAAAGAAAAGCTAGTAACGTCATATGGAGCACATAGAGACAATTTCAGCAATTACTAAACTCAATCATAACGGAATACTCCCCACATGTTTAACATAGGGTCCTAACAACCCTCGAGCATGGCTTTCATAAATAAGTCCGATCACACACTCGTCACCTCGCATGCACGGACTACAATTAGCATAGAAGACTCAATTCCTAAGGGAAGTCCCCACACAAGGTTAGGCAAGATACTTACCTCAAAGACGATAAACCGATACTCTAATATGCACTTCTCGGATGAAAAGACCTCCAGACGGCTCGAATCTAACCAAATTAACTTCAAAGTACAAATAAACCACAGAAGAGACTATTTCGGATCATAAAGTTTTAATCTTAATCAAATTCTAAAAATTGGTCCAAAAGTCAACACCGGGGCCCACACCTCAGAACCCAACAAATATTACAAAAACTGAATACTCATTCCGATATGCGTTCAACCATATAAATTTTAACAAATTCTGATACCAGTTGGTCCCTCAAATCACGAATTTTCATTATAAAATTTTCTTCAAAAATCAACTCCTTCCCCAACCCCAAACACAATTTAAATGATAGAAGTAAAGAAAAATGATGGAATATATTAAATTATAGTTGAAGAACACATACCCAATCGAACTATGTGAAAAACCCACCAAGAATCGCCAAGAATCGAGCTCAAAAGTCAAAATATGATGAAAATAGTAAAACCCTCGATTTTGGGATATATTCTGTCTGCCCAGATTTTTGTGCATCGCGAACGCGAAGGAGAGACCGTGTTCGCAAAGAAGAAAAAGTGAAGGTGCTCAGGTTACTCATCGCGAACGCGACAATGCATCCGCAAATGCGAAGAAGGGAAATCTGATGGTCCAAGGACTGCTCTTCGCAAACACATGAACTAGTACGCGAATGCGAAGAGTAGAACGACATAACTACGCATACGCGAGAGGGGAATGCGAATGCGATGTAGGGAGAGATAGAGCTTCGCGAACGCGAGGTTCTAAACGCGAACACAAAGAAGGATTACAGGTGTACATCAACAAAGCTTCGTGAACGCGAAAGCTGTTCATGAATGCGAAAAAGGATACCAGAGCAGAAAACAGTAGTTCAAGAACAAGGAAAAAATGACCTGTAGCCCATCCGGAATACACCTGAGGCCTCCGGGTCCTCGTTCAAATACAAAAACAAGTCATGTAACCTAATTCAGACTCGCTCAAGGTCTCAAATCACATCAAACAATTCCGAAACGACAAATCACACCAAGAATCGAATTATGAACTTCCAAATCTTCCAAAAAACAATAGATTCGTGTAGTTTATCAACAATCGAGGTAGGAATTCTTACCCCAATAAATCTCCCGAGAAATTGCCTCACGCCGAGTTCAAAATCCCAAAAATAAAGAAATGAGTCGTCTCATTTCCAGAACATAAGTTCTACTGCCCAGGTATTTACTTTTCGTGATCGCGAAGTACAAAAATATCCAGAACAATTATACTCTATGCAATTGATATCATTTCCCCGCGGTGAAAAAATCTCTATTAACACTTCCCAAACTCTTCTCAGACAATTTGTAGTGTAACAGTCATAAAATTTTATACAAAACTTCAAATGGCAAACGATTTGATTGTCTGAAAACTAGACAAGAAGGGCTACAACTTTATTTTTTGGATCATCTCCAATTCCTTACTGATTGCAAGAAATAAGCTTCCAAAGTCAGGTCAGTACAACAGAATAAATCGTTTATGCGATCGCGAAAAGGTTTCTGTGATCGCGATTCACAGTGCCCAAACAACAAAATTGCTCTTCACAAATGCGACCCCAATATTCAGGATCTTGATGCATACCCTGTGGCCAAAAACCAGCAACTAAAAATGGCCTAGAAGTGGTCTGAAACTCACCCGAGTCCCTCAGAATCCCGTCCAAACATACCAATAAGTCCCATAACATAATGCGGGCCTACTTGAGGCCTCAAATCATATCAAACAATATCAAAACTACGAATTATACCTCAAATCGAACTTAATTAATTTATAAAATTTCCAATTCTATGACTCGCACTGAAACATATCCAATCAATCCGAAATAACCTCAAATTTTGCATGTAAGTCCAAAGGACATAATAGAGCTATTCCAACTCTTGAAATCTCAATCCGAACCCAATATCAACAAAGTCAATTTACGGTCAAACTTTAGAAATCTTTAAACCTTTAAATCTCTAGTTTCCGTCAAACGACGATAATTCAAGCTAGGGAATTCCAAATTTGATTCCGGGCATACGCCCAAATCCCAAAATCAAGATACAAACCCATCGAACCATCAAAATACGGATTCGAGCCCGTTTGCTCAAACATTGACAGAAGTCAACTCAAATGAGTTTTAAAGGCAAAATTTTACATTTTTTTGATTTTTCACATAAAACAATTTCAGGAAAAGATACGAATGCGCACGTAAATTGAGGAAAGATGAATGGAGCTATTCAAGGTCTAGGTACACAAAAATGAAGGTTAAAACTAAAAATGACCTATTGAGTCATCACACCAATATACGGTTTAATTCCTAAATCTACTCCAAATGAGCCCACTTTTGATAATAACCTCCAAATATCATTAAGAACAACCCCAATCATCAATTTATCAAAATAATAATAAATTTAGCGAACCCATTTTGTAATTAAAAAAAGAAAAAGAAGAAACTCTAAGCAATAATAAAAAATAAAGTGCCACAGCAACTCACTACTGTAAAACATCGTAAACTACCTTAAAATATATTCACAAACACCATATAAAGTCATTGTCGCTCAAAGAAGAAGGAGGAGGAGTAGGAGAAAAATGTATGAAGTTATTTAAATAGTGGATACACGTTAAAAAAAGATTAAAAAGTGGGTACATGTTAAATGGAGACGATCAAATAGGGCGTCCTTGTAATTTTTACTTTATTATCTTAGGACCCTATTAAAATAGCTTTTTGAGAGTCGAACTATAGGCGGAGTTAGGATTAAAACCTTACGAGTTCGGGACTATAACCATTTTATGTTACTGATTCTACATTAATTATTTGTACATATTTATTATGATTTTTAATATAAATACAAAGTTACTGAATTTAGCCGAATCTCCAACCACATCATGGCTCCGCCCCTGAGTCGAACAGATGTTTTCATATGCATTTTGTGCAATGTCTTAAATTATGCAATTCTTTATTACATCACCAAGATTTTTAGGTTTTGGGATATTCTTTGGATTATATGGTGGAAAAAATATGAGCAATTCATTATACTTACGTTAGAGGTGCATTTGACTTGGTACGACCTTATTGAGCATGGTCGTCATACTACTATATGATCGTTGAAATAATGTTAAAAAAATCGTGATTGTTGAAATATTGTTAAACTCGTGATCTTTTGAATCACTTACACAATTATATAGTCTTTCTTGCATATATAAAGTCTAGCTTCCTCTAAGTTATCAATTAGGAATTTGTATGAAGATTACGGTACTCAAATGAGGAATTAGATATCACTGACTCAATTCTATTATAGGTCGTGATGGTGCCCAACATTCATTATTAGGCAAGCTAACACAGATCAATCTAATAGTTTCCCATTTTTAATAAGTTTGCTAAATAGATAACTTTCCTCATTTTTAAAATATTTAAGAAATGACATATGTAAATAACTAAACGAAAGCAACTTAGTGCAAATCGCAATCATAAAATTGAATCCAAAACCATATGTCCATTAGTGTGTGACAAGATCTTGTGTCATAAGTATATGAGAATTTTAGTAGAATATACAAAAGAATACTAGTCTACTGTCCAAAATGAAATAGACAGAAAGATAGAACAAAAGAAAGACTCCAACTGCTGCAAAACGATTCGGAAGGCAGCTTACCATGAATTCTCGAAGTGTAGGTCAAGCGTGCGCGTCGGACTGATATCCAGTTGTACCTGCCTCAAATCTTACACATTTAAGTCTAGAAGTGTAGCCTGAGTACATAAACAATATGTACATGATAAGTATCTAATTTAATCTCGAAGAAGTAATGACAAAGGGTCAACTCCGACACTTACTAAGGGCCAACAATATAATAATATGAAATTCTAATTAGACATAATGCCTAGAAATGACAATGAAACTTAGAATAAGAAATAAATGAAACATTCAAATGACAATGAAACTTAGAATAAGAAATAAATGAAACATTCTTTCACCATAATTAAGAACCAAATTATTTCCTTCATTTAAAACAAGTAATTTGTAACGACGCGACCGGTCGTTTTGAGAATTTGCACTTCCCTCGATAGTTTGGGGCACAAAAAGCTCCATATGATTTATTACGACTTGTGTGCAAAATTTGAGTGTTCCGAGTTGATTTGATATGTTTCGGCGCGAGATTTTGGAAGTCGAAAGTTCGAAAGTTCAATAAGCTTGATTTGAGGTATATTTCATAGTTTTGATGTTGTTATGTGTGATTTAAAGACTCGAGTGGGTCCGTATTTTGTTATGAGACTTGTTGGTATGTTCGTACGCGGTACCGAGGGGCTCGAGTGAGTTTTGGATAGTTTTGGCTTATGTTGGCTCGTTTTTCTTATGTTTCGACGTCGTTTCTTCAAGCATAAATGGTACCACATTAAACAAATGAGCTCCGATTTTTGTTTTAATTGAAGGATTAGATATGTATCGTGATTAAGGAGCCATACCAAAAATAATAGTCAAATTCAAACATCGTATGTGAATTTTATGGTTATTTTACTAAGAATTGGGTATCAGATTTTTTATATTAATTAAGAGATTGCCACTGACTTCGTATTTAAAAATTTTGCATTATTTTCAAATATTGAAATCAACATATCTCCTTTATTATAAGGTCAAATGGAATGATTCAAAAGACTAACTTGACCCAAATTTCACAATAAATATATTAAAGGCATTAAAGCGAGTTTCGGGATCATTTGACTTGCAAAACGAGGTAGAACAGCTGGGCAAAAATACTTAATATCAAAATTTTGTTCATTTGGTCATATTTTAAGTTGGAGAGCTTGAATTTGGCAATTTTGTGAGATGATTTTCACTATATAAATTGTGATAAGTGTTCTATACTCGATTTTCGTTATATTTCATAAATCCATCTTCGTTTTAGGCATTTGATTGATGATTTCAAAGTGAAATTTGGGAGTTTTATCTAAAATTTTATAAAGTGACTTTTTGAGTTTTGAATATCAATTAAGAGTAGGATTTGAATAAAACTAGTATTGTTTGACTTGTAATTGAATGGATGTTCGAATTTTGTAAATTTTGTCAGGTTCCGAGGTGCGAGCCCCTGGAGTTGACTTTTGTTAATTTTTTGCAAATTGTATAAGGATCATAGCTTTGTTAATTAAAATTATTTTATCTTGCATTGTTTGATGTATTTAAGTATTCTTTGGATAGATTGGACCGAGCGATGGTGAATTGGTAAAAGAAAAACTTAATTGAGTATTGAGTTGGCTGAATTGAGGTAAGTGTCTTATTTATCTTTGTATGGAGGAAATCACCCCTTAGAAATTGAGTTAATTGTGTTATCTTGTTATGTGAAATCCATGACGGCAAGGTGACGAGTGGGTACACAACCTACATATTGTATTGACCGATTTAGATTGTTTAATCTCTTTCCATGCTTTTGATTAACATGTGGTACTACTCTTACAAATGCTATATGATGTTGTTAGCACTTATTTACCTCTTACTCGTTATTGGCCCTTATATCCCTTGGTTGAAGTCATTTCCTTATTTATTGTCTTGTTACCTCTTAATTGTTGAGTTCTTCTATGAATATGTGCATATATGCTACATATCCAAATTGTTGTGACTGTTTGCTTAGTTATCATGTGTCGTACATGTCTTGCCACTTTATAAAGGTTATTGTATTCCTGTGAAATGATTTCACGTTTTTCTCTTGTTGCCATTTGCTTATACCCTTGATTGTAGAGATTTCGATAAATTTAGTTATTGAATTGTTGTTGTTAATTTAAGTTATTGTAGGGGTAATCAGGTTGCACGCCGCAACAGGTAAAATAAGGGAGGTGATGGTATAAGGGAGGATATTCATGTTGTGATATTGTTATTGTACGGTGGGATCGGGTTGCACGTCGCCACATGTGAAATAAGGATGGATTGTTATGGTAAAATAAGGGTGATTGTGATATTGATATTATATGGTAAGATCGAATTACACGCCACAACATATTATATTATTGTTATAATATTATACGGTGGAATCACATTGCACACCGCAACATGTGAAATAAAGGTGAATTGATTGGGTGGAATAAGGGAGACTTAAGATATTGATATTATATGGTGGAATCGGGTTGCGTGCCGCAACACATCTCGTATTTTGATATCCCCGTACGAGACTCTGATAATCTATATTTTTGGTTTTCACTGTATTCTAAGGATCGAGTTATTGTCATTGACTTATTGTCTTGTTATCATTTCTTGCGCTCTTTTTCTAATACTATTATTCTGGTGAATAGATTTTCAAAGTGAATTTACTACGTTGAGGAATTACCTACTGCCCTGCTTTGCTATTAGTAATATAGTGATTTAAAATAAAAAATTAATATCATGCTACCTTGTGTGAATTCTAGGTTAAGACTCGATGTATATTTTGATATTTACTATTTCTAATAGATTTTACATGTTACTTCAATTAATTTCTCAAAGTATCATTTACATGTCTGGGGTTTTCATTTCACTAAAAAGAAATCTTTATTACGTCTTAATTTAATAAACTCCGTGTTAAATTCAATAACTTATTCAATGTTATATTTTATTTAGAAATGTTATTCTTCTTCACTCAAATGATTTTTAAAATAAACTCATCTTTCTTACTGATTTCCTACTTGGTCTAGAAATTCTGCTATTGCTTTATGATATATAAGTAAAAATCTCCTGGACACCTTAACTAGCATGTGACACATACATTATGTATTGAGTGGCATTTGGATTTTTTCGTTCAAAGTGAAATGGAAATATGTGGGCACAATGTGTCATGTGTGTTAAATGTTTGGAAATTGTGATTATGATATGAGATTACGAGGATTGGGATTGTTGGAATTACGTATTAAAAATGACTTAATTGGTTGAGTTAACATCATTTCCCCTGCTTGAGCTCATTTATGCTTCATCTGAACCCCAACTTTATTGTTGTTTAGTTACTTGGTTAATTCTCGTTGTAATTCGTGTTTCCTCTTATCGTTACTACTGTTAGCAATTTGACATCCTTATAATCCCCTCTTGTTAGATTTAAGTCATATCCTACAGGTTATATATTTGGTAGTGTCTTTACCTGGCCTCATCACTACTCTACCGAGGTTAGGCTTAATACTTACTAGGTACCACTATGATGTGCTCATACTACATTCTGCACATCTTTTTATGCAGAACCAGGTACTTCGGATCGGGTTTGTTTAGAGACTTATGTTTGGTATGGCTGGAGACTTCAAGGTACAACTTTTGGGCATTCGCAGGCACCAAAGTCACATTGTATTGCATTATATCTATTGTTTCCTTTTGTTCGGAAACAATGATGTATTAATTATGTATAACTACTCCTAGAAAGGCTTATGACTTTTACTATCGATTTTAGGATTGTAAATTGTATAGAGATTTCTATTTTGAAATTGTTTGATGTTGGCAAATATTGTCGTTATTCCTGTTAATGTTAGGCTTACCTAGTTTTAGAGACTAGGTGCTATCACG
Organism: Nicotiana benthamiana; assembly: GCA_034376525.1. Classification (NCBI taxonomy): domain Eukaryota; kingdom Viridiplantae; phylum Streptophyta; class Magnoliopsida; order Solanales; family Solanaceae; genus Nicotiana; species Nicotiana benthamiana. Next base: position 26,671,558 of record CM067327.1, on the reverse strand, counting down.
ACTCATTCGAGGGATTTTGGGTCGTGACTAGTTGGTATCATAGCCCGAGGTTCATAAGTGTTATGAGTCATGAGCAAGTTTAGTAGAGTCTTGCGAATTGGTACAAAGACGTCTGTACTTATATTCGAGGGCTACAGAAACTATTAGAAAATTTCACTTATTTCATTCCTTATCGTACGACATCGATTCATTTTGAAGCATATATATTATGTTCCTTTACATTCACTCGTGTGTGATACTGCGTTCTCAATGTCCCCTATGCACCAGTGGTTTGTGATGCTACAGATGGGCTACAAGGGAGCTAGGGATGCTCAGACATTGTCTCAACAAGTCATCTAGACTAAATATGTGGAGGTATTGAAGTACTATCCAGTTGTTCACATGGGGTGTAGCAGGTCCCGACATCTGGTTGACAAGTACGAGCTTGGGAATATTTAATTGGTTGACTAGTCGTCCTGATCATGGTAAGGTCATGAGTTGGATATTGATTGGGGATAGTTGGTGGTACTGGAGACTATGTGATTCGTATGAGATTTTTACTAAGTGGAAGGTGCATATTGTCATTCAAGGCACTGAAGGAAGCAAGTTTGACGGTCACGAGAATGGATATGCGCTTAGTGGATGAACTGGAGTACCTTGTGATTGGTGTTTTACGAGCTGTGAAGGTTGGTTTTACGGATCATCAGATTTTGTTTTCTATAGCTTCGCGCCAAGTGGGGGAGTCCATTAGCGGCATTCAGATTACAAAGTTAGGTGTTACCGTAGTTTTGGCCTAACAAGTGTATATAGATGGTATTGGAAGGTTCCCAAAATTTGTATATGACTAAGATCTGAGATCTTGCATGGGATGATGTTGAGACTTACAATGTTTTTGCTTCATTAATGTATTTTCATTTCAGTATAATTATTCTCCACGCATATTGTAATTCCTTTAAGACCTTATGGAGATGTGGGTGAAATAGCCCTCGTGATGTTGATTGGTTCATTGCACCTTAGTTGTGCTTTATTTCTTCCATGTTTTGTTAATTGTATTCATTTTTCCACAATTATACTTGTGCACTCTACTATGTTTGATATCAATATTCATGTGATCAATAATTACACGTACTTTGGCTTGATGAGTATCTGGGAGCGGGATGCACTCCGCAACGGATGTTACGTGAGATACTCTTTCCTTGTGTTCGTTTGGTATTTTCTTTTCCATCTATGGGATGATTTAATGAAACTATACTTTTGTTGTTACATATATTGTACTTATTAGATAATCCTCATACCTTGCTTTCTTTCTATTTGTACTGCATAACTGAGTTATTGGTGAGTTAGTGTACGAGCTGTGTGGCGTGAGAATCCGTGTGGTTCCGTGATAAGTTGTTAGTTTCGCTGATTGTATTGGCTGAGATGAGGTTCTTAGATATGATATTTGCACTATCGTATTGGGATTGAGGAGTGTTTGGAAGTATGAGGATGTTTCTGCTAAGATTTGGACAATGTCCCTTGACGGACGAGAGAGCTTCTTGACTTGTTGACTTCATGGGCGGTTATGAGTACCCCGCATGTTTCTTTATCATGGACATCATTGTGGAGGTTGAAACAAGGTTCTATTCAATGTGAAATGTATTGTCAATGTCCAGAATATTATTTGGGGTGCTATGGTGGTCAGGAGTTATTGCTACATGCATTTGAGTCGTGTGGAACATCGTGTGATTGTACCCTGGGTTGGAATTATGGCTCGATTCGACTTTTTCTGTTTTATACAGTGAGATGATGCGAGATTCAGGTCCTATGATGAATTTCAGATGTAACATTTAGGTTATGTCCTAAGGTTATGGACTAAGGATGAAGTGAGATCTTCATTTAAATTGCTTTGTCAGTCCTACATTGGTTTGAGTGATGGGAAATAACCCCAGGATGTATGTATGGTGTGATCATACAATGGTTTGATGGCTTTGGAACAACTATTGGCACGTTTGAGGGCGAACACATGTTTAAGTGGGGGAGAATGTAACGACCCTACCGATCGTTTTGAGAATTTGCACCTCGCTCGATAGTTTGGAGGCATAAGAAGCTCTGTATGATGTATTAGGAATTGTGTGCAAAATTTGAGTTTATAACGAGTTGATTTGACATGTATCGGCACGAGTTTTCGGAAGTTGAAAGTTCGTTAAGTTTTATTTGAGGCGCGTTTTGATGTTTCGATGTTGTTATGCATGATTTAAGGCCTCGAATAGGTCCATGTTTTGTTATTGGACTTGTTGGTATGTTCTTACGGGGTCCTGAGGGGCTCGGGTGATTTTCGGATAGGTTTGGGCTGTGTTGCGTTCATTTTTCTTATGTTTTGACGTCGTTTCTTCAATCATAAATGCTACCACATTAAACAAATGAACTTCGATTTCTATTTTTATTGAAGCATTATATCCATATTATAATTAAGGATCAATAGAAAAAAGAATCGTCAAATTAGGACATTGTATGAGGATTTTGTGGTCATTTTACTAAAAATTAAGCTCTAGATTTTTCAAATTAATTATGAAATTGCCAATAATTTCGTATTTAAAAATCTGCACTATTTTCAAGTATTGAAACTAACATATGTCCTTCATTATAAGGTCAAATGGAATGATTTAAAAGCCTAACTTGACTAAAATTTCATAAGGAATCCATTGGAGGGACCAAAAGCATGTTTCAGAATTGTTTGGCACACAAAACAAGGAAGAACAACTGGGCAAAAATACTTGATATCGAAAATTTATTCATTTGATCATATTTTGAGTTGGGAAGCTTGGATATAGACAATTATTTGAGGTAATTTTCACTATATGGATGGGGGTATATGTTTTGTACTCGATTTTGGTTATACTTCATAAATCCATCTTCGTTTTAGGTATTTTATTGATGATTTTCAAGTGAAATTTGGGGGTTTTGTCTAAAATTTCATAAAGTGAATTTTTGAGTTTTGAATATCTATTCATAGTAGGACTTGAGTAAAACTAGTATGATTTGACTCGTAATTGAATGGGTGTTAGAGTTTTATAAATTTTGTCAGATTTTGAGGTGCGGGCCCGGAGATTTGACTTTTGTTGACTTTATGTAAATTGTATAAGGATCATAAATTTATTAATTGAAATTGTTTTATCTTGTATTGTTTGATGTACTTAAGTCTTCTTTGGATAGATTGGGCCGAGCGACAGTGAATTGGTAAAGAAAAAGCTAAATTGAGACTGAGTTGGCCGAATTGAGGTAAATGTCTTATCTAACTTTGTGTGAGGGGGAAAACCACCCTTTAGAAATTGAGTTAATCGTGTTATCTTGTTATGTGAAATCAGTGTAGTCAAGGTGACGAGCGGGTACATAGCCTATATGTGGTATTGATCGATTTAGATTGTCTAGTCTCTTTCCATGCTTTTGATTAATATGTGGTACTACTCTTACTTGCTCTATATGATTTTGTTAGCACTTATTTACCTCTTACTCGTTATTTGGCCCTTATATCCCTTGGTTGAAGTTATTTCCTTCCTTATTGCCTTGTTACCTCTTAATTATTGAGTTCTTCTATGACTATGTGCATATTTGCTATGTCCAAATTGTTGTGATTGTTTGCTTAGTTATCACGTGCCTTACATGTCTTGTCACTTTGTAAAGATTGTTGTATTCCTTTGATTTCACGTGGTTCCCTTATTACCGTTTAGTCATACCCTTGATTGTAGAGATTCTGATAAATTTAGTTATTGAATTATTGTTGTTAATTTAAGTTATGTACGGGGAATCGGGTTGCATGCCGCAACATGTTAAATATAAGGGAGGATATTCATGTTGCGAAATTGTTATTGTACTGTGAGATCTGGTTACACGCCGCTACAGGTGAAATAAAGATGGATTGGTATGGTGAAATAAGGGTGAATTATGATATTGATATTATATGGTGGGATCGAGTTGCGTGCCACAACATATTATGTTTAATGTATGATATTGATATTGTACAGCGAGATCGGGTTGCACGTCGCAACAAATGAAATAAAGGTGAATTTATATGGTGGAATAAGGGTGACTTATGATATTGATATTATATGGTGGGATAGGGTTGCACGTCGCAACATATCTTGTATTTAGTATCCCTTGTTTTACTGCATTGGCTTCAGTTCCATCGTACGAGACTCTGATGATCTGTATTTCTGGTTTTCATTGTGTTTTGAGGATCGAGTTATTGTCATTGACTTAATATCTTCCTGTCATTTCCTGGACTCTTATTCTAATATTATTATCCTGGTGAATTATTTTCAAAGTAAATTTATTATGTTGAGTCATTACTTCCTGCCCTGCTTGGCAGTTAGTAATATAATGATTTAAAATAAAAGAATTAATATCATGCTACCTTATGTGACTTCTAGGTTAAGACTCGCTGTATATTTTGGTATTCACTATTTCTAATAATTGTTACATTTTACTTCAATTAATTTCTCAACTTAATATCCTTTAATCTGTCCGATGTTTTTATTTCACTTAAATAGAATCTTTGTTATGTCTTAATTTAATAAACCCTATGTTAAATTCAATAGCTTATTCGATGTTGTATTTTATTTGAAAATGTTCTTATTCTTCGCTCAAATGATTTCTAAAATAAACCCTTTTTCTCACTGATTTCCTACTTTGTCTAGAAACTGTAGTATTACTTTATGATATATAAGTAAAAATCTCTTGGAAACCTTAATTAGCATGTGGCACGGATATTATGTACTGAGTAGCACGAGATTTTTGCCGTGCAAATTAAGATGGAAATATGTGGGCACAAGATGCTATGCGTGTTAAAGGTTTGGAAGTTCTGACTATAATATGGATTACGAGGATTGGATTGTTCAAACTGTGTATTAGAAACAATTTAATTGGTTGAGTTAACATCGTTTTCCCTACTTGAACTCATTTATGCTTCATCCGGACCCCAACTATGTGTTGCTTAGTTACTTGGTTAATTCTCGTTGTCATTCATTTTTTCCTCTTATCGTTACTACTATTTGCAATTTGACATCCTTCTGCTATTGGTATTACTTTGATAGTCCTCTCTTGTTAGATTTAAGTCATATCATACAGGTTATATATTCGGTAGTATCTTGACCTGACCTCGTCACTACTCTACCGAGGTTAGGTTTGATACTTACTAGGCCACCGTGGTATACTCATACTACACTTCTGCACATCTTTTTGTGCAGAATCAAGTACTTCGGATCAGGTTGGTTTTGAGACTTATGCTTGGTGTGGCTGGAGACTTCAAGATACACCCGCTGGGCGTTTGCAGGCACTGAAGTCACCTTTTTTATATTTATTTCCATTGTTTCCTTTTGTTCTGGAGTTGTGATGTATTTATTATGTATAATTACTCCTATAAAGGCTTATGACTTGTACTACCGATTTTGGGATTGTAAATTATACATAGATTTCTATTTCAGAATTGTTTGATGTTTGCAAATATTGTCATTATTCCTGTTAATGTTAGACTTACCTAGTTTTAGAGACTTTGTGCCATCACGACTCCTTCGGAGGGATTTTGGGTCGTGACATTATTTCTCAAACAAACGAATAAATATCAAATATAAAGGGACTTCCATTTCTATTATCACACACGAATTATGCCGAGGACATACGGCTCGATGCAAATAATACATATACATAACTATGTGAACTACCGAGTATCAAACTGTACGAACCATATATGCATCTATTAACTTACCGAGGCGAACGGCTCGCTCCCATGAGAGTAGTGAAAAAGTCACCCTGCTTGCGGAATATACTTGTGACGCAGTTAAATATTAATTTCTCAACTTAATCGTGGCATCCCTCAATTTTTTTCAATATAAATAAATTCAACTTGAAAATTTTAAACCCCGTAAATCCTCAACACCAGCTCTATCCAAGACAATTAACAAACTTAATCAAGTAACAGGGTCCACAAAGCATGATGTAAGCCTAGAGCTCCCCGTACAGAAGCATGAATAGTAGCTACTTATGGACTCTCGACACTTTATACTTACGTGGCTCCCACAAATAGAAGCAATATTAATTAAGTTCACCTATGGGGTTAATTCCCTCTTACAAGATTAAAAAAGAGACTTACTTCACCTCAAAGTCTACTTTCTAGTCCAAGATAATGCCCAAAACCTCAATTTGGTGCCAAATGACTTGAAATTTGTCAAATATTATATAAAATAGTCAATACAAGCTCAAAAATTCATATCCTAACTATCAAAGTCATTTCCCAAGCCTATTTGCAAAAAATCCTAAAATTTACCCCTGAGCCCACATGGTCGAGTTCTGGAAATTTTCGAACAAATTTGTTACCCCTAACCCAATGAACTCAAATATATGATTTTCACTTAATTCTATAACTAATTTCGTGGTTAAATCTCATTTTTATGAAAAACCTAGGTTTTCTTCTAAACCCTTGATTTTTACCAATTTTTACATGTTAATCTACCTATAATCTATGTATTTAACTCATATTGTGTAGAAATTACTTATCTCAAAGTGTTAAGTGAAAACACTCTTTCAAAAGCTCCAAAAATCGCCCAACAATGGAAGTAAATGAGCCAAAGTAACTAAATCCCATTTTATAAAAGATCTCACTGCCTTCCTCGATCTCGCACCTGCTTTGTCGCTTCTGCAGACAAAAGTCCGCTTCTGTGAAAGTGCCCAGGAAGCTGGCTCCACTTCTGCGGACGAGGTCCTCTTCCACAGAGGTTGAGGCACACATGCGAATCCTGGGACACCCTTCCTTGGCCACTTCTGCGAGGCCTGGCTCGCTTCTGCGAGCTCGTACCTGCGGCTGACCAAGCGCAGATGCGATTATGACAGCAGCTAGAAGCTTCAGCTGTTGCTCCCAATTTCCAGCTTGGTCCGAGCCTCGTCCAATTGATACTCGGGGCCTCGCCCGAACATGCCAATAAGTTTTGAACCATAAAACGAACTAGCTCGAACTCTAAGAACACCCGAAACGACATTAAAACTAAGAATCACACCCCAAAATCAATTGAATCAAACTTATGAACTTCAAAAATTTCAATTCACCCCCAATGTGCCGAAATGTACTTAAACTACTCAAAAATATCAAAAATTTGTGTGCAAGTCTTAAATGACATTACAAAACTATTCGCAATCTCGAAATTCTATTTGGACCTTGATATCACCAAATCCACTCCAAATCAAATTTAAAGAACTTCTAAAACTTTAAAGAACCAACTTTCATTATTATGGCCCGAGATGCCTTTGGGTCATCTAAAACTCGATCCTAACATACGCCCAAGTTTGAAATTATTAGATGAACCTACTGGAACCATCATATCTCGATTCGGAGGTCATATACTTAAAATGTTGACCGAGGTCAAACTTAACCTTTTAAGGCCAACTTAAGAAACCAAGTGTTTCGATTTCAAGCTGATCCCTTCCAAATCCCAAACTAACCATCCCCGCAAGTCATAAAAAAAAGGAGCACGTACAAGAAGTCTTGTAATAGGGTTCTCAAAAGCAAAAGGACCAATAGGGTCGTTTTGATTACCTTGGTATGTGTGAAGCGTAGTTACAATGATATGACAATCTTTTGACATGCAACTTCAACATAGATTTTATATTTGATCTAATTTGCAGCTTATTGAGATACTTGTTGGTCTCGAAAGCTAACTTTATACTTTCTCATGAAGAAGGATGCTGTTTGGGTGTTCTCCATGATATGATTCATTTCAGAAATATTTATGATTTATTGTAAAATCTATTTTTAGAGTTATGATTTGAACATTAATCTCGAGATTTTATGATATTTAAAAGAAATGGCGTTTCCAAATTTTGATGTTAGAGTCACTTCTTTTTCACCAGGTTTCATTCGATTAATTGTGAATTAGATGATGGAAAAATTAGCAAGCTACGACTTTAATTTAAAAAAGGAGAAAGGAATTTTTTATAAATGTTGAGGTTGAGTAAGGGGGCAGCTTGAAGAGCAAAGCGAGCTAATTATAGTTGAAGAGGTCGACAATTATGATGTTTACCTCACATATTTCTAGTGCAGACTCAGACTTTTGTGTAAGTGGGTTTCGAGAGATATTAAAATCATCGAGATTGTCTGACCGTACAAGTAATAATACTGGACCCAACAAACGAGTTTTACCCTCCTTTCTTTATGTTGATTCATAACAAACCTCAAAAAGTATTTGCCCGCTACTATTTATTTTCTTTTGAGGTCGTGCTCTAAAAATCAATAAACAAAAAAATAACAACAAATCTATATATGTGCTTTCTAAAGTATAACCAATATAAACTTCAAATTTTTTTAAATTCTTATAATTCACCAAAATTGTAACGACCCGATCGGTCGTTTTGAGCTTTTGCACTTTGTTCCTTAGATCTCGAGCATGACTTTTCATGTGTAGTGTATTATGACTTATGTAAATTGTTGTTTTGGTTTACAAGGTGATCAAAATGAATTTGGATAAACAGTTCTCGTTTGAAGCTTGAAATTTGAAATTTGAAATTTGAAAGGTTTGACCAAGATTTGACTTGTTAGTATATGATCTTGGATTGAAATTTTTATGATTTGATTAGCTTTGTTAAATGATTTGGGACTTAGGAGCATGATTGGAATGTATTTTGGAGGTCCGAAGTAAATTTAGGCCTGAATTGGCGAAATTGAATTTTTGGCGTTTTCTAATTGATAGGTGAAATTTTGAAATAAGGGTCATAATGAAATTTTGAGAGTTGCGGTAGTTTCGTTGTGTCATTTTGGATGTGTGTACAAAATTTCAAGTTATTCGGACGTGGTTTGGTTAGATTTTTTATCAAAAGCGTAATTTGAAAGATTTTAAAATTCTCAGGCTTGAATCCGATGCGAATTTGGTGTTGTGATGTTGTTTGAGCATTTCGAAGGTTGGAATAAGTTTGAATGATGTTATGAGATATTTAAAATATTTGATTAAGGCTCTGGTAGCCTCGGGTGAGTTTCGGATGGTTAAACGGACTATTTCATACTTTGGAAAAAAGTTGCAGATTTTTTAGCTTCAGCTCTTCACCAGAAAATTTCTGATGCGAGGAGTCGAGTTTGGAGGCTCATATCTTGCAATCTATAAGGAATCAGAAAATTTTAAAACATGAAAGTTATAGATCTTACATTCTAGTTTCCAGAAAGTTAAACCATTTATGATTTGAGTATTTTATCAGAAAGTTATGATCGATTGAAGATGACTAGTAGAGTAGTTTCGACAAATTTTTCTGATGCACGGAGCCGAATTTAGAAGCTCATATCTCGAAATATATAGAGAGTTATATGGTGTACAACCTATGAAATGAAAGATCTTTGAGTCTAGTTTCTAAATCTTCAAACTGTTTTTGGAAAAATAAATTAAATATGATTCTTTTGCTACTTAGTTTTATATATATATATATATATATATATATATATATATATATATATATATATAACTAAGTAGCAAAAGAATCATATTCAATTTATTTTTCCAAATTTATCATATAATAAACATAAATTTTCATGTTGATAAACTCTTAATTATGCTACATAATTTTTTTTTCATTGAAAAGGCATGAGTAGTGAAAGCAATAAAAAAAATAAAGAAAAACCAACTATATTATAGCATTAAGAATCAAATTCTTAATATGCAATCTTAAAGTAATAAATATAAAATATTAAAAGACAAGACATATTGTATTTGAGTTGTTATAAATTAAATTTTCTCTTTTAAAATTTCTTCTATGTTTAATGATTCGATCAGTCGTTTTGAGCTCAAGCACGTCGTTCAGTGGTTTGAGGCCTGGAGCAGTTTCACTTCAGGTATTATGACTTATATCATGGTCGTAATTGAATTTCGGGAAGTTGGGAGTTGATTTGAAAAGACAATTCTCATTTCGAAAGCTTTAAGTTGGAAGAATTGACCAAGGTTTGACTTTTGAGTAAACGACCTCGGAATCGAGATCTGAACGTTTCAATAGGTTGGTATGATGATTTCGAACTTGGATGTATGTCCGGATCGAATTTTAGGTGGCCCAGGAGCATTTCAGTGCTTATTATGGAAAGTTGATATTTTAGAAGAATTTCATAAATTTGTGTTAAAGTGCATTTCAATGTTATCGATGTTCGTTTAGGATTTCAAGTATGAGAATAGCTCCATACGGTGATTATGGTATTTGAATTTATTAGTCTCATGTTCTCTTTTTGGCATTTTACTATTTTACTGTATTTCTTTTACTTGAAATCAATAATTATTATTTTATAGTTTAATTTGCCTTAAATAGTTAAATCTATCCACAAAATGATTTTGATCCAAATTTAATGATCTTATTCAAATTATTTATTTGTTAGTTTAATTAAATTTTAGTCTATGTTGAAGTGTCTATTTGTTTTTTTATTAAATTTTCGGATTTGTGTATAACTCGTTTTCACTAATCACTGAAATTATTTTTGTATTTATAAATTTTTTATTCTCTTTAGTTTAGAAATAACAACTTCTAACATAATAACAAGAAAATTCAAGATTTATATAAATATTTTAGAGCTAGTACTTTATTAAACTGAACTTCTTAAAGTAAAGACTGTTGCATTAAATAGATAAATTGCTAAAAATAGAAAGGTATAAGTTTTTGTATCTTTTTAAAATAATTTGTTAAAAACTATAGAGCGCAACTTTAAAATGACTATGTTTTGAGATTTTTTTTTAGAAAAGAAAGTGATCAAATTTTATATGTTTATCATAGCCTTCACCGATTATACGAATATATATCGTTGTTTTTTTTGAATTCGCTTGTATAAAATTTTTGGTCCGTCGCCGATAATTTCAATGGAATAATTGCTAAAGTTGAGAAAGGAGAGAGAACCTAGGCACACTATATTATATTACTTTTCGATTCTTCCTTTAGGAAAAATTCGTATTAAAAGTATGAAGCTTCTAAGTTAAAAGTTAAATTACCGAGGTATACATATAAAATTGAAAGACCATTTTATCCATCCTTTAAACACTAATCATATGGTATTGTTGTACCAAAACATAAATTCGTCTTCCCAATAAATAATAAATTTGTACCACTTTCTATGCTTATTCAAATCCTTAGTGTGTTAGGTGATCTTCTTATTTTAGCCGATCTTTGTATTTGTGTTTTTTCATGCATAGTCATTTCAAGTGTTGTTCCATTTAACGTCGGAGGGCTTTTGAAGAGGGAGAAGCTCCCCCTTCTCTCTATCTTTACTGTTCCATTGCCTCGTCTTCTCCGCCTGCCTCGGCGTACGTTAATTAACGTCGCCGAGCTGGTTTTCATGGCAAGAGGAAGAGGTCGCGGTAGGGGTAGGCCACGTAAAATACCAATTGCAACAATAGATCGCATCATCTCAAAAATCAATCCATCACAAGCTATTTCCAGTGAAGAAGGTCCGGTTACTGTTCCATAGATTTCAGTCCCATTGAAGCAACCAGAGGAGGTTCCTGTACAAACAAAAATTACAGAGCTTCCTCAAACTCAGATTATACAAGGTGATGGTGGAAATACCCACATGCAGACATCAACCCAACCACCTGACCCTGAAACGGTGAAGGTGACCAATGAAGGAACCAAAGCGTGGGCAAATCTGTTCCAGAAGAACAGATTTGCCTCTAATGGTATGTTACTGGAGTATATACCACCTACTATCCTTGATGGCAAACCTGTAGGTCAGTTACTGAAAGAGGAAGTAGAGGAGGAAGAGCAGAAATGGAAATGTTCTCTGATGATTTTTGTATTGGGGACTGGTCCAGGTTATAATGCTATGAAACGATTCATTAATCTACACTGGTCTCATGTTCCAGAGCCAGATCTATACTACCATGAGGAGGGTTATTATGTAGCTAAATTTCAAACCATGAAAGATGCTAAGAAGGTCATATGTGCTGGTCCATATACCATTGCTAACAGACCTATGGTTTTGAAGCAATGGACTCTTGATTTCGACTACACTGCTGCTTTCCCTAATGACATTCCTTTATGGGTAAAGTTTCCTAGGCTCCCTATGTCATGCTGGTGTAATAGGTCTTTGAGTAGGATTGCCAGTGTTCTTGGCAAACCTATTTTTGCTGATGAGTGTACTACCAATCAGACTAGAATCTCTTTTGCACGTATGCTTATTGAGGTTAATGTGTCTAAACCTCTGCCAAGTGATATTGAGATTATTGATCCTAATGGCAAGAAGTTTGTACAGGAAGTGACATATGACTGGAAGCCAACATACTGTGAGAAGTGCCTCATGGTAGGCCATAACTGCATGACCATTCCTAAACCCCCTCAACCTATACAAAAACCAAAAATTACCCAGGAGTGGAGAGTTAAAGGACCAGTGCAGAATGATACACAACCTAAGGAGAACCCCAGCCAAAAGGAAGAACCAAGGCAGACTGCAATACCTCCTAAGGATGCTGGTCCTTTGGATGTCACAGAAGGGTTCACTCTGGTAGATAAGGGCAAGCAGGTGCAATCACCAGTTTTTAATCTTACAAATTTTCCCCCATTATCCCCTATGGTATTGAGTAACAGATTTCAAGCTGTGTCTGCTAGCAGAACAGGTCACCCCCCCTGATGCAGGGGGGCCTAGTTTTACCAAATGAAGTTAGTAGTTTGGAATATTAGAGGGATCAATAAGAAGTATAAACAGAAAGAAGCTAAAGAATACGTTAGACAGAATAAATTTAGTCTTGTTAGTTTGGTAGAAACAAAGGTCAAGGAGAATAATGCAGGGAGAATTGCTAATCTGGTGCTCCCAGGTTGGTGTATGGTAGCTAACTATAGGGAGTCTCCAAGAGGTAGAATCTGGATTTTATGGGATCCTAAGAAGATCAGTGTCACAGGAATTTAGGAAGATGGCCAATCTCTTCATTGCAGTGTTCATAATCCTGTTGGGGATCTGATCTGCCTGCTCACTGTGGTTTATGGTTCTAATGGTCTGGACCAGAGAAGAACAATGTGGCAACACATACAAAATCTTGCTACTGGTATTACTGATCCTTGGCTGGTTGCAGGTGACTTCAATGCTGTGTTGTCTGTCAATGACAGACAGTCATGTACTCAAGTTAAGCAAGCTGAGACTCTGGATTTCATTCAATGCATTCAACTGGCTGAATTATCAGAACTTCCTTGGAAAGGGAACTTCTTCACATGGACTAATAAACAGACTGGTAATGAGAGAGTTTGTAGTAGATTAGACAGAATATTTGGTAATTATGACTGGATGATTAAATGGAGTCATGTACAGACTGTATATGACCCTCCTTTAATCTCTGATCATAATCCAGTGGTCCTCACTTTGAAGGAAGATATTACTGTCAGGAAGGCACCCTTCAAATTTTACAATGCATGGGCTAATCACAAGGATTTCCAAAACATCATGAAGGAACATTGGAGGAGTTCTGATCAGGGCACTTTTAAGTTGATATGGAACAACCTCAAGGCAGTTAAACCTGTTCTAAAATCCCTAAATGTAAGAGAATTTAAGAACATCACATAGAAAATAGAATCTAGCAGGGAGGAACTAAAAATCATCCAGCTCCAGATGAGCTCACAATATACTGATGATTTGCAGGCTAAAGAAAAGGATCTGTTATTGAAGATGGAGAAGTGGTCACTGATTGAAGAAAGTATCCTCCAGCAGAAATCTAGAGCCAAATGGATACAATTGGGAGATTCAAACAATAAGTATTTTCATGCTGTGTTAAAAGAAAGGAATCAGTATAAAAGCATTACTGAACTGGTTACTGCAGGAGGCATCAAACTTACTCATCCAGATGACATTAGAGTTGAAATCAGGAACTTCTATAAGGCTTTAATGGGGTCATCAGCTCCCTCCCTTCCAGCAATTAATAGATCATATATGGATAATGGCCTAAAGCTCACTCATTATCAGCAGCAGCAGCTATTTGCAGATGTGTCTATTGATGAAATTGTAGATAGCCTAAAATCCATTGGTGATCATAAAGCACCAGGGATTGATGGTTATAATGCTGTTTTCTTTAAACAGACCTGGTGGCTCACTGGAAATCAGATTACCAGGGCAGTTCTGGAGTTCTTCCAATTTGGTAAGATGTATAAGCCAGTTAATTGTGCTTCCCTTACACTGATACCTAAAATTCCTAACCCTCAGTCAGTCAAGGAATTCAGACCAATTGCCTGTTGTTCAGTCTTATATAAGATAATATCTAAGATACTGGCTAACAGATTACAGAAATGCATGGCTTATATCATCAATGATTCCCAGTCAGGATTCATACCAGGAAGGAAGGTGGCTGACAATGTTATCTTAGCACATGAGTTGATCAAACACTATGCTAGAACACATGTGTCTCCTAGGTGCATGATTAAAATAGACCTACAGAAGGCTTATAATTCTGTTGAGTGGATCTTCTTGCAACAAGTGATGGAATCCTTACACTTTCCAGGCAGATTCATAAGGTGGATTATGGAATGTGTCCAGACAGTGAGCTATACAATCATAGTTAATGGGGAAACTACTGAACCCTTCCAAGCAGCTAAAGGATTGAGGCAAGGTGACCCAATCTCTCCCTTCTTATTTGTTATAGTGATGGAATACCTTAGCAGGGCTCTTGTGGAACTAAAGAGAGATCCAGATTTCCTATTCCATCCTGGTTGTAAAAGGTTAAATATCACACATCTTAGTTTTGCAGATGATCTACTGTTATTTGCAAGAGGAGACTTGAAGGCTGTCACAACCATGTTCAGATATTTCTCTCAATTTACTGAGGCTTCTGGTATGACTGCTAACTTGAGTAAAAGTTCTGTCTATTTTGGTGGTGTCTCTCCTGATGCACAACAACATATTGTCAATCATCTTGGTTATGTATATGGAGAATTACCTTTCAAGTATTTGGGAGTTCCTCTAACTGCCAAGAAAATGTCATTACTACAATGGCAACCATTAGTGGATAAGGTTACTGCCAGGATTACATCCTGGACTGCTAGGAAATTATCCTATGCAGGGAGAATTCAGCTGGTACAGTCAGTCATCTTTGGTATACAAGCATACTGGGCACAACTTTTTCTTATTCCTACAAAAATATTAAAGATGCTGGATGCAGTTTGTAGATCCTATGTTTGGACAGGTTCAGCCAACATATCCAAAAAATCATATGTAGCTTGGGACAAGGTCTGCCTACCTAAGTCTGCTGGGGGTTTAAATATTATGAATCTGCTATTATGGAACAAAGCTGCAATCATGAAACTTGGATGGGATCTGGCCAATAAGAAAGATGTTCTATGGATAAAATGGATACATTCAGTATACATAAACTAGCAACAATTGCAGTCCCTAACCATCCCTAACCAAGCCAATTGGATGGTTAGGAAGATCATTGCTGCTACTGTTACATTGCAGCAGTCACAGATGCTACAACAACCAGTTTGCTCTATCAAGAAATTTTACTTACAACAGGTTGGACAATTGCCAAGAGTAGAGTGGAAGAACCTAACTATCCAAAACTATGCTAGACCTAAGGCAGTTTTCAAAATCTGGCTTATATTACAGAACTGGCTGCCCACAAAGGATAGACTGGAATAGTGGACACTCACAGTGGACAGCACATGTGTACTTTGCCAACAAGATAAGGAGACTAGGGATCATCTGTTCTTCTCATGTTCATTCACCTCCTTGCTGAGACATCACACTTTACAGTGGATTGTAGTAACTCAAGACAATTAACAGAATTGGGAGCAATACATTCAGTGGATCATAACCAAGTCTAAAGGGAAATCTGGTCGAGCTCAAATGATGAAAATGGTCTTTGCTGAAATGCTTTACAGTATTTGGTTAGAAAGAAACTCCAGATCGTTCAATCACACTTCATGTTCCAGTGGACATCTACTTAGAAGCATTGCTTATACATGTCATGTTAGGAGTCCCCCTAAAGTTAATGTACACCTACTGCATTATCTCCTGTAATTAGAAATATAGGTATAGTAATGTAGATGCTAGCTAGTTTTTATCATAGATGATAGTCAGCTGTGTATAGCTGAACTATGGCTTTGTAAAGACATACCTTTGGTGATTAATACAACAAATTTAATTACCAAAAAAAAAAATCCTTAGTGTTACTTTCATCTTCCTTATATTGCAATGTCACTATTTCACCATTTTAAGCAATCCCCACTCTCAATCGAGAGGTTGTGAGTTCGAGTTTTCCCAAGAGCAATGTGGAAAGTTCTTGGAGGGAAGGATGCCGGGGGTCTATTTGGAAACAGCCTCTCTACCCAAGGGTAGGGATAAAGTCTGCGTACACACTACCCTCCCCAGACCTCAATAAGTGGAATTATACTGAGTTGTTGTTGTTGTACCACCATTTAGATTTTAGAATATTCATTCAATATTTGTTCCTTTTAATTTCCAACAATTATTACAGATTCATGGATTCTGCCTTTTCTCTTTCTTTCTTTCACTTTATAGAAGTGGACTATGAAATTGATTAAGCAATTCTTCTCTCCGTCAATTCATTGTCAATAATTCTTCTGTTCCATAAGAAAATATTCTTTTCGTTTGGCATATATCAATATAGCTTTTTTCTTGTATGTTTTCGTTTATGAGTGTCACCTAATTCTATAGTTGTTCTTCTTATTCTATATTTTTGGTGAAGCTGAATACCTTTGATTATAAAAAAGTTGACGATGAAACAATCCTTACGAATTTTCAGTATTAATAAATAGTGGAACCTTTTATATTTCTTTTGTTGTAACTAGAAATTATTGGTTCCAATATTAGGCTAATTATCACGTCCATTAGTGGACTTAACTTTTTACTTCCTCTTTTGTTTATTTTTATCCGTAAGAAGCTATGGGTCTTCTCTCCGATTCATAATTGCTGTTGCTTGTGCAAATATGAAAATTTTCTTTGATCTCAATTTTAATGATGTATAAATAAAAGAATAAAGACATGCAAAGAACATAATTCAAGTCATTATAAACCAAAACCATTATTTGATAGGGTTTAATAATTCTTACGTGTTTCGTAGAAGAAAAAAATTAAATATCTAAATACATTTAGCTTTCAAGAGTTACATCATTAAAATAGCTCTATATATATTGGTCGTTCTATACTATTTTGCTAATCGTTACGAAGATGATGAATTGTCTTTGTAATGGTTGTGTAAGAGTTGTAAATAGCTTATGTTATTTTTGTCGTGACTATGAGTAGAGTTAATCATATTTCTTTCAATTTTACATACAGAATAAATATTAATATTTACTATTATAATTATGAATGCCTACATCTTCACTTCATAAAATATTTATGTTATTTGAATTAGTCTCATATCTGATATTTGATATTACACTATCACAATTACATCTCTACTTTAGCATTTTAAACAAATTGTTTGGTTACTTTTTTGGTAATCTTACAATTTTATCTAGTTAATATGGAATATATATGCAATGCACGTGTTCAGAACTAATAGACTTGAAAAAATGACCACAATCATTGCGGGCTCATAGATCCACGCAAGGCCTACACTAATGTTAGCTGACACCAATACATGAAGTGATTCAGTGTCAACAAAAAATATAATAATGGAAAACTACCGGCTATGTCCATTTATAAGTAGTTTATTATAAAAGTTGGTTAATTCATAAAATATTATTAATATTAGCTAAATATTATTAATATTAGCTAATTAGTTATTTGTAGTAAAAAATATCAAATTTTTGCTTTCTTTGAGTGGATGTTATTAAAATAGATTGGGTACGTCTTAAGGAGCTCGAATCTCAATTTTGGGATGATTTGGTACAATTTTGAGGTGTTTGAATTGAAAATTCGAAGTAAAAAATGAACATGAAAAAATAACATGTGCATCATTTATGTATTACATATGTATCATACTTGTATTAATCATATATATATATATATATATATATATATATATATATATATATATATATATATATATATATCCATGTATACATATGTATGAAATACATGTGTGATACATGTGTCGTAGAAGAATTGTTTGAACTCGATTTAATTACGAAATGTGATACAAAACCAGTGCAAATTACCTCCAATGTTCCTCAAATTTTGTACTTTAATTTATCTATACGTTTCAATAAATTTCAACTACACTCATTGAAAATGTTCTTTTTTTGCTTAGATTTTTGGATATTATATATATATATATATATATATATATATATATATATATATATATATATATATATATATATATATATATATATATTGTATTTCATCAACTTATTTGTTTCTTCATCCATGAAATTTCTTTTGTCTTGCATCTTATATTACTAATCATGCTTTAAAAATATGAAAGGAGATTTCTGCATGTGATTCTTTGAGAGAAAGATCCTTATATATTTGATTTTTCAATTTTTATATGTACTTGATTAGTTTTGATAAGTCTATGACTAATGGCTAAAGGTTGATAATTAAGACTTATTGACATTTATATAAGTTTCCCTTTAATAAATAATCAGTCCAAATCATGACTATCAATTATATTTGTTTGGTCCATTTTATAAGTGTAGTGTATCTTTTCGAAGTGTATACTTTTTTATTTGAAAAGCTTTGGCAAAGAAATACACCAAAAGCTCGGAAAATTTTTATTTTGTATTTCATATAATTATTACTAATTGTATGAGATATCTTTTTTGTTTTACAGTTTTATGGACCAAAAAGTGTAGGATTTGCGGTACACAAATTTGTGAGAGAAAAAGGTAAAAATTGCACGAGATGTCCTATTTGATCGCCGCCATTTAACCTATATCCATTTTTTTTACAACTTTTAACTTGTACCCACTCTTTAAACAACTTCTAACTCCCTTTCTCTTCCCTTCTCCTCCTTCATTTTCTTTTTTCTTCTTCTACAAATCTGTAGAGAAAATGTTGAATGCACCATCATTAATAGTTTTGCTTTGCTTATATTCTGTTATTGATTCTCTTATTGTTGAAATATTTGAGCAGCAAGGCTTAACAGCACTAACACAATGGTTTTCCCATATGAAGAAAATATTTGTTATTTCTTAGCAGTATATACAATTATAGGAAAGCATTCTTGATCAAAGAAGGAGTAAGGAATCGACTGCTATTTGTCTGCTAAAATATGTAATGTTTACTCTTAAGTCAACACAGCTCAAACATAAGGTCCATAAAGTTCTTAATGGGCTATTGTACTACAATTAGCAATAACCTCTGAATTGATGGATTGTTTCTTTGAATATGATGCTCTTAATGTTTATCTAATCTTTACAACACAAAAACTTCAGCTCTAGAGCTGAAGTTTCTCAGTTAGTTTCCAGTTACAACTCAACAACTTCAGGCTCGACTACAGTTTTGCGTAATCGCCTTTGCTACTTCAACCCTGTGCTGAAGTTATGCAAAAAAGCGGGTATACTTGTAACTTTTTTTGCAAAGCGAGCACACGTTAAAATGTGACACAGAAAACGGATATACATGCAAATACCCCAAGAAAATAAAAATATCATATAACTAATGTAAGTTGTGTGAGACACAGAATAAAACTTCTCCAAAAGCTGAGACTTTAGCATATTGCAAAGAGAATCTACGAACTAGGTCACTACAGAGTCAAAATCTAAACTTTATGCTTGATGCTAATTCTATTCGACTGCAATTTGTGAATCATTTGATAATATGCTTATACTACGTCGTTTTGTTAAGCATTGTCGTACTCAATAGATTTTCAAACAAGAAACAGAATATTTTCCGTCAAACTGTACATTCACCCTTGAAGCAATTCTTTGACACATGCTTATAGTCAAGGCGGATTCAAATTTTAAAAATCGAAATATATTTCTGCTTTCAATCAAATTCTACTTTGTATATGGAATATCACTACTAATGCAGAGTTTCTCGAAAAGACTGCTTTCTTACTTGGCTGCTAACAGTCCCTAAAGCCACTAAAGCAGTGGCTTTAGGCCCCCAAAAAATTAAGACCCAAAATTTACTCAAATAGTATAAATGACTATGTATTTATGATTAGTGGTAAATAAAATAGTTTTAATAATTTGTTGTGAATTTTTAAAGTTTATGCTAAAAATTGTAGATTATTAAATTTACATTTACTTCCTAATATGGGTTCAACTTTTTAATTTGTCTAACTCACTTCAACGTGAATCAATTTTGTTTATAACTATGATTTTGTAGAATTCTCTTCTATTCTTTAAGTGCTTTTTAGATAATTTTTTTAATCTTAAACTAATAAAATTATCAAAGGATTAGATATGAAAAAGCATTTCTTAACCCCGAATGTCTTTTGAGGCCTCTTTTCAAATTTTTACTTTAGGCCACATGTATTGTTGAGCCGCCTCTGGCTGTTAATGAAGGCCTGTAATACCAGTTTATGATGTTAGTCTATGAAAGTTTCTATTGCAAGAAATGGGTTGAATAATAAACTTTTTAAAAATGGGTCAAATTTGGATACGAACAATATTATTTGCTTAAAAAATAAATAACCAATGAGTTTAACTCAAACTGGGAGTTACTCAAGTTTGGGAGACTAAAAATTTTCTCAAAAGTAATCATATCCGAGAAGCCAAAGACAATATAAATATCCATATTATACGCCGGTTAACCCATTCTCTATCCATATTAAATATGGGTTAGATAATTTATCTATTTTTGAGTTACTTAATTTTTTACCTCGCGCATATCCACCCCGCCCCGACCGTTGCCTAACGAAAGCATTTATGAGAATGAACAATGTTACTGCTTCGGATTGAACCATTACTGGTCCAATGTGTCTCTGATCCCATGTTCAGCATCTGGATGTTATTGAGGGACAAGAAATATATTCTCTTACATAGTAACTAAAATTGTGAAAGAAGCTGTTGACCACAGCAATGGCTAAGCCTGGCAAAAGACTTTGAACTTGGAAGATCTTCGGATTCCCTACCATATCTCTGAAAACGAGCTCATATAACCGTAACTCAAAATTTCCAGCACAATGCAGTATTTTTTTCTTTTATAGCTGTGGTTCCGGGTCAGCTTGCGCGCAATTTCACGGGATATCTGCCATCTCCACCAACAATAGGTACCATGTAACTCCATCCATCAAGGCCTGGATAGATGAGAAAAAATCTCCTAATGTTTTTTGCCAGGAATTTAACCTGAGACCTCATGATTCTCACCCACTTCATTGACCACTAGGCAGCACCGTTGAGTGCTCGGACAATACAGTATTAAGGGAAAAGGAGTGGGCATATTTCCCAGCAGACTTCATTAATTTACTTCACAGGTAACTATCCATACATCGATGAATCAAGATCGTTTATGCACACTTTTATAGACACTATAATCACCTTCATCAGGTGTCAAGAGCGATATGATTCCCATGTCAAGAAAACAACATCTATTGGTTTCAAAAATAACTAATCCTGCAAACATGTCTCAGACAAGTCATCAAAGTTTTCATAAAGGTCAGGATGAAATTGACAGAAAGACAAGTAAATCTGAAAAAGAGGAAAACTATTTACCCGGCCTGAACAACTTAAGTAAAGCACAATCTGGTCAGCATGATGCAAGGACTCGTGGAAGACTAACTTTCCCCTTTAGGCAAATGCAGCCACTTGGAGCTTAAATCTTATCCAACTTGTCTGAGGAAACAAGCTTGTACTAGTGAATCTTAATGAATTTGCTATACTAATAAATGATCATAGAACTTGAAGTTAATACGATGAAAAAATGATCATAGAACTTGAAGACATACCTTCTGAATTAGGGCTTAGTACATTCATCCATTATAAATTTAATTGAATTGAATTTCAGGATGACAGAGAAAACATGCTTGCAACCATGCAGGTTTTTTCCCCCAAGCTACCTAGCTTTACCCTCGCCCTTGATTAAACTGAAAGTAGGGAATGAGAATCTGGAGGTGGATTGATTATGTCCTCCAATCTGCATGTGCTTCATATTTCGTCATAAAATGTTCAGGTAAAAATGGATACACACAAGAAACTTATAGTTACTAGGATGATTCTACTATGTTATGTTTTCAGGTAATTATAGTTGCCCCTATATAAAGTTCTTCTTTATCAGAATGATTTTGGCATTTCTTGCATTGAAATTTTCTTGCTTTATAAGGAAGGAGAACACGAATCTCATTGGAGTGAGCTCTACAGCCCTGGAAAAGGATATGTAGATAAAAAGATGACAATTTCATTGAGAAACAGCTTCAGAAACTTTAAAGAAGCATATAACATGTACATGGTCTGTATCATGCTGATCAAGAGAAACCACCATTTCCAGCATGAACTTAGTAAGATGGCTTTGATACGATTAGAATTCTGTGCTCCATGTATCTAAGAGCAGAGGTCAGCGACAACCTTAGCAAATATTTGCTCAAATTGGAATGTCATGAAAAGGAAAATATATGAACACATTATTTAAGCCTACTAGAGAACTGCATGAAGCTTGGAAGTGTCCACATTATTTGACTCATTAAAGAGATTATTTCAGAGATGGCCAAAATAGGAATCCATTGATTCCCGTAAACTGAGCGGAGAAATTTAGCCACTGATTACTATCATAGCAAGCAACTGATACAGTTTGATACCTTAGTTTCTGGACCTCTACTTTGGATCATTTCTTAATCCCAGTATGTCTTTTTGGGATTTCTGCTATTTAAGACACGGTCAAGAGTAGCCAGTGCATCTTGGTATTTCTGGATTTTCAGGAAACCCTTAATCATGGTAACCTCACTGTCTGAGAAGTTTGCTTTCTTCATGATCATCCCAACAAGCTTAATTAGTGTACCTTCCATAGACAAAGAATACAGTCCTTCAGCAAGATTGTAGAATGAGGAGAATTCAGGAATATGTCCTTTTTCCATCATCTCAATAGAAAAATCAACAGCTTCTTGAATGGGTCCCCCACCAGAAGAAATACCACGGAAAACAATCTTATAAGAAAAAGCATCAGGAGGATTAGCTGTTTCCTCCATTTCTCTGAAGAGTCTTACGGCTTCCTTGGTTCTCCGCCGTCTGAAGAGTGCCTGAATTACAGGATTATAGGCCCGTGGGGTCAAAACCATTCCTTTCATTTGAATACTTCTGAGGAGCCTGCTTGCAATCTCAACCCTACCTGCTTTACATAGTCCCTGGATTAGGGTCCCGTACGTAACAATGTCTGGTTCACACCCATTTGATGTCATGGTTTGCACAATGTCTGCTGCCTTTTTTATATCACCTGCTCTGCAGAAGTGAGAAAGAATGGAATTAAATGTGAATTTATCAGGCTTTAGTCCTTCCAGTATCATCTGGTCCATAAGCTGAGCAGCCTCCTCGACCCGCCTGCTCTTACAAAGACCATCAATGAGAGTGTTATAGGTGACCAAGTTTCTAGAAACCCCATGTAGTTCCATTTGGTCGAAGATCTCTTCTGCTTCTTCAATTTTCTTGTCTTTGCAGAAGCCATCTATCAAAGTATTGTACGTTATCACGCTTCTTGCACAGCCACTTGACTCCATATCTTTGAGTAGGTTCATAGCTTCACCTAATCTCCTTTTGGCACAGAGACAATCAATTAGGATATTGTAAGTGAATTCGTCTGGCTCGCACCCTTTGTTTTTCATTTCTTCAAATAGTTCCATTGCAACGTCGAACTTGCCAGTGAAGCAGAGACCTTGTATGAGAGAATTGAAAGTGCAAACATCAGGTAAGAATCCCTTGCTTGTAAGAACACGAGCAAACTCAGTAGCTTCTTGGACTTGGTTCTCCCTGCACAAAGCACTAATAATGGTGTTATAAGTGACTGTATTAGGCGAGCAGTCCCTTACAAGCATCTGATTGAGAAGCTCAATAGCCTCTTGGATTTCACCAACTTCACCAAGTCCAGAAATCAAAATATTATAAGTATATACATCAGGGTCAAACCCGTCTTGAAGCATTAAATCCAAAATATCCAAGGCTTGGACAGCATGCCCTGCTTTGCATAAACCATTTATCAAAGTGTTAAAGGTAAATTGGTCTGGAGAAAACCCTCGACTACACATGTCTTGCACAAAATTAAGAGCTTCGTCAATCCTGCCTTCTTTACAGTACCCATGAATCAAAAGGTTCACAGTAATATTACTTGCAGGACATTTAGCTGCCACCATTTGATCCCTAATTCTCAATGCACCATCCAAATTCCCTTCCTCAATATAACCTTGCATTATCGTCGTAAACGTCTTCTCATCCGGCACCAAACCATGGACAGGCATTTCCTCCATCATCAAAATAGCTGGCCTAATTTGATGTGTTTTACATAAAGCTTTAATCAATATATTAAAAGTCGATACATCCGCCTTTATCCCTTCATCCAACATTCTACTATGCACATTTTCAACAAGTTTTAACTTATTTGCATCAACAAGAACATTCAACAACAAATTGAAACTAAAAGTTCCAGGCTTTATACCAAACTCTTTCCACATCATATCAAGAATCCCAATAGCTTCATCATACAAATCAAACTTTGCATAACTTTCAATAAAGATAAAGAAAGTACCTTCAACAAATTCAACCTGTAATTTCTTCATATCATCCAATACTCGCCTCATCGAATTGAAAGATCCCACATTTCCTAGCTTCCTAAGAATCTCCTCATATACAGACAAAGTGGGTGTAAAATGGGGTTGCTTAGAAGCCCATTCAAAGAGGTGAAAAGCTGAAGTTTCATCATTTTCTCTCCGAAGGGTGTCTAGAAGTTGTTTTGGAGTGAACTCAGGTAAGAGTTCTTTTGCTTTGGAAGGTAAAACAGCTGAAACAGAAGATGAATTGGAGGCTGAAACTGAAGGAACACGTTCTTGGCGGGTTGAAAATGGAGGAGACATGGGTTTAGGAGAGTAGAAAGAAGGAGGAAAAGTTAAGGGGTTTGGTAGATTTTGAGATTGAGGCCATGGGTGGCACTTGGGGAAGGAAGAGAAAGAGAAAGCCATTGAAGCAATTCAACAAACAGGTAGCATGCGTGTATCGATTCAGCTAAAGCACATTTAAGAAGACACTCTGAGCTGCTCAGAAAGCGATAAGAAATGGTGGTGAATTCAATTTCAACAGGGGTGTAGTAGAATGAATGGTGGGTTTGAGAACCAACGCTGCTAAAGGGATAAAAGTAACTACTCTTTCGTTTAATGATTTCTTAACATCTGTTTATTCCAGTTGGTTTGGACATTAACAACGACTCGAGTGATTTTAGAAAATAATACTCCCTCCAGCTCCATTTGGTTATCTGTTCTTTAGCTTACATTTTAGCATATATATTTTCTATCATATCGATATTAGAAGAATTATACATTATACTAGTATATTTTGTATAATTTTAAAATATTAAGATTATCTGATTCAATTTAAGTTCAAAAATTAGTTAAATTAACTCTCGAGAAGAAGTAAGAAGAGAATTCTTATATTAAATGGTTAGATGAATTTAAAAATATCTAATGGCTATAGAAATCATACTTGATAATAATTAAATAATTTCTAAGTATTTTAAGATATCACAAAATAAAAACCAGGTTAGACTACTCTTTTTTTTTCATCCAAGACCAAGCCTAGCGATTAGTGGCGGAAATATAATTCGGGGTTGTATGCGGCTAAAATCGGAAATACCAATTTTACGGTCGATAAAGTATTGTGTAATCTCATCTCGAAGGATCTGGAGAACAGCCAGGGGTTCGATGTCTTCAGGGATTCTTCGTGCCCGGTGTTGGGCAGAACAAACCGATGTTTGTCGCATGTAAGCGGGGAGTTACCAAGGAACAATACTTTCTGGCAATACCTGTGCAAACAGAGACAACCTGCACCAAGGTGATTGAGTGATTGTACTAGCTGCACTTTGTGATAAATTCATGTGTACTATGTTGGAATTCCCCCTAAGTGACCCTTGCTATTTTGTAGGGGATCTGAGATACAATATTGAATTTACAAGAACATTCTCACTGCTTTCAACCTTAACATATTCTTTTGATTTCACTACTTACCTTTATTGCTTATATTCATAGTGTTCTATTTATCGTTCTTCATTTATTGTTCTTTATTGATCATAAAGAGCTGCCATCGTAGCTCTCGTAAATGTTAATCCTCCCTCGATTGCCCTTGGCCGAGCATCCGACTCGACTTCGAGGCCCTGTATATGGCAGCTCGAGGCCCCGATTTCTAGCCATTCGGTTTGATTATTATGCTACCCACAAGCTCTTATCTTATTTTATACTCTTTCACCTAATATCTACTCCCTAAACAATTAGCACAAAAATAGATCACGTATTTTTAGAACCATCAAATCAAATCTAATTGTAATTACCATTTTCAAGGTAAACAGTTTGACACCCACCAGGGGGCTAAAAATAATAGTGATTATTTTCATGTTGGTTCACTATATAACGCAAGTTACCTTTCACGCTTTTCTTTATCCAAGATCTTTGATTTCAGGTCAAAATGTCTAACTCAGTAAACGTACGTGAAAATAACAATCTTGAGGACCATGGAGAAAATAATATGGATGTTCCAGGTGCTGGTGGACCACCACGAAACCCTGAGATACACCAGAGCCATTTTCCCTCGATATGGTCTCACACAACATTCCACACGTTGGCAAACGTTCCCACGCCAAGAGGAGTATACGCCAAGAAAATCAACAAAATATTCGGAAAAACCTCATCATGGAAGAAAGAAAGGCCAATGAGGGAAGCGAAATGGGAAAACCTCAGCACATTGTTCATAAGATTATGGGGGGACCGAAGTTCCCTAGGGGCCCGTAACCAAGCGAATAAAGGTCTCTCCGGCAACACAAGGACAAACTCGAGGCCGGTTATATGAGGGCATCCTCACGGTCAACGAAGAAGATTTCGAGACTCTGTTTCGTCCACACAACGATGCTGGTAATCTCGTTTCTCTTAAATAACATCCAAATTAAAAGTGTACTCGTGGATCCAGGTAGCTAGACCAACGTAATTAGATCGACGGTAGTAGAACAACTTAGATTGCTCGATCTGGTCATACTATGTCTCGAATCCTCAACGACTTCAATATGGATGGCAAAGCAACAGAAAGAGAAATCACCCTCCCGGTTAACATATCCGATGCAGTTCAAAATACTAGGTTCCACATCATTAAAGGTGATACAAGGTATAATGCCTTCCTCGATAGACCATGTATACACAACATGAAGGCGGCACCATCGACCCTACGTCAGATGATAAAGTTTTCAACAAAAGGACGAAATAAAAGACAATATACGGAGAGCAACATGCGGCAAAGGAAATGTTCGCAGTCCGTGAAGAGGTACCGAACTCTGTACACTCAGCCTCGGAAGAGTGAGAAAGACAACAAACCCCCGAGGATGATGAAGTGGATTTCCTCGCTCCTAAAACCATCATTGCCCCCGAAGGGTTGGACGCAACGAAGTCGACTACCGAAGAGCTGGAGCAAGCTGTATTGGTCGAGTATCTCCCAGATCGGAAGGTATACCTAGGATGGGATTAACCCCCTAACTCAGGAAGAAACTCATTCAATTTCTTATAACAACATCGATTGCTTTGCTTTGTCCTATTTAGACATGACATGGATCCCATCAGAAATAACTATTATAGACATGTAATTTTTGACCCTGCCCATAATTTTACACATTTTAGCGTAAATATTTAGTTTAGGTTTAGTATTGCTCCCTTTACTTTATTTTATCACAAAAATAAAAATTACAAAATTATTTCTCTTATTTAACTAATTAATATTTTTATCTAGTAATTTTTAATTTGTCTACCTTACATAAAAGTTAAAAATACAAAAAAATAGTTTCAGAAATATTATCTTAATTTTACAATAATTTTTCTATTTTTTATCTTTTAGTATGATATTTTTAAAAAAACTAAAAACAAGGTTTGTTTTTACGAATAGTTTTATTTTAATAGTTATTTTACTTAAGTGAGATTAATTGATAAATGATAAAGTATTTTATGTCTTGTTTTAAAAGAAAGAGTATGAAATTTAGGGTTAATTTTGTTGGATCATTATTGAAAAATGCTCAATTTCAAATAGCCAAAAACATTGAGCCCATACTCATTTTTCATTTGACTTAAACTAATTTTTACTCCCTATAAAAACAATGCCTAACTCCTAAAATCAAGGATCTAGAGGGAAGACCTAGACTAAGCTAAGAACGGCAGACCTACCCTATGAAAAATTGGTTCTCTCTTTAACATGGAGAAAGAAGATCACCAACCCAAATGATTTTCTTTGTAAATATTTCATCGGTTCTACCCATGTATCTACTACTGCTGCTGTGATATCTTACATTTCGTCTAAGACAATGTCAGCAATTTAGCAGCGTGTGTTCCATTTAGATAAAGTAGTATTCTTGTTTCTTTATTTGCTGGAAGAATCAGCTAACATGTCTGCCAAATCCAAATCAACTCCAAATGGAACTTCGAGCAATTCAACACCACCAACTCCTCGGATGAGTACAGTGAGCTGGGGAATAGATAAACCTAATGGTGATTCACCCTCTCCCTTGCATAATTCACGTCATAGCTTTTGGCTAAAAGGAACTACCGTACATCGGAGGTTTTGAGTTTTGAGTTTTTCGATGTCAAGTATAAGGTTTTCGATCGAAGTTCCGGTCTGTAATATCGGTGTTAGTCCAAGTATTGTTGTTTTGTTTAATCCAACTGATTCTCAATTTTCAGCTTTGTTCGTCAATAAAATTACTGTTTCTTAATTTTCATTCTCATTTCATTGTGTTACGATAGCTTGGTACGTGCGTTGGTTGATTTGTAATTCTACTTTGTTTGAGTAGCATGTTTTAATTTTCATTTAAATTGTTTTAATTAGTTTTTATTTCGATTTTGATATATGTAATCTTGGTTCTTGAATAAATGATTTTAATTGGGCAGATGAAAAATTGAAGTTGTTTCTTTCTTGGCAAGTAATAAGAAGGAGCCATAAGGTGGATCTTGAACTGTAAGAAATTTAGGCGAAGTAATAGATCATGTTAGCTAGCCTATTTGCTCGCCAATAATATCTTGTTCATAAATTTGGCCTCACAATAATCTAAAAAATTAGGAAAATAATTTAAATGCGCTAGTTGCTTTAGGCACATTGTAATAATTTCCAAATCCGGGGATATATTTTTGTGACCCGGAGACAACAACTAATAATGTTAATAATTTAAACATGTTGGGTACGGTTCCCTGACACGATTTGTAATGTGTACTAAACAAATAAGTGTACAACAATCATAACTTGTTCCAGAATAATTTCATAAATAAATAAAATCGGTCAAAAGTTAAAAAGGTACAATAGGTACAAAATATGTAATAAATCAGATAATTAGGTCAATATTAATAGTTGAGCAACCATGCTAAAACAACGGAATTTGGAGATGTCTAACACCTTCTTCCGGATTAACAGAATTCCTTATCCGAATTTCTGTGTTTCGCAGACTGTAAAACTAATCCAACTTTCCTCGATTTAGGATTTTAAACTGGTGACTTGGGACACCATAAATTATTCCAAATGGCGACTCTGAATCTGAATAAATAATCTCGTTTTGGTTATTGTCACATTAATTAGAAAAACTTCCTTATACCCTCTTTTCGGTTGAAAAACGAGGTGTGACAACTATCCATCGATTAAGCATCGACCCCATATACAAATCGGTGAAGCAAAAAGGAGACCCCAGTCCGAGATAAAGCATGTGTTCATCAAAGCTGAGGTAACGAAGCTCCTCAAGATGGGGTCAATTAGGAAAGTAAAATATCCTGAATGGTTGGAATGGGGTAAACCAGATCTAGAATAATACAGCCAGATATTAAACCTAGAATAACATAGCCTCATGCCGGATCTCTAGTAGGATTATTTGTTTGCATCACGTGCATTTGACTTTGGGGACTCAACACAGGGGTTGGGTCCGTCTAGGACAGGTGTACCCAAATTAAAAGATCATCCTTATGCATCTTACGTGCTACTTGCGTATCTGTGTTTTTCAGCTTACATGTTGATTGGCTTCTATAATAGAGAAAGAAAATAGAAAAAACGAAGAAAAAAAGAAAATAAAAAAAAGAAGAAGAAAAAAAAGAAAGAGAGTGAGAGGTAGATATTTGAAATATTCTAAAACTATACCGAAATTTTGAAAAAAAGAGGAAAAGTTATTTCAAAATAATACAATTTCTATCTCGTCAAAATTGGCGAACTACGCGGGTCTGATTCTCACCAAATGTGGGATATGTAGGCAAACCTCTTCGGTTCCGGCTCACAATTTTAAAAAAAATTCAGAAACATTTTCCTTTAGTTCATTCTTTAGAAAGTCTTTCTTTTAGACACCAATTTTTTTAAAAAAAACAAAATATTTTCTTTTAATATCTCTCAAAATCCAAAAATATTTTCATTCTTCATTCGAAAATTAAAAAGAAAATTTAAGATTCAAAAATATTTTCTTTTTTTCCTTTAGAAGTACTTCTTTCATAAATCCCAAAATAAAAGTCCAAAAATGTAAAAATATTTCTTTTCTTCATTAGAAGTTTTCTTTCGAAATTTTCAGGAAAAAAAAAGAAAAAAAAAAGGAAAAGAAAGTTAAAATTCAAAAAAAATATTTTTTCTCTTCTTTAGACGCCTTTCCTTTAAAAAATTCTTTTAAAAAACAAATCTAAATCAAAAAATATTTTCTTTCTTCTTTGTTAGTAATTCTTTCGAAAAAAGATAAATTTCAAAATCCAAAACAAAAGTTAGTTTATTTGCTTTATTCTTTATCTTCCCGAACTACGCAAGATCTGATTCATGTTCCTATATGATACGTAGGCAACCCACATCAGGTTCGATCAACAAAAAAAATGAATGAAAAAATGGAAAAAAAAAGAAGAAAAAAATTATGATAATAATAAGGACTGAATGAGTCCATTCTTGTCAGGACCCGGATTTTTCACCCTCGAGATTCGTGATGGTGCCTACTCAAAGAAGTTAGGCGAGCCACGAAATTAGAAATCTTTAACTCTCTTATTTTAATCCTTTTTACAACTTGAATTAACAAGTGATAAACATTTAAACAACAACGGAATATGCAATTAGGCGGAAGACTTAGACAAAATAAATCAAAATGATATGGAAATCAACATTTGCCTCTACCCAGAAACTGGTATCACAACATTCACGGACTATCTAGGAATGCTCAATACATGTGTCTGAAACAAAAGAAATATAGTCTACCTCAGATACAAAAGAAAACAGAACAAATAAATAGATAGAAGATATGTCGGACCTACGGACACCTGCAGGACTACCTCGGGATCTAAGTGGATTGAAGGCTGGCTCCTGAGCTACTGCTGCTGACCAAGTACTGCTCCAGTATCTGCACAAAGTGTAGAGTGCAGTATCATCACAACCAACCTCATGTGCTGGTAAGTGCCTAGCCTAACCCCAGCGAGGTAGTGAGGAGGCTAGGACCAAACTCCAGATAAACCTATGAAGTTATATAATATATGGCAGAAAAATAAACAGGAAAT
This sequence comes from Nicotiana benthamiana, assembly GCA_034376525.1. Taxonomy (NCBI): domain Eukaryota; kingdom Viridiplantae; phylum Streptophyta; class Magnoliopsida; order Solanales; family Solanaceae; genus Nicotiana; species Nicotiana benthamiana. The sequence goes on along the minus strand of CM067327.1, from coordinate 26,640,062 downwards.
AAACAGCTTAAAGGGAGTGGGGTACATGCTTCGGGGAACATATCAATCTAGCGGAAACTTAATAAAATATGAAAAGACAATTCAATATCTACAATAGTACAATAACAAATATTGTTGCGGCGCGCAATCTGATCCATATATATAACTGTTGCAGCGAGCAACCCGATCCACATATATATAACTGTTGTGGCGTGCAACCCGATCCACATATATAAATGTTGCGGCGTGCAATTTGATCCACATATATATAATTGTTGCGTCGTGCAACTTGATCCATATATATATAACGATTGCAGCGTGCAACCCGATCTACATAAATATAGCTGTTGCGGCATGCAACCCGGTCCACATATATAATAATAATGTTGCATTCCAAATATACAGTCAACAATAATCAAAATAATCGTCCCAGCAAAGGATCAACAATAAACTATGTTATCACGGTAAGGGAACATAACAATACAAATATATACGTCCCGACAAAGGAGAATCGGCTATAAGAAATCTTAACCCAACTCCTACTCATCTTTGTTATCACGATTCCTCAATCATAAGTAACTTCCATGAAAATAAACTAAGTATTTACTCATTGTCAAGAATTCACCCTCTAAAGCATTCGTAGTATCATCTAAGAATACAACAAGTATCAATTTAAGACTCACAGTCATGCTCGACTCCAACGTATAGATACTCGTCATCATGCCTATATGTCATACTCAACAAGTAGCAAATAGCAAATATAACTCAACTCTTAATCCCTCAAGCTAATGTTAGACCGGACACTTACCTCGATGTCTCAAACACAACTCAAGTTTCAATTATAGCTTTACCCCTTGAATGCATAACTAATTTGCTCGCATCTAGCCACAAGTTACTTAATTACATCAATAAATGCTAAATGAAACAATTTGAATGCATGAAAATAAGTTTATCAACGTTTTACCCGAAAAGTCAAAATCGCCCCGGACCCACGTGGTCAAAACCTGAGGTTCGAACCAAAACTCGATTACCCATTCCACCACGAACTCAAACATATATAATTTATTTTAAAATCGGATCTCAAATCGAGGTCCAAATTCCCAATTTGGTAAACCTAAGTTCTACCCAAAACACCAAATTTTCCCCCATAAAAATCATTGATTTGAAGTTGAAATTATGTTAAAAGATGTTATGATTGAAGAAAACTAGTGAAAACTGACTTACAATTTATTTGGAGAAGAAAGGTTCGAAAAATTGCCTCTTATATTTTTGGGTTTTGTAAAATGAAAAATAATTGAAAATCCCATTTAAATATACTGCCCTCAGATGCCCTGTGCGGACCGCACAAAATCAACCGCGGCTGCACATGTCTCCCTGTGTTCTGCAGTGACAGGTCTTAGTATTTTGTCCACAACTTTCTATACATATGTCAAAATTGTTATTTCTTTACCTTTTTGGAAACTAGATATGAAGGGCCACAACTTGTATTTTTGAATCATCTCAAAATTCCTTGTATATCAAAAGATATAGGCTTCCGAAGTCGAACCAGTGAATTCTTCTTTACCGCAGACCGCACCGAAACTAGTGCGGCTGCACAAGCTCATCTGCGGCAGCAGTCTATATCGTGCGGACCACACTACCCTATTCAGAGGTCCTGCATCTCTTTGAGCCTACAACAACTCTATTTTTAAGCCTAAGACACCGCAGAACCTACCGAAACTCACCCAAGCCCTCAGAACTCCAAACCAAGTATACACAAAACTTCAAAAACATCCTATGGACTTATTCGTGTAATTAAATCATCAAAATACATCATGAACATCAAATTAAATCTCTAGGTCAATGAAATTTTCTCAAAACTTCTTTAAACATCAATTTTGCAATTTAAGTTTGAATCAATCAAATGACATCCGTTTTTTCACAAAATTTCATAGAAATGTCTTAAATCATATATAAGACATGTACCGGGCGCCGAAACCAAAATATGGGCCCAATATAATCATGTTCCAAGCGAATTTCATTTCAAATTTCTTTAAATAGTTTCAAAAAACAATTTTCTTTAAAAATTCATTTCTCGAGCTTGGGACCTCGGAATTCGATTCTGGGCATACGTCCAAGTCCCATATTTTCCTACGGACCCTCCAGAATCGTTGAATCATGGGTATGTATCCGTTTATCCAAAACATTGACCGAAGTCAAATTTTACCATTTTTACAAATTTCAATACTTAAGATTTTCGCTACGCGCACGGACTGCGCGCCTACATCGAGGCGAACCTAAAAGAGGTTTTTAAGACCTCAAAAACATAGAATTTAATTTAAACACAAATGGGTCATCACAATTCTAATGTGTCTTTTGTCTTGAATTGTGAAAAAAAATTTGAGTGGTCGGTTTGTGGTAGGCTGTCAACACAAGATCCAAGGAAAAATAATAATTGATATCGAAGCTGTTACAAGTGCTCAAGAGACTCAGGGTCAAAGGGTTCAACAAGAGTTTACTATGGTTGAGGAAAATAAAATACTGAAACAGTAAATGGCCAAAATACGTCAAGCATGGGTCAATGACCAAGGACAACCTTGTCATGAGTTACAATTTGCTACCCATCAAGAGCAGTACCACTCTTTTGAGTACCACTCATACTTGTTTGATCTTCCTGCAGACACTGCGAAGCCTGCCCAGAAGACGGCATAGGAAGAAATGACCCAAAGCATAAAAAGCTTAGAACAACATTTGAAAAACATGCAAGGATTGGCAGGTCAGAAGAGTATTACCTTCAAGGATCTATATATGTTCCCCGATATCCACTTTCCACCTGGTTTCAAGACTCCTAAATTTGAAAAGTATGATGGACATGGAGTCCCCATACCCCACCTAAAAAGGTATTGCAATCAACTAAGGGGTGCAGGACGAAATGAAGAATTGCTAATAGATTATTTTGGGGAAAGCCTTACGGGAGTAGCATCTGAAATGTTATGAATCAATACACGTCTTGCTGGTATGTCTGGGATAACATTGCACAGGCCTTTGTCAAACAGTTCTAATACAACACTGACATTGCCATAGAGCGCAATTCTCTTTCAAACCTGAAGAATAAACCAACTGAATGTTTCAAGGAATATACCATTAAATGGAGAGAGCAAGCAGCTAGAGTTAAGCCACCCATGGATGACTACGAGCTAATCATTGTCTTTTTTTAGGCTCAAGAGCCAGATTATTTTCAAAACATGATGTTCGTAGTGGTTAAATCGTTCTCGGAAGCAATCAAAATGGGAGAAATGGTTGAGAATAGTCTTAAGACAGACAAAATTATAAGTCAAGCAGTTATCATAACTACAACTCAAATTGTCTAGATTGAATCTGATAATTTTAGCGACACAAATGAGAAGGATGAAAAAATCATGATGACATCAGGGTCGAAAAGAGGTCCTAGGAGAGTATCTCGAAGGTATGACCAGCCTCGTCTGTTTTCTGATGATGCTCCTGAGCACTAGTATCCACCTCAGAACTCACAATACTATGTTTCTCCACCTCAGTATGTTGTCTAGCCACCAAATCACCCAAGAAGGCGAGCACGAGCATCACAAAATCTCCCCCAGATTCCATAAAATTTTCAGGTGCCCTATAACGCATATCCAAGCCAAAGGTATAAAGGGAAACAAAGAGTCCTATAAGCTTATTTGAAAAGTTAAAGCATTATAACATGATTGCGCCCATTCCTCCAAATCATGTGGACCAACGTGCAACAAGCCTTGACCCTTCTAAAATGTGTGAATACCATTCCAATGCCTAGGGGCACCATATTAAAAGGTGTCCGTATTTGAAAAGAGAAATAAAAATGATGATCCAGAAAAAATTGATTGTGATCCAAGACAGTGACACCTAGAATATCACGCAGAATCCTTTACCTGCACATGATATGCACACTTTATGGGGATGATGCCTAGTGACATGGAGTATGAGAATCCTTTTGGGAACTTATCGAATGAAATTAAAGAAGGCCATGGTGATTCTAATGAGCAACTTTGTGGCTAAATGTCAAGCTAAGCAATTGAAAAGTCATTCTCTCCTCAGTAGGAAGGAATATTTGTAGTTTGTTTTGATGTTTTTTCTGTTATCTGGGTTATTTCAGGATTGTGATCTATATTTTATTTGTTTTATTGAGTCAAACCCTTCTGTCATTTTATTATGTTTATATTAGTCATGTCTGTCTGTTTTTGTTGCTATTTTCATTATCAGGGTTATTTTAGGGTTGTAACTCGGATTTTAGATTGCTTGTTTAGTTTTCAAACCCTTCTATCCTTATTCAATAAATACAATTTGTCCTTTTATGTCATTCTATTTCTAGTTCTTTTCTCGCTAGTTCTAATAATATGACATGCATGCGAAATTTTTTGCCAGATGTTAGAAATTGATTTAATCTAGAATTGGATAACTTGAAAAAAAAAGAAAAAAATACTTTTGAGGATGAATAAGGAGTTGAAGTACTTTGGAACTAAGGTCGAGTAAAATTCACCTTCAAATCATTGTGAAGATCAGGCTTAAGGATGTTTAATCAATTAAAGCTTGTTGGAAAGTTTGACATTAAGGGATGGAAAGTGTCTTGTGACCACGATATACCAAGAAGACATACATGTTCATCAATAATGTGATCGCGAAAAGATACTATAGTTGGCGTTCTCGAGGTTGGGAGACCCTTTTTATCCTATCCAAATATGTTATATGCTTTGTTACCCCTTTGAGCCTGTGTTATTTTCGTTGACCACTCTCTTTTGGAATCAAGTTTAGAGTCAAAAGTAAAAAAAATAAAAAAAATAAAAAAATAAAAATCCATGCCCTAAGAGTACAAGCTGGGGCAACTTTTAGAAAAGTTCTAAGTGAAAAAAAGAATTGTCAAAGGTCCACACTCTCAAAAATAGAAGTTGGGCAACTTGTTTTGAAAAAAGAAGAAGGATAGATTAAGAGAGAAAAGATGAAAAATTAGTTAGGTTAGATGTTTGAGCTAAGTTCGACCTGATTCCTTAAAAAAGAATACGTAGGAAGCCTCACGGTTTGGTCCAACTAAATAAGAATTCAAAAAGGAAAAAAATACCAAAAAATTCCCAACAGCTGAAACTGGGGCAAAGATTTTATTTTATTTTTGAAAGAGTCGAGTCAAAAGTTGTAAGTTTACAACCCCATCATTTTGAGTCTAATTTGAGCCTTCATGTCGACCTTCTTTAACCCTATCCAAAACCTTCCGAATAAAGACCTCCCGATATGCCTTCAAGAATGCCAAGAGAAGCATGCAATGAATAACGGTTGTCATGTGACATAGAACAACTTTCATATTGCTCACACAGGAAGGAAAAATAAAAAGAAAAAAGATAAAAAATGAGAGAGTCTTACTAGTGAAAACCCTCACAGGAACGGTAAGGCGACGGTAATTAAAAAAATAAATGAGAGAGGCTTGTTGGTGAAAATCCCTCGGGGCACCACTAGCCGAAAATGAGTCGCGAAGCTGATACAAATGATTGGCACGAACAAGTCCGACTTCAACTATTATAAGAATGGTAAATAGGAAGATTGGATTAGTTCAATAGATCAGGCCGTTAAGTCCAAAGTTCATGTCATGGTCATTAAGCTAGTTATTCAAAGAACAAAAAAGAAAGAAAAGAAACTCTTCCTTCTGTCCTTCCGATAGAGGCATTTCTTGTTAATACTTTTTTCTTGGTACCATTGTGTCATTCACTCTGAGTCAGTCCTTGTCAAAACAGGCAAGAAAAGATTATAAAATCTACTAACAACTTTTCAGTTGCATAAAGTAAATTTGGTCATCACACTTAGTTCGCTACTGTCAACATCCTTTGAGGATTCATGCAAAGGCTTCCCCCAAAGACTCTTGTCAGCCTACCTGGCGAAAGAAAAGATAACTTGTGATTCTCTCTGGTAGACAAGTTGCTCAAAAATTAGGATGCCATTAAAGGTATCAGAAAAGGTCACCTAAGCAAAGATCTCCAGTTGGGATAAGGTTGATTGAGCCGCAAATGCAAATAGTACTGGATGTAAAATAATTAGGGTTCATGTAGAGCAAAAATCTCTCGAAACTAACTCAAGCTGATTGAGCAGAAGCCAAGTTGCCCAAGACTCAAGGCCACAAACCGACCACCATTTTTAAAACTGAATTTTTTTTGTGTGAAACAGGAACAAAGCGGTGCAAGGAAAGTGGTTCAAGAAAAAAGAGAAAAAAAAAACAGAAAAAAAGAAGAAAAAGAAAAGAAGAAAAGAGCCGACAAAGGGAACTTTCTCAACTCTTGGCTTTTATTTGTCTTGCTATTATGCATAAAATATTTCCATTGATCTTCACATTTTTTCCTCCCAGGATAAAAAATCCTAGTGTGATGGATTTTCCTCCCAATAAAAATCTTAGTCTAATGAATATTTCTCCTAAGATAGGAAACTTAGTCTGATGAAATTTCTCTGGATAGAAATCCTAGTCTGATGAATATTTCTCCTAAGATAACAAAAAAAGAGGACCTAGTCTGATGAACTTTCTCCTAGGATCACAATCTTAGTCTGATGAATCTTTCTCCTAGGTGCAAAATCTTAGTTTGATGAATCTTTCTCCTAAGATAGAATACCTATTCTGATGAACTTTCTCCTAGTATAGAAATCTTAGTTTGATAAATCTTTCTCCTAAGATACCAAAAAAGGAGTAGAAAAGAGACCTAGTCAGATGAACTTTCTCCTAGGATTAAAATCTTTGTCTGAAGAAGCTTTTCCCTAAGATAGAAGACCTAGTCTAATGAACTTTCTCCAGGATCAAAATCTTAGTCTGATGAAGCTTTCTCCAAAGATAGAAGACCTAGTCTGATGAATTTTCTTCTAGGAATGAAATCTTAGTCTGATGAGTCTTTCTCCTAAGATACCATAAAAGAAGTAGAAAAAAGACTAGTTTGATAAACTTTATCCTTGGATAAAAATCTTAGTCTGATAAATCTTTATCCTAAGATAGAAAAACTAGTCCGATGAATTTTCTCCTAGGATAATAATTCAAAAAAAAGGAAGAAAAAAAGGGAAGTCCGAATTTGAAAAAAAGGGGTCAATTTTTAGTTTTCTTAAGTTATAAATGTTTAGTTTTCTTGAAATCAGGGGTCCTGCCTGGAGAATAAAGTCAGTCTTAACCTTAGTCAAGCTTAGTTTATAGTTTTTCTCAAGCTCAATCACTTTTAGGAGACACACATCCTAGTCGAGCCATTAATTTTGCTCTCATCATTGCATCCTTCATCAGCAGCGTAGGTGATTTATAGTTTTGCTAACAACTCACAAATCTTCCTAGTGCAAACTGGGGCAGAAATGTTTCTTTTGTTTTGTTTGTTTTGTTGTAGTAACGCTCGACCACATGGAGAATATAGTAGTTATTTGAAGTTTTAAGTCAGTAGTAGGCGCCCACTTGGAGAATAAGAGAATTACTTTCAAGTTGCAGTCAGAAACAACAGGATCCCTCTTGAAGAATAAAGGCAACCTTCAGTCCTGTTCAAGTTAGAAGTAGCAGAAGCTCGCGTCAAGAATTCGGGTCGACAGGGGTCCGAGATAACCAAAAGAAGTCTCGATCAAGAATAAAAGAAAAAAGTGAATCCAAAGTGCATAAGCGGAAGAAAGATGTGGATTGCACAAGACATGATTGAAGTCACAAGCTTTGCATGTCTCGCCTTGATCTAGAAAAAAAACTGAAAGAAGATTGAACCAACACATGCAGCTAACAAGCATCAAGATTCAGATCAGAGTCCGCATGAAGAACCAATTAAGACTCAAGGTCAAGCTTCAGAATACTCATAGATAGGAACCTTATAACTCATAGCTGATAGGCTTAGTTAGTCCTTTTAATTTTGATTTTGATGTAATAACGGGATCGCGGATCGAAACCTCGATGGCACGTCGCTCGGCTCTCAGCCTCAATACTCCATCACCTCATTCACTTCTAAACTACACGAGGCCTGATTCCTTTATAGCCAAGGATATGTAGGTAGCTGGGATACTAGGGCTCGGTCACATTCTGCTTTCTCTTAGTTTTTGGTCTTTCTAAATGAGGGTCGGGTAAAAAAACCAGTCTCATCGTTCTTCGTATGAAAACTCTTCGTGTTTTCAGTCAAAGAGGCACAACTATAGACATGTAATTTTTTACCCTCCCCAAGATTTTGCATATTTTAGCGTAAAGATTTAGTTTAGTTTAGTATTGCTCTCTTTACTTTATTTTATCACAAAAATATTTTTCACTTATCTAGGATATTTTTATCTAGTTACTTTTAATTTGTCTACCTGACATAAAATTAAAAAATACAATAGTTTACAATAATTTTTTAATTTTTTGTCTTTTAGTATGATATTTTAAAAAAATACCAAAAATAGGTTTGTTTTAATGTATAGTTTTATTTTAATAGGTATTTTACTTAAGTAGGATTAATTAATAAATGGTGGAATATTGTTTGTCTTGTTTTAGAAAAAAGAGTATGAAATTTAGGGTTAATTTTTTGTTTGGTTTTAATTGAAAAAGATCCAATTTTCAATAGCCCAAAATATTGAGCTCATACACATTCCCTATTTGACTTAACCTATTTCCTAACCCATATAAAAACAATGCGTAATTCCTAAAATCAAGGATCTAGAGGGAAGACCTAGACTAAGCTAAGAACGGCTGACCTACCCTATGAAAAATTGGATCTCACTTTGATATGGTGAAAGAATATCACCAACCCAGATGATTTTCTTTGTAAATATTTCATGTCTAGCCATGTGTCTACTACTGCTGCTGTGATATCTTACATTTCATCTAAGACAATGTCAGCAATTTAGCAGCGTGTGTTCCCTTCTGATAAAGTAGCATTCTTGTTTCTTATCTGCTGGAAAATCAGCTAACATGTCTGCCAATCCAAATCAACTCCACATGGAACTTCGAGCAATTCAACACCATCAACTCCTCGGATGAGTAGAGTGAGCAGGGAATAGATAAACCTGATGCCGATTCACCCTTTCCCTTTCATAATTCACGTAATAGCTTTTGGCTACGAGGAACTGCCGTACATTGGAGGTTTCGAGTTTTTCAATGTCAAGTCTAAGGTTTTCAGTCGAGGTTCCGATTTATAATTTCGGTGTTTCAGTTCAAAGATTGTTGCTTTATTTAGCCCAATTGATTTGTAATTTTCAGTTTTGTTAGTCAATAAAATGTCCATTTCTCATTTTTCATTCTCATTTCATTGCGTTATAATAGCTTGGTGCACGTGTTGGTTGATTTGTGATTCTACGTTGTTTGAGTAACATGTTTTAATTTTTATTTAAATTGTTTTAATTAGTTTTATTTTGGTTTGTGATGTATGTAGTTTTGGTTCTTGAATAAATGCTTTTAATTGGATAGATGGAAAATTGAAGTTGTTTCTTTCTTTCTTAACACCTCCATAGATAAGCCAAGATGCACTAAATGGGGTCTCGATAGGAAAATAATGTACCGGGCCAAACAATCGAACGAACCGTGCATGTATAAAATAACCGAGCCCTTAAGAGCGAAAACGTGTGTACTTGTACCGAGTAATCGAAAAATACTTTCCATCAGAGCATTTCACGTTTCAAAGGAGTCCGCTATTCTTTTGCAGAAACGACTCCAAAGCCAAAAACGTTCCAAACACTTGGGGACTAGCCTCAACAATTCAAAGCCGTATGACCTCCGGGCCAGAGCTTCAAACTCGTAAGCCCTCAATAAGGCAAAATCAAGTTTACAAAAACGACTCCAGAAGCCAAAAATATCCCGAACACTCGGTGACTGGCATCAACAATTTGAAGCCGTATGACCTCCGGGTCAGAGCTTCAAACTGATAAGCCCTCAATAAGGCAACATCAAGTTTACAAAACGGCTCCAGAAGCTAAAAACATTCCGAACACTTGGAGACTAGCATCAAAAACTCAAGGCCACATGACCTCGGGGGTCGGAAACTCCAAACTTGTAAGCCCTCGATGGGGCAATACCAAGTTTACAAGAAATGGCTCCCCAGCTAGGAAATTTTTGATGACTTGGGGACTGCCGCTAATGGCCAAACCCATCGACCTATCCAAAACCCAAGGCCATAAAACCTCAAGTGGGCAGCCTCGGTCTCGTAAGACCTATATAAGGCAACAACAATATCTGTAAGACCTCAAGCAAGGTATGAACCGTACTTGTACCAAGTAACAATATCTGTAAGACCTCGAGCAATGTATGAACCATACTTGTACCAAGTAACAAAAATTGTAAGACCTCAAGTAAGGAATGTAAAAATTTGTAAGACCTTACAAAAGGCATGATCCCGATCTTAAAGGTAAGGCTATATATCGAACTTGTGAGACCCCTAAAAAGGTATACCCTCGATATAGACGCCGAAACAGTTCACTCGGGAACTGAAAGGCTCCGACCAAACACAATGACTATAGTTACAAGGTTGTACCAGCCAAACTAACACGAATCGGGGACGCCCGACCGTCGTTATAAAATCACAGGACTTCAATTACTTCGAATGTACTTCGAGAAGAACTGGTTAAACAGACTACCCTCGACATAGGCAAAAGAGCTTCGACCATGTCAGCTCCAAACTATAGGCGTCGAGATACTCATCCACCGAGCCAAAACCTCCCGAGGTGCTCGTTCATCTCCATATAACGACTCACAATCGAGGTTTTTACAAAATCGTCGAAGATTCACGCAAACACAATTTCAAAAGTCCTTAACAAGGGAAAAATAAAGCCTATAAAAGGTCATATCAACCCAATGCGTATGAGCCACTGCCTCCAGTCTATAAAAGGCCATATCGACCTAATGCGTAAGAATCATTATCGCCAGCCCGTATAGGAGGTCATATCGACCTAACGTGTAAGAGTCTAAGGGCCAGCTTTAATTTCAAAAACTTAAGGGTTAATAAGCTCGAGTTGAAACCTGGTTCAGAGACTGAACCCGAAGCAGTTAACTAAATATGCCTAAGAGCAAAAGCATAAAAGCCTAAGACACTATCTTACATTAAAAGGTCGTAATGACCCAACGCGTAAGAGCCACTCTCGCCAGCCCATATAAAGGGCCGTACCGACCCAAATCATAAGAGCCTAAAATGCTAGCTTACATTAAAAAGTCGTACCGACCCAATGCGTAAGAGCCTCTATCGCTAGCCCATATAAAGGGTCATACTGACCCAAAGCATAACAGCCTAAGACGCCCACTTACATTAAAAGGTCGTACTGGCCCAACGTGTAAGTGCCACTACCATATAAAGGGTCGTACCGACCCAAAGCATAAGAGCCTAAGATGCCAACTTACATTAAAAGGCAGTATCGACCCAACGCGTAAGAGTCACTATCGCCAGCCTACATAAAGGGTCGTACCGGTCCAAAGCATAAGAGCCTATCTCCAGCTTACATTAAAAGTTCGAACCGACCTGACGCGTGAGAACCTAAAAAATCTACACAAAAGGCTTCGGAGCCAACATGACAGACTTACAAGTTGATTCTCGACCATTACTGCTCGACAGTAGAAAGAACCCAACAAACTAAATTTGAGATCCACAACTTCGGATCGATTACCAAATGAATACCGCAAGTCGTTCAAAAGGAATGCAGAAAAAGGTAAAGAGATGACATGCATACAAATAGATTCATAAAAGTACAAATTCAAATCCTATATCTGGATCCCTTGTGAAGGCAGAAAGCGAATGAAGACCTCAATCTATCACCAGAGTTATGCCTTCAACGGTCTCCTCAGAATATATGCTTTCAGCAGCTTCGGCCATAACCTCCAGGTTTCCAAAGGCCTCTTCCCCTTCAGCGAACTCTCCTCCCTCTTCATCCCTCAGAGTCACTGCTCGACTCACTTTTGGAAGGGAGTATGACTGCAATATACTCTTCTAGGGTCTTCACCCTCTCAATCTCGGAGATTAAATCAATGCCCCACATATATATCCTCGAGCATTTGTCTTCAAGATTTTAAAATCGGGCATTCTCCACTGCTTGATTCGGGCGCAACTTAGCCTCTATGGACACCTTTTGGGCCTGAGTATTTGCACTGGTGGCGTCTTCTTATGCGAGGTCACCAGCGCCTCAGCCTCAGCCCTGACCTCGGATAATGTAGAAACCAACTAAGTATGGGGATTCATATGCTTACTACTCTCAGCCCTCGCACTTTCGAGGCAACGCCCGATCAAAACCACCTCCCCCGGAGGGCATCTCTCTGAGGGATCACCTCATTCAAATGCCGCTCATGCTCGAGAACTTCGGAATCCTTGGCTCGGAGCTCCTACCCCATAAGGACATTGCAAAATCGACCCAAAGATACTAAAATATGGAAGTCAGTCAGATGCATAGACAAAAAAAAAAAAAAGACAGGAGCTATGTAACCTGTTTAGTAAGATAAGCCTTTTCCTGGGACGCCGCCTCCAAGCAATCCCGAATACCACAAAGTTCTTCCTCCCTCTTGGTAGAAAGAGACCTGAGCTCGTTGGTTCCCGAGGTAAGCTTCTTATGTTTGCCCTCGTGGCGAGCCAGCTCAGTCTCAAAACTGGAGAACTTTTGGTCATAAAGCACCTTGGCCTGGAACCATGAAATAAGTAAGGTTAGAAGGGAAAAGGCCGGGGCACCAAGCAGAATTAACAAATAGATTACCTACTCGCAAGCCTATCGATCTCAATAAAAATAAGGGAAATATCGTGCTCAGGCTTTTCCTCAGGCAAAATAGAAGGCTTTTCGAACACATCTTTATCACCTACGGGCGCCCCAGGCCGAGAGACTCTATATTGGGGATACCTTGCATCTCCCTCGGAGGAAAGGGTAGTTCAGAAAGGGAATCACTCAATTCAACGACCTCGACTAGGTCAATCAGGGTCACCCTTTGCTTCTGAAAAGCTTTGAAATTTCCCTAGATCCCCTGCCAAACGCACTTCAGCTCGAGGAAAATTTGGGCCTTCGCCAATAGCATTCATTACACCCTCGCAGGCCTCTTAAGCCCGAGGTGGGGAAACAATGGAACCGAGCCGCAATTTAGAAGTCGTCGACTCAACACTATGAGAGATTGTCAAATCCTCTCACTCTTTAGGTGTTGTCATAGGATCATCTTTCCTTTCGCCTCCAGCTCGGGGACTCCCGTGCCCTTCTGGAATTAAGACTACTGAGCCATCCTTAGGATCTTCCATTATGGTTTGCTTGGATTTCGGAGGGCAAGTTGGCGATCCTCCTCGTTGTTTTCCCCCTCTTCGTCGGGTGTCGAAGCACCCACTTCATCGGACAGTGTTTCTCTCGTCAAGAAGGCCTCCCCCTAGACCTGCCCAAATACAAAAACTAGCATCGGGAAGGAGACCATAATTAGCAACAACCTTTGTAATGCTAAAACTATAGCAGAGAATGAAGTCCCACCATGATCCTTGGCTTCCAATTGATCCTTGGATAAATCGTGCCACACGCGCTCGACGTATGGTCAAAGCTAATCTAGTTTAGCTACCCAACCTGAAAGATTCCCTACCGCGTCAAGGTACACCGCGACAGCTATATCAGCGGAGGACGTCATTTCATGGAGAAATGTATACGAAAGAAAGAAATGGGTAGTTAATTAAGTATGTCTACTTACGCTTCATATTCCATCTTTCGGGGAACAACATCTTCTCTGCGGGGATCAAGTCCGAAGTCCTAACTCAGATGAAACGACTCATCCAGCCCCCATTCCTAACCTTGTTGGTACAAGCAAAGAGTACCTTGAGCGGAGCTTAATCAGGACCCCACGAAAGAGTCAGGACTGTACATTTTGATCAAATGGTCAAGGGTGAAAGACATCCCATCAATCATATTCGCGTAATACCTGATCATGTAAATGATACGCCAGAATGACGGATGAATTTGGCCGAGAGTCACTTGATATCATTCGCAGATGTCGAGAATCACAGGGTCTATTGAAGGCATGGACGGCACCACCGAGCTGAGGGTAAATGCATAAGTATACACACTGAGTTATTAGGCCTTATACGTTGTTACATCCTCCCCCCGAGAGGGAACTTCCACTTGCACTGCATCTCCCCATCGACAATCAATTTTCACCCTTTCGATGTCAGTTATTAAAATGACGTATCGAGATGCGGGTTCGCTTCGCCCCGACTTTGAAGAAGGCTTCTCGACCTTAAAATCAAAGGTTGTCTCAAAGGCCCCTGGAACGCATTTCCCAGCGCTAGGAGATATTGCTGCTTTACCCTCAGAGGAGAGCATGGATGAGGAAGGCACATCTCCATGAGGGACATAGGCGGGAGTGTTCCCCATTTTTACCAAGGGATTGCAGCGAAGAAACTAAAAATCACGCTTCAGGAAAGGGCACGAGAGAGAGGTAAGAAGAAAGAAAAACTCCACTGGAAGCCTGATGATGCAGTAGAGAGGAAGGCGAAGAAATGAGTATTTATAGAAGCCTAACATATGTGATTGGAGCAGATCAAAAGACAACCAACCACTATAATTAATTCAAAGATTTCGAGGATTGTGTGGACGCGACCTTCAGAAGCCCTGTTTGTTACATCACTCATTTGTTCAGGGCACAACTATTTGTTTCGATACAACGTTGGAGGGGCAAGATCTCGAGGAAGTTTCTATTCGTTTAACTCTGAGAAACGCGGGGACTATCTGTATGCGGCTAAAATCGGGAAGACCAATTTTACGGTCGATAAAGCATTGTATAATCTCATCTAGAAGGATCCGAAGAATAGCTCGGGGTTCGATGTCTTCATGGATTCTCCGTGCCCGGTGTTGGGCCAGAAGGAACCGGTGCTATTCGCATGTAAGTGGGAAGTTACATAGGAGCAGTACTTTCTGGCAATGCCTGCACAAACAGTGACAGCCTGCCCTATGTAATAAATGCATTTATACTATGTTGGGATTCCCCCTCATATATAAAAGGGACCCTTGCCATTTTGTTGGGGATCTGAGACACAATATTGAATTTACAAGAACATTCTCGTTGCTTTCTAACTTAACATATTCTCTTGGTTTCACTACTTACATTTATTGCTTATATTCATAGTGTTCTATTTATCGTTCTTCATTTTATTGTTCATTATTAATCATGAAAGAGCCGCCACTGTTAATCCTCCCTCGATTGCTCTTAGCCGAGCATCCGACTCGACTTCAAGGCCACGTATACGCCTGCTCGAGGCCCTGATATCTAGCCATTCGGTTTGATTATTATACTAACCACAAGCTCTTATCTTATTTCATACTCTTTTACCTAATATCTATTGCCTAAACAACAGCATAAAAATAGATCACGTATTTTTATAACCACAAAATCAAATTTAATTGTAATTACCATTTTCAAGATAAACATGGGTAAAAAAAAGAAAAGTTACAAAATTAAGAGAGGTTGTGACCATGTGAATTGAATCGATTGCCTTACGAAGGCATTGAACCCCACAATCACTGAAGTATGCTTTTGGACTATGTTAAGAGGATTCAACGTATAATATATAAAAGTACAAATCGAATTTTGCCCCATATATACAATGTAATTTCAGGTTCGGGTAAATCCCCTTTCGGCCCCTTACAGAATAGTAAGACAATAAGAACTTGTATGGCGAACTTGCAGCTGTTTTTGCAATAATAATATTATATTTACTAGATTAAAATAATTAACTTGACAAAGCGTTTGCACAACATAGCAAGGCACTCGAATAGCCTGTTGAATAAAAGAGTGATCAAGCACTCCCCTTATATCATTGTGCTGAGAAATAAGATCAATTCTCTTATTATGAAACACTCAAATTCTCACAGCTTATTCTTGACAGCTTCTCAACTTCAATCAAGTTACTACTATACAACTGCCAATTAGAGCAGCAATCAGCTTGCTTCTGTCCATTCCAAAACAAGAATCATAGGGCAGAGTGTCAAATCAAATATTGAAAAGCAATCTAAATTGTATCCTTTCCCTCACAAATGGATACATATTAGCTTGGAAATCATGCTACCAGTGAAACACTCAGAAGAATAAATTTTCAAGTAACAAATTACATCATATACCAAAAACCATAAAACTTGTTCATTAAGTAGTACATATTAACTGTAGCACTTGGCAACCAATATCACCTCTAGCCAAGTATCTGTCACACTATAAATATTTCCAACAAGTAAAGATGATTACATTAGGAGTTTTCTCACTTATAAGGTCCATCTGATACCTATCCATCGATATCTAGTTGGCGCGGCTCTTAATAACATCAAGTCCCATTTCAGTTGGATCAGTTGCTTGCAACTCGACCTGAATTCCATCGAGCTCTCTCTTGAATCTGTCCTTTGAACTGGCATAGATCATCTTGCTTCTCACCCTCGATGTGTCAGGGGACCTTGAATTGAAGAGGAAAAAACCACATTGAGACAACAGGGCAATATAACAATTTAGTTTAAAATGCTTATGAGTTGTTCTTCTTGAGTCGAGGGTCTTTTGGAAACAGCCTCGCTACTCCCACAAGGTAAGGATAAAGTCTGCGTACACTTTATCCTCGCCAGACCACACAATGTAAGGTTAAACGGGGTATGGTGTTATTGTTTTAGTTTAAAATGCTTATGAACATCAGATATACCATGCTATGAAAAAGATCCTGCTTTTCTGGCAATTCTCTGCAGTGACAAAGTCAAAATCGTAGACAGCATATCTACATTCATTATCAGGAAGACTTGCAGCGAAATCCTCGTAGCTTTCGGCTGGGTCACCAACCTTTTCAACCACAACCTGCTTTTGTTTCTCCTCTATCTTAAAAACAATAAAACGGTGCGTCCTTTTGGCTTTCAGCTCCAAGAACCTTAACTTGCAGTCATCGTGCACAGCCATCCCAGACGCTGCATTGGCCTATACCATAACATAAATCCTTAAATTGTGTTAGAACTTGTTCAATTTAATCAACATGATGTTTTTGAAGCAAAATGGTTAATTCTCATCGAATTCAATCAAAAGAGACCATCACAATAAATCTCCATTGTTCTCTACTGATCAATCAAGACACACAAAAGCTATAAAGCTAAATGTCGTTCATGGAAATTAATGTCATTGCATTAGTCTGCTGCTGCTGATTATCATCAGCTAGAGTTTCTTAAAAAAGCAATAATATCTTTTGCGGAAAGGGAAACCTTGGCGAAGTAGTTGTTGCCACATGACCAGGAGGTCACGGGTTCGAGCGGTGGAAACAACCTCTTGCACAAATACAGGGTAAGGTTGCGTACAATTGACCCTTGTGGTCGGCCTCTCCCCGGACCCCGTGTATAGCGGGAGCTTAGTGCACCAGACTGTCCTTTCTTTTTTCAATGACCTATTTTACTGGTCCGATTAAGTTACTGAGAGTCCATTCTTATTCATATATTCCTCCAATACCCAGCAGCCAAGTTAATAGAAAAAGAAAATCCAAATGCAAAAGATTCTAAAGATGGATTAGATCAAAGAATAGAACTCGATAATCCCCAAAGATAAGAAAATCGTCGAATTCTAACAAAGTCAGTACTCAGTAGATCAAGAAAATCATTTAAACACATTAGATCCACGATATAACAACATATCAAACAATTTCTGAATTCTGAGCTGAACCCAGATAAAAATTAACAAGAGTTACAACACTACCAGCTCTAATCAAATACCCATCAATCTGAGATAATCACAATTTTTTTTCATAAAGATCACTTTTTTAGCCAACACCCATATAGCTAATCTTATCAGATCAATCACAGATCAAAAACTAAACCCATTACGCGATCTTTCTACTAAAACACATACACACACGCACACACACACACACACCAAGAAAAAACAATAAAAAACAATAAAAAACACAAAATTTCCACCAAAGATCGCGTTTTCAGCTATTACACATCTAGCATATCTTATCAGATCAATCACAGATAAAGAACTAAACCCCAATACACAATCTTTCTACTAAAACACACACATACGCACAATAGAACACAAAAAATCCATAAAGATCATTTTTTAATCAAAAACCCATAAAGATTATCTTATCAGATTAATCACATCAACAACTAAACTCATTAACAAAATCTTTCTACTAAAACACGCACGCACACACACACACACCAAGAAAGCACAGGAACTCCATAAAGATCACCTTTTTAGCCAAAACCCAGATAGCTTATCTTATCATAATCATCACAAACAAAAAACTCAACCGCATAACGAAAAATTTACTTTCTCTCTCTCTCACACACACACACGAAAGAAGAAAAATAACAGTGAAATTAATATCTGCAAGAAAACCAAAAAGGGGATGAAATTTGACTCACCATTCTGATTGTATGGAAATTGAAAATTGGGGGAAATTGGAAAAGATTGAAGGGCTAAAGCTCAAGGCTCAAGAACGCGGTGTTCTGTGAATGTAAAGCTAGAGGAGCGCCTCTTGTTCTTAATAAGGTGGCTTCAATGGAAAGGGAATTTTTAATGTGTGGTTGTCGTAAACTCATAGTTGTGTGAGTGCAAGGGAATAAATTTGTAATGACTTGGCGCCGCGTATTCTTAAGTCCGTCGGCTTAAGCTTAGCTGAAGACCTAACGACATCATTTAGTAGGCATTCTGTTTTATTAAAAAAATACTTAACTATATTGGTTATTTTGTTTATTGATTTGAATTTTGTGTTCCAGATTAACTAAATGAAGGTAAATACACGTTTCTTTAAAGTGTTTTCGTCCACCTAATTTGACAAGATTGAAAAGTTATAAAGTATAATAACCTATAATTAGATTAAAATGATACTTTTATTCAAAACATTGTCATTGTAAAATCATTAGTACATTTATTTATTATAAGAAATTTGACGAGAGATAGGGGAGATCGAAAAAGTATTGGAGAGAAATGATTAGGTAGGATTTGGTGCATCTTCTAATTTGATGATATAATTCTTGATAGAAAGTTATAAAAGTCGAGAATTAAGGTGAAATGTTAGCTGGTAGTAAAACTTGCTTCATGGCCTTGCCAATATTTTTAATTTTACTCTATTCTTAGTTGTCTATCACTATTTGATGTTGATTAGTTTTATTTTTTACTATGTGCCTGTTATTATTGATTTTTCATGACCCTTTTACTATTATATGTTTTTCATTTATTGTTGTGACTATATTGATTTAAACTGAGAGTCTATCGAATATAATTTTTACATTTGCATAAGATATGAATAAAGTTTACGTACACACTACTACGAGAGATTTCACTAAACTTGTTGTTGTTATTTGTACATAGTATTATATTATTGTAGAACACGGCTTCGCTTGAAAAGCATAGCAAAGCAAAGAGATTAATTAGATTATTATCTTTGTTTTCTTTTCTGTTGTTTCTCTTTTAGTTTTAGTTATAATTTTATTTTTTTTTGGAAAATGTCAATTGACTAACAGATTGGAAAGTAATGCCACAACAAAATGGGGTCCATGTAGAATCTTTGTTTGCCTTTCTCTGCGTTAGTTCCACGCTACAGATTTGAACTTTTTCTTTTTTTATTTTGCTCATTTATTTATTGTGTCCACAATATTTACATTATAACTATGAATAAAAGAATTATATAGTAGCAGTGCACCACAAGAAAAGTGAGTGAAACATTCGCAGTGCACCTCAAGATAATATCACTTTATTGGGCATCTTATACTAATATTTTCCATCTTACTACTGTCGAAATGAAATTCCATTTGGAGATAAACTAGTGAAAATAAAATCTTCAAAAGTTAGTACATTCCCTAGCACTATTAGTGATTTTTTTTTAGTCAAAGGAGATAAAAGAAAGTTAAGGTTTTTTTTTAATAATTATTTCATCATCGTGAGTTTTCTATATATTTAAAAACTTTCTAATTTATTTGCGAATGCACAACAAAAAATAATGTATAGGTCAAAATCTGATCGCAATGTGGTCGATCAAATCGTAACCCTGCCTAGGTAGCGAAATAGCGAGAAGCAACGATCATGCGCGAAGCTACATATTGTAAAAGATGATGAACTGACCACTCTTCGTCGGAAAATTAAATTACGTATATAGTAAAATATTAGATTTTAGAGGTATAGAATATAAACTGAACACTCTTTCTCGGGATTTTTTCACTTTGAACATCCTTGAGTAAATTCTTGACTTCGCCACTGACCACGACCAACTTCAGTCCAAGCATCGATAATGTATGTTAAGTTTAAAACGATACTCAAATAATGAAGGAAAATACCGTTACGTGAAGGCACATCGGTTAAGGAACACAACAAAGATCGTAGAATTATATATAGAAGGACAATTCTCGAAAAAGGGGGCTGGACTTTTTTTATCTACTTTTTCTCCGATAATTTTTTTCGTAAAGGGTGTAAACTGAATTTTCTCAGTATCTAGTAAAGATGAGATAGCAACATCAATAAATATGGATTGTTCTTACTCTTCATTTGTTTATCTCGCCATATATTCTCAGATTTGAAGTTGATTATACTTGACTAAGATTTACCTCTTTATTATCATCAATTGATTTAATCAAAAAGATTTTAATATCTTTTGATCAAACAGGTAGAAGCTCTAGAAAATACTTTTGTTCAACTTTATTCGTCTTCGAATCTTAGCACCTAAAATGTGTGTATGTATAAACGATATAGGCATGTATATGAAATTTTTCTAGGTCGGTAAGTCATCCTAGCCCATTAAATGATTTACCCGATATCATACGCTCTATTGAAATAGATTTACCAAAAATAAATTGGAGAGAAAAAAATGAAGCATAGGAGGCTCCATACCACGAGCTTTTTTATTCTCGTGGGTCAAACGCAAAATAAAAGAATTTTATCCCTTTCATCACAATCTTTTATGATAAAGTTCTTTTTCATTATATGAAATGTTTCTTTTTTAAAAGCTATCTTTTTATTAGGGCTTATGGAAAAATAAAAAAATATTGTTGGAGTTGAATTCACATATCTTGTATGATATATTATCGTCAAATTGTTATATCAATCGGAGAAATTCCCGAATTAAATTATGTACATATCCAAAATATACTGGAAATTTGTTGTATCCCCTAATAAAAGAAAATTAATCAGGCAGATTTTAATCAAGTTTCATAGTTACTTTTGTAGGTTGTATATAGCTAATCTTCATAATAACTTATTTATTTGCTTAGCATGTGGAGTTATTTTTATTTGTAATTTCACTCCATAGTAAGTAATAAATTATTGTCGATTCTGTTGAATAAAACAAAATACTATTACTTGGGATCGAAGGGGAGTTTTGGAGCAACGATAAAGTTGTTTTCGTGTGACCTGTAGATTACAAGTTTGAACCATAAAAATAACCATTAATATTTACATTAGAATATGCTATCTACACCACATCCGTGAGGCACAAAACTTTTTATACACCGAGTTGTCCTTACTACTACTTTGCCGGGTTTTTTAGGAATAGAATTTATAGAAAAATTAGCAAAATCGTCAAGAATCAATACGCGTCAACTGTTATGTGCTAAAGGCTGCGAAATAAGAGCTCTTAGTCCTTTCGATACAGCATAAAAAGAAAGGGATCATATCACTTGCTAGAAGTCCAATAATTATGTATCTATCGAGATGTTGTATCATATCTTGTAATTTTGACATGTACGCACACTCATTCTTAAAATGTTACTTTTTTTGTGTGTGTTGATTTTCAGAAATTAATTATTTACAGATTTTTGGATGAAAACTTTCTCATCATATACAATTTTTATTTCCTTTATTGAACATCATCTTATTGAATTGTTCGGATGAAATTATAAAGCACGATAAGCTAGAAAAGAATATCTCGAAGAGATTTCAAACTAAAAATGAAACAAGTGTTTATATATATTTTAAACTTTAAATAATAACAATGTTAGAAAATCAACAAAATGTTCCCTAAATATTACAAAAAGAAAAGATATCTTTAAACTTTGGGTCGTTTAATCACAAATTAATACCTACTTCATTACTTGTACATATTTTAAAATTTCTTCACATATAAATATGATTCCTGAAAATTAAAAAGTAGTGATATTGTGGATCCGATCATGAATGCCTTTTGGCCAAAGCTTCGTAATTCCAGCAATGCATGTTAGGAGGACCACATTGAACAGTTCACTCATCGCATCTCCGAAAATGGCTTTCCTAAAAAATTCTAAAGAAAAATATAACCATGTTATAAAATATTCTATTTTAGGTGAATGTCCATATTTAGAGAGATTCTAGGGTTTACTTCTTGGTGGCTAAGTCACCATCTCCCTATAAGTAAAGGGGTTCTATTCCATTGTAAACCATCCCAAAGTATCAATAAGAATACTCCTCTCTCTACTTTTCTCTCTATTGTTCTTGTTCTTGTATTATTGTTCTTGTTCTTATATTATTTCATAACACGTTATCAGCACGAGACTCTACCGTCTCAAGAATCCTCTTGAGAAAATTAAGGTATTTCCCTTTTTCCGAATTTGGTTTTAATTATGTCTGATATTATGAAAAGAAGTTCGTTGCCCTTGAAATTTCGGGCAAGAACTATATGACATGGGTGTTGGATGCTGAAATCCACTTAGATGATATGGGTCTTGGAGACGCCATTAAAGACAGAGATAAAGCATCCACCCAAGACTGTGCTAAGGCCTTGATTTTCTTGCGCCATCACCTTGATGAAGGTTTGAAAATTGAATATCTCACAGTCAAAGATCCACTCATCATGTGGAAAGGCTTAAAGGAGAGATATGACAACCTGAAGTTGGTCACTCTGCCACAAGCACGATATGATTGGGCTCATCTGAGGCTCCAAGACTTTAAGTCTGTTTCTGAATATAATTCTGCAATGTTCAGAATTACTTCTAAATTGAAACTCTGTGGAGATAATATCTCTGATTATGATATGCTTGAAAAAACGTTTACAACATTTCATGCCTCCAATATGGTACTGCAACAACAGTACAGAGAGAAAGGTTTCAAAAAGTACTTTGAACTGATTTCTCTTCTCCTTGTGGCTGAGCGAAACAATGACCTGCTCATGAGAAATCACGAAAATCGACCCACTGGGTCTACACCATTGCCTGAAGCAGATAAGGTGTATTCTCATTATGCCAAGCATGGAAAAGGCTATGGCTTTAATCATGGTCGTGGTCGTAAATCGGGGTCATGGCCGTGGACGTAGACAAGGAAGAAATTTCCCTGATGTCCGTCACCCCCCAAAGAGATATAACCACCAAAAGCAGAAACGGGATTATGAGGATCCAAAGGCAAATAGTTCAGAAACTATATGTTATCGTTGCGGTGGAAAAGGGCACTGGTCAAAAGCTTGCCGTGTACCAAGACATTTGGTTGATCTTTATCAAGCATCTCTAAAGAATAAAGACCCTGAAACAAATTTTGTCTCTGACCACAATTTTGACATCACCCACCTGGATGTGGCAGACTTTTTTGAGCAACCCGAGGGGAAAATAGACCACTTAATCGGTGATGGATCTGTGATGAAGGAAGATGGAATTGTTTGATTTTATTTTACTTATTTGTATTAGTTAGTGAATAAACTAATAGTCATTAGTATCAGCTCGTATTAGTTAGCTTATGATATAATGTTAGTATTAGTTCTTTAGAATGTTTCAATATGCTTAAATTTCAAAGATATTTTTATTTTCTAGTAGAGTTAATCGACTAACCTAACAATTAGTCGATTATCTAATATTTCGCATTAAAACTGGATTTTTCCGCAAGCTAAGTTAGTCGACTATCTGATTTAGTTAGTCGACTAACCTGATGACTGTTTACTAAGTTAGTCGACTATTAACTTAGTTAGTCGACTAACTAATATTTCGCATTAAAACTGGACTTTTCTGCAAGGCAAGATAGTCGGCTATCTGATTTTGTTAGTCGACTAACCTAATGACTGCTTCCCAAGATAGTCGACTATCAACTAAGTTAATCGACTAACCTCAGCAGATTTTGAAAATATTGTTTAAATGTGAAACAAACGGATTGAATTTGTTTATTCTCATGTTCGTGTATTTCTTTTGTATGTCAAACCATGGGAAAGCAAATATGGATATCTCACAAAGCAAGCTTGGATCAACGTCCAACTGTAAAAATATTTGTTTAGTTGATTCATGTACTACACATACGATACTCAAAGAAAAGAAATATTTCTCTCAACTAAGTATGTGTAAGGCAGATGTTACTACAATCTCTGGTAGTAGTAAATTGATTGAAGGCTCCGGAAGAGCAACTATAACTCTGCCTAGAGGAACAATTTTTATCATAGAGAATGCAATGTTCTCCTCCAAGTCTAAGAGAAACTTGTTGAGTTTTAAAGATATACGCCGGAATGGCTATCATATTGAGACAATAGATGAGAATAATCTTGAATATCTCATCATTACAAAGAATGTCTCTGGCCAAAAGAGGGTTATTGAGAAATTCCGGTCTTTATCTTGTGGCCTGTATTGGACAAAAATTAGTGCAATTGAGGCACATTCAACAGTAAACCAAAAGGTTACTGATTCCAATACTTTTGTACTTTGGCATGATCGATTGGGACACCCCGGATCAATCATGATGAGACGGATTATAGAAAGCTCATATGGGCATCCGTTAAAGAATTTCAAGATTCTTTTAAATAATGAATTTTCTTGCACTTCTTGTTATCAAGGCAAGTTAATTATTAGACCATCACCAACAAAGTTGGGACTGAGTCACCTACGTTTTTGGAACGTATACAAGGGGACATTTGTGGACCTATTCACCCACCTAGTGGGTCCTTTAGATATTTTATGGTCTTAATAGACGTATCCTGTAGATGGTCTCATGTGTGCCTGTTGTCATCACGCAACCTTGCGTTTGCAAAACTAATGGCACAAATAATTCGACTACGAGCACAATTTCCTGATAATCCAATCAAGTCTATTAGACTGGATAATGCTGCTGAGTTTTCATCCCAAGCATTTAATGATTATTGCTTATCAATTGGGATAAAAGTGGAACATTCTGTAGCTCATGTTCACACTCAAAACGGTCTTGCAGAATCTTTAATTAAACGCCTGCAGTTGATTGCAAGACCATTACTCATGAAAACCAGGCTGCCCACTTCGGTATGGGGTCACGCCATTTTGCATGCAGCAATGCTAATTCGTCTCAGACCGACGAATTATCACAAATATTCCCCGTTGCAATTGGTTTTGGGTCATGAACCCAATATATCCCATTTAAGAATCTTTGGATGCGCAGTATATGTGCCTATAGCACCGCCATACCGCACCAAAATGGGTCCGCAAAGAAGGTTAGGAATATATGTTGGGTTTGAATCGCCCTCCATTATTCGCTACCTCGAAACATTGACAGGGGATTTGTTCACTGCACGATTTGTAGACTGTCAATTTGATGAGACACTTTTCCCAAAATTAGGGGGAGAAGTTGGTGAAACCAAACGGGAAATTTTGTGGAAAAATGCATCATTATCTCATCTTGATCCACATACCTCTATTTGTGAAAAAGAGGTGCAAAAGATTATCCATTTGCAAAGAATAGCAAATCAAATGCCTGACGCATTTACGGACTTGAAAAGGATAACAAAATCCCACATCCCCGCAGAGAATGTTCCTATCCGTATTGATGTCCCTGTTGGACAATCATCTAGTGTCATATCCAATGAGTCGAATGCACGCCTGAAGCGTGGCAGGCCATTAGGTTCCAAAGATCGAAATCCTAGAAAGAGGAAAGCAAACGATCAAAATGACACTACGAAAGAATCTCATGAGGAAATTCATGATTTAATAAATTCTGAGAATCATGAAGAATCCATTGAGCCCGAGACTCAAGAAAATAAGGAACTATCAATAAATCCAATCGATATTGAGGCAAATTTTAATCGAGTGGATATAGTGGTGGATTATTTCTTTGCTTTTAATGTCGCATCTATCATTATGCAAGAAACTGAGGATCTTGAACCTCAATCTGTTGGAGAATGTCGAAAAAGACATGATTGGCCAAAATGGCAAGAAGCAATCCAATCAGAATTAAATTCACTGGCAAAACGTGAAGTTTTTGGCCCTATAGTTGAAACACCTAATGGTGTTAAGCATGTTGGCTATAAATGGGTCTTTGTACGCAAGAGAAATGAGAAAAACGAGGTACAAAGATATAAGGCACGCCTTGTTGCACAAGGATTTTCTCAAAGGCCTGGTGTCGATTATGAAGAGACATATTCGCCTGTAATGGATGCCATAACTTTTCGTTATCTCATTAGTTTTGCTGTCCTTGAAAAGCTTGACATGCATTTAATGGATGTGGTTACTGCCTATCTTTATGGCTCACTGGATAATGAGATATACATGAAAATTCCCGATGGACTCAAAATGCCAAACGCTCATAATTCAAAGTCCCGGGAAATGTTTTCAATCAAATTGCAAAGATCCTTGTATGGTCTAAAGCAATCAGGACGAATGTGGTATAATCGTCTTAGTGAGTATTTATTAAAAGAAGGCTATATAAATGATGCCATTTGCCCGTGTGTTTTTATAAAGAAAACAACATCGGAATTTGATGTACTTGCCGTATATGTCGATGACATAAACCTTATTGGAACCCCCATAGAACTCCAAAAGGCAATTGATTATCTAAAGAATGAATTCGAGATGAAAGATCTCGGAAAGACAAAATTATGTCTTGGTTTGCAAATTGAATATTTGGCAAACGGAATTTTTGTTCATCAATCTACCTATATAGAAAAGGTACTGAAACGGTTTTACATGGATGGAGCATATCCAATAAGTACTCCGATGGTTGTTCGATTACTTGATGTGAATAAAGATCCATTCCGACCGCAAGAAAGGAATGAAGAGCTACTTGGTCCTGAAGTACCATATCTTAGTGCAATTGGCGCACTAATGTATCTTGCAAATACTACAAGGCCTGACATAACCTTTTCAGTTAATGTCTTAGCAAGGTATAGCTCGGCTCCCACAAGGAGACATTGGAATGGGATCAAACATATATTGCGGTACCTAAAAGGGACTACCGATATGGGCTTATTTTATAGCAATAATTGCATTCCTGATCTTGTTGGTTATGCTGATGCTGGATATTTATCCGACCCACACAAGGCTCGATCTCAAACGGGTTATGTGTTTACCTGTGGAGGCACCGCCATATTTTGGCGATCGACTAAGCAATCAATTGTGGCTACTTCATCTAATCATGCCGAGATAATCGCTATTCATGAAGCAAGTCGGGAGTGTGTGTGGTTGAGGTCTATAATACATCATATTCAAGACAAATGTGGTTTGAAGTGTAACAAACTACCCACGACTTTGTATGAAGACAATGTTGTTGGACAATACGCTTTATGCTAGAGGGGGGGTGAATAGCGTTTTAAAAAAATATTAAGCGTTTTAGTGCGGAATTTAAAAACTTTGCAGAAATTAAAACAAGTGCAGTAGAATAAACTTACACAATGATGTATCCTGGTTGGCCACAAACGTGGTTAGTCCAGTCCCCGAGAGACTCTCTCGAGATTTCCACTAAACTTGTCAAGCTTACGGGTGCTTAACAAACCGTTACAGCTGAGGACACAAGCCTCACCTAGGTGCTCGGGGATCACAATCCCAAAGACTTCAATTGCTCGGGGATACCAATCCCAAAGACTTCAATTGCTCGGGGATAACAATCCCAAAGACTTCAACTGCTCGGGGATAACAATCCCAAAGACTTCAACTGCTCGGGGATAACAATCCCAAAGACTTCAACTGCTCGGGGATAACAATCCCAAAGACTTCAACCGCTCGGGGATAACAATCCCAAAGACTTCAACCGAGGAATCACAAGTTCCTCAACAAACGAGAATCGCAATTCTCTTACAAACACAAAACACACTCACTTTACAAAGCACTCCTTAATGAGTAGATATGAGTAGAAATAGTACGCTCAAGATCACAACAACTTAGCTCAATAGAATGGCTCTTCAAAAAGCTTTATGGATGAATGGAAAATGATGATCAATGTAAGAAAGCTTTTAGCAATGAAAATACTCAAAGTGTATATGTTGTTGTTGTGAAAACACTGAGTTGAAGCTGTATTTATAGGTGAAAAACTCAGTCTTACCGTTGTCTAATTGCCAATTAAGGATTGCTGAAATTACTCAGTGACAATCGATTGTCAAGACTAAACAATCGATTGTTTGCCTATCAGATTAAAAATTCAATCCCAGATTTTACGTCAACAATCGATTACTTCAAATCAATAATCGATTATTTATAACGTTAAGAAATCCTTTCCAATTTTTGGCATAAAACATCGATTGTCCGGAAATCAACAATCGATTATTTTAACAACGTTCAGAAAATCTTTTCCAGATTTTAAGCAAAACATCGATTGTTAAATATCAACAATCGATTACCTGAAGGTAATTGAAAATATATGACAACGGTCAGCTTCAACAATCGATTATCAAATGGAATAATCGATTATTAATTAATTTCAAAACTCTCTGTCTCATATATAATCGATTATCAAAAGCCACAATCGATTATCATTTTATTTAAAATCACTGGGAGACATTTTTCTCATTCTAATCGATTACCATTAGTTCATAATCGATTTTTATGAGTTTTGAAAACTTTGCCTCAGTTAACAATCGATTATCATAAGTACACAATCGATTGTTATGCAGTTTGCAAAAACCTGATGTTAACTGACTTACTCACAATCGATTATCATTAATTCACAATCGATTGTCATGCAGTCTTGGCTTAGAGATACTCGATTATCATAAGTACATAATCGATTATCTTAGCCCAGATTTTTGAGGCATGCTTGGAAAACATTTTAACAAATGTAAACATGCATAGTTTAAAATCATTTGACACTTAATTTAAATATGCATGATTTTGGAAAAATAATTTTAGTAGAGAAGCCATGTTATGAGCCAAGTTGAGGAATCAAGATCACAATTAATATTGACTCAATTATAACATTTCTAAACTTTGTCTTGAGCTTCTTGTAATGTATCCATTTTGTGCTTGTCCTTGAGTACTGCTATATATCGCTTTTTGCTTTGTTTGACATTCATCAAAACCTACAAAAGAACACACGTTTAGTATATTGCATTTGAAACGTGTTTCCAACAATTTCCCCCTTTTTGATAATGGCAAACATAAGCGGGATATATGCAATAATTATTTTGATAATCCAAGACAAGTGTAAAGTATGCAATTTGATGTTCCCCCTCAATTCATGTTCCCCCTCACTTTAAGCATGAATGAAGTTGAGAGTGATATAGCATACTTCTTGATATCCCGTTTCTTCCCCCTTTTGCCATTAGCAAAAATATATACAAGGGAAGAATATGCAAAAAAACATATGAAATAAACAAAAGTTTATTTATTGGAAAATAACATTACATGGGTGGAGCCAAACACAATAAAACGAAAAACAACTAACCAACCAAGGAAAAACAAATCAAAAACAACAATTTCACATCATCAAAAACAACAATTTCATCATTCATCACCCCCATCCCCTTCATCATCATTGGGAGGCGCTTGATTGAGTATACAAGAGCATATGTGCAGCCTATATATAGAGAAGGAATGAATCTTACACTTATTGGAAAAGATTTGAAGAGATTTGAAGAGCTTTGAAGTCTGAAACGGTAAAAAGAAATTCACTGACCGTTCAACAATCGATTGTTTGAATAGAATAATCGATTATCATTAATGAAAATGATCTGACACATCGATTACACGCCAAAAAAATTTGAAAAAGATAGTCGATTGTCAAACTTGATAATCGATTGTTTTTCATATTTATGACCTGACAGGAATCGATTGTAGAGCCAAAACGGTAACATAAGTTTAAAACAGATAATCGATTGTCAATATATAGTAATCGATTATTTCACTCACAGAGAGTTTGGATTTTGGCAAATAATCGATTGGCAGAACAAATAATCGATTGTTTGGAAGGGGGATGCTAAAATGATGAGACTTAATTCTATCAAGCAATGTAAACATTCAACAAGATTTCATGACAAAAAAAATTGAGTCAACAAATAATCGATTATTGATACTGATAATCGATTGTAAGCATAAATAATCGATTATGATCGATTTTTCTTGTATCAAGACAATTTATACTTTCCTCTTACCTTTTGGGGGATACCTGCAAAATAGAATTAAACATCTCCGACGCTCAAGTCAGTAATCTATAAATGAAATAATAACTTGGAAACTAGTGTAGTCGGGTGAAAAACGTGAACTCTTAAGAATTTTGTCCTAGGATGTTCTTAAGAGGGTTTAGGGTACTTACCTTCCCTTCGACTTTGCCAATTACCTGATTTTGAACATCCTCCGTTCATTTTGGTCTTTTGGCTCATTCTTCAATTTAAGAAGCTTCTTCCACAATTTTGCCCTTGTATTTTGTCTTTTAAATTTTTCGAAAATACTTCCGATTTTGAAAAAAAATGCCTAAATCGACTTTTCCGTCTCTTCCTCCTTCTTTGTGCTTTAATTTAAGGAATTTTGAATTCGTCTCCCGTCAAGTGTTTGGAGTATCCACTACACTTGATTCCTTCAAGCACACCTGCAAAACAAATCAATGCTCTTTTGGTACCCATGCCATTTTGGGTCCTTGAGGGTTATGCATACTATAATGATATGTTTGAGTAGCATGTCTATGTCTAGTAAAGCATGCGGGAGCAATATGACCAATTCGTCTACAATAATGACATGTCACATTTGGATTATGCATGCGTCTAGGCTCATAGTAGCTAGAATAATGCACATTGTTTACTCTATTTTCATTTCTCCTAATTTGAGCACCATAATCATTTCTAGGTTGAACATTTCGGGATCTTCTAGCATGATCACTGTTGTGCCTAAAATATGCATCATGTCTATGGTGACGATTGCTAGGCGGAAGGTCATGTCTAGGTCTCCTAATATTTTGTCTAGCATGCATGTTTGTTTTAGGAAAGGCATTTTTGTTATTAATCCTAGATTGAGCTCTAGGTGGTTGGGTTTTTGCATCAACCTCTTCTTCATTTATGAAGCCTATTCCATGCTTGGTTGATTTCAAGTTATCAAGCACCACATTCAAGTTTTTATGAGAGGAGTTGAATTTATCTAGTGTGCCTTTTAATCTACCTACTTCATTCTTAAGGTCTACACAAGAAGCACAATTTTTTGTAGAACTCTCGGGCTTGTCAGAACTTCTTTTCCCATAAAACTTGTTTTGTTCTAGTAGCTTCTCATTTTCCAAAACCAATTTTTCTAATTCTTTTTCTTTTAATGAAAACTGTTTTTGAAAATCTTGTTCTTTTAGAGAAGCACTTTCTCTTAAACTAGTGACGGTTTTTGTAACTTTGAGAAATTCAGCATACAATTCATCAAAGGCATTTCTCATGTCATCAAGAGTATAAAAATTTTGAGAAGAGATTTGACTTACCTCACTTTGATTTTCTTCCTGTGCCATGAGGCAGAGATTTGCCGCTTCTTCATTTTCTTCTTCACTGGATTCGTCTCCGGAATCTCCTCCCCAAGATATGTATGCTCGTTGCTTCTTGAAGGGTTTCTTCTCCTTTTTAAGATTTGGGCAGTTTGTTTTGATATGCCCTGTTTCACCACATTCATAACATTTAACTTGCTCACCTTGCTTTTTCCCTTTGCGGTCATATTCTTTTCGCATGAATTTTTGGAATTTTTTGATGATGAGTCCGAATTCGCTATCTCCATCCTCTTCAATTGGTGATTGACTTGTGCTCGCCTTTAGAGCAATCTTTTGCCTTCTTTGTTCATCAATAACAGGGTTAAGAATAGTGGATTCATAAGTCTTAAGATTACCTCTAAGAGCGTCTATGGTGACGTTCGTGATTCCAGTTGACTCTTGAATCGCATCGGCCTTTGATCGCCATGCCGGTGTTAGACTCCTAAGGATTTTTCGAACTAGTTCTTTGTCTGTGAACGTCTTCTTGAGCGCGTGGAGATCATTCACTATTGATGAGAACCGCTCAAACATCTCGTCTACCTTTTCGCCTTCCTTCATATGGAACAATTCGTAAGCATGAGTTAAAAAGTCAATTTTAGCTTCTCTTACCTGGTCAGTCCCTTCGTAAGTGACCTCAAGCTTGTCCCACATTTCTTTCGCTGTTTTGCAGCAGGAGATTTTCCTGTAATCATTAGCATTAACAGCACAAAGTAATAAATTAATAGCTTTAAAATTATTTTGGACCATTCGATTATCCTCGGCGTTGAATTCCTCTTCTGATTTTGGCACCCATTCTCCTTCCACCTTTTTGACAGGAACCTCATTTCCTTTGGTGTACACCTTCCACAAGTAAGGGCTGTTTGATCTGACGAATATCTACATCCTTTCTTTCCAATATGAATAATTAGTCCCGTTAAACAAAGGAGGTCTTGTGGGGCACTGTCCTTCATCAATACCTGCAAAAGAGTCTAGAGTAGAAGCCATGGAAAGATTCTCTCAAACGGTTAAGTCTTTCAGAGAGTATGGCTCTGATACCAATTGTTGGACAATACGCTTTACGCTAGAGGGGGGGTGAATAGCGTTTTAAAAAATATTAAGCGTTTTAGTGCGGAATTTAAAAACTTTGCAGAAATTAAAACAAGTGCAGTAGAATAAACTTACACAATGATGTATCCTGGTTGGCCACAAACGTGGTTAGTCCAGTCCCCGAGAGACTCTCTCGAGATTTCCACTAAACTTGTCAAGCTTACGGGTGCTTAACAAACCGTTACAGCTGAGGACACAAGCCTCACCTAGGTGCTCGGGGATCACAATCCCAAAGACTTCAATTGCTCGGGGATACCAATCCCAAAGACTTCAATTGCTCGGGGATAACAATCCCAAAGACTTCAACTGCTCGGGGATAACAATCCCAAAGACTTCAACTGCTCGGGGATAACAATCCCAAAGACTTCAACTGCTCGGGGATAATAATCCCAAAGACTTCAACAGCTCGGGGATAACAATCCCAAAGACTTCAACCGAGGAATCACAAGTTCCTCAACAAACGAGAATCGCAATTCTCTTACAAACACAAAACACACTCACTTTACAAAGCACTCCTTAATGAGTAGATATGAGTAGAAATAGTACGCTCAAGATCACAACAACTTAGCTCAATAGAATGGCTCTTCAAAAAGCTCTATGGATGAATGGAAAATGATGATCAATGTAAGAAAGCTTTTAGCAATGAAAATACTCAAAGTGTATATGTTGTTGTTGTGAAAACACTGAGTTGAAGCTGTATTTATAGGTGAAAAACTCAGTCTTACCGTTGTCTAATTGCCAATTAAGGATTGCTGAAATTACTCAGTGACAATCGATTGTCAAGACTAAACAATCGATTGTTTGCCTATCAGATTAAAAATTCAATCCCAGATTTTACGTCAACAATCGATTACTTCAAATCAATAATCGATTATTTATAACGTTAAGAAATCCTTTCCAATTTTTGGCATAAAACATCGATTGTCCGGAAATCAACAATCGATTATTTTAACAACGTTCAGAAAATCTTTTCCAGATTTTAAGCAAAACATCGATTGTTAAATATCAACAATCGATTACCTGAAGGTAATTGAAAATATATGACAACGGTCAGCTTCAACAATCGATTATCAAATGGAATAATCGATTATTAATTAATTTCAAAACTCTCTGTCTCATATATAATCGATTATCAAAAGCCACAATCGATTATCATTTTATTTAAAATCACTGGGAGACATTTTTCTCATTCTAATCGATTACCATTAGTTCATAATCGATTTTTATGAGTTTTGAAAACTTTGCCTCAGTTAACAATCGATTATCATAAGTACACAATCGATTGTTATGCAGTTTGCAAAAACCTGATGTTAACTGACTTACTCACAATCGATTATCATTAATTCACAATCGATTGTCATGCAGTCTTGGCTTAGAGATACTCGATTATCATAAGTACATAATCGATTATCTTAGCCCAGATTTTTGAGGCATGCTTGGAAAACATTTTAACAAATGTAAATATGCATAGTTTAAAATCATTTGACACTTAATTTAAATATGCATGATTTTGGAAAAATAATTTTAGTAGAGAAGCCATGTTATGAGCCAAGTTGAGGAATCAAGATCACAATTAATATTGACTCAATTATAACATTTCTAAACTTTGTCTTGAGCTTCTTGTAATGCATCCATTTTGTGCTTGTCCTTGAGTACTGCTATATATCGCTTTTTGCTTTGTTTGACATTCATCAAAACCTACAAAAGAACACACGTTTAGTATATTGCATTTGAAACGTGTTTCCAACAAATGTAGCATGTATAGCTCAATTGAAGTGAGGATTCATAAAAGGAGATAGAACAAAGCATATTTCACCAAAGTTATTTTTTACACATGATCTTCAAAAGAATGGTGATATCAATGTGCAACAGATTCGTTCAAGCGATAATATGGCTGATTTGTTCACAAAATCTCTACCAACGTCAACCTTCAAGAAGCTGGTTCACAAGATCGGAATGCGAAGACTCAAGGATATGAATTGATGCTCTTTTCAGGGGGAGTTAATGTGCGTTGCACTCTTTTTCCCTTACAAGGTTTTGTCCCAATGGGTTTTCCTTGCAAGGTTTTTAACGAGGCAACCAATAGGCGCATATTCAAACATGTGTACTCTTTTTCCTTTTCTTTAATTTTTTCCCATTGGGTTTTGTTTTAGTTAAGGTTTTAATGAGGCACATTATTGAATAGACATTCAAGGGGGAGTGTTACAAAATATTCTATTTTAGGTGAATGTCCATATTTAGAGAGATTCTAGGGTTTACTTCTTGGTGGCTAAGTCACCACCTCCCTATAAATAATGGGGTTCTATTCCATTG
The DNA here is from genome assembly GCA_034376525.1 of Nicotiana benthamiana. Classification (NCBI taxonomy): domain Eukaryota; kingdom Viridiplantae; phylum Streptophyta; class Magnoliopsida; order Solanales; family Solanaceae; genus Nicotiana; species Nicotiana benthamiana. The sequence goes on along the minus strand of CM067327.1, from coordinate 26,605,222 downwards.
TAAACCATCCCAAAGTATTAATAAGAATACTCCTCTCTCTACTTTTCTCTCTATTGTTCTTGTTCTTGTATTATTGTTCTTGTTCTTATATTATTTCATAACAAACCATTTATTTTCCTGCTAAATCACAAACGGGGCAGAGAGGTTGTTTATTAGATCATCGGCTAAAGACGATGAATAAAGCAGCGACAACAACTAATAATAATATCAAAATATTAAGAAAATTGAAGCAAAAGATAGCAATAAAATAGTAGGAAGTAATAGTGTTTAACCGAAAAATAGAATTTCGGTCAAAGCTTTATTTTTAGAAGAACTCGGGTTATTGATAATCAAAAATGAATAAAAAGGTTGACTTTGCTAATAGTAAGATGAATAGAAAGCAAAATATATCAGTATATTCCAATAGTGTTTTGTGTCCTTACAAATGACCAGTCTCCTTCTTTTTATAGCTGTTTCTAAGATATACGTTTTCCCTTTGTCATATTGGGCTATTATAGACAATTAAATGCATTAAATGCTACGTTACATAATCATTGCTATTTAATACAGATTCTCTAACGGTTTCAGTATTTAATGCTCATTAAATACTGTATTTGTACTTTCTTGTACTATCAGATTCATCCTCCTTAACTCTTGGATTTAAATAGATATGAGCGTCGAGTCTACTCGTGCATCTGCTTGTGCCTTTACTCGTGCCTATGCTCGTATCTGTTGCAACTAGTGCCTCTTTGCTAATCATCATTCTTTGACAAGTCTTCATGTCATGCCGTGTCATCTTTCAATCACTTCGATATGTGTAAACTCATTTTTTCCCAATACAGATAGTCCCGTCACTTGCCATTTATTCATCAATTGAATATTTGGGAAGTGGATTTTATTAAAGCGGGATTTTTGTCGCCATTAATGCTATTATAGAATCACTTTAATTGTCACTTCCATTTAATGCTTATTACACGTGGCATCTTTTTGTTGGTTATGCGACTTTATAGCACTTTTAAGGCTTTTTTTTACGGCTTTACCAATTACGAAACGACAGTTTTCATTATGACTTGTCCATCATTGCACCTTTTTCTTTGACGGTTGCTTCCTAGTATAAACATAGTTTTCAGCTTTGTCTTTCTCACATAAAGTTTAAGGTTTTCAAAATATTCAATTCTTGTTCTCATCTTCCTCATAACACTTTTAGAATATTGAATTCTCGTTCTTCATCTTCCTCGTATTGCCATGTCTTCGTCAAACACTAACCCTAGGAGGGTCCCCATAGTTGATAATCTTTCTCCTGCCCTTAGTAGGAGCATAAGAGGAGATAGACTACACAATTTAGGATCTTCATGCGTATGGGGTTCTTCTCTTCCTTCATCTAGTTCCAGTACCTCTTCTAGAACCAGATGTTCTCTTTTTCATAGTTCTTCTTCTAGAAGTAAAGAACCCTCTGAACCTCTTCATGAACCCTCTATGGAAGAAATAGTTCCTACGAACTATCTTTCTATAATGATAGAGAATCTCTTAGAAATCAAGTGTCATCTTTGGACTGTGCTGATATTTATCCAACTCAGATCATTGAAGGTTTGACTTCTTTAATTCGTAGAGACTGCCATTGGAGTCATGACTTCCATATTATAATTCCCAATGCGAACTAGATAATCACCTCCTATTTAATGGGATTTTCTTTTATTTATATATACCCTTTCACATTAGGTTTCAAACCTGCTATTGACCCTGTTATCCTTGAATTATGTCGATTTTTCGATGTCTCTTTAGGTCAAATTAGTCTCATAGTGTGGAGGGTTGTTGCTTGTTTGAGGCATTTGACTAACATGACCGGTGTGCCTTTCGCTTTTGCCCATTTAATTCATCTTTACTCTTCTAGACTCTTTCGCCAAAATATTTTTACTTTAGTGGCAAAGAGCAAAAGAGTTATGGTCAGTCCAGAAGATGACAGAGACCATGGCCGGTACGCCCGATTTGTTGCTGCTCCCACTATTGATTTAGTGGGTAATGAAAATATTCTCTTTTCTGAGAACTCGAATTTTACACGTGAGTTTTCTTTTTAATAACTTTCTCGTACCCCTTTTTCCTCGATTCTGATGACTATTATCCTAATTTTTCTTTTCTTTTGCAGCAACCATGAGAATTATTGATAAATTTTCAATTTTCGTGGTTAGGTAGGAAAGCTGTTGAATACTGCCCCAGTGGAGGGTAGATCTTGGAAGACTCTTTCCTAACGATTTGGTTGGAAACTGAAAACTCATGGTAAGAGTTTTTTATTATTGTTTTTTATAACTTATTTTAATCCTTCTTTTTATCAGGATTTGCTATTCGAAGGATTAGTGCCGAGGCAGTTATAGCTTCTCGTATTTCCTTGGAAAGGGCCCTAGAAATAATTTTGGATTCTTCATCTAAAAGAAAAGCTACTGATGACCAAAGCTTGCAGACGTATCGTTTTTTGTGATGACGCATCTCCCCCTCGTCCTATTCCTCTTACCAAGTCTGTTGAAGCCTTGGTAGTGATTTTCGATGATGATGTTGATGATGTTTCCGTCGCTGCTCATGATTCTGTTGAGCAACTTCTTAACCGCGGGTTTGGTAGTGAAAGTTTAGGTCTGGTTTCTAATAAAGCACCCCTGGCTTTTCTTCAGCTCCCGTTCCTGTGATTCCTTCTTTGCCGATCGTGATTGTTACCGTTCCTCCCTAGGTTGTTTTAACTACTTCTACCATTCTTTTCTCAACTACTCCTCTTTCATCTGTTCCATACCACGAAGTTGGGTCCTCAAGTAGAGGGGAAGCTACGAGGCAAGTTACCGTTGAGGTCCCTGCTGATGGTAACCTTTTGAGGAAATTAGGTCAGGCCGATGTGTGGCTAAAGCCTTTGATGGGTCCAATTGAGAGAGCTAGGCTTGATAGCCACAGTTCATTGACCTTGATGAACGATATCGTGCATGATTCATTAAAGGTATTCCTTTTTCAAACTTTTATTTAGCCTTTTTCTATCTCAGAGTTCTCATTTTTCCCCCTTTTAGGTCAATCTCATCGGCACGAAGATGATGAAGAGGGTTAACCTTTCCAAACAATTAGCGCGTGACTTTTGAGTGGAGGCGGATAATTGGAAGGAACGAAAGTAAAAGTACCTTACAGAAGCAAGTAAGGGCTTTTACTTCAGAGTTGGCGGTTGAGAAAGCTTCCTCAAGTCAAGCGAGTAAAGAAGGATCATCTTGAAAGTTCATTTTCTGAGAAACTTTCCATGGAAAGTGAAGAGATCAGAGAGTTGAAGGCTCTCTTAGATAAAAAAGAAGCATATGTAGGTGAACTCGTGCATAATTTGACTCAAACTCAAGAAGACCTCCGGGTATCTTCTGATAAGGTTTGTTCTTTAGAAAGTTCTCAGGCTTCTCTTAAGCTTCTTATGAATCTTCCTTGGCTGAAAATGAAAAGTTAAGAAATAAAATTGCTGACTGGGAAAGACACTACGAGATTCTTGAAGAAAAAACTGTCATTTAAGTGAGTTGGGAATTTTTAAATTCTCGCCATGATACCCTCGTTGAAGTTAGCTAGGAGAATTTTAATTTGGAATTTGAGTTAGCCAAGATCAAAGAGACTATTGAGAATACTCAGCAGAACCAAGATTTTTCTTCTCTCGTGGCTGAAGCTTTTGAAAATGTTGAAGATGATACGGGTATCCCCACTTCTTCAAGTCAGGTTGAGCCTGCTGCTATTTATGTCCCTACTTCAGTTCCTTCAACTTCTCAATGAAAAGTTTATGTTTTTTGAATTCCTTTGTTTTTTTCTTTTTGGTGGTATATGGTTGTAACCCTTGGTCTTTCTAAGGGTTTGTTGAAAATGTTAAGTCCCCAGACCTTTTATGGGGTACTTTGTATAAACAACTTTTGGTTTATGACTAAGTTCATACTTAGTCTAAACTTTAATATTAAGAAGTTTATGTTGCTATTTATTCTTGCCTTTATTTTTAAGGACTTACTGAATAACTTGCATTTTTATATTTCGAAAATGCTTCTGTTTTTTCTTAGCTTCTTGAGTTCTTGAATTAAGCATGAATTTTATAAAAGAGGGCCCTTTTATATTCGGTACTTAATGAGGAAGACGTCTCAACTTCATAACGGTGTTAATGTACGATAACAGAAATAGGAATACATACGTTTTTTGGAATAACTTTGACAAGTTGTTATTTGAACTTTGTCAAGTTTTAAATAACACTTCAGATGTATTTAAATTAATTCTATAACTTTTTCATAACTGTTTTTCTTATAACATATTTCAAAAGAGAAAATGCACACAAGGTTTTTACGTATAACCCGTTTTAGTACATTTCAAAATATGAACACAAGGTTTTTATTTATAACCCATTTCAGTACATTGCCTTACCCTAACTATGATAAGATTTTTCTTTGGCCTTAGCTCATGACTTTGCTTTGCACTTGACTCATTCAATGAGTGAACTTTTCAGGTTTGAACTTTGATTATTTCCCAATCTTCTTTGCTTTTTTTATTCATATGTCTATGTATATTATATAGTCCCCCAGGTGCTTGAGCTTTGAAGTATGAAGTCTCGAGTATTTGATTGTTCCTCTCATTCGATCCTTTCCTTGAAAAGGAAAAACATACGTGACTCAGATGTGCGATTATAGATGAAAACTGCTTAATCCATTTCAATTTCTATCAGTATATTTGTAACTCTAGACCGCGAATTTTAATTAATCCACGCCTTACAGGTCATGACTCGTCATTTAGTATGGGCTAGCTTTTAGCCTATCATCTAAAATCGTTAGTAATATTTTAACAATTCAAAAAATAAAATTTTAAAGTATGGATACCTGAACGCGAGTATTCCTTAGAAATAGTATCTCTTCAAGTGAACAACATTCCAATGTGAAGGCAGTATCTTGCCATCCATTGTTTTAGCTCGTATGCTCTTTTTCATGTGATACTATGAATCCTGTAGGGTCCTTCCCAGGTTGGACTCCTTTTTCCTGCATTAGCTGTCTTCGTAGATTGAAAAACATTTTTGAGCACGAAGTCTCCAACCTTGAAGTATCTTAGACACTCTTTTAGATTGTAGTATTGTTCCAAGACCTGCTTTTGTGTTGTCATTCTTATTAATGCAGTTTCTCTTTTTCCTTTAAGTAGATCAAGGATTGTACTTATTTCATCATTGGATTCTTTTGATGTTTGTGTAAACCTCGTGCTTGGCTCTTTTATCTCAACTGGAATTAAGGCTTTGGTTCCATAAACCAATGAGAATGATGTTTCTCCCGTACTTGTTTTTGTTGTTGTGAGATACGCCCATAAATACCATGTAGCATTTCTGGCCAATTACCTTTGGATTCCTCTAAACACTTATTTAAAGTATTGATAATGACTTTGTTTGTTGACTCAGCTTGGCCATTATCCATGGTGTATATGTAATCATTTTGATCTGCCAACTTTGAAAAAACTCTGTGATTTGTACACCTATAAATTGAGGGTCATTATCACAAATGATTTCTTTTGGCACACTGAATCGACATATGATATTTAGCCAAATGATATCTCTAACTGCTTTTTCCCGCACCTATGTAAACGCTCCTTCTTCCACCCATTTAGTGAAATAGTCAATGAGTACAAGCAAAGATTTTACTTATCCTTTTGCTTGTGGTAGTGGACCCATGATATCTATCCCCCATTTCAATAAAAGGCCACGGTGCAATGACCGGATGTAACAACTCCGCATGTCTATGCATGTTATTACCATATCTTTGACATTTATCACATTTAGCCACGAAATGTTTCACTTCTTCTTCCATTTTAGGTCAATGATAAGCTGCTCTAATCATGGTTCTTACAAGTGATCTATCTCTTGCATGATTTTCACAATGTCCCAATGTATTTCTATCATTACATATTCTATTTGAGAAGGCCCAAGACGCCTTGCCAAGGGGCTACCGAATATCTTTCGATAAAAAATACCTTGCTTTAAACAATATCGAGCATCCTTTTTTCAAAGTGCGTGAGCTTTTTTCTTGTCTTCAGTATCATACTGCAAAAAAGCGACAATCGCGTTTCTCCAATCCCAGGTTAAGTTATTGAAATTTATCTCATTTTTGTCCAGATCGAGTGCCGAATGAAACAAATGAATGATAGAAGCATTTTCATTGCTCGCCACATCTGCCGTGGATGCGAGATTAGCTAAAGCATCTGCTTCTACATTTTCATCTCTTGGTATCTGCGTGACTTTCCAAGTTTGAAATTGTCTAATTAGATCCCGTACCTTTTCTAAGTATTGTTGTATTTGTGCTTCCCTGTCCGTATAAGTACCCAGCATTTGGCTAACTACGAGCTGCGAATCGCTTTTGATTATAATTTGATTAATTCCAAGCTCTCGTGCCAGTTCCAAACCTGCAATCACAGCTTCATACTCTACCTCATTATTAGTTATAGAATGGCATTTTATGGCTTGATGAATGGTATCACCCGTAGGCGGCACCAAAACAACTCCTAAACCTGCTTCCTTCACGTCAGATGAGCCATCAGTAAATAATGTCCAAATTCCTGGATTAGACCAATTAAACACCTATAAATCTTTTTCTGCTTCTAATTGCATTCTTTAGCTAAAATTAGCTACTAAATATGCTAATACCTGAGATTTTATCGCAGTTTTGGGCTGGTATGTGATATCACATTCACTTAGCTCTATTACCCATTTAGATAACCTACCTGACAACTTATGTTTGTGTAATATATGGCATAATGGATAAACAGTTTTTATAATAATAGGATGACATGAAAAATAAGGCCTTAGCTTTCTAGATGCCATGATTAGTGCAAGTGCAAGCTTTTCTAATTGAGGATATCACGTATTTGAATCTAATAACAATTTGCTAACATAATAAATTGGAGATTGCTTACCTTGATCTTCATGAACTAAAACAGTACTCACCGCTACTTCTGATACATCTAGAGAGATGTGCAATTTTCTCCAACCTTTGGTTTTGCAAGCAACGGTGGATTTGACAGGTATGTCTTTAAATTTTTGAGTGCTTGTTGACAATCCTCAGTCCATTCAAATTGATCTTGCTTTTAATGGCTGAAAAGAATTTAAAGCACTTTTCTGATGATTTGGAAGTAAATCTTCCCAAAGCTGCAATTCTCCCCGTTATTATTTGCTTTTTTCTTATTGGTAAGTATATAAGAGATTTCTTCAATGGCTTCAATTTGCACGAGATTCATTTTAATTCCATGATTAGAAACAAGAAAACCTAAAAACGTACCTAATGAAACGTCGAATGCACATTTCTCGGGATTTAGTTTCATATTGAATTTTTCCAAGATCTGAAATGTATCTGACAAGTTTGATATATGATCCCCTGAATGTTGAGTTTTAACGAGCATATCATTTATATAGACCTTCATAGTTTTTCCCAAATGTTCTTGGAACATTTTGGTCACCAGTCTTTGATATGTTGCACCAGCATTTTTGAGACCACAAGGCATTACTTTATAACAGTAAGTCCCCCTGTATGTTATAAATAAAGTTTTTTCTTCATCTATAGTACCCATTTTTATTTGATTGTATCCTGAATACGTATCTAAAAAGCATAACAACCCATGTCCTACAGTAGCATCAATTAGTTGATCTTTATATGGTAATAGAAAAGAATCTTTAGGAGAAGTTTTGTTTAGGTGTGTATAATCTACGCAAACTCGCCATTTACCATACTTTTTTTTGTACCACAACAGTATTGGATAATCAATTAGGATACTTTACCTCGCGGATAGACCTAATCTTTAATAATTTTTGGACCTCATCCTTAATTACCTAATTTTTGACAGTTCCTTGCTTTATTTTTTTTGTTTGCCAGGTAGATATGATGAGTCTTCATTTAACTTGTGAGTCATTATGGGGAGCAGCAGCTGGACAGATCGATTTGGATATGGAGGTCTTATCCGGTCGATAGACGTCTCATTTGATCCTTGTTACCTCCGATGGCATTCCAGTCATATCAGAGTGGGACCAAGCAAAACAATCCACATTAGTTTTCAAAAATTCAATCAACTTACCTTTCATGACTTGGCTTAGATTAGCCCCTATCTAAACTTTCCTTTCAGTCCACTGTGTAAATAACACTACAATCTCCAGTTCTTCAATCGTTGTTTTTATATTTTCATTTTCCTCTAGCTCTTGAATGACATCGGGCCTCGAGTCCACATCTGTTCGCCCTTGTTCATTTGAGGTTTGTATTATGCTGTCCTCAACTGGATTCTATAACTGCTATTTTTCTTTGTTTCTCGTACTTGAATCTTCTACGGAGTTGATTCTCCTGGATGTCTGTTGATTCCCTCGGATTTGACATATTTCCCATGGTGATGGAAATTTAATAACTTGATGTAAGGTCGATGGAACGATATCCATCTCGTAGATCCATGGTCTCTCAAGAATTATATTGTAAGCCATCTCTATATCTACCACCTCAAACTTTGAATCTTTGATAACTCCTTCTACGAATACAGTAAGTATTACCTCCCCTTTAGTCATGACGCTAGAATTATCAAATCCAAACAAAGTATGCTCTTTTAGTACTAATTTATCTTCAGCTTGCATCTCATGTAGTACTCTTAGCAGAATAATATTCACGGAACTACCTAGATCACTCAAAACTCATTTCACATTAGTATCTTCTACAAGTAGAGATATTACCAGTGCAGTGTTATGTGGAGTTAATACGCCATCCGTATCTACATTATTGAACGTAATACTTTCTTCTTCTAAGACATGGCGCACCCGCTTCTCATGTGTAATTGTGACTTTGGAAGCTTTATTGGCTATTGTGTACGTCCAACCATTGATTTTTTCACCTCCACTTAAAACATTGACGGTTCTTTTAGGAGATGGTGGTTTAGGAGGCTCCTGCCTATTTTTTATGTATGCTTGCTTACCTTTCTCATTGAATAATTCGGTGAGATACCTTGTTTCAATAGATGGTCAACTTCACCTTGCAACAATCTGCAATCTACCATTTTGTGACCATGATCGTTATAAATTTCACACCGATGATCAGGATTACGTCTGTTTGGATTTGATCTCATTTTGTTTGGCCATCGCACCTTGTATCCCATGCTTCTTAAAATATCTACAAGATTATGAGTGCTTACATTAAAATTATAACCGCCAAATCTTACCTTCAAGCTTCTATCATCATCACGTGTCCCTCGCGTGTTTTGATTGTTCTCAAACCTTGTCGATGAACAAAAATCTCTATTCCTTGATCTATGATCGTACCTTGAATTGTCATGTTTTGATCATGAATATTTTCCCGTTGGTTCCATATATGGTTCGTACCTATTTTTATCGAACCTTTTTTTCTGTTTCTGCCCGTCTCGAACTCACATTTCGTATTTTTGAGACCGTGAGATAATATCCTCTTCTATCCTTAGCTTCATGCTATACCTTTTGTAAACGTCATTCCATGTTGTTGCTCGGAATTCACAAAGAATTTCCTTGAGTCGCCTCATGGCTTCTGAGCTTTTCTCATTCGCATTACTAGTGAAGGCTATAGCTGCCCAATTGTCTGGTACTCGTGGTAACGTCATTCTTTCACGATCAAAACATGACAATTCAAGGTATGATCATAGATCAAGGAATAGAGAGTATTGTTCATCATCAAGGTTTGGAAATGATCGAAACACGCGAGAGTCGCGGGATGATGATAGAAACTTGAAGGCAAGATTTTGTGGTTATAATTTTGATGTAAGCACTTTTGAGCTCATAGCTGTTTTAAAAAGCATGGCCAAAAGAAATGAGATCAAATCCGAATAGGCGCAATCCTGATCACTGGTGCAAATTTCACAATGATCATGGTCACAAAACGGCAGATTGTAGGTTGCTACAAAGTGAAGTTGATCATCTATTGAAGCAAGGGTATCCCACCGAATTATTCAGTGAGAAAGGTAAGCAAGCATACATGAAGAACAGGCAGGATCCCCTTAAATCGCCTTCACCCAAAAAGACCGTTAATGTTATAAGCGAAGGTGAAGAAATTAATGGTGTGACATACGCAACAACCAATAAAGTTTCAAAAGTTACAATTACCCACGGGAAGCAGTTCAACATGTTTTGGAAGAAAAAAGTTTTACATTTGATGATGCGGATGCGGATGGCATATTAACTCCACATAGCGATGCACTGGTAGTATTTCTACTTGTACATGATACTTAGGGGTGTTCTCAAAAATCTGAGAAACCGAACCAACCCGAAAACCAAATCAAGCCGCCAAAAAAATCAATACTTTTTGGTTTGGTTTGGTTTGGTTTTGGTTTTGAAATTTAAAAATCGATCAAATTTAATTTGGTTTTGGTTTTAATAAAAAATAGAACCAAACCGAATATAGCTGTAGCTATTTTAAATTTATTGTTACACCTATATATATTTATATTTTTATACAAAGTTCTAAAATCTTTATCGTAAATATTAATCGTTTTCACTTTTAGTACAGTTCTTTACCTGTACATTGTAGTTTGATTGGTAGTTTTCTTTTGTAAAGTGTAAGAATTTATTTCATGTTAAAAATAATATATATTAAATTGTGTCCTTAAGTTATTCATTACTATTTGATTCAATTATCATCAATATATCTTGGTAAATTATAGATTTGTCAAAAGGCAATTGATTTATATCTTGGTAAATTATAGATTTCTCAAAAGGCAATTGATTTAATAGTGTTACGTCGAAAATGTGATCGTCGAAGGATGTATTTGGTAATGTATGTCTCATATCTAAGAAAATATCTAAGAAAAAACCAACAAATAACCGAAAAAAATCGAAAAACCAACAAAAATCGAAAAACCAACATAAACCGAATCAAGAAAAACCAACATAATTGGTTTGGTTTGGTTCTAATATTTGAAAAACCTACTTACTTGGTTTGGTTTTTTTTTTTTTTTTTTGGGAAAAACATATCCAAACCGAACAATGAACACCCCTAATGATACTAATGTAAAATGAGTTTTGATGGATCTAGGTAGTTCCGTGAATATTATCATGCTAAGAGTACTGCACGAGATGCAAGCTGAAGATAAGCTAGTACCAAAGGCGCATACCTTGTCTGGATTCGACAACTCAAGCGTTGTGACAAAAGGGGAGATAGCACTTATTACATTCACGGATGTAGAGATGGAAATGGCTTATAATATAATTCTCGGGAGACCGTGGATCCACGAAATGGATACAGTTCCAACTACCTTGCACCAAAATATTATATTTCCATCACCATGAGGAATACGTCAAATCCATGAGGATCAACAGACATCCAGGAGCATCAACTCTGTAACGGATTCAAATACGAGAAACAAAGAAAAATAGCAACTACAAAATCCAGTTGAGGGTACCACAACCAAAACCTCAACTAAGCAAGGGCGAGCAGATGTGGACTCACGACCCAATTTTAGTCAAGTGCCGGAGGAAAAAGAAAATATCAAAACAAGGATTGAAGAACTAGAGACCGTGGAGTTATTTACACAAATGGGTGGAAAGGAAAATCTACGTGGGGACTAACCTAAGCCATAAGATGAAAGGTAAGTTGAATAAATTTTTAAAAACTAACATGAATTGTTTTGCCTGGTCCCATTCTGATATGACAGGAATACCACCGGAAGTAATGACTCACAAGTTAAATGAAGACCTATCGTATCCACCCATCAAACAAAAAAAGAGAAAGCAGGGGACTTTCAATAATTAGGTGATTCAAGATGAGGTTCAAAAACTATTAAAAATTAGGTCTATCCGCGAGGTAAAACATCATAACTGGTTAGCTAATACAGTAGTAGTTCCGAAAAATAATGGCAAATGGTGAGTTTGTGTAGATTACACCGGTCTTAACAAAGCTTGTCCTAAGGATTCTTTTCCATTACCACATATAAATTAATAAATCGATGCTACTGCAGGACATGAACTATTAAGCTTTTTAGATGCATATTCAAGGTACAATCAGATCAAAATGGATCCCCTATATGAAGAAAAAACATTACTTATAACGGACAAGGGGACTTATTGTTATAAAGTAATGCCATTTGGTATCAAAAATGCTGGTGCCACTTATCAAAGATTAGTGACCAAAATGTTCCAAGAACATTTAAGAAAAACTATGGAGGTTTACATAGATGATATGCTCTCAACTGATAGGAGATCATATATCACATTTGTATGATATGTTTCAGATTTTACAGAAGTTCAATATGAAACTAAATCCCAAAAATGTACATTCGGCGTTTCACCAGGTAAATTTTTGGGTTTTGTTGTTTCTAACCTTGGAATTTAAGAGAATCCCATACAGATTAAAGTCATTGAAGAAATCCCTAATATACTTACTAATAAGAAAGATGTGCAAAGACTAACAGGGAGAAGTACAACATTGGAAAGATTTATTTCCAAATCACCAAAAAAATATTTCAAATTCTTTGAAGCTCTTAAAAAGCAAGATCATTTCGAATGGACTGAGGATTGTCAACAAGCACTTAAAAACCTGAAGGCATACCTTTCAAATCCTCTATTGCTCGTAAACCAAAGATTGGAGAAAGATTGCTCATCTATCTAGTTGTATCAGAAGTAGCGGTGAGTGCTGTTTTAGTTCGAGAAGACCAAGGTAAGAAATCTCCAATTTATTATGTTAGCAAATCATTATTAGATGCAGAGATGCGGTATCGTCAATTAGAAAAGCTTGCACTTGCACTAATCATGGTATCTAGAAAGCTAAGGCTTTATTTTCAATGTCATCCTATTGTCGTAGTAACTGCTTATCCATTACGCAATATATTACACAAACATGAGTTGTCAGGTAGGTTAGCTAAATGGGCTATAGAATTAAGTGGATATGACATCACATACCAGCCCATAACCGTGATAAATTCTCAAGTATTAGCAGATTTTTAGCTGATTTTAGCTGAGGAATGCAATTAGAAGCAGAAAAAAATTACAGGTGTTCAACAAATCTAATCCAGAAATTTGGACCTTATTTACTAATGGCTCATCTAATGTGAATGGGGCATGCTTAGGAATTGTGTTGGTACCACCTACGAGTGAAATCATTCAACAAGCCATTGAATGTCATTTTATAACTAATAACGAGGCAGAGTATGAAGTTGTGATTGCATGCTTAGAACTGCACGAGAACTCGACATCAATCAGATTGTAATTAAAAGCGATTCGCAACTCATAGTTAACCAAATGTTAGGGACTTATATAGCCAGGGAGGCACAAATGCCGCAATACTTAGAAAAAGTACGGGATTTGATTAGACAATTTCAAACCTGGAAATTCATGCAGATACCAAGAGATGAAAATGTTGAAGCATATGCCTAGCCAATCTCGCGTCTATGGCAGATGTGGCGAGCAATGAAAATGCTTCTGTAATTCATTTGTTTCTTTCGCTACTCAAACCAGACGAAAGTGAGGTAAATTTCAATAACTTAACCTGGGATTGGAGAAATGAGATTGTCAATTTTTTGTAGTATGGTACAGTCCCTGAAGATAAGAAAAAATCTCACGTGCTTCGAAAAAGGTTGCTTTATATTATTTTTCACAAGGCAATCTTTATCGAAAAATGTTCGGTGTCCCCTTAACAAGATGCATCAGGCCTTCTCAAATGAAATATATAATGAGAGAAATACAGGAGGGGCATTGTGGAAATCACGTAGGAGGAAGATCACTAGTATGAACCATGATTAGACCAAGCTATTATTGGCCTAAAATGGAGGAAGAAGTGGAGATTTCATGACTAAATGTGATAAGTCCCAAATATATTGTAATAACATGCATAGATCTACGGAGCTGGTACATTCACTCATTGTACTGCGGCATTTTATGAAGTGGGGAATGGATATCATGGGTCCATTGTCACAAGCAAAAGGACAGGTAAATTCCTACTTGTACTCACTGACTACTTTACTAAATGGATAGAAGAAAGAGCATTCAAACAAGTACGGGAAAAGGAAGTCAGAGATTTCATTTGGCGAAATATCATATTTTGATTTGCTGTACCAAAGGCAATCGTGTGTGATAATGGCCCACAATTTATAAGTGCACAAATCACAAAATTTTTTCAAAGTTGGCAGATCAAAAGGATTACATCTACGCCATACCATCCATTGGGTAATGGACAAGCCGAATCAACAAATAAAGTCATTGTCAACAATTCGAAGAAATGATTAGAAGAATTTAAAGACAATTGGCTATAATTTCTACCTGGTATTTTATGGAGCAAAAACAAGCACAGGTGGTACACCATTCTCATTGGTGTACGGAGCAGAAGCCTTAATTCCGGTTGAGATAGGGAAACCAAGCATAAGTTATACACAAGCATCAGAATAATCTAGTGAAGAAGAAAGCGCATAAACCTTGACTTACTTGAAGGAAGAAGGGAAATTACCTTAATAATAATGACATCACAAAAACAAGTCATGGAACTATATTACAGTCGAAAGGCACGACTAAGGTACTTTAAGATTGAGGACTTCGTACTCAAGAAAGTTTTTCAATCCACTGTTGATACCCAATTTTTTCCTAGATATTTTTAAACTCAAAATACTTTCAATATAACATAAATATGCATATATGAGTATACCCAAGTGTTTTGGTTTTTTTCCAAAATTTTAAAGATTTTTTAAAACCAATTTAATGTCTATTTTAATACTACAAAATTCAATAATTATTCCAAAAATATTATTTTGGTGAATAATTCATTTTACTATTATATTTATACTAAAATATAGTTTAAATAAATTTTGCATACTTTTACACATTTATTTGGTATTTTTAAAGCTACATTGTATATAACTGCAATTATAGCCTATTTTACAATTAATTGAATTTTTATAATTATAAAATTATTTTCAGTATTTTTAGATTAATATTTATGCATTATTAATTTATTCAGTGTTTTTTATTTGTTTTTAATATCTTTTTCACTATTTTTATAAAATAAAAGGGGGAAAAGTGGCTACTTAAATTCTAGCAAGATTTATTACAATTACAGCCCAAATTGAATCCCAATTTCAACCCTAATTCCCCGGACCCATATTCCTAAATCACCTGACCCATACCCGATTTAACGACCCGATCCAGCCTTGATTTGATCTGAGCCGTTGATCAAATGAGATCAACAACCTAGATTCTATTTCCTAAATTAAAACCTAATGACCCCCCTCCACCCCTCATTCTTTCATGACTCACTCTATCTCTATCTCTCGATATCTCTCTGTGACTCTCTAGAAGTTTCTTTGACTTCTTATCCCCCGATGAGTTTTGTCCATCTTCACAGGTTGGTTTCTCAACGGAAACCTTGGTTCTTCATCATCTCTTGGTCATCTACTTACCTCTCACCAGTCCAGTGATACCCTGGGGTCCTCAAGCAAGCCCGGAGCAGTTCTTTTTCCTCCCATTGTCCCATGCCACTTTCCGGCCTCCCCAATCATCTGAGTAATGGTTTACAACCTGTTCCGGCTTGAGCCGATGCCATCCTGAGGTTCTTCCTCTTCTCTGGGTTCCTTGAAACTCTAACCCTATGTTCTTCAATTTATTTTAGATCTACTCTAGATCTACAGTATTACGAAGCTTTTCTATGTTTCTTTTCTCTGAAAAAACCCCATCTTTAAATGATCATTCAATTTCAAAATTAGGGTTTCATAACCCCTTTTAAAAAAATGGTTTTACTTCTAGTTTAGTGATTTCTACTGTATTTTGAACAATCGTCTTATGTTTTCATTGCTATCTGAGTTACTAGGCTGGAAAGCCTTAATTCTTCCTAGCCTGTTTTAACTATGTGTGTTTGGTTCTTGTGAATTTTATTCATGTATTCTCTGTGATTCTCGTTGTTAGGGGTCTTAATCCTCTACTGTTCTATGACCCCCTATTTAGGGATTCTCTCATTTAAGTTCTATTTAATGATTATTAGGCCTGACTATTTATTTACGTAAAGACCCCATCGATTCTATGCATCTTTCCGCAAAACTATGACATTTTCGTTGAATATATGCTTTTGTGTGTTTCTCCAATAATTATATATTTTTTTTGAATTGCTTCCTTATTTGTGAGATGCTTTCCTTAATTAGCACCGATTTCTTGAGATTTTCAGTCTCATCCGTGGTACTCTCATTGATTTTTCAGAACTAGATTGAATTCTACCTTATTTATGTGCAATATATATCTTCCTTGTTTAAAACATTCTGTATTTGGCCTTTATTATATGCCATATGAAGTTGCTGCTCCAATTGGGTTAAAATCATTCTATGAGTTGATTCCTTTTCCTTATTTATGATTGTACCGTTTGAACTTGATTCCCTAATTAGAGGAGTTTGTGTCTTTAATTGTTGTTGATGAGATTATTGTTTCCATAATTATGTAAAAAATTAGTACTCCATACCTTATTTTTCTTACTCGTCTTCAGCATTATAAATATTCTATTCTCTTTTGCATAACACACGGAATATCACTAAGACGTACACAAACACATACACATAGAGCATACTGATATTGTTCTGAGTTATCTCTTAATCTCATACATATTCACTTTTGCTTCTCGTATTAGTTACTGATTACTCAATCGGCTTAAAGCTAAGACTGAGTAATTACTGTTGCTCTCTTGCATCTGCACACTATTATCCTACTGCTCTCCTTCTTGTTTTGGATACTATTGTCCTGTTGCTCCACCTCTCTGCACCTTGTTATTCTGTTCTCACTCTTGACTGGTATGTTTCTAGTTTAAGTTTACAGTATCCCAAAATAACATGTTTTAGTTCATGTTAAGATTCTTGTTATTTCTTTTGTGCTTTTACTTATGGCCCTATTTTTTACCATGTAACTAGCATGTCTCTGTGATTTCCCTTTCCCTTTAGTCTAATATGGTATCTTGCTTTCCCTTGTGTGATCCACTATGACTCTATTCGATTCCTATGAAGCTAGAATACTTGTTTATCTATGTGATTATCTTTCCTCTTATCTCAGCATGACCAATGTTTTCTTATATGTTTTCATCCTCTGCCTAACATCTACTACTACAAACTTGTACCCCTACACATAATACCTAAGTGTTATATGATTCTAATCCTAACTCTAATGTGTGACTCTATTTGACACCTAATGCTGTTGGATTCTTGGCATGAACATTCTGTGATAACTATATTGTAACTTTTGCCTAAGGACTAATTGTTTATAAGTCTGCTTATACCATGTGATTTATCTGCCCCCAGTCCGTATCCCTGCTTGTGTTTACTTCCAGAACTTTGCATATCTTCTGAGTCGTGATTGTCCTGTTTCTTTCCTTTTTCAAACTTGTTTTTTATAAAACAAACTTCCAGGTTGTTCTCTGGAACTGTTTCTTTCAAACTGTTATTTCAAACTTAACTCTTTTAAACTATAAGCACATCTCATTGCTCTTAGAAAAATAGGTTTCACCCCCTTCGCGTGAGCATTGCTTTGAGTACCTTTGAGTACTCACTAAACTTTGACACACAAGGCTAGTACTTGTCCTGCATTCCGTTAAATGTCTAGGTGCTGGTATTGTCCAGGGACCTAATGGGGCCCTAGGGAGCTTTGCCACACCTAGACTATGGCAAAGGCTGTGAAACTCGAAGGGTTGAGGTTGGAAGAATGGACTTGTTTAAAGACTCCCCATAGAATAACTTCTTATTTTTTCTTTATTATTGTAATTCATCTAGCACGGTCTGTAATAACTAGTAAACAACTGATTAGGGTAATAGTGAAATTGGGAGGGGGTTGTGCATGCTTAGTTTAAATAACGGATAGAAAACATGCTTATAGGACTTTACTTACTTTTTTGTGGAATAGATATCCTGTATAGGACATGCATCTCACAATTAGAAATCATGTTTCAAGCTCTTTACTGCCAGTTTTGTTGTCATATTCATTTCGTGATCAGGGTTTGTTAATAATCAGCAAGTAATTGTCTGATGCATTCTCACTGGCATTTAGAGACCATGCTTTTAGGACTTTTTTACATGCATTAGACACCATGTTAGTTAGGATTTTTATTTCGTCTGAGTTGCGATTTGCTAAATGCCTCGCCAGTACATTTAATCTAATAATACATGTTTGGTTAACTGCATCCTTGTAAAATTAGGATTATTATGTATGTTCACCTTTAAGACCATTAGGCAACACCTACGCTGCCTAGGCAAGCTTTAGGCCTAATAAATTGATTAATCATTTTTTACCAGCTTCAGACTGCTCGGCCTCTTATAAACTTCTGGACTCTATTTGCCTCTCTGAAGTTTAATCTATTTCTACTAAAACTCCCGTCCCATTTCGAGATAATCTTAGAACCGTGCATCTGTTTTTCACATTTTCTACTGGATTATTTTTTTATCCGGAATCGTGCTACTTTTTAGTTATTCTACGTCTTGTCAGTTTGTTGCATCTTTAATATCACTATTGTATTTTTCAAAGTATGCTTTGAAAAGTTTATCTCCACCTTTACTAATTCCTAAACTATTATATACTTACTGCCGTCTTTAGTTGCATTTTCGAAAAACGAACATTCTTCACTTAGTTCTAATTAAACCTTCTGCCTTCACTGAAAATTGCCCTTTTTACAACATTACTACTTTTCAAGTCTTACCTTTGAGACCTTAGATGTGTTTAGATATATGCTAATTACATGCTTTCGCGTGGAGGGATTTGTGAGCCTCTTATTTTCCTTTGTATGTTCCCTTTATGCGCAGTCCTACTTGTTATGTATGTCGCCTAGCATTTTGTCTTTTAAACCTAAGGATTCAGCCAAGTTCAGCCTAATCCTTACCCTATAGGAATAGTAGTCCTAAATACCCTCTAGGACTTATAAGACGGGACCGGTAATGGCATGCAATAAGCCTTCGTGACCCAATTTGCGCTTTAATACCTTAAGGGGGTGGGAAGGGTAGAATATGGATATGATGACCGGTACGATAATACTGTTGAAACACGTTCTCAAGGCACTATACTAAAACGTGTGTTCATATTTGTAGTTTTGATGAATGACAAACTATGCGCAATGGACATATGACGAGGTCCAAGCACAAGTACGCAATTGATATATAACGAGATTCAAGCACAAGACCAAGATCAAGCAAAGATATAAAGTTATACATGAGTCGTTCTTTAATTGTGATCTTGATCCGATAACTTGACTCAAGACTTGGCTTCTCTCGTAAAAACATTTTTATCAAATCATGCATATTTAATTTAAAGCCAAATGATTTTAAATCATGCATATTTACTTTAGTCAAAATGATTTTTAAACATGCCTCTAAAATCTGGACTAAGATAATCGATTATGTTAAGTCAGCTGCATGACAATCGATTGTGAACTTATGACAATCGATTGTGTTAAGGCAATGTGCATCAGATTTTTCAAATTTGCATGACAATCGATTGTGAACCTTATGACAATCGATTGTGTTGAGGCAGTGTACATCAAAGTTTTTCAAAGCTACAAAATAATCGATTGTGAACTTATGACAATCGATTGTGTTGAGGCAGTGTCTATCAGACATTTTCAAAGTCATAAAATAATCGATTGTGTACCTTTGACAATCGAGTGCATTGAGGCAGTGTCTCATTGAATTTTCAAAGACTGATATATAATCGATTATTCTCATAGCATAATCGATTGTGTAATTGACCGTTGCCAAAATATTTTCAAACACCGTCAGATAATCGATTATAGATTTCTAATAATCGATTGTTTTAAATAAAATCTGAAAAAGATTTTTTGAACGTTGCCAAGTAATCGATTGTAGATTTCTGACAATCGATTGTTTTAAGTAAAATCTGGAAATGATTTTTTGAACGTTGCCAGTAATCGATTATTGATCTTAGATAATCGATTGTTACGCGTAAAATCTGGAAATGATTTTTGGAACGATTGGCAAACAATCGATTGTGGCATTTTGACAATCGATTGTCACTGAGTAAAATCAGCAATTCTTAATTGGCAATTAGGCAACGGTAATGCATGGTTTTGCAACTATAAATACAGCTTCAAATCAGTCTTCTAAACACAACAACTGATTATATTATTGCTATAGCTTGCATACTCTATTGTTCATCACTTTCTATTCATTACATAAGTTTTGAGAGCCAAAATTCTTGACGAAAGTTGTTGAGTTCTTGAGCGTATCTGTTTACTCATATCTACTCTATTAAGAGAGTCTTGTTTAAGTGAGTGCTAAGTGTTTTATACACTTGAAGGGAAGTGTTAGTCCCTTGTATTGTAAGAAGGAACTTGTGTTTCCTTTGGTTGAAGTCTTGGAGTGTTGTATCTTCGAGCAAAGGTTATTGAGGCTTGTGTCCTCAGTTTGTAAAGGTTTGTTGAGCACCCGTAAGCTTAACAGTGTTAGTGGAAATCTCGAGAGAGTCTCTCGGGGACTGGACTAGCCACGGGTTATGGTGAACCAGGATACATCGGTGCGTTCGTTCTTATTTATTTACTTATCGCACTTATTTCTTTCCTGCAATTTTTAAATTCCACAAGTTTACGCTAATTTTTATTATAACGCTATTCACCCCCTCTCTAGCGTTAAGCGTATTCTCTAACAATTGGTATCAGAGCCCAACTCTCTGAAGACTTAACCGTTTGAGAGAAACAATCCATGGCTTCTACTCGTGATTCTTTTGCAGGAATAGGTGAAGGACAATGCTCCACCCGACCACCACTATTCGGCGGTACAAACTATACCTACTGGAAGGAGAGGATGAGAATATTTGTTCAATCAAATAGTTTTCATCTTTGGAAGGTTATAATGAAGGGAGAACAAATTCCAACCAAAAAGGTTGAAAATAAAGATGTTCCAAAGTCCGAAGATAAATACGATGCGGATGATATCCGAAAGGTGCAAAACAACGCTAAAGCCATTAGTTTATTATATTGTGCTGTAAATGCTGATGATTACAGGAAAATATCATGTTGCACAGCGGCGAAGCAAATGTGGGACAAGCTGGAAATTACGTACGAAGGTACGGACCAGGTAAGGGAAGCTAAAATTGATTTCTTAACCCATGCATATGAATTGTTTCACATGAAGGAAGGCGAAAAGGTCGATGAGATGTTCGAACGATTTTCAAAAATCGTTAATGATTTACATGCTCTTAAGAAGACCTTCACGGATAAGGAACTTGTCCGAAAAATTCTCCGGAGTCTCACTCCGGCATGGCGATCCAAGGCCGACGCGATTCAAGAATCTATTGACGTTTCAAATGTCACCATCGATGGATTAAGAGGTAATCTTAAAACTTATGAATCTACTATACTTAACCCTCTTGTTGCTGATCAAAGGAAACAAAAGATCGCTCTCAAGGCAAGCACAAGCCAACCTCAAAATGATGAGGACGGAGACAACGAGTTCGGACTCGTTATTAAGAGATTTCGAAAGTTCATGCGAAAAGAGTATGAACGAAAGGGCAAAAAGCAAGGAGATCAAATAAAGTGCTATGAGTGCGGAGAAACCGGGCACATTAAATCAAATTGTCCAAATGCCAAAAAGGAGAAGAAACCCTTCAAGAAACAACGAGCATACATATCTTGGGGAGGCGACTCCGGTGACGAGTCGAGTGAGGAAGAAGAAGACGAAGCCGCAAATCTTTGTCTCATGGCTCGCGAAAACAATCAAGAAGAGGTATGTCAAATTTCTTCCAAAAACTTCTATTCTCTTGAGGAAATGCAAAATGCTTTTGATGAGTTGTATAGTGAATTTATTAAAGCTTCCAAAACTGTTAAAAGCATAAAAGAAAATGCTTCTTTAAAAGAAAAAGATTTTGAAAAACAACTCTCTTTGAAAGAAAAGGATTTGGAAAAACTGATTTTGGAAAATGAGAAGTTGAAAGAAGAAAACAAATTTTTCGGCAAGAGAAGCGCCGACAAACCCGAGAGCTCTAGTAAAAATTGTACTTCTTGCATGCATCTCAAAAATGAGGTAGAAAGACTTAAGGGCACCCTAGATAAGTTTAATTCTTCTCATAAAAATTTGAATGAAGTTCTTGTTAATTTGAAGTCGACCAAGCATGGCATAGGCTTTGAGAATGAGCCTAAAGAAAAGGTTGAAGCCAACCCCCAACAACCTAAGGCTCAACCTAGGATTAATAAAACAAACGCTCCTCCTAGATATAACAAACCTAGAAATAGCTTTCAACAATCGCAACCTAGAAATAATCATTCTAGAAAAAATGCATACTCTAGGCCAAACACTAGAAGGAATTTTGAACCTTGTAAAACACCTAGAAATGGCTTTCAACCTAGAAATAACTATCCTAGAAATGCTGTATATCCTAGAACAAATAGTAGGAGAAATGATTTTTATGAATTGCGCAATAGTCATATTGTCAAGAATAGAGTAAATGAATTTCGTCCGTCCAATTACTATCAACCTAAACGAATGCATAATCCTAATGTTGTTTGTCATTATTGTAGACGAATTGGACATATTGCTCCTGCTTGTTTTACACGACATAGACATAACACTCAATCACATCACTATGATTTGCCTAACCCCCAAGGACCCAAAATGGCATGGGTACCTAAAACTCATTAATCTGTTTTGTAGGTGAGTTTGAAGGGGTCAAGTGTACTTTGGTACCTTGATAGTGGATGCTCCAAGCACATGACTGGAGATGAATCCAAGTTCCTTCAACTAGAACACAAGGAAGGAGGAAGCGTTATTTTTGGTGATAACAACAAAGGAAAAATTATCGGCATTGGATCGGTCGGTAAGGATGACTCCTCTTCCATTAAGCATATATTGCTAGTTAAGGGTCTAAAACATAATCTCTTGAGCATAAGTCAATTATGTGACAAGGGAAATCTTGTTTTATTTGATTCAAATGAATGCTTAGTTTTTCGCCGTAGCGATTTTAAAATTATTCTTCGTGGATTTAGAATGGATAATATCTATATGGTTGATCTCGAAAATTCTTCATCTGAATATGTAGATTGTCTTATGAGCAAAGAAGATGATACGTGGCTATGGCACCGTAGAGTAGCTCACATCAACATGCATCTTTTGAACAAATTGGTTTCACAAAATTTAGTTATTGGTCTTCCAAACTTGAAATTTGAAAAAGACTCTATTTGTGATTCTTGTCAAAAAGGGAAGCAAACAAAAGCATCTTTTAAATCGAAAAATATTGTTTCAACTACTAGACCTTTGCAATTACTTCACATGGACTTATTTGGACCATCTCGCATTGAAAGTCTTGGTAGAAATCGTTATGCTTTTGTTATTGTTGATGATTATTCTAGATTTACATGGACTCTATTTCTTGCTCATAAAAGTGAAGCTTTTCATAATTTCAAATATTTTCTTAAACGTGTTCAAAACGAAAAGGACACAACCATCACTTCAATAAGAAGTGATCATGGGGGAGAGTTTGATCACAATCTCTTTGCGGACTTTTGTGAAGAACTCGGTATCGAGCACACCTTCTCCGCTCCACGAACACCGCAACAAAATGGGGTGGTGGAAAGGAAAAATAGGTGTCTCGAAGAGATGGCTAGAACCATGCTCAATGAGGCTAAGATTCCCAAACATTTTTGGGCGGATGCCGTGAGTACCGCATGCTACGTTTTGAATAGAGTAGTCATAAGGCCAATACTCATGAAAACCCCTTATGAACTCTACAAGGGAAGGAAACCAAATATCTCCCATTTTAGAGTATTCGGTTGTAAATGCTTTATTCATAACAATAGAAAAGATCAATTGGGAAAATTTGATGCCAAATCCGATGAAGGAATTTTTATTGGTTATTCCTCACGTAGCAAAGCATATAGGGTATTCAATAATAGAACCGGAACTGTGGAGGAATCCCCTCATATTGTGTTTTCCGAAAATAATGCTCGCTTGGCGAGAAAGGATTCTAGTTCTGATCCTGCAGGTATCTTAAACTCAATAAGTCCTCAAGACAAAGTACAAGAGGAAACTTCTAAGGAAATTCAAGATGAAATCTTTGAACAATTATCGGAGGAAGAGCCACAATTGGAGAAAGAAACGAAAATTCCTAACGAATGGAGGACAATCAAAGATCACCCTCTCGAACAAGTAATTGGCGACATTGAACAACAGGTAAGTACCCGAAACTCTCTTAAGAACACCTTAGGACATACTGCTTTTGTGTCTCAAATTGAACCCACAACCATCTCCGAAGCAATTGGGGATGAATTTTGGATCTTGGCAATGCAAGAGGAGCTTAACCAATTCAAACGGAATGACGTTTGGGATTTGGTGCCAAGACTCGAAAATCATACCATAATTGGTACGAAATGGGTTTTTCGAAACAAATTTGATGAAAATGGTGTAATCACTAGAAACAAAGCTAGGCTTGTAGCAAAAGGCTACAATCAAGAAGAGGGTATTGACTATGAAGAAACATATGCTCCCGTAGCAAGGTTAGAAGCTATTTGTTTATTACTTGCCTTTGCATCTTCTATGAATTTCAATTTATATCAAATGGATGTAAAAAGTGCTTTCTTAAATGGTTTTATTCAAGAAGAAGTTTATGTTGCTCAACCCTCAGGTTTTGAAGATTTTAAATTTCCCGATCATGTTTTCAAACTCAAGAAAGCCCTTTATGGCCTTAAACAAGCTCCCCGAGCTTGGTATGAAAGATTGAGCAAATTTCTTTTGGAAAATGATTTCATTAGGGGGAAAGTTGACACCACTCTTTTTATCAAGCATGGAAACAATGATATTTTATTAGTTCAAATCTATATGGATGATATTATATTTGGTGCTACTAATAATGTTTTGTGCAAGGAATTTTTCGATTTAATGACAAGCGAATTTGAGATGTCTATGATGGGTGAGCTAACATTCTTTTTGGGGCTGCAAGTAAAGCAAATGAAAGAAGGAACTTTCATTTGTCAAGCTATATATTGCAAAGAATTGCTGAAACGATTTGAAATGACCAACGCAAAAGCAATGGCCCTCCCATGAGCACATCCGATCATCTAGACAAAGATGAGAAAGGTAAGGAAGTCGACACCAAAAAGTATCGAGGTATGATTGGATCTCTCTTTTATCTTACTGCTAGTAGACCGGACATCATGTTTAGCGTGTGTTTATGCGCTCGTTATCAATCATGTCCGAAGGAGTCTCACCTTACTGCGGTGAAACGGATATTGAAGTATCTCGTTGGTACTGTAAATGTGGGTCTATGGTACCCCAAAGGTTCTTCATGCCAACTTGTTGGCTATTCCGATTCCGATTTTGCTGGATGCAAATTGGACCGCAAGAGCACTAGTGGCACTTGCCATTTGCTCGGTAGCTCTCTTGTTTCTTGGTTTAGCAAGAAACAAGTAAGTGTTGCGTTGTCCACAACCGAGGCTGAATACGTAGCCGCGGGGAGTTGTTGCGCTCAAATCCTTTGGATGAAACAACAACTCTTGGACTATGGCCTAAGTCTTGATCATATCCCTCTTAGATGTGATAATACTAGTGCCATATGCTTGACGAAGAACCCCGTTCTTCATTCAAGAACAAAACACATTGAAATTAGGCATCATTTTATAAGAGATCACGTTCTCAAAGGGGATGTCGAAATTGAATTTGTTGAAACCAAAGATCAATTGGCCGACATCTTTACAAAACCCTTAGAGAAAGAGTCCTTCTTCCGAATTCGTAGTGAACTCGGGATTCTTGACTCCACGTTGATCTAAGTCATGAATTGCATTTTCCCTTTCACATGATTTCTAACTTGAGCGTCGGAGACGTCTAACGAATTTTTGCAGGTATCGCCCTAAAGGCAGGGGGAATTATAAAGATTGATGCAAAATAATCAATTTATCCTAAGGATAACCGATTTATCGTTAGTATATAATCGATTATCAAGTATCAATAATCGATTATGTTGGTATTATTTGCTTTATTATGTCTTTTTATGCAACTTTTGCTTAATCAATAAACAAGTTACTCACCTTTTCCATTTTTGCTAATGTCAAAAGGGGGAAGAATAAGGGATATGCACTAATTTTTTATTGGCATAAATTGAGGGGGAATTTATATGTTGAGGGGGAACTAATTGCACATCTAGAGACTTGTTACATATTGTTGCATATCTTTACTTGTCTTGAATCGTCATTATGAATTATCAAATATGCATATCCCGACTAAAGTTTGCCATTATCAAAAAGGGGGAAATTGTTGAAACACGTTCTCAAGGCACTATACTAAAACGTGAGTTCATATTTGTAGGTTTTGATGAATGACAAACTATGCGCAATGGACATATGACGAGGTCCAAGCACAAGTGCGCAATTGATATATAACGAGATTCAAGCACAAGACCAAGATCAAGCAAAGATATAAAGTTATACATGAGTCGTTTTTTAATTGTGATCTTGATCCGATAACTTGACTCAAGACTTGGCTTTGTTAGATAATACGCTTAACGCTAGGGGGGGGGGGGTGAATAGCGTTATAATAAAAATAGCATAAACTTGCGGAATTTAAAAATTGCAGGAAATAAATGAGTGCGATAAGTAAATAAATAAGAATGAATGCACCGATATATTCTGGTTCACAACAACCCGTGGCTAGTCCAGTCCCCGAGAGACTCTCTCGAGATTTCCACTATCTTCGTCAAGCTTACGGGTGCTTAACAAACCATTACAGTTGCTCAAGGATACCGCACCTTAAGACTTCACTTGTTTGAGGATACCTCACCCCAAGACTTCAACCACTAAGACTTTGGGTACTTAGCAAACCCGACAAATGAGAAGATATGTTCTTCTCAAAACAACTCTCTTTTACAACAAATACTCTCTACATAGAGTGGATAAAGAGAAACAAAATAAGCTCTATGAACAACACAAAGTTGTCTATCAAATGGCTCAACAAAATCTCTAAAATGATGCTTGAAAATGATCAATATGTATATCAATATATGCAAGAGTTGTGTGTTTAAAATCAGCTCAAAAGACCTCTTTTTATAGGTGAAAAAGTAGTGCTGACCGTTGCTTAATTGACAAATAAAATCCCTGATTCTGTGCTCAAACAATCGGTTGTTTGGAGGTGACAACCGATTGTCTGACCAACGTTCAAAAAATAAATTCCTGATTTTAGGCTAAACAATCTATTGTTAAACCTGAATAATCGATTGTTCTTCAACGTTCAAAAATCAATTTAGGATTCTGTGGGAACGGTCAAAATATAATCGATTGTATGAAGGTGACAATCGATTGTTTGTAATCGATTGTATGACAAGACAATCGATTTTTTGATGTTTAAAAACTTCGGTTGCACACTGTCTCAAAATAATCGATTGTTAAAAGTAGAAAATCGATTGTTGACTTCATATAATCGATTGTGTACTTCATATAATCGATTATGTTGTTCCAGTGTTCAAAACTTTGGCAACGGATCGATTATATACCATTGATATACACTTGATATACGCTGTGTATACCAGAATTCAAAACTTACTTCAAAACCCATTTTGGTTAAAAATGAAAACGTTAAAATCATTTTGTTTGAAGTATATTAAAAATATTAATGATATATATGATTTAATAAAATAATTTACTTTAATAAAATGATTTTATGCATATTTATGATGACCTAATGTTGAGCCAAAAGATAAGATAACTTAAACGTTGTTCTTACATTGGTTCTACCTAACGACCTACATCTTGGGTCTTCGGTCTTGAACTCTTTGGCTCGACTTGGCTTGTCTATGCAATCCCGTCATCAATATGCTTCTCGCCATTTGATAGTTTGTCATATTATATCGTTGTTTGACGCTTGACTTCATTGTTTGTCATTCATCAAAACCTATACCTGAAAATCATGCTCGTACAACCAAAGCGCACACATCATAGATATACATGATTTCCAACAATTTTCCCCTTTTTGATAATGACAAACAACGGAAGATATGCATATTGAATTCCCCCTAAATTCATGCTATATCTCAACATACAATTTATGCAACCAATTCAATATAATCAATTCAATATAATTCCCCCTTAATTGAATATTCCGCCTCAATTAAGGCATGCATATCGCCCATATTCTTCTCCCTTTTGGCATTAGCAAAAATAGTATACCAAAAGTTATTTAAACCATTGACGATATCAATTGTTATAAACAAAATCAAATAATTCCAAATATTAGTAACACCATAATAACGGTCATTTTTCGCAAATTCATCAATTGTTATTTAACCTAAAAATATTCATCAAAACATGAATCAATCACTTATTATAAAACTAATTAATACTAATTGTTTTTCAATAATAAAACTTATTAAAACATGTATCACCCAAAAATAATTAATGATTATTAGCATATATCAACTTATTGCGTTTTTATTCAAAATACGATAACTAACCGACGTTCCCCCTTAATGCATTAAGGTTTAGTGCTTGGTTCATCCACTACAATATTGTAGTCTTCAAGCAGACCTGCAAAAAGAACCTAAAAATAGGTTTTTGGTACCCAACTTCTTTTGGGTCCTTGGGGGTTAGGATAATAATAATCATAATCAATACATAAATCTCTATGTTTAGCAAAACAAATGGGTGCAATGTGTCCTACCCGATTACAATAGTGACATATAACATTAGGATTGTGCATATGTCTAGGTTGAGCCAAATGCGTTCTAGGTGATCTAAAGTTGTTCCCCCTAGAAGCGTTGAATTTCCTAGAGTCATGTCTAAGTGGTCTAAAATTATTCATTCTAGACTCATTTACAAAATTCCTAGAATTGTGTCTAGGTGGTCTAAAATAATTAATCTTAGACTCATTTGTGAGGTTCCTAGAATTCTTTCTAGATGGGCCAACCTCATTACTTATGTCCTTTTTATTCTCTTCAATTTTAGGACTATCAACACTACGTTTTTCTAGTGCTTTCCTAAGTTCTATGTTCTCTAATTTTAAGGAACTACAAGAAGAACAATTAGAACATTTATCAATAGAAGAGGCTTCATTCAATTCCTTGATTTTATTTTTGAAATCAACAATGTCATTTTCCAAAAATTTGTTTTCTTTTTCTAGAACTTCAATTTTATTTTTAAGAACACCATTTTCATTAGTCAATTTTTCAAGATCTATTTCTTTCAAAGAAGAGGATTTTTCAAAATCTTTTTCTTGTAAAGAAAGTGTTTTCTGAAAATCTGTTTCTTGCAAAGAAAGTGTTTTCTGCAAAGAAAGTGTTTTCTTCAAATCTTTTATCATTTTGGAGGCATTAACAAATTCACCATACAATTCATCATAGGCATTTTGTAATTCTTCAAACGAGTGAGAGTTAGATGTACTTACTCTTCTTCGTTTGCCACGAGACACAATGCGGCGGTTCCATCGCCTGAGCTATCCGAATCCCGTGATACGCGCCTATGGTGTTTCTTCTTTTTCTTGTCCTTCTTCATAGACTTACAAAACTTTTCAATTATATCATTGGAAATATTATCATCATCCCTTTCTGAATCACTTACCTCTTCTCTTTTAGAGGATGAGGCTTTGAAGGCAAAATTCGAATTACTTCTAAGATAAGGATTAAGAATTGTGCTATCATAAGTTTCGAGGTTACCTCTTAGTCCATCAATTGTGATATTCGTGAATTCCATCGACTCTTGGATGGCATTGGCTTTGGAACGCCATTCGGGAGTGAGACTCCGTAGGACTTTTCGAACAAGATCTTTGTTCGTGTAAACTTTCCCGAGAGCATGTAGATCGTTGACGATTTTTAAAAATCGTTCAAACATAACACCAATGGGTTCCTTCTCCATTTTAAAGATTTCATATTTATGAGTTAGAAAATCAATTTTAGATTCTTGGACTTGAGGCGTACCTTCATAGATGATCTCGAGTTTATCCCACATCTCCTTGGCGGTTGTGCAGCACGAGATTTTCCTATAGTCATCCGCATTGATCACACAATACAATACATCGATGGCCCTTGCATTATTTTCAACTTTCTTGATGTCCTCGGCATCATATTCATTTTCCTCCTTTGGAACCGTGGTTTCTCCAACTTTCTTTGTCGGCATTGGTTCACCGTTTTTGATGATTTGCCACAAACGAAAACTGTTTGCTTTGAGGAAGATACTCATCCAATCTTTCCAATATGTATAGTTTGTTCCGTCAAATAGTGGAGGGCAAGTGGTGGATTGTCCTTCATCCATCGTTCCTGCGTTCAATATTCTCAACAGAAAAATATATATTGCTCTCAACCGGTTAAGGCTTTCAGAGAGTTAGGCTCTGATACCAATTGTTAGATAATACGCTTAACGCTAGAGGGGGGGGGGGGTGAATAGCGTTATAATAAAAATAGCATAAACTTGTGGAATTTAAAAATTGCAGGAAATAAATGAGTGCGATAAGTAAATAAATAAGAACGAACGCACCGATATATCCTGGTTCACCACAACCCGTAGCTAGTCCAGTCCCCGAGAGACTCTCTCGAGATTTCCACTATCTTCGTCAAGCTTACGGGTGCTTAACAAACCGTTACAGTTGCTCAAGGATACCGCACCTTAAGACTTCACTTGCTTGAGGATACCTCACCCCAAGACTTCAACCACTAAGACTTTGGGTACTTAGCAAACCCGACAAATGAGAAGATATGTTCTTCTCAAAACAACTCTCTTTTACAACAAATACTCTCTCAATAGAGTGGATAAAGAGAAACAAAATAAGCTCTATGAACAACACAAAGTTGTCTATCAAATGGCTCAACAAAAGCTCTAAAATGATGTTTGAAAATGATCAATATGTATATCAATATATGCAAGAGTTGTGTGTTCAAAATCAGCTCAAAAGATCTCTTTTTATAGGTGAAAAAGTAGTGCTGACCGTTGCTTAATTGACAAATAAAATCCCTGATTCTGTGCTCAAACAATCGATTGTTTGGAGGTGACAATCGGTTGTCTGACCAACGTTCAAAAAACAGATTCCCGATTTTAGGCTAAACAATCGATTGTTAAACCTGAATAATTGATTGTTCTTCAACGTTCAAAAATCAATTTAGGATTCTGTGGGAACGGTCAAAATATAATCGATTGTATGAAGGTGACAATCAATTATTGGTAATCGATTGTATGACAAGACAATCGATTTTTTGATGTTTAAAAACTTTGGTTGCACACTGTCTCAAAATAATCGATTGTTAAAAGTAGAAAATCGATTATTGACTTCATATAATCGATTGTGTACTTCATATAATCGATTATGTTGTTCCAGTGTTCAAAACTGGCAACGGATCGATTATATACCATTGATATACACTTGATATACACTGTGTATACCAGAATTGAAAACTTACTTCAAAACCCATTTTGGTTAAAAATGAAAACGTTAAAACTTTGTTTGAAGTATATTAAAAATATTTATGATATATATGATTTAATAAAATGATTTACTTTAATAAAATGATTTTGTGCATATTTATGATGACCTAATGTTGAGCCAAAAGATAAGATAACTTAAACGTTGTTCTTACATTGGTTCTACCTAACGACCTACGTCTTGGGTCTTCGGTCTTGAACTCTTTGGCTCGACTTGGCTTGTCTATCCAATCCAGTCATCAATATGCTTCTCGACATTTGATAGTTTGTCATATTATATCGTTGTTTGACGCTTGACTTCATTGTTTGTCATTCATCAAAACCTATACCTGAAAATCATGCTCGTACAACCAAAGCGCACACATCATAGATATACATGATTTCCAACAGGCTTCTCTCGTAAAAACATTTTTATCAAATTATGCATATTTAATTTAAAGCAAATTAATTTTAAATCATGCATATTTACTTTAGTCAAAATGATTTTTAAACATGCCTCTAAAATCTGGACTAAGATAATCGATTATGTACTTATGATAATCGATTATGTTAAGTCAGCTGCATGACAATCGATTGTGAACTTATGACAATCGATTGTGTTAAGGCAGTGTGCATCAGATTTTTCAAATCTGCATGACAATCGATTGTGAACCTTATGACAATCGATTGTGTTGAGGCAGTGTACATCAAAGTTTTTCAAAGCTACAAAATAATCGATTGTGAACTTATGACAATCGATTGTGTTGAGGCAGTGTCTATCAGACATTTTCAAAGTCATAAAATAATCGATTGTGTAACTTTGACAATCGAGTGCATTGAGGCAGTGTCTAATTGATTTTTCAAAGACTGATATATAATCGATTGTTCTCATAGCATAATCGATTGTGTAATTGACCGTTGCCAAAATATTTTCAAACACCTTCAGGTAATCGATTATAGATTTCTAATAATCGATTGTTTTAAATAAAATCTGAAAAAGATTTTTTGAACGTTGCCAAGTAATCGATTGTAGATTTCTGACAATTGATTATTTTAAGTAAAATCTGGAAATGATTTTTTGAACGTTGCCAGTAATCGATTATTGATCTTAGATAATCGATTGTTACGCGTAAAATCTGGGAATGATTTTTGGAACGATTGGCAAACAATCGATTGTGGCATTTTGACAATCGATTGTCACTGAGTAAAATCAGCAATTCTTAATTGGCAATTAGGCAACGGTAATGCATGGCTTTGCAACTATAAATACAGCTTCAAATCAGTCTTCTAAACACAACAACTGATCATATTATTGCTATAGCTTGCATACTCTATTGTTCATCACTTTCTATTCATTACATAAGTTTTGAGAGCCAAAATTCTTGACGAAAGTTGTTGAGTTCTTGAGCGTATCTGTTTACTCATATCTACTCTATTAAGAGAGTCTTGTTTAAGTGAGTGCTAAGTGTTTTATACACTTGAAGGGAAGTGTTAGTCCCTTGTATTGTAAGAAGGAACTTGTGTTTCCTTTGGTTGAAGTCTTGGAGTGTTGTATCTTCGAGCAAAGGTTGTTGAGGCTTGTGTCCTCAGTTTGTAAAGGTTTGTTGAGCACCCGTAAGCTTAACATTGTTAGTGGAAATCTCAAGAGAGTCTCTCGGGGACTGGACTAGCCACGGGTTGTGGTGAACCAGGATACATCGGTGCGTTCGTTCTTATTTATTTACTTATCGCACTTATTTCTTTCCTGCAATTTTTAAATTCCACAAGTTTACGCTAATTTTTATTATAACGCTATTCACCCCCCCTCTAGCGTTAAGCGTATTTTCTAACAAATACCTCATGTATTCCCTCTTTAGAGGAGTGATTATTGGGTATTGCATTGATGTGATCCGTATTAATCATAAACCTAGGACCCATTTTCCTTTGTTTATCTTTGTTTGCTTTAGAATTGTTTGAGTCTTTCAAATCTCTGCTCTCGCTCTACTTATTTTCACTAATTTCAATTTATTTGCAATTTTACATGCAAGTCATTATTTGAGCCTTAATTGCTTACATGCTTATAAAGTCACAATTGTAACATGGTCGGGACCACACTAGTGGATTCTTAGGGGTGGCTAACACCTTCCTCTCGAGATAACTTCTATCCCTTACCCGAACTCTGGTTTCTTCAACTCAAACCCTTCTTAAACTGTCCTAATGCACTATAATAATTAGGTGGCGACTCTCCAATTCCAAAACCCAATTCTCGAAATGGAATAGAGTTTCCCTCCCAAATGTCGTTAACCTGATTTCAACTCTTAGAAAGAGGGGGCGTCGACAGCATGGCGACTCTGCTGGGGAATTTCTTTTAGGCTTTTACCATTGCATGTTATTTGTGACTTTATTGCTTATTTATTGCTTTTACTTAAATGTCTTTATCTCTTTCAACTTCGAAACTGACTTGTTTCGTTGTTTATTTTCTTTAATGCTTTCTTTAACGCTTTTCTTTATTACTATTGTAATTACGAGCAATTATTGTAATTATTATCTTATGAACGTGGAAATACATGACAATCTATTTCATTCTTGTAATATCATCTTCAACATCATATTCCACTCATGCCAAATAAATACCATAGCAACGCTTATAATGAGTGGTTGTGCCCTTCCTATATTATCAACCCCTAAATTTGGCAAAGGCATTTTTACGGTAAAACCAGTCGATCATCGGTGTAGTCGACGGTTCCATGCCTTTCCCTCTTAAGTTGTCTACTCAAGGGTACGGGTCTAATACCCCATAGAAACTTTACTATATTTAACTGTGCATGTATCATGGTCAAATCTAGCCGAGTCAGTTGTGTTGTCCACATAATGACTCATTAAAATAGCCTTGTCCGAAGTCCACCCGGTTTCGTAAAACACAAACGGACACCACCATATTCTGTGCATTTATTTGGAGAACTAAATGCTTTTTATGCTAATTATTGGTTTAAATAGTCGAGTCCGGCGGGGGTAAGGGCCTCGCCCTTTTATTTTGCAGAAATGAATGACAAAGTTCCCGACTTCGGTATGGTAAACATACCTTCACTTTTGCAGACTTGGTGGAGAAACCTCCCATTTAGCAACCAAATCAATGAATGAAAAGAGAGAGTCATCGTACCTGGAGTACAACTTGCTGGAATTGGAAGGGAAAGTGAGGAAAAGTGTCACAACCGTCAAAATGCTGAGGAAGGCAAAGGAGAACGTCTGGCAATAGCATTTTTACTGGAAAATCTGCGCGAGCTGGAGGACTTGATCAATGAGAACATTAAACCTGAAGAAGGTCCCTCCGGGACCAAGCAGTTAGGAGTCTCTTTCTTTCGCTCTAATGATGTAATAAGGCCAATGGCCATTAGTGATATTTTACTTTTCGTTATTTAGTGTAATTTTGGGATTCGTCTTATTTTTATCAATAAATTAAGGCATTTAGCATTATAAGTGTTCCTAATTAATTTGTCACTAGGTCTACCTCGGGCACAGTGAGGCACCCAAATTAGGACACGATTTATATTCCTGCACAATGTGATTAAATATTGCAACGTTTTTTTTTTCATAACCCTCACTGACTTGTTACCTTTTTTTTTTTACTTTTGTTTTATTTCCCTCCCCAAAAGGTTAGTTTGTGCACTCTGGCATCATCATCATACTTTACGAGATCCAAGGGCCCTCCACCCCCTCCTTCTCCAAGTTCTATCAGAAAAAGGAACAAGGCTAAGATGGAAGACCTGAACAACATTCTAAAAGAGAACCCAAGTGATCAAATAGAGGTTACTCAGGGTATCCATATAAGCGCTACCCAACTTGAGAAGAAGTTATTGAAGTTCCGAGAAGATCTGGATCAAGTTTAGAATTTGGCCAACTTGTCATTTTCCCTTACCACTCTTGATATCAACTTCCCCAATACCCGAATTCCCGCACATCCACAAATATCCCGCAACCACAAAAACAATCCACTCATACTCAACATTGCAACACATGCCACACTTCGAATAACCCTCCACCGCTCATCCCTGAATCCCTAAACACCACAAACGATCCTCTCCACAACACCCCCATATATGTGGAAACCATACCGCACTATACCCAAGCAATCTCGAGCACACCTGATTATGAAGAAAAAGACTCTCTTATCAGGAACCTGGCCACATTACTCAAGAAGTTGACTAGCTGAGTCTAGGGTATTGAAGGGAACAAAGGTATTGAGGGGTTGAGTTACGAGGACCTTTTCATTCAGCAAGATGTGGAACTTCCTGAGGGGTACAAACCTCCCAAGTTCTAAATGTTCGATGGCACTGGAGATCCCAGAGTCCATTTGAGGACATGCTATGATAAATTGGTTAGAGTTAGAAAGGATGAGAAGATCCGTATGAAGCTCTTTATGAGAAGTCTGAAAGGGGATGCTCTGTCTTGATACATCAGCCAAGACCCCAAGAAATGGACAAGCTGGGTAGGTATGGTGTCCGATTTCATGGACCGGTTTTGATTCAATATAGAGAATGCACCAGATGTATTCTACATCTAGAATTTGAAGAAGAAACCTACAGAGACATTCTGTGAGTATGCTACTTGATGGAGGTCAAAGGCTGCTAAGGTTAGACCGACCTTAGAAGATGAACAGATGAACAGATTCTTTGTTCGGGCTCAGGATCCACAATATTATGAGAGGTTGATGTTGATCGAGGGACAAAAATTCTCCGATACCATCAAGCTAGGGGAAAGAATTGAGAAAGGCATCAAGAGTTATATGGTTACTAACCTTGAAGCTTTACAGGCCACCAACAAGGCTCTCCAGTCTGGTGGCACGTCAAAGAAGAGGGATGTTAGTGTCGTGATGGTCGCATAGAGAACAAAATCCCTGATAAAATACCAAACTTACCCATCACCTCCACTTGCATATTAGCCTACCCGAAATTACCAAGAACCCTTACCCTCTTACCAAAATCCACCACCCGTTTATCAATTCTCTCCACCTCCCACATATCAGCCCACTTCGCCCAGATACTCGCAACTCGCACCGGTCTACCAATATTATAATGCTTAACTCTCTCACTACCAGTCGCCTCCCGCTCGCCAAAATTTCCCTAGATTTAGACCAAATTTTGAGCACAGGCTTCCCAGACAATACACATCCATTGCTGAACCAATTGAACAGCTGTATGAAATACTTAAAACTGCTGGTTATGTCAACCTTATCCCTGCCATAACTCACGAAAATCCTTCCCAATGGGTCAAACCAAACAAAACCTGTGCGTACCATTCCGGCATGAAGGGGAATACCATTGACGAGTGCCGCTCACTGAAAGATAAGATCCAAACCCTGATTGACAATAAGATCATCATAGTAAAAGAGCCTGCTCCTAATGTTCGCAACAACCCTCTGCCTTACCACAAGGGTGGAGGCATTTACATGATCAAGATCGAAGATGACTGGGACCCCAAGGGGTCGATAGGATTGATTGCTGAGGGTGATGAGCCAAAGAAGCCAACAGTCACACTTAACGCGATTGTTGTCCAGAACCATCCCTCCAGGGGCGATGAAGTAAACATGTATATACCACTCGAGTTTGAAGCACTTTCCTCTGCAAAGGTACACGGACCAATTGAAGTTGAGTTTGGAGTTCCGAAAGCACCTGTACCATTTAAAGTTAATGTGTTACCCCCAAGGGTGCCTATTGCGGTAGCAATTTCAGACATAACACAGTTCCACTCAAATGACATACCATGGGATTACATAGCCGAAGAAAGACGGAAAGGGAAAGAAAAATTTGGAGAAGCAATTATTGTGCAAGGTATGACAAGAACCAGCAGAGTCTACATTGCAGAACACCTAGTTAAGTCTAGGAAGAAAACCTCTGGACGGCCTGTTGAAACTGGGCCTGATGATCTTTGGAGGAAGATACGAGCAAAAGAATACTTAGTCGTTGAACAATTGAATAAAACACTAGCCCAGATCACCATCCTAGCTCTTTTACAAAGCTCCGATGCGCACAAGAATGCCATGATGAAGATACTGAGTAAGGCATATCTTTCAACCAACATAAATGGAGGAGAAATGGCAAACATGGTAGGGCAAGTACTGGAGATCCATAAAATCACCTTCTACAAAGACGAGATGCCACTAGAAGGGCTGAGTCACAACGAGGCATTGCACATCACCGTGCAATACGAGGATTATTTCATTACTAGAGTCTTGATCGACGGAGGATCCAGCCTCAACATATGCTTGTTGATAACCTCAAAACAATGGGAAAGAACTTGCATGAGATAAAAGATGGGGCCATCAATGTCAAAGCCTTTGATGGGTCCCAAAGGTCCACTATTGGGGAAATCAATTTATGCCTAGAAATGGGACCAACTTGGTTTGGCGTTGACTTTCAAGTAATAGACGTCCCAGCATCCTACAAATTGCTATTGGGGTGACCATGGATTCATGCCGCCGGAGCAGTAGCATCAATAATAAACCAGGCATTGAAGTTCGAATGGAATCACATAAGAGGTGATTATTTATGGAGATGGTAGCAACCCCATATACAGTCGCCAGACTATCCCGACGATTGGAGGAAGGAGGATAATAGGCGGAGAAACCTACCATCACATCGAGCAGGTCAATGCTTTGGAAAAAGATAAATGGTGGGATAACAAG
This sequence comes from Nicotiana benthamiana, assembly GCA_034376525.1. Classification (NCBI taxonomy): domain Eukaryota; kingdom Viridiplantae; phylum Streptophyta; class Magnoliopsida; order Solanales; family Solanaceae; genus Nicotiana; species Nicotiana benthamiana. Next base: position 26,567,275 of record CM067327.1, on the reverse strand, counting down.
ATTGAGAGTATCCTGAATTGGTGCGGATATGAGCCTGGAAAAGGACTTGGAAAACACCTCCAAGGAATTGCCACCCATCAAGTTGAAGACACATGGTACCACTTTTGGTTTGGGGTATGAATATACTTGGGAGGAGGTCAACCACTGGTCTCCACCATGGCGGGATCCCTACTATCCACTAAAGCATCCTATATCTCGTCTGGAGAAGACTTTTCAACCAGCAGATACCATAAATGGGTTAGAAGAAGATGAGGCATTAGTGGCAATGAGGAATCTATTTCTGGAAGATGAGAGTATGGACTGCTGTGTCATTTTTTAGGAGAAGGGAGAGGAAGGCCCTTTTATACAAGTTGTGAACCGAGGAGAAAGCCTCAGTAATTGGTACATCAGAACCACCAGAGCTCGGAAAGATTCGGGGTAGCAAGGATAAACAAAGAACTGTGCATCACATTTTACTTTTTTTTTACCAGTTAATTTCCTTCTCGTATTTTCTTTGATTTCGAAAAAGAGTTCTGATGTTCCCAAATAGTTATGAAATTTTAATCAAAGCATTTCAGTTTCTTATATATGTCTCGCTCTTATTATTTTCTTTATCATTAACTTTATTCACACATCAATACTATTACTTATATTGATGATGAACCGATGACTGGGACTTGTAACGAGACAATGCAACAAATAGACATAGATTCAGAAGAGGATGATCTACCAGAAGAGGTCATTAAAGAAGTTGAGGACTTGTAACGAGACAATGCATCAGTGTTCACCTATCGCCATTAGAAAAGAAAGAGTACACGGAGTTTCTAAAGGAATGTGAGGACATATTCGTCCGGTTGTATGATGATATGATGGGTCTCGATACATCCATTGTAGCTCACAAATTGCTAACACATCAAACATGTCCACGATAAAGCAGAAGCTCAGAAAGTTCAAGCCTGACATGAGACTGAAAATCAAGGAAGCAGTCACCAAGAAAGTCAAAGCCAAGGTTCTCAGGGTGGTAGAGTATCCAACATGGTTAGACAACATTGTACCCATACCAAAGAAATATAGGAAGGTTAGAGCCTGCATCGACTACCGGGATCTTAAACGGTCCAGTCCCAAAGACGACTTCCCTTTGCCAAACATACACATTCTTATTGACAACTGCGACAAGCATGAGCTACAGTTATTTGTTGATTGTTTTGCTGGGTATCATCAGATATAGATGGATGAAGAAGGTAGGGAGAGAACAACTTTCATCATGCCATAAGGGATGTATTGTTACAAGATGAAACCATTTGGATTAAAGAAAGTTGGGGCCACCTACATGAGGGCCATGACTATTATATTTCATGACATGATACACAAGCAGATCAAGGTATATGTAGACGACGTCATCATCAAATCCAGGAGAGTCGCTGACCACATGGAAGATCTGAGAAAGTTCTTCAACAGACTGAGAAGGTACAATTTGAAATTGAATCCTACCAAGTGTGCATTCGGGGTTCCTGCCAGAACATTACTGGGGTTCATCGTGAGTTGTTGAGGAATGTAATTGGATCCATCAAAGGTTAAGGCCATTCAAGAATTACCATCGCCAAGAATAAAAATGACGTGATGAGTTTCCTAGGGACACTCAACTATATCATCCGATTCATAGCTCAGTCCACTGTCATTTGTGAACCCATCTTTAAAATGTTGAAGAAGGATGCCGCTACCAAATGGACTGATGATTGCCAGAAAGCATTTGACAAAATCAATGAATACTTGTCGACGCTGCCAGTTTTGGTTCTGCCAAAACCAGGTAGACCTCTATTGCTCTACCTTGCAATATTGGATGGCACATTTGGTTGTGTTTTGGGACAACATAATGAAACGGGGAGAAAGTAGCAAGCCATCTACTATCTCAGTAAGAAGTTCACCCCGTACGAGGTCTGGTATTCTCTATTAGAGCGCACCTGTTGCACCCTAACTTGGGTAGCTCAGAAATTGAGGCATTAGTTCTGTGTCTACACTACTTATCTCAAGAATGGATCCAATGAAGTATATCTTCCAGAAGCCCATGCCCACTGGCAATCTCTCCAAGTGTCAAATCCTGCTAAGTGAATTTGACATTGTTTACGTGACTCAGAAAGCAATCAAAGGACAAGCCTTGGTATATCATCTCACTAAGAATCCCGTGGGGAGAGAATACAAATCTTTAAAGACGTATTTTCCCGATGAAGAGGTATCTTTCATAGGATAGGATATTGTAGAATCCTATGATCATTGGAGAATGTTTTTTGAAAGAGCCACAAATTTCAAGGTAGTTGTCATAGGAGCAGTCCTAGTATCAAATCGGCTAGCATTACCCGGTATCTGCCAAACTCGGGTTTCCATGCACCAACAATATGGACGAATAAAAAGCTTGTGGGCCATTGATATGAACATCAGGAGTTGCTAATGATCGAGGATTCAGACTTGCTCATACATCAAGTTCGAGAAGAATGGGCAACGAAGAACTCTAAGATAATTCCCTACCTGCATCACATATAGGAATTGAGGAAGAGATTCATAAAGACAGAATTTCAACATGTCCCCAGAGTATAGAATGAATTCGCTGACGCATTGGCTACACTGTCATCCATGATCCAACATCCAGATAAGAATTTCATTGATCCTATCCTGGTAAAAATTTATGATCAACCAGCTTATTTTGCTAATGTCGAGGAAGAAGCAGACGGAAAAAAATGGTTCTGTGATATCAAGAATTACTTGACGATATGAGAATATCCAGAACTTGCCAACGCTACTCAGAAGGCACCCTTCGGCGGTCTAACAACCTCTTTCACAGTAGAGGAATCCTGTGCAGGAGGACTCTCGATTTAGGGTTACTAAGGTGTGTCGAAGCAAATAAAGCATCCAGGTTGTTAGAGGAAGTGCATGCAGGGAACTGTGGTCCACATATGTGATCCTTAGATGAATGGAGCTGTAGAAGCAGCCAACAAAAATATCAAGAAGATATTAAGGAAGATGATAGAGAAGAACAAGCAGTGGCATGAGAAGTTATCCTTTTCTCTATTAGGATACCGCATCATAGTCTGCACATTGACCAGAGCGACTCCATATATATTGATTTATGGTACAGAGGCGGTCATTCCCGCCGAGGTAGAAATTCCCTCCTTGCGAATTATACAAGAAGCAGAGTTAGATGATGCAGAATGGGTAAAGAGTCACTATGAGCAGTTGGATCTTATAGATGGGAAGATAATGAATGCGGTTTGCCATGGTCAATTGTATCAGAACAGAATGTCCAGAGCTTTCAACAAATGAGTCAAGCCAAGGAAGTTTACACCGAGGCAGCTGGTGTTGAAGAAGATTTTTCCGCATCAAGATGAAGCCAGAGGGAAATTCTCTCACAACTGGCAAGGTCCGTAGATAGTTCATCGGGTTCTAACCGGAGGATCCCTCATACTTGCAGAAATGGATGGAGAAGTTTGGCCAAAACCAATCAATTCAGATGTAGTCAAACGATACTATGTGTAACCACTTATGATTCCCTTTATGATGTAATTTGAGCTACCTAACCTGATTCCCATTTAAGAGGGGATACGTGGGCAGCCCTATGGGTTCGATCACAATTCAATAAAATTTCCACACACCTCCCCCCCCCCCCCCGCTATTGGAAACTGGGGCTGAATTTTGAGGAGGACCCTCAAAATTCCGGAGCAAGAGAGGTTGCAATGTCTTGAACCGTGTCGCAGTCGTCGGTTCATCTAAAAAAATAAAACTATTACTTTCAATTATGAAATTTACTAAATCATGCATGACTATTGTCGAGATTGCTTTATTTAGCAACACTACCCCAATGAAAACATAACGTCGAGCAGGACGAGCAAAAGCCGAGGGAAGAAGAACTAACCTTCCCTCATTTTACAAAACTCACGATTTTTCTTTGGATACAGGCACTCAATTCATAAGGTCATTAGATATATTTATTCAGTCATACTTTCTCAAGAGCGCAACTTCTCAGAATTAGCACCTATTTACAATTGCTATCCATACACAACATCCCCAGCAGCCACAATGATGTAATCAGCCATCAGCTATCATCAACCAGCTAAGACATTTCATTACTATTCGCCTTTTATTTCTTGCATTGCATAAGGCTACTCTTCTACCTTTCGAGACTAAGCACTGTCTCCATCTGCAGTTTGTGTAATGCTACGTTTTTGCCTTCCGAGACTAAGCACTGTCTCCATCTGCATTTTCCTTGCATTGCATAAGGCTACTATTCTGCCTTCCGACGCTAAGCACTGTCTCCATCTACATTTTGCATAAGGCTACCTTCTTTCCTTCCGAGACTAATCATTGTCTCCATCTGCATTCTTGCATTTTGCATAAGGCTACTCTTCTGCCTTCCGATACTAAGCATTGTCTCTATCTGCATTCTTGCATTTTGCATAAGGCTACTTTTCTGCCTTCTGAGACTAAGCATTGTCTCCATCTGCATTCTTGCATTGCATAAGGCTACTCTTCTGCCTTTCGAGACTAAGCATTGTCTCCATCTGCATTTTGCATAAGGCTACCTTCCTGCCTTTTGAGACAAATCAATGTCTCCATCTGCATTCTTGCATTGCATAAGGCTATTCTTTTGCCTTTCGAGGTTAAGCTCTACCTCCATCTGTATTTCTCTGCATTGCATAAGGCTACTATTCTACCTTTCGAGACTAAGCACTATCTCCATCTACATTATTTTGCATTGCATAAGGCTTCTATTCTGCCTTCCGAGGTTAAGCTCTACCTCCATCTTGATTTCTTTGCATTGCACAAGGCTACTATTCTTCCTTCCGAGGTTAAGATCTACCTCAATCTGCATTTCTCTGCATTGTATAAGGCTACTATTTTTGCTGTCACACCTCCTTTTTGGCAACTACAACCCGGCGAAGGGAGTATATAAGGGAGTTTTTCCAATTAAAGGACAATCGAAACATGATTCAATTATTTAAAAGAATTTCAGAGACGCCACTTGGGAGATATATGGTGTCCAAGTCCCTGTTTAAAATCTCGAACCGAGGAAAGAATGACTCTGTTTAACAGTCCGCGAACCAGAAATCCGTGTAAGGAATTCTGTTAACCCGGGAGAAGGTGTTAGTCATTCCCGGATTCCGTGGTTCTAGCACTGTTTCTCAACTGTTATATTTGGCTTAAATTATCTGATTTTGTATAATTATGAACCTATATGCATTTTAAATCCTTTAACCACTTTTATTATCTTTTTTAAAGAGAATTGCAACGTCGTTCAAATATGTCTTGAACCACGTCACATAAATGCACCCATGGTTTTTAACACATTTCAACTTTGTCGAGATTTGGATTTGGGTCACATAAATGTGCACCCAAATTTAGGAAAGGTAAAGTATTGTCAAATAGGTCAAGCTATTGATCTAGAGCAGATAACACCAGTAAAACCAACCCAAAGACATTGAAAATGACCCTAATATATTTAAAATTACTCAGAATTGCATCCAACCAGGCATGTGGAATCCTAACACCTTAAAACAACCATGTTTCAAGTGTTTTCAGCTGATTCAGTTTAGCAGTTCAAATTGATAGAAGAGAATTAAAGTTAATTATGAGGAGAATCACTCTAATGAACCAACATTTGGGAAACTATAGACTCTAAACTTCTTTATGGATTTCCTGGGAATTTTAGTGAATTTAGATGACCTTAGGAGTGCAGAAATCTAGGGAAGTTTTTTTTTCTTTTTTTTTTCTTTTTCTTTGCTTTTCCTTTCTTTCTTTTTCGTTTTCTTTCTTCCTTTGCTTTGCTTTACTTTCTCTTTTAATAATTGTCTGTTCGCCACCTTTTATAATTGCGTTTCTGACTCTCGTTATTGATTTCCATAGAGGGGATATGAAAAGAAAAATAACTGAAGCTCAAAGGGGTTAACAAAGGGTAAAGTGTTTAGATAGCTGAATAAAATGCCTTCATCATTCCAATATATAAAACATGATAAGTACAAATAAACGCCAAGAATAGACAATGATCCAAACAAAAGAAAATCATACATAATATCTTTTGATGGCATCTAAATTGATAGCCATTTCTACATATTTTCCTTCCATATCTGTCAGATACAATGCTCCATTAAACAGCACTCTTGACATGACAAACCGTCATTGCCAGTTTGGAGCAAACTTTCCCTTTGCCTCAGCCCGATGAGGGTGGATGTGTTTCAACACTAATTGACCCACTTCAAAATTTCTGGGACACACTTTCTTGTTATATGCTCTGCCATCCTCTGTTGATACAACTGGCCGTGACACACCGTTGTCAATCTTTTCTCTTCAATCAAACTCAATTGTTCCAAATGAGTATTAACCCATTCTTCATCGTCGATTCTTGCTTCAGCCACGATCTGAAGAGAGGGATTTCAATTTCAGCCGGGATTACTACCTCTGTGCCATATACCAAAAAGTATGGAGTTACCCCTACCAAGGTGCGAACGGTAATGCGATAGCCTAATAATGCAAAGGGTAACCTCTCATGCCACTGCCTGGACCCTTCCACCATTTTACGAAGTATCTTCTTTATGTTATTATTGGCTTCCTCAACCGCTCTATTTGCCTTGGGGCGATACGGGGTGGAATTTTGATGTGTGATCTTGAACTGCTGACATACTTCTCTCATTAAGTGAATGTTGAGATTTGCCCCATTGTCAGTGATGAGAGTCTTAGGGATTCCGAACCGACAAATGATATTTGCATGCATAAAGTTGACCACGGCCTTCTTGGTCGCTTCCTTGAAGGTTTTGGCTTCAACCCATTTGGTGAAATAGTCAATAGTAACCAGGATAAATCTGTGTCCATTAGAAGCTGCTGGCTCGATGGGCCCGATGACGTCCATGCCCCAAGCAACGAAGGGCCTTGATGTAGATATTGTATGGAATTCAGATGGCGGGGAGTGAATTAAATCTCCATGTACCTGACATTGATGACATTTGCGTACGAAGATGATACAATCCCGCTCTATGGTGAGCCAATAATATCCTGCCCTGAGAATCTTCTTTGCCAACATATCTGCTTATGTGTGGCCCACAGACGCCAGCGTGCACCTCATTCATGATGGATGTCGCCTGCCCACCATCTACGCATCTTAACAAACCAAGATTCGACGTCCTTTTGTATAATATTCCTCCACTGAAGAAACCCACTTGACAAACGACGGATTGTTCTCTTCTGGTCTCATATAGCTTGTATCGGGTATACACCTCTCCTGATATATTCTTTGATATCTTGAAACCAAGGCTCACCGTCAAGCTCTTCTTCCACCATGTTGCAATAAGCATGTTGATCATAGACTCAGATATGTATCAGGTCAACATAAGCCTTGTCTAGATGATGTAATATTGACACCAAATTAGCCAAGGCATCAACAACTTCATTGTGAATTCTAGGGATGTGCCTGAACTTTATTGACCAGAATCGTTGACAAAGATCATGCAAGCATTGACGGTATGGTATGAGCTTTAAGTCTCTTGTTTCCCACTTCCCTTGAATTTGGTGTAGTAGAAGGTCCGAGTCTCCCAAGACCAAGACTTCCTGGATACCCATGTCTGCTGCTAATCTCAGCCCCAAAATACATGCCTCATATTCTACCATGTTGTTGGTGCAATAAAAGCGGAGTTGAGCTATGACTGGGTAGTGATGCCCTTCTTCCGAAATGAGCAATGCTCCTATCCCGACACCTTTTATGTTGGCAGCCCCATCGAAGAACAATTTTCATGCCGACTTCTCAACCCATTCCGTTTCGTCAATATGCATCACTTCCTCGTCCGAAAAGTATGTGTTCAAGGGCTCATATTCTTCATCTATCATATTCTCAGCTAAATGGTCTGCCAATGCTTGTCCTTTCATGGCAGTCCTAGTCATGTAGATAATATCATACTCGGTGAGCAAAATTGCCATTTTGCTAGCCTTCCTGTGGGCATTAGCTTCTGGAAAATATACTTCAGTGGGTCCAGACATGAGATGAGATAAGTGGTATGTGATGACAAGTAATGTTTTAACTTCTGGGCTACCCACGTCAAGGTATAGAATGTCCTTTCAATATGAGTATACTTAACCCTGTAAACCGTAAATTTCTTGCCGAGGTATTATATGGCCTACTCTTTTCTCCCAGTAACATCGTGATGACTCAACATGCACCCAAATGATTTGTCCAAGACTGTAAAATATAAGATCAATGGCCTTCCTAGTTCTGGCGGGACCAATACTGGTGGGTTTGACAAATATTCCTTTATCTTATCAAAAGCCTCTTGGAACTCTCCCGTCCATTTCACTACAACATCCTTTTTCAATAGCTTAAAATGGGCTAGAAGATGGTTGTGAATTGGGCAATGAATCGACTGATGTAATTCAATATTCCCAATAGACTTATCACGTCTGTTTTATTCCTCGGTGGCGGTAGCTCCTGTATAGCTTTGATCTTTGATGGGTCTAGTTCAATGCCTCGTCAGCTGACTACAAACCCTAGAAACTTCCTTGAGGGGACCCCAAATGCGCATTTTGCTAGATTAAGTTTGAGTTCATACCTACAGAGCCTTTGGAAGAATTTCCTCAGGTCTTTAACATGATCGTATTGCTTTCTGGACTTCACTATCACATCATCCACATTGACCTCAATTTCCTTCTATAGCATGTCATGAAAAATGGGTGTCATGGCCCTCATGTATGTTGCCCCAGCGTTCTTTAAACCCAAAGGCATGACCCTATAGTAATATATTCCCCACAGTATGATGAATGCTATTTTTTCTACATCTTCTTCATCCATTCAGATCTGGTGGTAGCCTGTGTAACAATCCAAGAACGTCCCAATCTCATGCTTTGCACAATTCTCAATTAATATGTGAATATTCGGTGGGGGGAAGTTGTCCTTCAGACTTGGTTTGTTGAGGTCACGGTAATCGACACACACTCTGGTTTTACCATCCTTCTTTGGTATGGGCACAACATTAGCTAACCACGTGGGATATCGTGGAACTCGTATAACTTTTACCTCAAACTGCTTGGTCACTTCCTCTTTGATTTTCACGCTCACGTCAGTTTTGAACTTTCTCAACTTCTTTTTGACGAGAGGATAGGATGGGTCAGTGGGAAACTTATGAACCACCAAGTCAGTGTTCAATTCGGTCATATCATCGTAGGACCATGCAAAGACATCTTTGTACTCAATAAATACTTCAATCATTTCTTTCCTAAGTTGTGATTCCATATGGACACTTGTTTTTGTTTCTCTAACGTTATCTAGGCTCCCTAAATTGGCTGCCTATGTATCGCTCAGATTCGGTTTGTGCTTCTCCTCAAATTGGGTCAATTCTTTACCAATCTCATCCCATGCCCCTTCCTCGTCGTATTTTGGTTCATCTATGCTCTATTTCCTGAATTATTATTTCTGAACTAGACCGATTCTAAAGACTGGGTATAGAGTCCTTATGCATGTCAGATCATTGAAACTAGCATAAAAATTACTGTACAAAAAGAGAAAAGAAAGAGAGGTAAAGAAAAATGGGAACTATCAGCATTACAGGAAAGGAAATTGCATTTCATTAGAATCAAAAGATAACAGAGTTTACACATCCAAACAGATGGAAATGATAATTGAATTAACAACTCTGAAGCTAATCCAAACTAGACTGAAAGAAAAATCAAGCCAACTACCACGACTCCCTCCGGGTGGGAAAAGGAGTGGCTTCCTAGTTATTGACTTTTGCGTATGCTCCCACAAACTGCACATCTGCCCTGCTTGATCTTTCTCCTGCCTCGACCATATTTACCTCATTGAACAACCTTTCTAATCCCTTATCCAGATCCCCATCCACGTCGATCAGCGGACTGAGAATCCTTGGCACGGAGCAATTGCTAGTACTGGACTTGACAAGTGATTTGGACAACCTCGGAATGGGCTTTGGGAGAGCCCAAGCCCTCTGCTTTAGCTTCCTGGCCTGCCTTATGTCTGCAACTGTAGGCTTGAACCCTAAACCAAAAATGTCCAGATTTCTGGGGAGGGACACTGGTTGCACAATGCCTTGTATAGCGGCACCCAACCCCTTGCCGGGCGTGAAACCATTCTTCAACATTTGTGAAGCCACCATGACCAACGCAGCTACTATCTTTGGAGTCATGACAACCTCACCTTCTGGGATCTTCTCAACTAACACTGCATCAAATACTTGGTAGCCCCATGGGTCTTTACTGTCTTCAGATTCAATAAAAGGTACGATAGCATCACCTGAAATACACTGATTGTCTTCACCGTGCACCACAATCTCTTGCATTTCCCATTCAAATTTGACCATCTGGTGCAAAGTAGATGGCACCGCCTTGGCTGCGAGAATCCAGGGCCTGCGCAACAACAGATTATAAGAAACTACCACGTCCAGCACTTGAAATTCCATGGTGAACTCGATGGGACCTATTTTCACTTCTAGCACTATATCCCCCATTGAGTCTTTGCCTCTACCATCGAAACCTCGAACACAAATGTTATTCTTGTGGACCCTTTCATTCTCCACCTTCAGCTTGGTCAATGTGGAGAGTGGACAAATATTTGCACTGGACCCATTGTTGACCAGCACCGGGTGACCACAACATCTTCATATTTTACACTCAAATAAAGGGCTCGATTATGCTAAATTCCCTCCATGGGAAGTTCATTGTCAGAGAAGGTGACCCATTTTACCTCGAATATCTTGTTTGCAATCTTTTCCAAATGATTCACTGTTATCTTGTCAAGGACGTGGGCTTCATTCAAAATCTTCATCAGCGTCCGATAGTGTTCATCTGAATGGATTAGTAAAGACAGAAAGGAGATCTAAGCTGGTGTCTTCCTCAACTGCTCTATGATGGAGTAGTCTTGCATTTTCATTTTCTTCAAGAATTCTTCTGCCTCTTCTTCCTATACAGCTTTCTTCACTGATTCTAGGTTATCTTTAGAGATCCTACTTTTCCTCAACTCTTCTAGGGCGAAGTATCCCCCTGACCGAGTTAAACCCCGGGCCTAAAAAATTTCTTCCCTAACTTCCTTTCATTTATACATCATTATTGCTTGTTCATACCTTCAAGGAACGACTTTGCTGTTGACGACTGGCGGCTGGATTACTGGTTTTACAATGACAAACTCTATGTGAACACCTTCCACAACCACGACAGGTTCTCTTACTACCCCGTGTACTGTACTTTTTCCTATTCCTATTTTGGTGCAACCGTGCCTGATAGGCTCTCTTGAACTATGACAGGTTTGCTGCTTCTCCCTTTTGCCTCGATCACCGATTTCTCACTGCTCACATTATCAGTTGGATTAACTTCACTGGATCTGATCATCATTATTGTATGTAAGGGCCATTTGGACTCTCCCCCTTTCTCCACGATCTCAATCATGTTGGTCTCATGATGGGCTGGCAGCGGGTTTTGGTTATATTAGGTGCCTCTGGAGTATACAATTCAATCTGATGGGAGTCAATAAGTTCCTGGATAGAATTCTTTAAATGCCAACACTTTTCGGTATCATGACCGAGTCCACCAGAACAGTACTCACAGCTAACAGAATAATCTAGATTCTTCGGGGGAGGATTTGGAAATTTTGCTTCAATTGGTCTCAACATATCCAATTTTCGTAGCCTGTGGAATAGACTAGTTGTAGGATTCTCCCATTGGAGTGAAAGTCTTCTTCTTTTGCACCCTTTCATTTCTCAAGACTGGATGATCGGAAAACGGGTTTCAGTGGTTGTTGGTAGGCTCTTGGAGGTGGGTAGTGATTTTTTGGAGTTGGGTAGGTATTTTGTAAGGTTGGCGCACGCCATTGTGCGTGGGCGGGAGGTTGGGCATATGCTTGTGTGTGATGGACTGAGAAGCAAGGTTCTAATGGTGGATAGTAATGTTGTGGTGAGCTGTATGGGGGGTGTGCACATGTTTGGTGGTGAAGACGAGGTTGGGTGTAATGAGATGGAGCCCGAGGCCTGAACCAAGTTCCCGACTCCACTGTTGCTACTTCCTCCTTCTTCTTCTTTCCAAATGTTCCCCCAGCTCCGCCCTGGATGGCCTGAGTAGTTGCCTTGATTGTGGAGTAGCTCATGATCTTGTTGGATTTGAGGCCTTCATAGACCATATTTCCCATTTTAACTTTTTTGTTGAAAGATTTACCTACCGCTGACACCAAATGCCCGAAATAGGTAGGTTCCAGAGACTGCAGAAAATAGTCAACCATCTCACTCTCCTTCATTGGAGGATTAACTCTAGCTTCTTGCTTTCTCCATCGGAAACCGTATTCCCTGAAGCTCTCGTTGTGTTTCTTCTCCAGTTTTGTCAGAGATAGATGATCTGGGACAATCTCAAGATTATATTGGAAGTGATAATCAATCGTTTGTGCCATGTCATCCCGAGTATACCACCGATTGTGGTCCTACCGAGTATACCACTCTAATGCTGACCCGCTTAAACTCTGGTTAAAGTATGCCATTAGCAATTCATTTTTCCCCCATGCTCCCCTCATTTTGCTAGAAAAACCCCTTAGATGCGCGACTAGATCGCCGTGTCCATCATATAAGTCAAATTTAGGCATCTTGAAACCTGGAAGAAACTGCACGTATGAAAATAGACAAAGGTTCTTGAACGCCACGCTCACCTGACCACCTAACCCCCGCATGTTCCTGAATGATTTTTCTAAACTTCTGACCTTCCTAAGCACCTCCTCCTGCTCAGGATTTTTGATTGGCTTTTCGGCTCCTATCGGGATTTCGAGACGGGGAGCATAGGAGTAAGGCTCATGAGCTTTGTAAGTAGGTTCTGGTGGATAGTATTGTTGGTCGTAAGCTTGAAACAAGGGCTCACTTGATGATCTATGAAGTGCGGGAAGATGAGGTTCCACATATATGGGGGCAATTGGTGGAGGGGGGTGAGGAACGACTTTGGGTAGTGGAGCTGGTGGTGGTTGAGAGGTTGTATCCTGGTGCTGCGAGTAGATAGGAAAACTTGAGGGTGGATCAGTGGTGGACTGGTCAGGAACTTGGGCCAGTAGTGGGATGAAGGTTGGATTAGCAGGATAGGTTGGGGTGGCTGTCCTCTTGCCCATGCCTAGTACATCTCAGCCATTTGGTGCTTTAGTTTGTGCATTTCCTCTTTCATGGCATTAACGTCCAATTCCTCTTCTTCTTTCGAGAGGTCCACAATTCTAATTCCTCTTCTTCTTTCGAGGGGTCCACAATGTTGACATCGATTTCCTGATTAGCCATGACTTGCTTGCTCTTAGACCGCGTGTTGTAGGAGTGAGTTGCCAGAATGCCGCAAGTACTAACCACTTGTCTAGTCTGGAATTACAAAAAACCAAAAACCTGTTAATGGTTAGGTTCTAACACGCAAGCGGCCACATATTGGGTGTGAATGCACCTAAATAATGATTTGTCAATACATGCATCGGTTGTTTGCGTCATCCCTCTTTATTGCTTTATTTTCTTACTCTCTCCTATTTTGTTTTCCTATTTGTTTCCTTGTATTTCCTGTGCCTTTCTTTTTTTTTCCTTTTCTTTATTCGATTATGGTCGAATCCTATGTAGATTGCCTACGTATCTTAACCCCGCATGAATCAGACCGAGTGTAGTTCTTGCAAAAATAAGGTGAAAAATATTTTGGAATATTCAATTTTCATAATAACAATCTTCGTTACAAAGACTCGAAAAACCAACAGACTCTGATAAAGGACAAACTACATACTCGAAGGATAGCTAACCATGCGCAAACGAAAATATAGACTATAACTGACGACCCTTTAAAAAAAATACAATCTCAAGAAATTACAAATACACTAGGACTTCAATTGCTCCTAGGACCCGTACAACATCGTTCGGCCTTGTTGCAGGTTAACTAGCTAAATCCCCTTGGAGGTGATGAAGATCTTTCATTACGCGGCGAACAAAAAGCATCGCGGTGGCAAAGAAGATGAATCTAGGCATATCCTCACAGTTGCTACATTTCATTGCGATATAGTGGGATATCCCTTTGACTCTCTCTCATATGACGCCTTTTTCCTGCAATAAACGCCCAATCTACTCAGTTCTGGCTTCCAACATTTGTTCGGCTACTTGATTCTGCTTTTGAGGATGTTGTGCCAATGCCGTGTAACAATGTTCCCTTTCAATTTTGAACTTTTTTGCATGTTTGAGCATTTTCTTTTCTACGATGACGACCCTTTTATTTAACCCTATTACCTCACCGTCGAACTCTTCTTTTAGTTGCCTAACCAGACGTGCTCGTTCTGCCACATCTTCAGCCGATTGTTTTCGAGCCCTAACTAGTTCTTTTTCTATTTTGTTCAAATCAAAACTGTAGTCACTCACCTTCTGTCTCAAGCCATCTATAAGTTTTGTATCCTTGGCACTCCAGACGAGGTTTTGCACTGCTACTTTCATTTTCTGAATCTGGGCCCGAAGGACCTCATTTTCCTTGACCAACTTCTTCCTCTTGCCTTCATCTTCGGCGGCCTGCAAATCTTTCTCGAATTGCAAATTCATGACCTACTTCTCCAGTTTGCTCATTGTAGCCCGGTATTCTTGTTCTTTAGCCAACCAGTCCCAATGCTCTTGTGATGCTTCGATGAAATCCTGGAGGTGGAGCCTTTTGGCTGGCCTCTCGAACTCAATTTCTCTCCTGTACCAAGCAAGGTATCCTGGTGACACTTTGCCTCTAGACCGATCCTGTACGCAAGTGTTTGCTATTAGGTATTGGCATTCTTTCCAAATTTTGCGGACCGTTGCTTCGGGGAACTAACCATAGGGTCCAATCTCGACTTCCTGGATACTAAGATCTTCGTATTTTGGCACTATCTGGCACCTTCCAAGTTGTCTCAAGACCCTATGCGGGTCATTAGGCTGGATACTCCTAAGACCCATCAGAAAGAACGAGGGCTCTGTTGCCGGCATGTATATGATCTCGTCCACAGACAACCATCCCAGCATCCACTTTATTTGACCGGCAGTGAGGGACTGAAAGTATGATATCCATCATGTTACCCCTTCGGGCAAACTGAGCCCTTCAATTCTTTTGTAATACTCTTCATGCAAGTTTTCTCTGCTGACCCATAGCTCATGAATTGGGGACGGTGGTAGAAGTGTTCGATTATCCACATTTGCAACAACAGATTGCACCCCTCAAAGAAATCTTTCCTGACCCTGCAAGCTGTGAGAGCACGAAAGATCTCAGCTAATATCATAGGCGCGAGTGTGCACTTGGTTTGGATGCGTAAAGTTCTTACAACCCCTTCTATTTTTATGTCAATGTTCCCATCTTTCCTCGGAAATACCAGGAGCCCTAGAAAAGCCACCATAAAAGCGAAACGTCTATGTTCCTCCCACTTGGCGTGGTTTCCTTTGCTGCAAATTTTGTTCTCTGGATTGTTGAACCCCCTATGTGACCATATCTAGTGTACAAGAATGAAAAGGTGCAAAACCCTGCCGCCAGGTTTGAGTCATGTACCACTCTGCTTATCTTCAAGTATCTAAGAATTTGTGCTCTGCTACAATTCTTGGGGCAACCAAATACTTGTGTCTCAAAGGAAGTTCAACATCCCTAATGTACCCGGCTATTACTTCTAAGGTCGGGGTAAGTTCAATATCTGAGAAGTGGAACACATTGTACGCCGGGTCCCAACACGTGACCAACGCTCTTACGATGTCACCTCGAGGTGCAATCTCCAATATTCCAGCAAGGCCTCCCAAATATTTCTTTACCACATCTTGCACTTCTATACCTAGATCATTCCACCACAGCCGCAACTCTAAAGGGATCCTGCTTACAAATGAAAAAGGTTTGTTTTGGATTGTGCTCATCCTGCACATTTATTAAGGTGAATTAGCAACATAAGACTTTATTCCATTTGACTTCAAAATCAACAATTGACCTCTTTCTTTTATGCAATTAAATCAGAGCCCGGATTTGCAGGTACGACCTTTCAGCACCTTCGGAGGAATATTTAAGGTTGTGCCAACTGGCCAAAAATAAATACAAACCCAAAGGTGGTCGTTTGTGCAAAATCAACCTTCCGGCATCCCTTTTGGTAACATTCGGCTGTTCTTGACAACAACGGCATCACCCGATTCATTCAGGACGAAAATTTGACATTTGTTTTTCTTTGTTTTGGCTATTTTTGCAAAAAGGTAGGTTGGACCCGATGGGGGTTGCTTACGTATCTCACGCCTGACGAGAATCAAACCGACGTAGTTCGGGCAAATTATTTTTGAAAACAGTACTATGCTTTCCCTTTTTCATAAAAACAAAACCATTCGTTTTTGAAAACGAGCTTTTTCTCTTTTTCTTAGACGAATAAAACAGACTTTCTTTTGTTTCCTATTTTTGTTTTTCTTTTGTTTTTTTCTCTTTTTTTTTTCAAAAATTCGGCAGAGCTTCGGCAATATTCGGGCATTGGTTCTTTTAGAGTAGGTGGCTAACTCTCCTTACCCACGAAAAGCCGGTCAGCATGCAAATCCAAAATAAATGCACTAGTAGGATGCATCAGGATGGTCTATTATTTTGGGTACACCTGTCATATCCCTTTGTTGAGTCCCCTAAGTCAAATGCATGATGCAGATAAGCGTTCTTACTAGGGATCCGGCATGATGTTAAGTTTCTATGTTTGAAACCTGGGTATTTGTTCTAGACTCTGTACCCGAGCAGACAACTCGAGTCGAGGAGGAGGCTACGTACCGAGGACCCGCAAGATCGTCTGGCTTTGTAACTTTTCCGAGCTCTTTCTTATTTTCAGGTATGATACTAACAGAATAGAGAGTCTCGACCAGTGAGCACACCCCCGGAGGAGAGAAGAGAAGGGTTTCGCGACAGTATATATACAGTTCAGATAATATCAAAGCGGTAAAAAGCAACATTTTGCACATTAAGTCAACATGTTAAAACAAAACAAATAATAAACAAAGCCAAATACAACAATTATTCTAAGCTTCAATTCTTGAACCCTGAATCAGAGATTCTGGTTTCGATCCCCAGCAGAGTCGCCAGAGCTATCACACCTTCTTTTTGGCTACTACAACCCCGCAAAGGGAGTAGATAAGGGAGTTTTTCCAATTAAAGGACAATCGAAACGAGATTCAATTATTTAAAAGAATTTCAGAGTCGCCACTTGGGAGATTTATGGTGTCCCAAGTCACCGTTTAGAATCCCGGACTGAGGAAAGAATGACTCTGTTTAACAGTCCGCTAACCAGAAATCTGGGTAAGGAATTCTGTTAACTCGGGAGAAGGTGTTAGGCATTTCCGGATTCCGTAGTTCTAGCACGGTCGCTCAACAATTATATTTGGCTTAAATTATTTGATTTTGTACAATTATAAACCTATGTGCATTTTAAATCCTTTAACCACTTTTATTATCATTATTTTTAAAGAAAATTGCAACGTCGTTAAAACATGTCTCGAACCACATCACATAAATGCACCCGTGGTTTTTGAAACATTTCAACTTTGTTGATATTTGGATTTGGGTCACATAAATGTGCACCTGAATTTAGGAAAGGTAAATTATTAAACTAACGCGCCTAAAGCAATTATGCATTTGCGACTTTGCGAGGGCCATGGAATTTACTAAATGGCAGGCCTCGGAATCTAAGGATCAATTCAAGATTAAATCAATCGAGGGACAATTGTTATTTCATTTGGCATAACGCGTCTTAATTTATTATTTTAAGAGGGCAATTCTGAAGCAAACTATTGTTCTCTACTAAATTTGTCTTTAATAAAACCTAATTAATGGACATTTCACAACTTAGACCTCAAATTCAAATCATTGAGCTTCGAAATGAGCCCAAAGGGGAGGAACCCTTTATCTAGCCTTACCGGACTAGCCAGTCGTGAGCCTCAGCAAATTTAGACCAGATTGGGTTGTGCACTAGTCAAGCTGAAGCCCAACACATTGAAGGCGGGTTGTTGAGCGCTGATCCTTTAATGGATCCAAGTGAGATCCCAATTTTATTATAAACTTACATAATTTCACTTCCAGCAACTTTTAGCGATAGAAATGTACGTTTAATCCATTTAAGCAAGCTGTTAATTATTCAGCTAATACTTATAAAGTTCAGAGAATTAATATAAAACAACTAAGTAAAACCTGAAATTTAGACACATGACCACTGATTTTGAAGCAAAATTAATCATTAAAATGCTTTCAAACTTGAACTGAGCATATATGAACTTGCATGAATAAACACTTGATTTCCAGTTTCATGCTACTGAAGTAAAACTAATACTGTATTCCACGTTTGCTACAGAGATTCATGAACCCTTAATCTACTTGGGATATTGAAGCTAATCATGAAGTAAACAAGTAAAAAAACATCTAAATACTAATCCATCATAGTTTTAAAAAGAGTCCAGTATAGTCCAAATTATTTACAATCAACCATTACAAAAATAAAAATAGACCTATTACAAATGAAGAATTATTGTCATTTGGTCTCCACTTGAGACGTATAGTGAGAGCTCAAAAAGGTACCTGGAATGGAAGCAAGGTGAAACACCTATGAGTAAGCAGTCAAAGAAACAACAACAATAGCAGCAACAGATCTTCAGCAAATGCAGCAAACAAACTAGGCTATGATTCCCAGATTCGAATAGAAGGAGTTGTCAAATAGGTTAAGCTATTGATCTAGAGCAGATAACACCAGCAAAACCAACCCAAGCACATCGAAAATGACCTTAATATACTCAGAATTACTCAGAATTGCATCCAACCAAGCATGTGGAATCCTAACACCTCAAAACAACCATGTTTCAAGTCTTTTCACCTGATTCAGTTTAGCAGTTGAAAATGATCATTGAGAATTGGAGTTAATTATGAGGAGAATCACTCTAATGAAGCAACATTTGGAAAACTTTAGACTCTAAACTTCTTTCAGGATTTCTTGGTAATTTTAGTGAATTTAGATGACCTTAGGAGTGCAGAAATCTTGGGAAGTTTTGAGGGATTTTCTTCTTTTTTCAGCCTCAACTGGGATGCCCTTTTTATATCCAAAGCTTAGGGCAACCTTTTTGTTTTATGTTTACCTTTTTAGTCCCTCTTCTTATTTTCAGATTTGTCCCACCAGTCCCTAAATTCTTAACTTGCTATCCAAGTTATAACTAACAAAATTTTGAAACTCAATTTTGACCCTTATTCCAGCATCCTTCAGGGACTTCTATTCTAGTTATCACAGTTTTCTCATGCTAAATTTCCCATATTACCCTTTTACCCTACTAAAATTACTATTTTGAGTCAAGCCAAACCCCAAACCCTGTTATTAACTTAATAATTCTAACTCAGCTACAACCTAATGTCTAAATTAAAGGACCTAAATGACTCTGAAAGACTTGAATTAATAGCTAAAGTCCAAATCAATCAAACATTACTGACGATTCAACAAAATCAATCAAAACTGGTATACCCAAAACAAGACTGTAAAAAAAATCAGAGCAAGATCAAACTAACAAAAATCAAAATCAAGGAATAAACACGGATTGCCTTCCAACAAACAGACTCAAACTAATAAAATCAACCAATATTAATGGACAAAAATAAAAGATATTCAAGAGAAGAACAAACACAATGCACATATGTATTTAACCAAAGAAACAAAGATGGTTTACAGACTCATACGAACGAGATTTTACTATACTATAGGCCTACCAAAAGAATGAATCGTGGACGAAACCAAATAGAACAAGAAAGAAGATATTATGAAGACTAAAAACATATTAAACTAAACAGAAAATGGCTTACAAAATGATATTTAATTAATATTAGAGAGATTAGAGGACTTAGCTTAAACTCTGGTCTTCAGGAGTCCGCATGCATTGTTAAAAGGACTTCGGCTGATTTTGATTTAAAATTTGAACCATATGGGGACGATTCGAGGGCCATGAGTCGCTGATTTGGGACGAGGAGGGCAAAGGGACTCTATGGTGTTGTTTTGGCGAATTTTGGAAAAGGTTGTATTTTGGTGGGACTTTTCAAATTAATATTCAAGAAGTTGTGGTGTGATTTGAGGGACTCTGGTGTTAGATCTGTGACGAGGATGGAAAGGGGAGCCTAG
This sequence comes from Nicotiana benthamiana, assembly GCA_034376525.1. Taxonomy (NCBI): domain Eukaryota; kingdom Viridiplantae; phylum Streptophyta; class Magnoliopsida; order Solanales; family Solanaceae; genus Nicotiana; species Nicotiana benthamiana. The sequence continues at coordinate 26,547,189 of CM067327.1, read as the reverse complement.
GGTGTATTTTTGTAACCATTGGAGCCGATGCTGCAGTGCACGGCGGACCGGTCGCTCCTTTGGATGAAGATTCGACGAGATTGGGAGACATTTGAGGGAATCGGGTGGTTGGGTTGGAAAGGGGAGGGTTAGGAGGTGATATGCTGTAATTTTGGGGTTCATTTGAGCTACGCCGCCGCTGACGATTATTTCCAACCGGCAGCGGACGGGGGAGAGATGGAGGTTATACAGCGGCATTACACCAGAGAGGTTAGGGTGTTTGGGAGACGGTTTGGAGGGGTAGGTAGGGGCGTTTGGACAATTTTATATCGATTTCAATCCAGTTCTGAGCCGTTGGATCATGTATCCTCGACGGCTCAGATCTACCAACGCCAAATGACGTCATATTCATAATGGGGAAGTCGGACCGGGTTTGGGGACGTGGGTCTAGGTTGGGGTGAGGGAATAAAAGGCATGGGCTGGAAGTATATATGGACTGGCCCAGATATATTTTCCTCCTTGGTTTTTTAGGACATCTTTTCAGATTTTATCCTTCATTATTGTTAATATTATTATTATTATTATTATTATTATTATTATTATTATTATTATTATTATTATTATTATTATTATTATTATTATTATATTATTATTATTATTATTATTATTATTATTATTACATACATTTTTTGATTTTTTTAAAATGCAAAAATAACAAAGGCCTATTTTAATTCCAAATCTCAACTGATTTTTTTTTCAAAAACTAAATCCGCTGATAAATTCAAAAATTAAAACAAAACAATACAAAAGAACTATTTTTTTGTTATTTTCTTTCCTTTTCATCTTTTTTCTTTTCAAATTAAATCTTAAAATAAAAAATTAGCTCCTAATAAGATAATTCTACCAAATTAAATTAATTAGCTCTAAATGACAATTATCACAAATAATTAAATGTAAAAGAAAACCTCTAACAATTCTAAAAATTAAAATTAAAAACAAAAGTAAACTTACTCATAATTCCTAAAATATGCAAAGTTACTCTAAATGCAATGCATATATTTTTTGTGTTTTTAATGAATTAAAAATGCACACACGAATGCAAATAAATAACAGAACATGTCACAAAATATGCTGAATTTAAAAATAGTTAAAATAACAAAAGAAAATTATTTTGTTTGAAATTATGGGAGTAATTCACATAGGGCAAAAATCACGTGCTCACGTCTGCCTTCCGAGACTAAGCATTGTCTCCATCTGCATCTCTGTATTGCATAAGGCTACTTTTTTGCTTTCTTAGACTAAGCTCTACCTCCATTATCGCATCGATTGAAAGATTGCTGTTTTATTTATGATTCGCATCGGCTGAAAGATCGCCATTTATACTTACACTTCACATTGGCTGAATGATCGCCATTTTATTTATGCTTTACATCGGCTGAAATATCGCCATTTTATTTATGCTTCGCATTGGCTGAAATATCGCAACTTTATTTATGCTTCTCATTGGCTGAAATATCGTCAAATCATGCATTTCATGGGCTGAAAAATCACCAAATTGTCCAAGGGTGTCATTGTTCGGAGGCACCATATTCATAGCCCGAGAACGCCATGCCATGGTCTGAGGACCCCATTTTATTCTTTTGCATATCATTATTCAAAGGCATCATGGTTCAAAGGCATCATCCTCATAGCCCGAGAATACCATTTCATATCCTGCTAATCCTTTACCATACGCTTCATGGCCCAGGACGTCATGGTCTGAGAACGTCATCCTAACCGTCCGAAGACAACATTCATGGTCCAAAGGGAAGTTGCATCATGTTTAATTTACGCACAATATATGTTGGTAGTATCCATTAGTAGGTGCACTAGCTAGCAATAGATATCTCATCCGGAGCGATCTCACTCCGTTTCGCGCAGCCTATCAGTCCTTGACCATCATTCTCAGCCTTAACATCACATTCGTCCTCTTCAAAACCTCCATCGGCATATTTCGCCAATGGATTCCTAAACTATATATGGCCTAATTCTTGTAAGACCAGAGATATGTAGGCATCTCAGGGACCATATCTCGGTCAAAATTCTTTGCAAATTGCCTCTTTCGGTCAAAATTGGTCATCATGTCTTTACCCAAAAACCTTTTCATCCTTCCCAGGTAAAGAGGGGCAGTTGTTGATACCAATTTTTTCATAGATATTTTTATACTCAAAATACTTTCGAAATAACATATATATATATATATATATATATATATATATATATATATATATATGAGCTACCCAAGTGTTTTGGTATTTTTTCAAATTTTTAAAGATTTTTTAAAACCAATTTACTGTCTATTTTAATACTACAAAATTCAATAATTATTTTCAAAATTATCATTTTGGTGAATAATTTATTTTACTCTTATATTTATACTAAAATATAGTTAAAATGAATTGTGCATATTTTTACACGTTTATTTGGTATTTTTAAAGCTAAATTGTATATAATTGCAATTATAGCCTATTTTACAATTAATTGTGTTTTTATAATTATAAAATCATTTCTAGTATTTTTTAGATTAATATATATACATTATTAATCAATTCAATGTTTTTAATCTATTTTTTAAAAAATCACTATTTTTATAAAATAAAAAGTGGAAAAGTGGCTATCTAAATGCTAGCCAGATTTTTTACAATTACAGCCAAAATTGAACCCCAATTTCAACCCCAAATCCCCCAACCCATATTACTAAATCACTTGACCTATACTCGATTTAACGACCCGATCCAGCCTTGATCTGATCTGAGCCGTTGATCAAATGAGATCAACGACCCCTCCACCCCTCATTCTTTCACGACTCACTCTCTCTTTATCTCTTTATCTCTCTCCTTGACTCTCTAGAAGTCTCCTTGACTTCTTCTCCTCCGATGAGTTTTGTCCATCTTCACAGGTTGGTTACTCAACGGAAACCTTGGTTCTCCATCATCTCTTGGTCATCTACTTACCTCTCACTGGTCCAGTGATACCCTGGGGTCCTCAGGCGAGCTCGAAACGGTTCTCTTGTCTCCCATTGTTCCATGCCACTTTCCGGCCTCCCGGTCATCTGAGTAATGGTCTACAACCTGTTCCGGCTTAAGCCGATGCCATCTCTGAGGTTCTTCCTCTTCTCTGGGTTCCACGAAACCCTACCCTATGTTCTTTAATTTATTTTAGATTTACTCTAGATCTACAGTATTACAAAGCATTTCTACGTTTATTTTCTATGTACAAACCTCATCTTTAAACGATCGTTCAATTTCAAAATTAGGGTTTCTTAACCCTTTTTAAAAATAAAAATGGTTTTACTTCTAGTTTAGTGATTTCTACTGTATTTTGAACATTTCTCTTATGTTTTCATTGCTATCTGAGCTACTATGCTGCAAAGCCCTAATTCTTCCTAGCCCGTTTTGACTATGTGTTTTTATTTCCTGTAAAGATCTTCATATATTCTCTGTGATTCTCAATTTAAGGGGTCATAATCATCTACTGTTCTATCACCCCATGTTTAGGGCTTCTCTGATTTAAGTGCTATTTAATGATTGTTAGGTCTGACTATTTCTTTACTTAAAGACCCTATCGATTCTATGCACCTTTCCGCAAAACGGTGACATTTTCGTTGAATATATGCTTTTGTGTGTTTCTCCTATAATTATGTATTATTTTTTTGAATTGCTTCCTTATTTGTGAGATGCTTTCCCTAATTAGCACCGATTTCTTGAGATTTTCAGTCTCATCCGTGGTACTCTGATTGATTTTTCAGAACTAGATTGAATTCTACCTTATTTATGTGCAATATATATCTTCCTTGTTTAAAACATTCTGTATTTAATGCCACATGAAGTTACTACTCCAATTGGGTTAAAATCAATCTATGAGTTGATTCCTTTTCCTTATTTATGATTGTACTGTTTGAACTTGATCCCTTATTAAATGAGTCTGTGTCTTTAATTGATGCTGATTGATTATTGTTTCCATAATTATGTAAAAACTTAGTACTCCTTACCTTATTTTTCTTACTTGTTTTTAGCATTATAAATACTCTATTCTTTTTTGCATAACACACAAAATATCACTAAGACGTACACAAACACATACAAAGAGAGCATACTGATATTGTTCTGAGTTCTCTCTTACTCTCATACATATTCTCTTTTGCTACTCGTATTAGTTACTGATTACTCAATCGGCTAAAAGCTAAGACTGAGTAATTATTTTTGCTCTCTTGCATCTGCATACTATTTTCCTGTTGCTCTCCTTCTTGTTCTGGATACTATTGTCTTGTTGCTCTACCTCTCTGCACCTTGTTGTTCTATTCTCACTCTTGACTGGCATGTTTCTAGTTTAAGTTTACAATATCCCAAAAAAACATGTTTCAGTTCATGTTAAGATTCTTGTTATTCCTATTGTGCTTTTACTTATGGTCCTATTTTTTACCATGTACCTAGCATGTCTCTGTGATTTCCCTTTCCCTTTAGTCTAATATGTCTCTTGCTTTCCCTTGTGTGATCCACTATGACTTTGTTCGATTCCTATGAAGCTAACATACTTGTTTGTCTATGTGATTATCTTTCCTCTTATCTTAGCATGACCAATGTTTTCTTATATATTTTCATCCTCTGTCTAACATCTATTACTACAAACTTGTACCCCTCCACATAATACCTAAGTGTTATATGATTCTAATCCTAGATCTAATGTGTGACTCTGTTTGACACCTAATGTTGTTGGACTCTTGGCATGAACACTCTGTGATAACTATATTGTAACTCTCGCCTATGGACTAATTGTGTATAAGTCTATTTATACCATGTGATTTATCTGCCCCCAGTCCCTATCCCTTCTTGTGTTTGCTTCCAGAACTCTGTATATCTTCTAAGTCGTGATTGTCCTATTTCTTTCCTTTTTCAAACTTGTTTTTCTTAAAACAAACTTCCAGGTTGTTCTCTGGAACTATTTTCTTTCAAACTGTTATTTCAAATTCAACTCTTTTAAACAATAAGCACATCTCACTGCTCTTAGAAAAATAGGTTTCACCCCTTTCGCGTGAGCATTGCTTTGAGTACCTTTGAGTACTCACTGAACTTTGAAACACAAGGTTGGTATTCCACTTGTCCTGCATTTCTTTAAATGTCTAGGTGCTAGTATTGAACCGGGACCTAATGGGGACCTAGGGAGCTTTACCACACCTAGACCATGGCAAAGGCTGTGAAACTCGAAGGGGTTGAGGTTGGAAGAATGTGCTTGTTTGAAGGCTCCCCATAGAATAACTTCTTATTTTTTCTTTGTTATTGTAATTCAGCTATCATGGTATGTAATAACTTGTAAACAATTGATTGGGGTTATTGTGAAATTGGAAGGGGGTTGTGCAAGCTTAGTTTAAATAAAACATGCTTATAGGACTTTACTTAATTTTTTGTGCAATAGATATCCTATATAGGACATGCATAGAAATCATGTTTCAAGCTCTTTACTGCCATTCTGTTGTCATATTCATTTCGTAATCAGGATCTGTTAATAATCGACAAGTAATCATCTGATGCATTCTTACCGGCATTTAGAGACCATGCTTTTTAGGACTTCTTTTATGTGTATTAGACACCGTGTTACTTAGGATTTTTATTTCGTATGAGTTACGATTTGCTAAACGTCTGGCCAGTACATTTAATCTAATAATACATATTTGGTTAACTGTGTCCTTGTAAAATTGGGATTAATATGTATGTTCACCTTTAATACAAGTAGGCAACACCTACGCCGCCTAGGCAAGCTTTAGGCTTAATAAATTGATTAATCGTGTTTTTCCAGCTTCAGACTACTCAGCCTCTTTTAAACTTTTGGACTTTGTTTGCTTTTCTGAAGTTTACTCTATTACTACTAAAACTCCCATCCCATTTCGAGATAATCTCATAATTGTGCATCTGTTTTATCACATTTTCTACTGTATTATTTTCTTATCCGGAATTGTGCTACTTTTTAGTTATTCTACGTCTTGTCAGGTTGTTGCGTCTTTAATATCACTACTGTATTTTTCAAAGTGTGTTTTGACAAGTTTATCTCCAATTTTACTAATTCCTAAACCGTTATATACTTACTGCCGTCTTTAGTTGCATTTTCTGAAATCGCACATTCTTCACTTTGTTCTAATTAAACCTTCTGCTTTCACTGAAAGTTACCCTTTTTTGACATTCCTGCTTTTCAACTCTTACCTTTGATACATTAGATGTGCTAAGAGACGTGTTAATTACATGCTTTCTCGTGGAGGGATTTGTGAGCCTCTTATTTGCCTTTGTATGTTCCCTTTTATGCGCAGTCCTACTTGTTATGTATGTCTCCTAACATTTTGTCCTATAAACCTAAGGGTTTAGCCTAGTCCTTACCCTATAGGAATAGTAGTCCTAAATACCCTCTAGGACTTATAAGTCGGGACGGGTAATGGCACGCAATAAGCCTTCGTGGCCCAATTTGCGCTTTAATACCTTAACGAGGTGGGAAGGATAGAATATGAATATGATGACCAGTGCAATAATACCTCATGTAGCCCCTCTTCAGAGGAGTGGTTACTGGGTATTGCATTGACGTGATCCATATTAATCATAAACCTAGGACCCCTTTCTTTTATTTGTCTTTGTTTGCTTTAGAATTGTTCGAGTCTTTAAAATCTCTTCTCTCTCTCTACTTATTTTCAATAATTTTAATTTATTTGCAATGTTACATGCAAGTCCTTATTTGAGCCTTAATTGCTTACGTGCTTATAAAGTCACAATTGTAACATGGCTGGGACCACACTACTGGATCTTGAGGGGTGCCTAACACCTTCCCCTCGAGATAATTTCTATCCCTTACCCGAACTCTGGTTTCTTTAACTCAAACCCTTCTTAAAGTGTCCTAATACACTATAATCATTAGGTGGTGACTTTTCAATTCCAAAAGCCAATTCTCGAAAGGGAATAGAGTTGTCCTCCCAAATGTCGTGAACCCGATTTCAACTCTTAGAAAGAGAGGGCATCGACATCCATGAAGGCAGCTAATGCGGGAAAACTAAGTCCAACTTGGGAAGGACCTTAAAAGATTCATGGTATTGCAGGGAAAGGAGCATGCAAATTAGAAACAATGGATGGCAAGATATTGCCCTCCCACTGGAATGTTGTTCACCTAAACAGATATTATTTCTAAGGAGTACCCACATGCAGGTATCTAATTATTTTAGATGATAGGCAAAAATCTAACATGTACTAAATGATAAGTCACGACCTGCAAGGTACATGGAATTAATTAAAATTCCTGGTCTAGGGTTACAATTATTCTGATACAAATTAAAACGGGTTAAGCAGTCTTCATCTGTAATCGTACCTCTAGGTCCTGTATGTTTTATTTCTTTATAGGAAAGGACCAAATAAAAGGAATAGTCAAGTGCTCGAGACTTCATACTTCAAAGCTAAAACACTTGGAAAACTACATGATATATACATAGACAAATGTATAAAGAAGGCAAAGAAGGTTGAGAGATATTCAAAAATTCAAGCCTGAAAAGTCAACTCATTGAAAGAGTCTAGTACATAGCAAAGAGTCAAGTACAGAGCAACTTTTACGAGCCAAAGCCAAATAAAAACCCTTCTCTTAGTTAGGTTAAAAGGAAATATAATGAAAATCTTGTGTATTATTCAAGTGAAACGAGGTTATAAATAAAAACCTTGTGTAATGAAAATCTTGTGTATTATTCAAGTGAAACGAGGTTATAAATAAAAACCTTGTGTAATATTCAAAATACTAAAACAAGTTACAAATAAAAACCTTGTGTTTGATTTCCTTTTTTTTAAATTTGTTGTAAGAAAAAAACAATTACGAAAAAGTTGTAGAAGTTACTCAAATACATGTAAGATGTCATTTAAAGCTTAACAAAGTTCAAATAAAACTTGTCGAAGTTATTCCAAAAAACATATGTATTCTTATTTCTTTTATCGTACATTAACACCATTATGAACTTGAGACGTCTTCTTCATTAAATATTGAAATATGAAAAGGGACTCTTTTATATCATTCATGATTGATTCAAGTATTCATGAAGTTATAAAAACATTTTTGCAAAATAAAAATACAAGTTGTTCAGTAAGTCCTTAAAATATAAAGGCAAGAATAAATAAGACAGAAGTTCAAAAATAGCAAAAACAATAGCTACAAAACTTCTTAAAATTAAAAATCTTAGACTAATTATGAACTTAGTCATAAATTAAGAGTTACTTATACAAAATGCCCCCGAAAAAGTCTGGGGACTTAATGTTCTCAAACCCTCAAAAGGACAAAGGGTCACAATCATATTTCACCAAAGAAAAAAAAGAGTCACACATCATTGACTTGTCAGTGAGGAGTTGAAGAAGGAACCAAAGTAGGATCATCAGCAAGAGCGGGTTCAACTTGACTCGAAAAAATTGGAGCACTCACCATACCCATATAATCTCCAATGTTTTTAGAAGTTTCAGCCACCGGAGAAGGAAAATCTTGACTCTGATGAGTTTTTTCAATAGTCTCTTTGATTTTGGCTAGCTCAAATTCCAAGTTAAAATTCTCCTGGCTAACTTCAACAATGGTATCATGGCGAGAATTTATAAACGTCCAACTCACTTCAATTGCGGTTTTATCCTCAAGAATCTCATAATCTCTTTCCCAAACAGAAATTTCATTTTTTAGCTTCTCATTACTAGCCAAGGCAGACTCATAAGAAGTTTGAAGAGAAGCATATGAACTTTCTAAAAAACAAACTTTTTCAGAAGACTCCCGGAGGTCTTCTTGAGTTTGGGTCAGGGTCTACACGAGTTCACCAACATATGATTCTTTTTCACCTAAGAGAGCCTTCAACTCTCTGATATCTTCACTTGCCTTGGAGAGTTGCTCAGAAAAAGAAATTTCAAGATGATTCTTTTCCTTACTTGCTTGATTTGAGGAAGCTTTTTCAACCGCCAACTCTGAAGTCAAAGCCCTTACCTGCTGCTCTAAGGTACATTTACTTTCTTCTAATATTTTCATGTCGATTTGAAGACTTTCACACTGTTCCTTCCAATTAACTGCCTCTACTCGGTAGTCACGTACTAATTGCTCTAAGAGGGCAACCCTCTTCATCATCACCGTGCCAATTAGATTGACCTAAAAAAAGAGAGGGAAAAATGAGAACCCTGAAAATAGAAAAAGGATAAAGTAAATTTCTAAAAATGATACCTTTAAAGAAGCATGCACTATGTCGTTCATCAAGGTCAAAAAACTGTGGCTATCAAGATTAGCTTTCTCAACTGGACCAATCAAAGGCTTTAGCCACACGTTAGCTTGACCCGATTTCCTCAAAAGGTTACCCTAAACAGGAACTTCAATGGTAACTTGCCTCATAGCTTTACCTCTACTTGAGAAACCAACTTCAGTGTAAGAAACAAATGAATGAGGAAGAGTCAAGGAAGGAACGGTAGAAGTAGTCAAAACAGCTTGGGGAGGAACGGTAACAGCCACGATCAGCAAAGGAGGTATCACAAGAATGGGAGTAGAAAAAGAATCAAGGGGTGCTTACAAATAAATCGAACCTAAACTTTCACTACCAAACCCGTGGTTAAAAAGCTGCTCAACAAAATCATGAGCAGCAGTGGAAACATCATTATCGGGGCTTCAACAAACATAGTAAGAGGAATAGAACAAGGGGGAGATGCTTCATCATCAGAAATGATTCGTCTACGAGCTCGTGGCCTTTTTACCAAGGAATCCCCTTCTTCCTCTTCTTCGGAGTCTTGGTCAATAATAGCTTTTCTTTTTTATGAAGAGCCCAAAAATATCTCTTGGGCCCTTTCCAAAGAAATTCGAGAAGCTACGACCACCTCAGCACTAATACCTCGAACAATAAATCCTAACAAAAAGAAGGATTAAAATAAGTTCTGGAAAAGTTAATATAAAAAGGGTTATAAAAAAACTTTACCATGAGTTTTCACTTTTCAGCCAAATCGTTGGGCGAGAATTTTCCAAGATCTACCCTCCATTGGGGCTGTGTTTAACAATTTTCCTACCCAACCACAGAAATTGAGAATTTTCATCAACAATTCCCATGGTTGCTGAAAAAGAAAAAGGAAAATTAAAACAGTAATCATCAAAATTGGAAAAAAGGTACGAGAAATTTATTATAAAGAAAACTCACGTGTAAAATTCCACTTCTCAAGGAAGGGAACATTTTCACACCCACTAAACCAACAGTTTGGGCAGAAACAAACCTGGCATACTAGCCACGGTCTCTGTCATCTTCTGGACTGACCAGAACTCGTCTGCTCCTTGCTACTAAAGTAAAAACACCTTGGCGAAAGAGTCTGGGAGAGTAAAGGTGAGTTAAATAAGAAAAAGTAAAAGGAACGCTGGCCATGTTGGTCAAATGCCTCAAATAGGCAACAACCCTCCACACTATGGGGCCAATTTGACCTAAACAGACGTCGAAAAATCGACAGAACTCGAGGATATCAAGGTCAACAGCATGTTTGAAACCTAATGTGAAAGGGTATGTATAAACAAAAGAAAATCCAATTAAATAGGAGGTGATTCTCTTATTCGCATTGGAAATTATAATAGGGAAGTCATGACTCCAATGACAGTCTTTACAAACTAAAGAAATCATACCTTCAGTGATCTGAGTTGGGTAGATATCAACACGATCTAAAGAGGACACTTGATTTCTAAGGGCCTCTCTATCATTGTAGAAAGATAGTTCTGCATGAACTATTTCCTCCACAGAGGGTTCACGAAGAGGTTCAGAGGGTTCCTTACCTCTAGAAGAAGACTTTTGAGAAAGAAAACCTCTGGTTCTAGAAGAGGGACTGGAACTAGATGAAAGAAGAGAAGAACCATGTATAGATGAAGACCATAAATTACGTAGTCTACCTATGGTGTTTAACGGGTGGGTCGGGCCGGGATGGATAGAGAATTTTTGTACTTGTACGGGTTGTGGTTTGGGCCGATTACGTGATGGAGCGTACCGGGTTTAATGGGTCCGGGTTCATCCGGGTAAAAAATGGACCGTAAGGGTTACGAATACAAGGGGCCGGGCCGAGTTAGAGATTTTTTTATTTCTTTATTTTTTGTATTTTGTATAAATATTATAATTTATATTAATATAAAGTAAAAATATAAAGAATATAATGAAGGCGGAAAAAATTGCACTTATAAATTGCAAGTTCTACTTTTATTTCAAAATTCAAACTTACAAATTGAAAGGTTTACATTTAACAACAAGTAAATTAAAGAAATATAGTAAATTCAAAGATTTTGCATTGTCTTAGACTCTAAAACCTTAAAAATAAATAAAATAAAAATGAAATATAGCTTTTAAACCGAGTCAGGCTGGGTCGGGTCGGTTAATTGGCTGAACAGTAGTTTACGTTGATCGAGTTTGACCAGTCCGATTAATCGGTTGACAAAATGTGAACGGACCAAATCTCCCTACCTCTTTAACCCAGGCAAACTCGGCACTGTTGTACCGGTCCGAGCCAATTTTGATTTTAATCAATGTGGGCCGATCCAGAAACGGGCTGACCCTGACCGTTAGACACCCATAAGTCTACCTCATCTTCTATTCCTATTCGGGGAAAGAGGAAAGTTATCAACTATGGGAACTCTCCTAGTGTTAGAGTTTGATGAAGACATGACGGTGCGAGGAAGATGATAACGAGAATTGAGTATTCTAAAAGCTTTACGAGGAAGATGAGAATAAGAATTGAATATTCTGAAAACTTTGAACTTAATGTGAGAAAGACAAGGATGAAAGTTATATTTATACTTAGAAGCAACCGTCAACGGAAAAGGCACAATGATGGAAACGTCATGATGAGAACCGTCGTCTCATAATTGGTGAAGCCATAAAAAGCCTTAAAATGCGCTGAAAAATCGCAGAACCAATTAGCAGATGTCACGTGTAATAAGCATTAAATAGAAGTGACAAATAAAGCGTCAGAGGAATTAAAGGCGAAAAATATTCCTAATTTAATAAAATCCACTTTCTAAATATTCTATTGATGAATAAATGGAAGTGGGGGATTATCTGCATTGGAAAAAATTAAGTTTACGTATATTAGATTTTATTTTAATGTGACGTGTCATGACACGTAGATTGGTCAAAGAACGAAGACCAGCAAGGAATAAAGAGGCACGAATTACAATAGGCACGAGAAAAAGATTCAAGAAACTCGATACTCACTCCTCTTTACAGACTCAATGCTTGTACTCTTTATGGTCAAGATTCAAGATAAATGAATGCACCTGATAACAAAAGAGGGTACATATACAATATTTAATAGGCATTAAACACCAAAAATATTAGAGAATTTGTATTGAATTACAATGATTGTCATTTATAACGTAGCATTAAATACCTTTACTTGTCTGTAATAAATCTTATTATGGCAAAGGCGAAATGTATCTCCTAGAAATAGCAATAAAAAGGAGAAGACTGATCATTTATAAGGACGTGAAATATTATTGGAATATACTAATTTACTTTGCTTTCTTCTGTTCATCTTATTATTAGCAAATCAATTTCCATTATTCATCTTTTCATTATCAGTAACCCAAGTTCTTCTAAAAATAAAGTATTGACTGAAATTCTACTTTTTGGTTAAACATATGGTGGTTAACAATAGTAGCTAGTAGTTATTGGTAGTGGTGGTGATTATGATTGAGAATGATGGTGGTAGGTGGTGATAGTTAATAATGGCGAGTGGTGGTACTAATTGTGATTGAAGAAGGTGGTGGGTAGATGATGGCAGGTTATAATGATGGGCGGTGCCGGATGTGATTGTTGATAGTGATGTGGTGGTTAGTTGTGGTAGTTGAGGTGGACGATTATTGATTATGGGTGAGAATGATGATGGTCGGAATGGTGGGATAGTGGATGGTGATGGCCGATAATGGCGGCTGTTATAATTGAGGATGATGGTGCGTGGTGATGGCGGTGGCATAGTAGTAGTTGATAATAGTAGGTGGTGGCGGCAGTTAATAAAAATATGTGATACAATCTTAATGAAATTAAGTCTCTATTATAGATCTTAATCAAACAAACCTATTCAGACGCATTAAGTGGTTATGAAGTAAAAAATAAAACAACCATACTTAATGATTAATACCTGAATAATTAAGATTCATACTTGAAAAACAAATGCACTTAACGTCTGAGATCTGAACGATTAAGATTCAAATTTCCATTAAATGTAAATAAATGTGGCCTAAGGCAAAATGGTCTAACAATCCCCTAACTTGTACTTATTTTTTAAGTCGACCACCAAACTTACTAGTTTTCCATCTTAATATTTCTCTTGCGCATAAATACAATTAAAAACGCGAGCGTTAAATGATTCTTATGTGAAATTTGTTTTGACGCTATGGCTAAAGTGCGTGCAATGCACACGAAAAAAGAATGTAATTGGGTTTATTATTGTATATTTATGCGAAGTAAGGGCATCAAAATGAGAAACTCGTATTTTCAATGATCAGAGTTAAAAAATTGGTGCAAATTAAAGGGGTGTAGATAATTCAGCCAATAGTAAAGGAAATTTTTTGTTTATATACCATATAGAAAATTATATTACCAAATATGTTCATAGTTTGCATATTACCCTTCATGCAAGTAGTATTCCTACAAAATATAAACAATGCATTAAATAAAGAATCATTGTAGCTGTAGGATTCCTTATCTAGGCGCGCTAAAATTGAAAAATTAAATACTCTTCAAGATCTTCCACAACGCAAATCACACATATTCCATAATTATTGTCGACTTCACTCTGATCTTCCACAATGCAGATCAAGATTTTTCATACTCTGTTTTTGCAATATACTATGTTTCCAGAATTCTCTTTACATCTCTTTGTTTCTCTCGATCCCAAATTTCAGTAATACAAAGCAAAGGAAAAAAGAGCAGCAATTCCACCATTGATAGCCATTAAAAAGCTTGAAAAGTTTTGCATTCAAATTTGAGTTTTCAAAAATTATTATTTGTTTGGATTGGGTATTGTTGAAAATAATTGGAAATATGGTTTGAAGTTTATATCTCAATTTTGAGAGGTTTTGGTGAATATTAGACTTGGTTTTGACTGAATTTCATATTGAAACTCGAAGAAGAAGAAGAAGAAGAAGAAAAAGAAGAAGAAGAAGATGATGATGATGATGAAGAAGAAGAAGAAGAAGAAGAAGAAGAAGAAGAAGAAGACGTCGTATATTGCAAAAATTGTAAAAAAAAATTGTAGACTGTTGTTTATTTATTTTTCTTTTATTCATTTACCTATTGTATGAAAGTTGAACAACATTATATAAAAATTGTATTTAATTGGATGATTTAGTACTATTTTGGATAAAAATATGTATAAAATTGTGAAACATACATTTCAAGGGAAGCACGTTGAGTCCAAATATGTACCCAGTTTGTAGATATTTTGTAGATAAACTGTATATTATTTGTATCCTGATTGTAGATGCGTTATTTTCTGTTTTCACAAATAAAAAACGACAAACTTTTGCAAATCTTTTGAAAAAATTACAATTATGTCAAAAAATCTCAATTATGCTACAATTGAATGAGAATTGGGATATTAAAATTCAATGTATCCAGTTTGTAGATAAATTGTAGATTATTTGTGTTCTGATTATAGATGCTTTTCACAAATCAAAAATGACTAAAACTTCTACAAATCTTCTATAAAAAATACAATTATGTGGAAAAAACACAGTTTGTAGATAAATTGTAGATATTTTGTCGACAAATTATAGATTATTCATATTCTGATTGTAGATTCTTTGTTTTCTGTTTTCACAAATAAGAAATGACTAAAACTTCTACAAATCTTCTGTAAAAAATGCAATTATATCGAAAATCCCGATTATGCTACGATTCTATGATTCTCCTCTATGCTCTTGTTACTCCTTACGAAACTGCTATGCAAAATAAAAAATCCAAAAAAATATGGTGAAGATAGATCTTCCTAAGAAATTTTATAGATAATTTGTAGAAACACTGAAATTGTGTATTCGTATATTAATTTTTCAAATGATATGTAGTTTGGGTATAGATTCAATGTAGAAAATAAGCCATTTTGAGTATTATTTGACTGATTCCTCATATCAATCTATTCTACAAATTTACGCCTCTTTTAAATACAATACAACCATACTTTCTTTAATTTAAAGGTATAGCAATATATATAACTTAAAAACATCTTCTCCTCTGCACAAGTTAGCTCCAAAACAGACGAGGCGGAATAACAAACTCTCATCAAAATTTTTCTACAATTTATCTTTAATTTTGCTACAATTTATCTACAATTGATGCAATATAATGTATGTCTTGTCTTCTTCTTCTTCTTCTTCCTCGAGTTTCAATCTGAAATTCAGCCAAAACCAAGTCTAATCTTCACCAAAATCCCTCAAAATTGAGATATAAACTCCAAATCATATTTCTAATTATTTACAACAACACCAAATCCAAACAAATAATTATTTTCAAAATTCAAATTTTGAATACAAAGCTTCAAAGCTTTTAAATTGTTGTCAATGGTGAAATTGTTGCTCTCTTGTCTCTTTGAAGGTTTGTTCTTATTCATTAGAAAAATATGAAGTTGAAGGTAAATGTGTGTATGAATTTTGAAGATTTGACTTCAATTTTGATTGGTTATAGAAGAAAAAAGCTTGAAATTGGACGTAAATAGAAGGGTGTTACATATTTTTCTCTAGTTTTAGCACAGAAAAAATGGATTTGAAACGTGAGTGTGGAAAAATACGTGGGTGAGGGTGTGGGTTTGGAGAAAGAAACATAGGAGGTGGGAGGGGAAATTTGGAAGAATATAAGGTAACGTTAATTAAGAAGTGAATACAGTATATTAATTGTACAGTTAAAATACATTATGATATAAAATTAATAGTTAAATATACTAAGTATAATTAAATTAACCTTAAACATTAAGGGTAATATATTTTTCTATATAGCATATAAATGTAAAAATTCCATTAGTAAAAGAAACATGTGTTGCTGAAAGCAAGAAGAAAACACATGGGCTAAATACGGGCAGCCCATAGAAACTGCTTATCCTAGTCATGAAATGATCTTAACTATAACTAAAATAGGCAGCCTAATAAATTTGGCCCAAGTCAAGATTCTTTTACATAGAACCATAAGATATCAAATTAAATAAAAAGTCAACTAACCATAAGAGTTATAGATGCTCACAAGTCAACTATACAGAAAATGTGACTTCGATCTAGATACCTGCCTAAACAAACAGGCAATAAACTAATCATAAAGGAAACAAATAAATAACATGTAGTATTAATTATCATACCATACATATCTACTAACACTACATGTATCCTTTAAAACTCCTTGATCCTTTGAGTATTAAAGGCCGAGTTAGAATTTCTAAGTATATAAATTCTAAAATTGTATCGAGTTCGGAATAAATTATTTATACATATTAAATAGATTTCTTAATACAAATATAAAATTTGAGCTTAAGCTATTTGGTTATGTTGAATCGGTAACTAGACTTAGGCTAATCTGTTGTTGAGCAATCACATTAGGAGCATATTTAAAAAGCTACCTAGAAATTGAATTTTTATGTAATTGAATGTAAATACAGTTTAACATGTTTGTCTCGCCATCAATTTTTAATCATTTATCTGTAAATAATTTTCGTAGTTTGACGAATAGAGTAATAATAATATCAGACATAAGCGGAGTCAAGTGTTCGAATATACTATTGAACTTATAACTCGTTTTAGTTGTAAAGTTCATCATAATTAAATAAATATATGTAATAAATTTTTTAATATAAATATAAAATTATAGCAAAAACTACTCATGACAAGGTTTAAGCCCTTACTTTAGCAATTAGAGGTTCAATAGATACAATTAGCAACTTTAGAAAATTTCCATGTATTTGAAAATTAACATAAATGGAGTAACATTTTAAGGTAGCAAGAAATGTAGGAACCAGAAAAAGAAACAATACTAATAAAAACGATTCAAAGATTCATGGAAAACGTAAAGTAACTCAGATTAAATCTGAATATAGTTTTACATAAACATTCTCTTTTTCATCCTTGTCGCCGCCCTGCGTGGGATGTTCCTTCCTTCTCCGACGACTCCACCGGCAACGGCGGCAGAGAAACACCGCTAGCAGTACGGCCGAGGCCGGGTTTCGAATTCGCCGGCGGCTGAACAACCTTATTTTGCTCGCCGCCATTCTCAGCCGCCAGAGGATCAGCTAAAGAGAAATTCTCCGGCAATACAAAATTAAAACTCTGAGATGGCCTCCTTCGGTGGCGATTTCCTCTCTCTGTAGACATTTTGTTGATCTCAGAATGAAAGAGTGAAAAAGCAAAGAAATATTAATGGAGGTGAGAAGAGAAGTTGGTGTAGTGTAGATATGCAGAAAAGTGGTTGTTGACTATGTATATATATAGGCTGGTGTAGTGAAGAATTGAAGATGCATTATTATCCATTTACATTGGGATTCTTTCTTCATTTAATCATTTTCTTAGATTGAATAATGTGAACTTATTTTCTTTTTCTTTATCCTTGTTTATCGTAACTGATCCTAAATAATTATAGCGAATAATATATACTTATAGTTTATAACTATAATGTATAAGGTAAAATTATAATTATTAGTCTGCAACTCAGATCTTAATGAATTGTATAATTTGATCTTTGATTATACTTTAATTCTGATCTGGATTAATTCTGAACAATTATAGCGAATAAAATATGCGAAAAGAAAGAATTTTTGATGAATTTAAAACCATATAGTATATCTGTAGTGTATCTATATGATGAAATTGTAATCGTTAGACCACAATTCAGATATTAATAAATCAGATAATTAATTTGATCTCGAATATACTTTTAATTTCAAGTTGCATCAATCTTGAATAGTTATAGCGAACAAGATATAAGAAATATAACCTTTAATTTGTTGAAAATAGAATATCATATATCTAAGGATCTTTAATTCATCAAAAACACGACTTTTTCATAAATTTAAAATTATATAATATCTGGTATGTATAGGATGAAATTATAATCATTAGAGTACAACTCAAATCTTAATGAACCATATAATTTGATCTTTGATTATATTTTAATTTTGAGTTAGATCAATCGTAAATAGTTATAGCGAACAAGATACGTGAAAAAGGAACCTTTAATTTGTTAAATTAGAATCATAGATTCAAGGGCCTTTAATTATCAAAAAGGGACTTTTTAGTGAATTTAAAATAATATACTATCTAATATGTATAAGGTGAAATTGTATTTATTAGACCACAATTCAAATCTCAATAAATTGTATAATTTAATTTCGAATTATATTTCAATTTTGAGCTGAATTAATCGTGAATTGTTATAGCGGATAATATATCAACTTGTACGAAGTGAAATTACAATAATTAGTTTTCATTTCAAATCTCATGGATTGTTTAATTTGGCATAGTACTTTAAAAAATTGAATGGGGTTGACTATGAGTAGTTATAGTAATTGAGATATATGAACAGAAAATTTTCAATGGAATTAATACAATAATAATTTGGTTATATAAGATAGACTACAATGCAAAGTCAGTGTTTTATTGTCTAAACATTGCATTGATTTTATTAAAGTGTTCTAGAAACATTAAAAATCTATTTTCTCCTTTAGACTAATATCCCCCACTCCCCCCAACCCCACCCCCCCCCCCACCCAACCCAAACCCCCAAATCCAAAATTACTGTTGTTACTAATCTCTTTCAAGAAGATATTTGGCTGTTTTGAATACTTTTCCTTTTTCGATTTTGTTTTTCCTTTTTTGGTGTAAAAATGCAAAGGTAGATTGTAGAATGTCAACCTATTATCAAACAGCTGAAAAGGAAAAATTTTGAATGGAATAGTTCACTAATACGTTGAAATTGATACTTTCAAGGAAATAGCAAACGGTTAAATTTCCGTTTTCCCTTATGAATGGAGACAGGAGATTAAAAGCATATCGTAAAAGTCAAACCGTATGTTCAATTATAAATGACTTTGAAACATTAAAAAATATCGTGGCTACTTGATAAGTTACCATAGTTAAAACTTACAACAAAATTATTTTTCAAGAACAAATTCCCCTCAAAAAAAAAATCCAGAGAGAGCGAAGGATTAGTAAATATTTGTGAAAAGAATGAAAAGTAAATTTGGACAAGGAATTGTTTGTTCGGTGAAACAATTTCACAAAGGGTTAACTCTTATATAGTGATGTGTGATAATATTTTATACTACCATACATGTCATTTTAAAGGGTATTAAAGGCAACTATTCATACATGAAAACTACAGTATGTTAAGTCACATAACTGTGTGTTAGGATTAAACTAATCAGATGTCATGCAAAAGCTAATAAAGAAACATTCAATTACCGTATATTAGATAACAAAAGAGATATATATCAAAAGAGAATCAAATAATTAACGTGATTCGGTCAATTGACCTACATGCACAGGCAAGATGAGCATTCAATTCACAATGCAGCCCAAATGAGTTTGAGAGTTTTGTTTAGATAGAGAATTTGTAAGATAATTTTAGCATGTCAGTTATGTGTGCCTCTCTATGGGGCTGTTTTCTCGATATTTTGTGTTTATTAATTATAGTAGATTGCTCATGTCCTTTGATTTGGTGATAATTAACTCAAGTTACCCCAAGAAGGATGAGCATTTGGTCATCTTTCAGAGTTCGGTGGCCAGGACCTAGAAGGGGGGATAAACATTGAGCTAGGTGACTTAGAACACTCCGAGAATCATCAGGACTTTGGGTATTGTTGGCACATAAAAGTCGAGGAGTTTGAGGGGGCTATGTGTAAGATGAGTAATGGGGAGAGTGTCACGACCAAGAATTCTCACCTTCAGGACTCTGATGGCGCCTAACATTTCACTTGCTAAGCAAGTCAACATTAGAGAATTCTTTAAGCTAATTTTAGTCAATTTCAATAACAGAATCAATTAAGCCAAACAAAAGCTAAAATTGAGTGCGGGATAACATAAAACCCACAATATCTAATACAATCCGGATCTGGAGTCACAACTCAAGAACTTCTAGAGTTTCTACAAACAGAATCTGAAAGAAATACAACTATTTAGAACAAAAAGTAGTAGTAAAATAGGAAAAATAGAAGTGGACTTCAAGGTCTGTGGACGCCAGAAGATCCACCTCAAGTCTACGATGAGCAAATCCAAGCTGCTATGCCTCACGAATAGCTAGGATCGGTACCAAAGTATTCACAAAGTGCAGCATGTAGTATGAGTACAACGAACCCCATGTACTCGTAAATGTCGAGCCTAACCTTGACGTAGTAGTGAAAAGGCTATGACAAACACCCATATAATCGACATGTGCAGATAATAGTATATGTACAAGATAACAACAAAAGAAGCTAAACGTGTACTATTGGGAGGGGACATGCTAAAGGGGTACAAGATATGAGAAATACAGCGGAAATAGTAACTAGAACAGTCAATATGCCTTTAACCAGTAAAATGAATAAGCATAATAACGAAACTTATACGGCATCACTGTTCTTGCTTTGACTCTCAACATCACAATGAGATAATGATACTGCACGGCATCACCCTTCGTGCTTTTACTCTCACTCACAGTACGAATCAATAGATACGGCATGACATTACCCTTTAACATTAACACTCACAATATGGCACGGCATCACCCTTCGTGCATTAACACTCTCCCTTTCCACATAATAATGAACAAGTAATAATATGGAGATAGGATCAACAAGAGCCTTATTTTAACAACGGTACCACAATACCAATCTCAACTTTGGAATCAATACCCAATTATCATAAAATGACATAAACATGGTAATAATGATCAATTTAACAGATAACTAGTCTAGGCATGGATAACATGATCAGAGTAAGCAATAACTACAAATTTCAAGTCCCACCTGCATGATTAACCCGAAAACAACGTATAAGTACTCGTCATCTCACATATACGTTGTACATAACATCTAAACATGAAGTAAATAGACAAACATGTTCTAATCCCTCGAGTCAAGCTTAACCACGACACTTACCTCGCTCCAAAAGATCAATTCAAAGCTCAACCATAGCTTTGCCTATCAAACAAGCCTCCGAACCAATAGAATCTAGAAAATTACCAACCAAACGATTCATATTAGCCTTAGGAACTACTCACAATTGCAAAGGATTCAATTTAGGTAGTTATTGAAAAATTTAACTCCTAGAGTTGCTTGGTCCAAACCCGAAATTCATACCAAAACCGGATTACACATTCAACCCTGAGCTTAGTTATGTAATTTATCTTGGAATCCAACCTCAATTTGAGGTCTAAATCCCAATTTCACAAAAAAAATCCTAATTCTACATAAACCCCCAATTTCCACCATGAAAACACTAGATTTTAGGTTAAAAACTTATGAAATGTAATGAAAGACTGAAAGAAAATAGATCATAATCACTTATCAATGATTTGGGAAAGAAAAGTTCTTTGAAAAATCGCCTAGGGTTTCTAAGTTTGAAAATTTGAGAGAATGACCTAAAATCCAATTTTTGCCATCGTAAGTTCAAGATGTCGCAAATGCGACCTGGGGCTCGAAATACCAAACTCGCAAATGCGAGAATTTCTCCGCAAATGTGAAGGTTCTCCCATCTCTGCTAACATCACATTTATGATGATTTGTTCATGAATGTGAACTAGTCATAACCGTAAATGCGACCTTTTTGATCGCAAATTCGAAGTAAATCCCTCCAATCACCATTGCAAAAGAGAAGACTTGGTCGCAATTGTGCAGCTGGGTCTCTTCGTAAATACGAAGTATCTGATCGCAAATGCGAACATGACATGTATGCTGTTATATCACGAAATACAAGGCAAGACCTTGCAATTGCAAGGTCTGAGACCTGCATCAGAAACTGAAGAACTCCAGTTGACTTTTCTAAGTTCAAACCTATGTAGCTTATCTGAAACTCACCCAAGCCCTCGGGGCTCCAAACCAAACATACACACCCAAAAATATTATATGAACTTGCTCGCTTGATCAAATCACCAAAATAGTACCTAAAACTATGAATCAGACACCAAAATCAAATAAAATTTTCAAGAAACGTTAGAAATGCTATATTAACAACCAGATATCTGAATCACGTCAAAACAACTCTGTTTCAAACCAAATTCAACAATCAAGTCATAAATATAGTATTGGACATGTACCGAGCTCCCGAACCAAAATACGAACCCGGTATCAACAAGACCAAACATCCTTTTCGTAAAATTCACTAAACTTTTAATTTTTGACAAAAAATTAATAACTCGAGCTAGGGACCGACAAATTCAATTTTGGGCATACACTCAGGTCTCAAATTATGAGACGGGGTCACAAAGACTGTCAAAATATGGATCCGGGTCCATTTGCTTAAAAAAATGACCGAAGTCAACTCAAATATACTTTTAAGGCAAAATTCTTACTTTCATCAATTTTTAACATATAAGTCTTCCGAAAAAACATCCGGACGGTATATGCAAATCGAGGAAGGATAAAATAAGGTATTTAAGGCTTCAAAACGTAGAATTAGGTTCTAAAATATAAGATGACCTATCAGGTCATCATAGAGAGCGACCGCTCTAGATTAGATCCCGGTGAAATTTTGGAAGAGCGTGGGTAGAGCGGGCTTGGAGTGGCTCACCAGTTTATTTAATGTCAATTTTAAGATGAAAAAATGCCTGAATAATGGATATGAAGTACGATGGTTCTGCTATATAAGAACAAGGATGATATCTAAAGTGGCAACAACTACCGGGGTATCAAGTTACTAAGTCATACTATGAAAGTATAGGAGAGGATGGTGTAGCTGAGGTTGAGGAGGATTGTGACTATTTTGAAAACCACTTCAAATTTATTCAAGGTGTCGATGTCCCCTCTTTCCAGGGCGAAGGTTTATGACATTTGGGAGGAAAACTCGTTCCCTTTTGGGAATTGGATTTTGAATTTGAAGAGTCATCACCTAATGATTAAGTGCATTAAGACACTAAAAAGGGTTATGAGTTGAAGAACCAGAGCTTGGGTAAGGGCTAGAAATTATCTCGGGGGGAAGGTGTTAGGCACCCCACGAGATCCACTAGTGTGGTTTTCGTCCATGTTATAATTGTGACATCACGTAACAAGTAAGAAAATAAGGATTCAAGTAGAAGGAGTTTTCACATAATATTGCAAGTAAATTGAAATTTGAGGGAAAAGTAAAGAGGCAGAAATTTTAAGAAAAGATTTAAACAATTATGAAAAAATAAACAAGTAAAAGGGAAGGAGGTCCTAGGTTTATGATTAATACGGATCACATCAATGCATCACCCAGTAATCACTCCTCAGGAGAGAGGGGATACATGAGGCATTAGCGCATCGGTCATCATATCCATATCTACCCTTCCCAACCTGTTAAGGTATTAAAGCACGAAATAGTATCGTTACTTATTGGATGCTATTATTCGTGCCCATCCTATCAATCCCGGAGGCATTAGTACTACTAATCTTAAAG
Source organism: Nicotiana benthamiana (assembly GCA_034376525.1). Lineage (NCBI taxonomy): Eukaryota > Viridiplantae > Streptophyta > Magnoliopsida > Solanales > Solanaceae > Nicotiana > Nicotiana benthamiana. The sequence continues at coordinate 26,523,606 of CM067327.1, read as the reverse complement.
GGGAGGGAGTTGGTTCTTTTCAGAGTTTAAAAGGATAAAAGTCTAAGGCGACAAACAAGAACACATAAGCAGTTAGGAGGGAAACAAACAGCAGTTAAGGCTTAACCAGGCCTCCTCACTTTAAGGAGTAAATTATATAGCATGAATTTAAATACTAGTTATGATCTGAATTAACTTTAAAGCATTAGGACAGATTGGTTTATCACATATTTCTCATATGAGAAGTCCGAATTAGGCTTGGTTTGGTTGTAATTTATTAAGAACGGACGCAGTTGATTAATTACCTAATGGCTTACCTAGGTAAGACCTATAGGCATGATATTTAACAGTGCAGAAGGTGTACTAGTTTTAAAGAAAGGATTAATGGTTTTATAAACAAAGGTTATGCAGATTCTAGACGACCTTATTTACTGATTTTAGACTTATAGAGGAAATAGACAAAGCTGATTCAACATAACTACTCATATAGGTATGATTTCTAAGCGTTGATTTTAAGCGATTACACAAGTGCAGGAGTCCTACAAGCATGATATCTAGAATGAAGTGGATTATTATTAAACCTATGATTGCTTGCCTAATGCCAGGTATATGCAGATTATTATTAAGCCTATGAATGTTTGCCTAATAACATGTATATGCAGAAGTGCAGAAACTTAGGGACATGATTTCTATATGCAGAAATGCAGAACTTATAGGCAGGATTTCTAAGATGAGAATGCAGAAGTTCAAGAATTCCTATAAACAAGTTACCTACGTGAATGCAAAAATTTATAAGTAACCTATAGGCATGATGTCTATATGAATGCAAGAATAAAAAATCCTATAGGCAAGTTATCTACCCTTTGCATACAGTCATCCCCATCCCTTTCCACTAGTCATCCTAATAGTTATTACAAATTATTACAGACCAAAATGAACCAGAAAAAGTAAAAATTACATAAGAAATTCAAGCTACACCCAAACAGCCTAATTTCAGACTCAACGTATGATAATATGAGATAAACCAACTTCCAGGATCAGATGTCCAAAAGACTTTCTCTTATTTGGGATGTGTCAAAGCTTCCCAAGAATCTCAAAGGGCTCCAGGCAGTGCTTACACCCCAAATACATTGCAAAATTTGATCATAGAACAGTGTGGAACGGCCAGCTCTCAAGTGTCAAAGTTCAAAGGGAACTCAAGGTCCCAAAGCAAGTCTCGCAAGAGGGGAGGAACTTAGGGTCTAAGAGTAAGTGCAAGTGGATAAAAAGTGAATTGGGGAAAGCCGTGGCAGGCTGGTGGTCACGCCCAGCAATGGGAAGTGCTGGCACACCCCTAACCAGCCTGTTGGCCCAACTTTAGGAGTTAGGATCCATTGTGGATCAGGTTATGACATGTGCAGTCATTTGGATACTACCAGGCCAAGAACCTTAACTCAAACACATAAAAGGGAACAAGGAGTAGGGATTCACTATAAAAATAGATGCAAAGAAAGTACATACATAGTCTAATCACTGAACATCAATAGCAAAGTAAACAAGAATGCTGAAGCTATAAAGTAAACACATAGGAGTGAAGTAGAAAAGTAAATCAGAACATACCAGCTTCAGGGAAAAATAAGCAAAAATAGGAGTCTTAAAGAAGCTAAGTTGCAAGCAGAACAACTCCAAATGATCTCAAGAAAAAGCAGGATGTTGAAAGAGTATTGAACTCAAAGTAGCAAGTGTGTGAGAGTATTGAATTGGGAGTTAGGGATGATTGTCCTTGAAGGTCCCTTAAGAGTGCAGAAGGGCAGTCCCTTTTATAATGCAAAAAACAAGTAAGAAAGGTAAGGAAATATTATTAAAATCAATCACCCTTTAGTTAAGGGATTCCAATTTCAACGAGTAAAAATCAATTAAGAAGAGAAGTTTTGATTAAAACCTTTTCAAAGTAGCACAAAATGGGTAAATACATAGAAGCCATCTAAGGAAAAGGTCTTGACAATACACGGTTGTACAATTTAAGGATAGGGAATAATTTGACAGCCAAGAAATCATAAGTCAAAAAAATTTTATGAATGAACCAAGCCAGAAAGATGGAAATATTTTAATTTAAGGAAATTCAATAACAATCAATTAGTCCTATTAAAAGAAATTCTGAATCAATCACAAGTTGGAAAATACTTTTTTGAAGAAAGATTCATCACATACAAAGGCATACAGACACGTTAAAACATGAAGAAATATGTCATGCCATTGTAAGGACAGTGAAAACTCCAGAGAAGTCAAAATTACATGAAAAACAAGGAAGTCCAAACTCAGTTCGTTGGCTCAGAGATTAGTCTGAAGAGTCAAGGGTTCTCAAACAGAACACTAAATCAATCACATGACCAAACTCGGCAGAACCCTTAAATTATAAGGTTTCTACCTCGAGTCTAATACGGAGATGAGGAGGCAACATGCTTAGAGATTTCAGAATCTCATGAGAAGACAAGCAAGTATAATAGAAAATTCAAAACAAACAGAGTGAAGGAACAAAGTCAAAGCACAATGAGAGAACAACATGATAGTAGAAGAAACATGTTTAAGAATACTTTCAGAAGGGACTTAAGAACTTAGTAAAAGAAATATAGTAGGAGAACACAAGAACGCTAGAAAAGTTTAGCAAATATCATATAGGAAAACATAGTGAGATAAATGTGTGAGCATGGTATAGAAACACAATAGGAAAACAAAAGATATATAAGCACAGAAGAACACGTGTGGTAAAAGGAAACGTATAAAAGCAATAGAAAACAATTACACACAAAGAAAGGGAAAAGAAAAGTTGGATAAACATTTTGAATCTTTCAGAAAACCCTAAATCGAAGAGAAGTAATTTTGGAAAGAAATATTAGGGAAAACATTTAAAAACCCAAGTGGAGCATAAATACATGACAGATCTAAGAAAAAAATCGGAAAGAACCTCGAATACCCAGGGTTTCAGAAGAACCCTAGAATAAGAATGGTCTTGAGGAAAGTCAGATCCTGAGTCGAAAAGACTCATATTGCTTGAATATGTCGGAGTAATGGATGGAGAAGCCATAGATCTAGAAATCTAAGAAGATCTGAAAGGGAACCATCGAGGTCAAGGCCTTGATTCTTCAAATATCAAACACACAGGAGAAATAGAGGGTGAGTATGAAGTTATAATGGCCGGAGCAGCCATAATTTCTAGTGAGCTTGAGGCAGGAGATGGTGAGAGAGGCTAGGGTTTCGAGAGGCTTAGAGAGAATCTGGAGAGGAGCGGGGTTTCAAGCCGCAGGATGAATGAAAATTAGAGAATTAGGGTAGTGGTTTGGGGTTTAATTATGGAAGGGTAATTAACTGTCGTTAATCAACGTCTTAGATTTAAGAGGGCCGCTGGGGATCAGGTTGGGTCGTTTGAATTGGATTATGGGTTGGGTTAAATCAGGTTTGGGTTGGCCCGTTTTTAAAATTAGAGTGATTTGATTTTGGGGGGGGGGGATAATTTAGGCTAAAATTGAAATAAAATAGGGTTGATATTTAAATAGTCACTTTTCCCTTTTTTATTTAAAAAATAATAAAAATGATTTATAAAGGAAATTAAAAGTACTGAGCCAGTTAATATTATATAAATATTAATTTAAAAATACAGGAACCAATTTTACAATTATAAAATGCTATTAAACTTAAAATGGGCTAAAATTGCAATTATATGAAAATTAGCTTTTAAAATACCAAATAAATTTGAAAATAAATATACAAAAATTACCTTAATTATATTTTTGTGTATATATGGGAATAAAATAAATTATTTACCAAAATTGATGATTTTTGGAATAACTATGGATTTTGTACTACTAAAATAGACATTAAATTGGTTTTAAAAACCTAAAAAAATAAGGAAAATACTAATACACCGGGGTATACTTAGATATGCTTGTACATTATTTTGAAAGTATTTTGTATATAAAGATACATAGAAAAAAATTGGGTATCAACAGCTGTCCCTTTTTACCCGGAAATGATGAAAGACTTGTCGGGTAAAGATATGATGGCCAATTTTGATCGGACGAAATGATTTGAAGAATCATGTCGTATGTAGTTTAGGATCTATCAGTGGAGTATGCTGATGGAGGTCTTTCAAGAACGGACGCAGTATTTCTGTTGGGGTGGATGGTTATAGTCCAGTAGGGCTGCGAAAACCGGAGCGGGATTGCTCCTGCTAAGATGGCTATTTCTATACACTTTACCTGCAAATGAGCAATACGAACATATATCATGCATAAATTTAAACGTGATGTAAGTTCCCGTTTGATCATAAATGATGTCTTCGGACGATTAGGATGACGTCCTCGACCATGATGTCCTGGGCTATGAAGCATGTAATAGAGGATTTGCAGGTGTGAAATAATGTTCTCGAGCTATGAGAATGATGCCTCTGAACCATGATGCCTTTGAATAATGATATGCAATACATAAAATGGGGTCCTCAGGCAATGGCATGGTGTTCTCGGGCTATAGAGATGGTGCCTCCGAACAATCCCACCGAACACAGCTTTCAACTTTCATCGTATTGTGCTCTCTAAAGAGCTCGAACTGATGACTTCCACCACGTCAAGGTGACACTCTACCCAAGGCTTTGCTACGTCAGGTAATTTAACTGAAATACACCAATCTATAATATTAGTACATGCTCTTCAATCTTAGTGGTTAATAATGCACGTAAGTATAATGATATTGGGCTATGCAGCTCTTTTATGTGGATCATTATTATTAGTAGCACTTCTAGTGATTACATTTCGAAAAAACAGACAGCTTTTTCCTAAGAGCAATGGTTTTTTAAAAAAGATCATAAGTTCAGGTACTTTTAGCAAAAGCGGCTCTTCGGGGTTGTATCGATTGGTTGAAAGGCCTGAAAGAGAACGTTGTTTTAGGGGGGTGATGCCCGTTGGTACCGGATTCAAGGGATTAGTGCACCCTTCAAAAGAACATAACAACATTCCTTTAGAAACAAAAAAAAAAGAATCTATTCGAGGGGGAGATGAGAGATATTTTGTTCCACCATAGAAAATTATTTGATTCTTGTCTTTCAAAAACTTTTGACACCTTTGGATTATTTGGCGATCTTTCAGCCCATTAAAATGCAGAAGTTCGCGATCTTTCAGCCGATGCAAGACGTAAATAAAAGGCGGTGGTATTTCAGCCGATGCAGAATGTAAACGAGGTGGCGATCTTTCAGTCGTGCAAGAAATGTAAATAAAAATGGCGATCTTTTAGCCGATGCAAAATGAAAATGAGGTGGCGATCTTTCTGTCGTGTAAGAAATGTAAATAAAAAGGGGATCTTTCAGCCGATGCAGAATGTAAATAAGGTGACATCTTTCATCTGTGAAAGGAATGTCAATAAAATGGAGATATTTCAGCCGATGCAGAATGTAAATGAGGTGGCGGTCTTTCAGCTATGCAGGGAATGTAAATAAAATGGCGATCTTTTAGCCGGTACAGAATGTAACTGAGGTGGCGATCTTTCAGCTGTGCAGGGAATGTAAATAAAATGGCGATATTTCAGCGGATGTAGGATATAAATGAGCGTCGATGTTTCAACCATATGGAGTGTGGATGGAGACAGTGTTTAACCTTGGAAGGCAGAATAGTAGCCTTATGCAATGTAGGAAATGCGGATGGAGGTAAAGGCAGAATGGTAGCCTTATGCAATGCAAAAAATGCAGATAGAGATAGAGCTTAGTCTCGGAGGGCAGAATAGTCTCCCTATGCAATGCAAAAAATGCAGATTTAGGTAGAGCTTAACCACGGAAGGCAAAATAGTAGCCTTATGCAATGCAGAAAAATTCAAATACAGGTAGAGCTTAACCTCGGAAGGCAGAAAGGTAGACTTATGCAATGTAAAAAAATACATGTGGAGATAGAGCTTAGTCTCGGAGGATAGAATAGTAGCCCTATACTATGCAGAAAAAGGCAAATGGAGACAGTGCATAATCTCGGAGGGCAGAATAGTAGCCCTATGTCATGTAGAAAATGCAATTGGAGATAGAATTCTTAGCTGATGGCATAATAGCTGATAGCGGATTACGATATTATGGCTGTTGGGGATGTCACATGCGGATAGCAAATATGCGTAGGTGATGGTTATGGGGGTCATATTCCTGAGAAGTGTGAGTATATAAACGTATTTGGTGATTTGTAACTTGGTACCTACATCCAAAGAAAAATCGTGAGTTCGTAGAGGGGAAAGGTTATTTCGTATTCCCGTAGACTTCGCTTGTCCTGCTTGGTTCCGTTTTCAGTGATGTTGTGTACCATCAGGGTAGCGTCGCTAAACAAAGCAATCATGATTTAGTAAAACGTAACATAAATACATAAAAATAGTTTTCTTTAGATGAACCAGCGATTGTGATGCGTTTCGAGACATTACAACCTCTCTTGCTCTGGAATTTTGAGGGTCCTCCTCAAAATTCTTCCCCAGCTTACTGGGTTGATACTTGTGACGGCTGCTTGCCATGATCGGCTGAAGTTAATTCAGAATCTTGAGGATCCTCCTTAAAATTCTGCCCTAGTTCTAATTGCGGTGGGAAAATGAAAATTTTATTGAATTGTGACCGAACCCATAAGGCTGCCGATGTATCCCCGCTTAAACGGGAATCAGGTCAGACCTAGTTCAAATATATCTCGTAGGAAAGCATAAAAGTTACACATAGTATCACTTCACTGCATCTGAATTGATTGGTTTTGGCCACACTTCTCCGTCCATTTCTGCAAGTATGAGGGCTCCTTCTGTTAGAACCCGGTGAACCATGTACGGATCCTGCCAGTTGGGAGAGAATTTCTCTTTGGCTTCATCTTGATGTGGAAAGATTTTCTTCAATACCAGCTGTCCTGTTGTGAACTGTCTTGGCTTGACTCTTTTGTTGAAGGATCTGGACATTCTGTTCTGATAAAATTAACCATGATAGACTGCATTCATTCTTTTTCCATCTATGAGGGCTAACTGCTCATAGCGACTCTTTACCCATTCTGTGTGGTCGAGTTCTACTTCCTGTATGGTTTTTAATGAGGGAATTTCTACCTGGGCGGGAATGATTGCCTCTGTACCCTAATCTAGCATATAGGGAGTTGCCCTAGTTGATGTGAAAACTCTGGTGCGGTATCCTAATAAAGCAAATGATAGCTTCTCATGCCGCTATTTATGCTTTTCTATCATTTTCCTTAGTATCTTCTTGATATTCTTATTCGCGGTTTCTATGGCTCCATTCATCTGTGGTCTGTAAGCTGTAGTTTCTTTTGTTTGATCTTGAAGGTTTCACAAATGGCCTTCATCAAGTCACTGTTGAGATTGGAACCATTATCAGTGATGATTGACTCCGGAATTCCAAATCGACAAACAATGCGGTTGCGGACAAAGTCTGCCACGACTTTCTTGGTCATTGCTTTGTAAGATGTTGGTTCAACCCATTTGGTGAAATAATCAATTACCACTAGAATGAACCTGTGCCCGTTTGATGCGGTACGCTCGATAGGTCCGATGACATCTATTCCCCAAGCGGCGAACGGCCATGGCGAGCTTGTTGCAATAAGCTCTTTTAGAGGCCCCTTTATCATGTCTGCATGTATCTGATAGTGATGGAACTTTTGGAAATACTGGATGCAGTCTTTTTCCATAGTCATCCAAAAATAACCTTCCCAGAGTATCTTCTTGGCTAAGACAAAACCGTTCATATGTGGACCGCATGTCCCATCATGGATTTCTTCTAACAATTTATATGTTTCCTTTGCCGCGACACACTTTAGTAATCCCAAATCAGGAGTCCTCTTCATGATTCCTCTGCTATGAAAGAAATTGTTAGATAATCTCTGCATTGTGTGCTTCTGAGTAGGATTTGCAAGTTCTGGGTATTAGCCCTTTGTCAAATATTCCTAGATAATCTTCGTAGTGTCCGCTTCTTCCTTGGCATGAGCACAATAAGCTGGCTGATCGTGAATCTTCACCGGAATAGGGTCTATAAAGTTCTTATCTGGATGTTGAATCATAAATGATAGAGTTGCTAATGCATCAGCAAATGCATTCTGGACCCTGGGAACATGTCAGAACTCTATCTTTATGAATCTCTTCCTCAACTCTTGTACATGATGCAAATATAGGAGTATCTTGGAGTTCTTAGTTGCCTATTCCTCTCAGACTTCATGTATAAGTAAATCTGAATCTCTAATCACTAGTAGCTCTTGGATATTCATGTCAATGGCCATTTTAAGCCTAAAATGCAGTCTTCATACTCGGCCATGTTGTTCGTGCACGGGAACCTGAGCTTGGAAGATACCAGATAATGTTGGCCGGTTTCTAATACTAGGACTACTCCTATGTCAACTCCTTTGAAGTTTGCTACTCCGTCAAACAACATTCTCCAACCGTCATAGGATTCTACAATGTCTTCTCCTTTGAAGGATACTCTTCATCAAGAAAATACATCTTTAAGAGCTCGTATTCTCCATCCACCGTGTTTTCTGCAAGGTGATATGCTAATTCATGTCCTTTAATTGCTTTCTGAGTTAGATAAACAATGTCGAATTCACTCAGCAAGATTTTCCACTTGGATAGCTTTCCAGTGTGCATGGGCTTCTGAAGATGTACTTTAACGGGTCCATTCTTGATATGAATACGTAGTGTAAGCACGAAAATAGTGCCTCACCTTCTGAGCTACCCAAGTTAGAGCACAACAGGTGCATTCCGATAGAGAATACCGGGCCTCGTACCGGGTGAACTTCTTGCTGAGATAATAGATGGTCTGCTCTTTTCTCCCTATTTCATCATGCTTCCCCAAAACACGACCAAACGCTTCATCTAGCACCGCAAGGTAGAGTAATAGGGGTCTACCTGGCTCGGGCGGAACCAAGACCGCTGATGTTAACAAGTACTCCTCGATTTTGTCGAAGGACTTTTGGTAGTCATCAGTCCATTTGGTAGCGGCGTCCTTATTCAGCATCTTAAAGATTGGCTCATAGTTGACAACAGGTTGTGCTATAAACCGGCTGATGTAGTTAAGTCTCCCAAGGAAACTCATTACTTCTTTCTTGTTCTTTGGAGGTGGCAATTCTTGAATAGCTTTGACCTTTGATGGATCCAATTCTATCCCTCGATGACTCACGATGAACCCAAGCAATTTTCCAGCTGGTACCCCGAATGCACATTTTCCTGGATTCAATTTCAGGTTGTATCTTCTCAGTATATTGAAGAATTTCCTCAATTCTTTCAGGTGGTCAGTGGATTTCTTGGATTTGATAATGACATCATCTACATATACTTCAATCTCCTTGTGTATCGTGTCTTGGAAAATAGTATTCATGGCCCTCATATAGGTGGCCCTGACATTCTTTAACCCAAATGGCATCATCTCGTAGTAGTACATCCCCATGGCGTAATGAAAGCTGTTTTCTCAGTATTTTCTTATCCATCCATATCTGATGGTACCGAGCGAAACAATCAACGAACGAGTGCAGCTCGTGCTTGGCGCAGTTATCAATCAAGATGTGTATGATCGGCAAGGGGAAGTCGTCTTTGGACTGGCCTAGTTGAGGTCCCAGTAGTCGACACCGACTCTAACTTTAACGTCCTTCTTTGGTACTGGCACAATATTGACTAAACATGTAAGATATTCTACCATCTTGAGAACCTTAGCTTTGACCTGCTTAGTGACTTCTTCCTTGATCTTCAAACTCATATCTGGTTTGAACTTTCTGAGCTTCTGCTATTCTGGAGGACATGCCGGATCAGTCAGTAATTTGTGAGCCACAATAGATGTACTTAGACCAGTCATGTTGTCGTATGACTAGGCGAATATGTCATCATACTCTCTTGGGACTCTGTATATTCTTTCTTTTCTGACGCTGACAAATGGATGTTGATCCGTATTTCTTTGATATTTTATACATCTCCCAAGTTGACAATCTTAGTCTCGTCCAAGTTGGACTTAGGCCTATTCTCGAAATTCTCAACTTCCTTAACAATCTCTTCTGGTATACCGTCTTCCTCTAAATCTATGTCCATTTGTTGCGTTGTCTCGTTGTAAGTAACAATCATTGGTTCTTCAAGTAAAGTAATGGTAATGTCGTTTGAGTAAAGTAATGAAAATAATAAGCGTAAGATTTATAAGAAACTGAAATACTTTAATAAATTCCATGAATGTTTTGAACATCGGATCATTTCATGAAAAAAAACAAAATGCGAAAGGGAAATAAACTAGTAAAACAAAATTGTGCGTGGTGCTTTGTTTAGCCTTGCCACCCCAAGGCGCGTCAGACTCTGGTGGTTCTAATGGACCAATTATTGAGGCACTCTCCTCAGCATACGGCTTGTATAGAAGGGCCTTCCTCCCCATTCTCCTTGAAAATGATGCAACATTCCATGTTATCCTCTTCCAAAAACAAACTCTTCCTTGCTGCCAGTGCTTCCTCTTCTTCTAACCCGTAGATGACTTCGCCTGGCTGGAAAATCTGCTCGAAACAGGGTATTGGCTGCTCCAATGGATAGTAAGGGTCGCGCCAAGGCAGCGACCAGTCCTTGAATTCTTGCTAGGTATACTCATACCCCAAACCAAATGGTGTACCATGTTTCTTTAGTTTGATAGGCTTAGCGATTCCTTGGAGATTCTTGCCAAGTCCTTTGCCAGGTTCATACCCGCACCAGTTTAGTATGCTTTCGATTTTTATTGTCCCACCATTTATCCTTGTCTACGCCATTGACTTGCTCGATTTGATGGTAAGTTTCTCTGCCTATCTTCCTTCTTCCTCTGATTGCTGGGATGGTCTGGAGACAATATATGGGGTTGCTACCGTCACCATGAATGATCACCTCCTGGTGATTCCACTCAAATTTTACTGCCTGATGTAGTGTTAATGCTACAGCCCTGGCGACATGAATTCACGATCGTCCCAACAGTAGATTGTAAGATGCGGACACATTTATTACTTGAAAATCAACATCAAACCAGGTGGGGGCCATTTTCAAACATAGGCTAATCTCCCTAATAATGGACCTTTGAGATCCATTGAAAGTCTTGACGTTGATGGACCCGTCCTTGATTACATACAACCTTTTTCCCAATGTTCTGACTATTTCCAGAGGACAAATGTTCAGACTGGACCCTTCAACGTCCAGCATTCGTGTGATAAAATAATCTTCGAACTGCACAGAGATGTGCAATGCCTTGTTATGGCTCAGCCCTTCTGGTGGTAGCTCATCCTCGTGGAAGGTGATTTTGTGACTTTCCAATACTTGACCCACCATATTTTCCATTTCTCCTCCTGTGATGTTGCTAGGCACATATGCCTTACTCAGCACCTTTAACAAGGCATTCTTGTATGTATCAGAACTTTGTAGCAAAGCCAGGATAGAGATCTGTGTTGGCGTTTTGCTCAGCTGGTCAATGACCGAGTACTCCTTGGCTTGTATCTTTCTCCAGAGATCACCGGGTCCAGTTTCAATTATGGCTTGTCGATTAGACGTCTGCTTACTTGACTTAGCCAAGTGTTTTGGGGTATATATCCTGCCGGTTCTTTTTATACCCTGTGCTGCAACCGTTTCCCCGAAATTGGCTTTTCCCTTCCTTCTTGCCTCGGCTGTGCATTCCCATGGTATGGCTTTTGTGTGGAATGATGTTATGGTTGTCATTGCCATTGGAATAGGCACCCTTGTTTTGGAAGGTAATATTGTGACTTCAAAGGGCTCATGCACCTTTGGGGATCCAAACTCGACCTCGATCGGTGTTGGCATCTTCGCAGAGGATGGTACTTCAAACTCAAGCGGCAGGGACATGTTTACCTCAACATCTTCAGAAGGCTTAATTTGGACTATAATCAGATTGAGAGTGACTGTTGGTTTCTTTGGATCGTCTCCTTATACTATCAGCCCGATTGATCCCTCGGGGTCCCAACCGTCTTCTATCTTGATCATAGTTATACCTCCATCCTGGTGGTATGGTAGAGGGTTGTTACGGACATTCGGGGAAGGCTCTTTTTCCACGATGATCTTGTTGTCTATCAAAGTCTGGATTTTATCCTTCAGGGAGCGGTATTCGTCTATTGTATGCCCCTTCATGTCGAAATGGTATTCGCATGTTTTATTTGGGTTTACCCACTGGAAGGGGATTTCGGGGTTTACGACAGGGATATGGGTTACATAACCAGAAGCTTTGAGCTTTTCATATAGCTAGTCTGAACCCGTCCATGAAATCGGATGCCATACTTACCCAATTTGACCACTTCTTCGGGTCTTGGCTAATGTACCAAGATAGAGCATCCCCTTTCAGACTTCTCATAAAGAGTTTCATGCGAATCCTTTCATCTTTTCCTACTCCGGCCAGCTTTTCACAATATGTTCTCATGGAACCCTGGGATCTCCTGTACCATCAAGCATTTCGAACTTCGGAGGTTTGTACCCCTTGGGCAATTTGACATCGGGTTGTATGCATAAATCTTCGTAGTTTAATCCCTCAATTCCTTTTCTGTCTTCAACGCCATAGATCCTGGTGGTCAGCTTCTTAAGTTCTTCAGCCAAATTCCTGATAAAAGAGTCTTTGTCATTGCACTCAGGTATGTTTGAGATAGGAACGGTTTCCACATATATGGGGGTGTTGTTGTGGCAATGGTCATTTGTGGAGTTAAATGGTTCCGGGATGAGCAACAAAGTGTTATTGGGAGTCTGGCAAGTATTGCAGTGGTGGTGAGGAGTAAGATGGTTTGGGACATTTTGTGGAGGTATGGGATTCTGAGTTACTTTTGGAGAAGTAAGGGAAAATGACAGACTCGCCAAATTTCGGACTTGGTTAATCTCTTCTTAGAACTTTAGTAACTTTTGTTCTATCTGAGAGGCATTCTCCTTGGAAACCTGAATACCCTGACTAACCTCTACCTGTTCGACTGAATTTTCCTTTCTGATATTGCTCAAATCTTCTATATTTCCCATGTTCCTGCTTATGATAAGACTGGGAGAAGGAGTAGGTGGAGGACCCTTGGATTCGATGATGATGCTAGAGTTCCCGAACTAACCTTTGGGGAGGGGAATAAACAAAAAGGGAAAACAAAAAGGTACCAAGTTAGTAAGCATCATAAAAAAAGATGTTGCAATATTTAAACATGTAGTGCAGGGAATATAAAATACGTCCTAATCTTGGGGGACCTCGTTGTGCCCGAGATAGACCTAGCAACAAATAAATTTGGAGAACTTAGAATGCTAAATGCCTCATTTTATTGATAAGAAAATAAGATGAATCCCAAAACGACACTAAATAAAATGTCAATAATGGTTGTAGGCCTTATTACATTTTCAAAGGAAAAGAAGACTCCTATTAATTTGGTCCTAGAAGGACCTTCCCCAAATTCGGCAATGTTGGCTCCTTCGTACAACTCTCCCGGCTCACGCAATCCTAGCAGCAAGTAGGCCTAGGCCAGATGTCCGCCTTCATTTCCTTCAGCAACTCGGCAATCTTCGACCCTCTTCAGAAACTTCTTTTCCAGCTCCACTATGCCCCGCTCCAAAAAGATCAGTCGTTTCTTGGCGCTAACATCCATATCCGTCTATTCTCCAATTAACTTTTGATTGGCTTCTTGTATTTCACGGTGCTCATTTTTGCATTCTCGCATCCTCTTGCGCACTTGGTTGTACTTTACCTGTGCTTCAGCCTTTTCATAAATGGTCATGTGACCTCGAACAATCCCTGATCATCCTAACCCATTATGATCGTCTTCCAACAAGCTTGGATAGTATGGAATATATCCAACATGGTATATGTTTGGTTCAACGGTATCTTTTCCCATGATTATTTTGCAGTGCCACATATGTTGGGCTTGGCACTTGTAAGGTCTATTGTCATCCTGAAAGTTGGCCCTGAAGTGACTTACTTTGTCAATCCTTGGTATAACCTGCATTCTTTCGGCCTGCCTCATGACTCAGAGAAGGACATAAGGATAAGTTCCCCTCAGACTAATGAGTATAAGAAACGGTGCATCCCGATATCGGACAATGAACTCTCCAATAGGGAACCATTCGAACATCCATTGCACTTAGTCCTCTTTTAGATTTTCGAACAACTCTATCCACCCTTTAGCATCTTCTGGTTGAACAAACATGTTAGGCATATAGTTCATTCGCCTAGGATGATGGAAGGCGATATGATCATCCCAATCCTTGCGCATGATCCTTGTTGATATTCATCCTTTTGGAGATGCTCCATGAGCCAGAGTTGGAGTAGTAAGTTATGACCCTCAAATTGTTTGGCCCCTCGTTGACAGTTTTCTAGGGCTCGGTATATTTTCTCAATAATCATGGGCACTATACTAAAAGGATGCCCACCAATTCCTTCCACTAAGATTTTGGTGACCACGGCTAGTCTGGTGTGGATCCTAGCCTTCTTCATAGGAAATACTATCATTCCCAAAAAGCAAAACATAAAGACGAACTCTTCTGTGGATATGCCTCAATGATGTGAGGGCAAATTCATCTAGATAAGTGCGTAGGACTTGCTATAGACGTATCTCTTGTACAAATAGTCAAAAGGAACATAGGAATCCTTCAAGCAGGCCAAGTCTGGGTTCTTCTTTAGTCCTATCATTTTGAGAAAACTCCTACCCTTACGATTTTCTGGCATAAGCAAACCCGGAGTCTCCCATGGGATACCGGCTAGTCCTCTTATTTCCTTGAGCAGAGGTGTTATTTCAAGGTCCCCGAAATGGAACACAGACCTATCACCATCCAGAATAGAGTTGCAGCCTCTATGGTTTTGTTATTGGGTTGGATATCCAGAAGAGAAGTCAAATTTCCCAAATATTTGCCAACGGGAGTCTGATCACTGGCATGGAGTCTTCACACCAGCTTAGCAACCTTGGATGGATTTTAGTTACCATGTCAAATCTGGGGACTTCGTGCCTCATTTTCTGCAAAACAAAGTGTTAGGCCCTTACCCCCGCCAGACTCGACTATTTAAATATCAATAATTGGCATAAGAAGCATTTAGTTCTCCAAATAAATGCACAGACTTGGTAGTGTCTGTTTGGGTTCCAGGGAAACCCAGTGGACTTTGGACAAGGCTATCTTAAAGAGTCATTATGTGGACAACATAACTGACTCGGCTAGGTTTGACCAGGATGTGTGCATAATTAGACGGAGTAAGATTTCTATAGGGTGCTAGACTGGTACCTTTGAGCGGACGACTCAAGAGGGAAAGGGACGGAACCGTCGACTATATCGTTGATCGACTGGTTTTAACGCAAATAGCCTTTGCCAAATTTACGGGTGATAATATCGGAAGGTGCAACCACTCATTATAAGCGTTGCTATGATATTTTGTTTCACACAAGTGGAATATGCTGTTGAATATGCAATTGCAAAAATAAAATAAGTTGTCACGTATTTGCACGTTCATGATTACAATAATAACAACAGTATTAAAGGAAAACGGTAAAAGGAAGCATTTCAAGAAAAGAAAAAAATGAGCCAAGACAGTTTCGTAGTAGAAAAGAGATAAAGACATTAAATAAAGGCAATAAAGAAGAAGTAAATTCACA
This sequence comes from Nicotiana benthamiana, assembly GCA_034376525.1. NCBI lineage: Eukaryota > Viridiplantae > Streptophyta > Magnoliopsida > Solanales > Solanaceae > Nicotiana > Nicotiana benthamiana. The sequence continues at coordinate 26,508,073 of CM067327.1, read as the reverse complement.
AATAACATGAAATTGTAAAAGCCTAAAAATCCCCAGCAGAGTTTCCATGGCGTCGATGCCCCCGCTTTCCAAGGCGAAATCGGGTTTATGACATTAGGGAGGATAACTCGTTCCCTTTTGGAAATTGGGTTTTAAATTTGAAGAGTCGCCACCTAATGATTAAGTGCATTAAGACACTAAGAAGGGTTTTGAGTTGAAAAACCAGAGTTTGGGTAATGGCTAGAAATTATCTCGGGGGAAAGGCGTTAGGCACCCCTCGGATCCACTAGTGTGGTTCCCCGCCATGCTATAATTGTGACTACACGTAACAAGTAAGCAAATAAGAGCTCAAGTAGAAGGAGTTTTCACATAGTATTGCAAGTAAATTGAAATTTGAGGGAAAAGTAAAAAGGGCAGAAATTTTAAGAAAAGATTTAAACAATTATGAAAAAATAAACAAGTAAAAGGAAAGGAGGTCCTAGGTTTATGATTAATATGGATAACATCAATGCAGTACCCAGTAATCACTCCTCAGAATAGAGAGGCTACATGAGGCATTAGCGTACTGTCCATCATGTCCATATCTACCCTTCCCACCCCGTTAAGGTATTAAAGCGCGGAATAATATCGTTACTTATTGCATGCTATTACCCGTCCCAATCCTATCAGTCCCGGAGGCGTTAGGACTACTAATCCTAAAGGGAAGGGAGTTGGGGCTTTTCAGAGTTTAAAAGGATAAAAGTCTAAGGCGACAAACAAGAAGAAATAAGCAGTTAGGGGGAAAAACAACAGTTAAGGCTCAACCAAGCCTCCTCACTTAAAGGAGAAAATTATATAGCATGACTTCAAATACAAGTTATGGTCTATATCAACTTAAAAGCGTTAGTACAGGCTGATTTATCACATTTCTCATATGAGAAATCCGAATTAGGCCTGGTTTGGTTGTAATTTATTAAGAACTGATGTAGTTGATTAATCACCTAATGGCTTGCCTAGGTGAGAGCTATAGGCATGATATCTAACAGTGTAGAAGGTGTACTGGTTTTAAAGAAAGGATTACTGGTTTTATAAACAAAGGTTCTGCAGATTTTAGACAACCTTATTTACTGATTTTAGACTCATAGAGGAAATAGACGAAGCTGATTCAACTGATTACTCCTATAAGCATGATTTCTAAGTGTTGTTGATTTTAAACGATTACATAACTGCAGGAGTACTATAGGCATGGTATCTAGAAAGAAGTGGGTTATTATTACACCTATGATTGCTTGCCTAATGTCTGGTATATGCAGATTATTACTAAACCTATGATTGTTTAACAAATGACATGTATATGCAGAAGTGCAGAAACTTAGAAACATGATTTTTATATGCAGAAATGCAGAACTTATAGGCATGATTTCTATATGCAGAAATGCAGAACTTATAGGCAGAATTTCTAAGATGAGAATGCAGAAGTTCAAGAATTCCTATGAACAAGTTACCTACGTGAATGCAAAAATTTATAAGTAACCTATAGGCATGCTGTCCATGTGAATGCAAGAATAAAAAAAATCTTATAGACAAGTTATCTACCCTTTACATACAGTCATCCACATCCCTTTCCACTAGCCATCCCAATAGTTATTACAAATTATTGCAGACCAAAATGGACCAGAAAAAGTAAAAATTACATCAAAAATTTTAGCTATACCCAAACAACCTAATTCAGGCTCAAGGTCTAACAATATGAGATAAACCAACTTCCAGGATCAGATTTCCAAAAGTTTTTCTCTTATTTGGGATGTGTCAAAGTTCCCAAAAGTCTCAATACATTGCAGAATTAGATCATAGTGCAGTGTAGAAGGGCCAGCCTTCAAATATCTAAGTTCAGAGGGAACTCAAGGTCCCAAAGCAAGGCTCATAAGAGGGGGAGGGGGGCACTTAAGGTCTAAGAGTAAGTGCAAGTGGATAAAAAGGGAATTGGGGAAAGCCATGGCTGGCTGGTGGTCACGCCCAACAATTGGGAGTGCTGGCACACCCCTAACCATCCTGTTAGCCCAACTTTAGAAATTAAAATCCATTGTGGATCAAGTTATGACCTGGGCAGTAATTTAGATACTGCCAGGCCAAGAACCTTAACTCAAACACACAGAAGTGAACGGGGGGTAGGGATTCACGATAAAAATAGATGCAAGGAAAGTACATACATAGTCTAATCACTGAACATCAATAGCAAAGTAAACAAGAATGCTGAAGCTATGAAGTAAACACATAGAAGTGAAGTAGAAAATTAAATCAGAACGTACCAGCTTCAGGGAAAAACAAGTAAAAATAGGAGTCTTAAAGAAGCTAAGTTGCAAGCAAAACAACTCCAGAAGATATCAAGAAAAAGCAGGATGTTGAAAGAGTATTGAACTCAAAGTAGCAAGTGTGTGAGAGTATTGAATTGGGAGTTAGGGATGATTGTCCTTGAAGGTCTCTTAAGAGTGCAGAAGAGCAGTCCCTTTTATAATGCAAAAAACAAGTAAGAAAGGTAAGGAAATATTATTAAAATCAATCTCCCTTTTGTTAAGGGATTCTAATTTCAACGATAAAAAACCAATTAAGGAAAGGAGTTTTGATTAAAACCATTTCAGCGTAGCACAAAATGGGTAAATACATAGAAGTCATCTAAGGAAAAGGTCTTGACAGTACACGATTGTACAATTTAAGGAAAGGGAATAATTTGACAGCCAAGAAATCATAAGTCAAAAATTTTGTATGAATGAACCAAGTCAGAAAGATGGATATATTTTAATTTATGGAAAATCAATAACAATCAATTAGACCTATTAAAACAAATTCTGAATCAATCACAAGTTGGAAAATCCTTTTTTGAAGAAATATTCATCACATACAAAGGCATACAGACACGCTAAAACATGAAGAAATATGTCATGCCATTGTATGGACAGTGAAAACTCAAGAGAAGTCAAAATTACATGAAAAACAAGGAAGTACAAACTCAGTTCGTAGGCTCAGAGATTAGTCTGAAGAGTCAAGGGTTCTCAAACAGAACACTAAATCAATCACATGACCAAACTCGGCAGAACCCTTAAATTCTAGGGTTTCTACCTTCAGTAAAATACGGAGATGAGGAGGCAACATGCTCAGAGATTTCAGAATCTCATGAGAAGACAAGCAAGTATAATAGAAAATTCAAAGCAAACAGAGTGAAGGAACAAAGTCAAAGCACAATGAGAGAACAACATGATAGTAGAAGAAACATGTTTAAGAAACATTTCAGAAAGGGACTTAAGAACTTAGTAAAAGAAATACAGTAGGATAACACAAGAACACTGGAAAAGTATAGCAAAGAGCATATAGAAAAACATAGTGAGATATACATGTGATCATGGTATAGAAACACAAATGGAAAACAAAAGATATATAAGAACAGAAGAACACGTGTGGTAAAAGGAAACATATAAAAGCAGTAGCAAACAATTAAAAGTAATTTTTGAAAGAAATATAAGGGAAATCATTTAAAAACCAAAGTGGAGCATAAATACGTGACAGGTCTAAGAAAAAAATCGGAAAGAACCTCGAATACCCAGGGTTTCAGAAGAACCCTAGAATGAGAAAGGTCTTGAGGAAAGTCAGATCCTGAGTCGAAAAGACTCATATTGCTTGAATATGCCGGAGTAAAGGCCGGAGAAGCCATAGATCTAAAAATCTATGAAGATCTGAAAGGGAACCATCGAGGTCAAGGCCTTGATTCTTCAAATATCAAACACACAGGAGTAATAGAGGGTGAGTATGAGGTTATAATGGCCGAAGGAGCCATAATTTCTAGTGAGCTTGAGGTAGGAGACGGTGAGAGAGGCTAGGGTTTCGAGAGGGTTAGAGAGAACTTGGAGAGGAGAGGGATTTCAAAGGCGATGGATGAATGAAAATGAGAGAATTAGGGTAGTGGTTTTGGGTTTAATTATGGAAGGGTAATTAACGGTCGTTAATCAACGGCTTAGATTTAAGAGGGTAGGTGAAGATCAGGTTGGGTCGTTTGATTGGGTTATGGGTTGGGTTAAATCAGGTTTGGGCTGTCCCGTTTTGAAATTTAAAATGGGTTTATTTGGGGGGCTAATTTCGGCTAAAATTGAAATAAAATAGGGTTGGTATTTAAATAGCCACTTTTCCCTTTTTTATTTTAAAAAAAAAAAAAAATTTAAAAGCAAATTAAAAGTACTGAGCCAGTTAATATTATATAAATATTAATTTAAAAATACAGGAACCAATTTGACAATTATAGAATGCTATTAAACTTAAAATGGGCTAAAATTGCAATTATATACAATTTAGCTTTTAAAATACCAAATAAATTTGCAAAAAATATACAAAAATTACCTTAATTATATTTTTGTATATATATGGGAATAAAATAAATTATTTACCAAAATTGATGATTTTTGGAATAACTATGGAATTTGTACTACTAAAATAGACATTAAATTGATATTAAAAACCTAAAAAAATAGGGAAAATACTAAAACACCGGGGTATGCTTAGATATTCTTGTACATGCTATTTTGAAAGTATTTTGTATATAAAGATATATAGAAAAAATTGGGTATCAACACAAAGACGTCGATGCAGAAGCTGTTTAACTTTTAGAAGGTTGATAGAGTAGTATAGGGAGAGGAAGAAGGATTTACATATGGTGTTCATCGACTTAGAGAATACTTGCAATAAAGTATTGAGAGAGGTTGTGTGGAGGAAATTGTAGGCTAGAGGTATTCTTGTTGCATACATTAGGGCTATAAAGAATATTGTATGGTGGAGCTAAGATTCGAGTGAGGACCGTGGGAGGGGACTCAGAACACTTCCCAGTTATGATGGGGTTACACCAGGGGTCAGCCCTCATCCTATTTCTTTTTTCCTTGGCGATCGACACTGACGCGCCACATTTATGGTGAAGTGTCATGATGCATGTTATTTGCAGATAACTCTGTACTGATTGATGAGATGCAAGGCGATGGTAACGAGAGGTTGGAGGTTTGGAGGCAGACCTTAGAGTCTAAAGATTTCAAGTTGTATAGGATCAAGGCAGAATACTTATAGTGCAAGTTCATAGTGCAACTCAGTAGTGGATGAAGATGTAGGCTTGATTCTCAAATCATCCCTAGGAGAGAAAATTTTAAATATTTTGGGTTAGTTATACAAGAGAATATGGAGATCGACGAAGATATTACACATCGTATTGATGGGGATGGATAGATTAAAAATAGAGGCTCGCTTCCAGTATTTTGTGTGATAAGAATGTGCCACCAAAACTTAAAGTAAATTCTATAGAGCGGTGGTCAGACCGACTATATTGTGTATGGTGAAGTGATGGCCGGTCAAAAACTCCCATGTCTACAAAATAAAGGTGGCTCAAATAAAGATGTTGAGATGGATGTGCCGGCATACAAGGTTAGATAGAATTAGAAATGAAGTTATTCGAGACAATGTAGGCGTGACTCCTGTGGAGGAAAAGATGCATGAGGCGAGACTTAGATGGTTCGAGCATGTAAAAAGGAGAGGTACATATGCTTCAGTGAGGAGGTGCGAGAGGTTGGCCGTGGGGGTCCTGAGGAGAGGTAGAAGCAGGCTTAGAAGTATTAAGGAGAGGTGACTAGACAGGATATGGCGTTGCTCCAACTTACTAAGGACATGGCCATAAATATTAAGGTATGGAAGTTGAAAGAAAAGGTAAAGAATTAGGATAGGTAGCCAAGCGTTGTCATGTCTGTAATAGTAGCTCTAGTACATGACATAGTATCCTTTGTGTATTGTCGTATCCCTATTGTTACTTATTGTGGCTTTTGTTTCGTCTTTCTGATTATTGTACCTACAATTAGTTTTGTATTTTTTCTTCAGCTTTTTTGATTGGTGTGCTTGTGGTTGTCTTTCTTTTATTTTTTCTGAGTCGAGGGTCTACTGGAAATAGCTTCTTTACCTTCGTAAAGGTAAGAGCAAGGTTTGCATACACTTCATTCTCCATAGACCCCACTTGTAGGACTACACTAAATTTGTTATTATTATCATATAATGAATTGTTCATCTCTACTTATGGATATAGGTAAAATGATCCAATCGCGTGAAATATTTATGACTCTTTTGGAATATTTCTCTTCTTATTTTATGTTAAAAATATGTTAATGTTAGCTTTCGCATAACACTGTTAATTGCATAACAAATTATCTGCACGGTACGTAATTAAATCCTTCACAAATTAGGTGAGAAAAGATAATTTATTGGGATTCTGGAATCGATGCAAGCATATCAAATTCATTGCACCCACGAAAACGGGACAGTAACATTAATGGAGGTCAACGTCGTGAAATATCGTGAACAAGAAAATCATGATTTTGTTTAATCCCTTTGTCTGTTTTATCACCTTCGTAAATGCTGATGAAATTAAAGAAATTGTTTCGATTATTGTAATTTTTGGTAACTATCAGATATTGATCATAATTTTAATAACTACGAAATTGAGAGTCGTTAACTTACAGGATTCCTTCACATTAAATCGAACTTATGGGGACATTATTCAAATGGTCATTCAACTATCTCAAATTATCTTTTAAAGTCATTTTACTTTTATTTGTAACAATAAAGTTACTAAACTATGTTTATTACACTCAGAAGATGACTCTGTTAGATGTTTTAAATTTTAGATTGTCAAATACCTATTTTATCCTCTAAATTATAAACATTTATCCTCTTATTATTTTTTAAAACTTTTTAATATAATGAGTTTTTTCTTTTTAATTTACTTTAAGGATTTATCTATAGAATAAATAAATATTACTTATAAATTAAAAATAAAATACTTAAGAATATATAATGCTAAAAAATGAACATAGTAAAAAAATTAATTAGAATGATTGTTAGTAATAATTATTTTAGTATTAACAACAAAAATTCAAAAATTTGTTTACATAATTCAGAATGAAATTAATAAAGATGTAAAATATATATTCCATGCATATAAAATAATTGTTTAAATAAAAGTATTTTTATAATATATATTATATATTTTTAAAAATTATGCTCAATTATATTATATATATTACATGTACGACTTAACATAACATATTTTACCCAATACAGATAGTCCCCCTGCTTTTCGGTGATATAATTTATGTCGCTGGAAAGTTGATAGAAACATAATAATATAATTGAGCATAATTTTTAAGAATTTATAATGTATATTATAAAAGTACCTTTATTTAAATAATTATTTTTATATTGCGTGCATGGAATATATTTTTACAACCTTTATTTTCTTTCATTCTAAATTATATAATAAACTTTTGAATTTTTGTTGTTATTACTAAAAGGTTTATTAAAAAAAAGAAGATAAATATTTATAATTTAGAGGGTAAAATAGGTATTTGGCAATCCAAAATGACCTTTTGAGTGCAATAGACATAGTTCAGTGACTTTATTATTACAAAAGAAAGAAAAATAACTTTAGAAAATAATTTGGGATAGTTAAGTGACCATTGAGTAATCAACTCTGAACTTTTTCAATAGGCACTACGGTGCATGAAATATTTCATATTTATGGGTGATTTGAGGAATGGTGGCACTCCAAGGAATATAATGTATGCAGTCTATTCTGATGTAATATCAGTGAGTGATTCTACCGTTCGAACCTGTGAATCGTTACCTTTATACCACACTGAAACAATTTTACAGTTATTCCAAGATTTCCCTTTAAATTGAACTTTCTTCGTTTTGTTCAAATTGTTTTTTTTTTAATAATGTACGTTGAATCACTCTTGCTTTACTTTTGTTTTTGAATTAGGTTAAGAAGGTGCTTGTATTTGGACATGGAATTAATCACAAATATCGTTAATTAAAGGAACTGATAGTATGTGATACAATTTCATGTATCTTATGTCTGAGATGTGCTTTGCCACTAAATTTATTTAACAGAAAATTATATTTTCTTGAATGTAGAGACGTTAATTTTTATTTAAAAATGTAAATCGTCTACTTCTCAAAACTTTCATGGGTGTGAGTGACATGATTGTTACCCAAGTAAACCTGTTCAAAAGATTTGAGTTAGCTTAAGATTTCAAAGATAACGGAAAAATAATATTGTACAATTGCTCACAAAATAATAGATGTTATGAAACAATAAAAGAAAAAAAATTAAAAAAGTAGGGAGAGAAAATTCTTATTGAATTTTGGGATGAATTATAATAGAATAGAACTCTCTATTTATAGGAAGATGGAGACTTAGTCACCAAGTAATAAACCCTAGAATCTCTCTAAATATAAATAATCACCATAAATAGAACTCTATTTATAACACTCCCCCTTGAATGTCTATTCAACAGGTAGTGTGCCACATTAAAACATTAACTAAAATAAAAACCAAAGGGAAAAAATTCTAGAAAAGGAAAAAGAGTACACATATCTAACAATACGCCTTTTGATTGACTCATTGAAAACCTTGCAAGAAAAATTCAGTGGGATAAAACCTTGTAAGGAAAAAAAAGTGCAACACGCATTAACTCTCCTTGATGAGAGCATCAATTCATATCTTTAAGCATTTGCATTCCAATCATGTGCACCATCTTCAAAAGATCTTTGGTAGAGGTTTGATGAACAAATTTGTTTCACCTTGAAATCATCTTCACTAATAGATGTATTATCTTCATATGATCTTATTGGAGTCGTCAGTTCAATATCTTCACATAGATGTGAAAACTCTTACTATCATATTATCATGCCCATAGTTATAGTAAGATATATATATATATATATATATATATATATATATATATATATATATATATGTATTTGTGCACAAATTGCACTGAGAAAGTTGTACTTCAAGATCAAGAATTGTATATGCTTCAAGCAACTTAAATCCTTCATGGATTGTTTACATGCATATTAAGTTTTCATGTCATGCAAGACATATAAGATACATAAAGGTGATAGCACACATCATTGTCTTTATACTTTTAAGTGTTTGAACAACATGTCCAAAATTACTTGTCTTTCATATGAAACCAAATTCCGCTTGAATTGTTTCTCCAGACTTAAGATCCTCATATATATATATATATATATATATATATATATATATATATATATATATATATATATATATATATATATATATATATATATATATATATATATATATATATATATATATATATATATATATATATATATATATATATATATATATATATATATATATATATATATAATGTCGTCGACAAATATTTTATATCGGTTCCAATCTCCTTATTTTTCATAAAGATGTAATATAGAGATCTCTTCATTCATATTTTCAGGTACCTGAATCTCTCCTGAGATTTTATGAAGTGATGTCATGTGATCTTTTAGATCACTTGCCTCCTTATTATGATCATTTGATCATTTGCTCATCTTCTTTATTAAGAAGTTTATTTGAAACTCATGCTTTGCAATATATTGCAAATGAATTATCCTTTTATGAACTTCAAGTTCATATTATCTTATTCGAGGATCTAAATGTACAAATAATAATTTATTACACATAACTTTTTCTCAACTGTTTATCATGTCTCCCCCTCATGTTAGAAAAACAAACTTATTTCCTCAACTTTGAGAACTCATCTTTGTGCGTTAAGGTGTTAATCAAAATATACATTGTGTATCAATAATAATAAGATGGAATTATTTGGTTTCTAACCATGAACAACTTGTGAGGGGAGAAAATGATATACTTTGGTATATAACGTATATCAAACTGATATATATAACTTTGTTCTCATAAGAAATAGTTTAGCTATTAAATAGAGGCACTTAATAAACCATTTTGCTAAAAAACCAACTTATCAAGATGAACTTCTTGAATAGAAAATCTGAAAATTAAATTATTGAGCTAGTTACCTCGCAAACACCATGTTGCGGGTTAATAATAATCGCACATATAACCATCTCATAGATGCATCTTATGTGGTATAAATGGGAGGTGAATGAGCTCATATTCACCACTGATATTTCCGGCATTCATGGGATTCAATACCAATTCTAGATAATTTATTAATTAATGAGAACAAGCAATATAAGAGAATTCATAAAGAACTTTCAAGTTCTATAACATTTACCCATGTGAATTCTTTATTATTGTTGCACATCATACTTAAATTGATATGGCTAAACTAATTATGTCAACTGAACGAATTATCAATATTGATAAACTTCAGGTTTATACCATGACGTTTGCATCAATAAACACCAAGTTTATTATGATATGGGTTTGTATATCAATAAACATCCACTTTATTGTGGTATTCTTTTATTTGTATAGTACAAACTGGAGAATAAAGCGGGTAACCTTTCACATACATATTACCCAGCTACAAGTTGTAGTAATAGAAGATATTAAATATTTTTTTATTTATAGTCTCAATATAATCAATCGCTTTCGCGTATACTTTGGAAACTGAATATTCTTTGAGACGTATTACAACACAATACCTTATTGGTAATCAATGATGTTCTCCAAAATAGTAATAATTGGCTCTTCTAGAGCTCTCAACTAATTTGATATTCACATATTCATCAACATCCATATGGAGAATATCTATTTTTAAGAGAAAGGTATACCATTATGGGTATGGTCAAAATTATATGCATGATTTGTTTCTTGCATTACCAATGTCTTTTAATAATCACAATGCTAAATATTTTGGCATACAATAGGTACATGACTAATGACCAGCCATGCCATAATAATGACATTATTTTCTTATATCATCTCAAACCTCCTTCTAGAGGTGAGTGCGGTATATTTACTACCACTAGCACGTTCATATTCTTTGAAGAATGATTATGTATTCATAATTCACATGTTGTCACATTCAAATTATGAATGGACCATAATCATCTATATGTGCCTTACAAAACTTCATGTCAAATCAATGACAAATATTACTTTCACATAGTGAATGATTATTTTGAAATTATTTATTGTTCTCATTACCACAATGAAGACGATATAATTTCGTCTATTGTCACGTTCACATACACTGATCATTCATGGTAATAAATTTGTCTTCTTTCAGACATATTACATAATGTTATCACATTCTCTTAAGGGAATGAGAATAGAGAAAATTCAATATGACAGATTTTCATTCTTTATCCACAATCATACATGAATTTGATCATGGAAAGACATAGAAATTTTACCACTTTAGGTGGTTGTGATTTCTTAAAAACTCTATTAAAGTTATAATCAAACTTTATTGTCTTTGCTTGTATATAAAATCAAATCATAGAATTTCAAGAATTTAAAAGAGAAAAATTAAAGTATAATACTTAGCTTAAATCCAAAATTTATTTATGAAGGAAGTTGATGGAACAATTGACAATCATTATGTTCAATCCCAAAGTCTTTACTCAATTGGTTAGAGTATCGTGTTGATAACGTGTTATGAAACAATAAAAGAAGAAGTACAGTATTGCAAAGAAAGCAGGAAAAAGAATTCTTATTGGATTTTTGGATGAATTGCAATGGAATAGAACCCTCTATTTTTATAGGGAGATGGTAACTTAGCCACCAAGTAATAAACCCTAAAATCTCTAAATATAAATATTCACCATAAATAGAACTCTATTTATAATAATAGACAAAAATACATATTTTTGTACCTAAGGCCCATCCGATTGTTACATGCTATTAATTTATCTTGACTAAGCTTTTGTTAATTCGATCATGATTTATTAATGATTCTATCTGTTTAACCTGTCTAAATTTAATCTAGCCCATTTGCGTCAACTCATATTGGAAAGTAGTTATAATTTGTCGGGTGATTGACACGAAAAGAAATTTTTGGGGGTTATTTTAGCAAAATGTCCCTAAAATTTATATTAATTGAAAAATTAACTCCGGACCAGCACAAGTTCTTAAGAGGTTTTAGGCCCGAGTCCGGCCCGCGAGTCCATATGAATAGTGGACCTAAACGGACCTAACCTTTTAAGTTCGGAACCACGGGTGAGCCTGATAAGTGGGTCGGTTTTTTTATAAAACCTATGAGGATCAGACCGTTTGGGCCCAGGATCGGGTGCTAAATGGATCGGTTCAACTGGTCCTAAACGGTCCCAACAGCTATTTTAAAAAAATTTGAATTTTTTTACCCGTTGCAACATTTAAAATATGGTCGTTGGCCTGCAAAAATAGTCGTTTGAACTTTGTAAAGTAGCCATTAAACCTTCCCCCCCCCCCCCCCCCTCAAACTTTATTTTAACCCCAACTTTTTATAACTATATTTTTTTTCCTATTTTCAACTATAAATACACCATCATTCTTTTATTTTCCTCGCAAAATCATCAATCTATCTCAAATTTTCTTCTATAAGGTTACTTTATTATTGCAATTTGTGTGAAAAGTTGTGAAGTTGGTGAACTGAAATATTCAAGTCTTCAACGATAATTAATTTTTAACAAGTTGTTCGTCAATTCGGTAAATCCATTCCAACTCTATAGTTTTAATATTATAGTTCTGTTTGTTTTATTTCCTTTTATCACGGCCCAAATCGATGGGTTGCGACGGGTGCCTGAGTCCTACCTGTCAAACACACCTAAGCATGCGTCTAGGATATGAACTTGTATAACATCTGCTGAATTACGAAGATAACATATATGAATGAAACATAATTATACAAATACGGGACTGAGCTGACAAGGCCACATACAACCTAACTCGACATATTGTTTAGAGACCTCTATGGAAACATAATTATACAAAGACGGGACTGAGCCATGTCATACCATATATATATATATATATATATATATATATATATATATATATATATATATATATATATATATATATATATACCAAAATCAAAAGCAGCTCCGGATCAAGTAGAGCACGCCAACTCTCGCTGATCAGAGATCCTAAGAAGGGGGACCGTCAGCTTGCCTACCTGCACATGCGGGCATGAAATGCAGTCGCCATGAAATAGGGCGTCAGTACGAAAAATGTACTGAGTATGTAAGGCATCAAAATTAGTACGTAAAGACATAGATGAAACATGGAATATAGAAACACAACTTCAAATTTGAATAACTTTATAAATACCAAAATATTTATAATGTCATGCGTGTGCATATAAATATCGTGTCATGCATAGCTATGGATGTACATTATATCATCAAGCCACTGAGGGCATTCCATCATATTGTCTCGTCCACTATGGGCAACATCATCAACATATACTAGCTGATCAGGTGGTGGTACGTATATAACATCGTAACCTTTTCCATATACATATATTTACATACATACTCGTATATAATGTCATCTGGTCATGGGTCAATATACATGTATAAATTAGTGAAATGCATGAAAAATACGTAAAGATCTCAATATTCTTTCCGGATAAATTTTTTCAACTGCGTGTTATTCTGAGACCCGTGAATAGAAGATAATCATAATTCTCTTGGGGAATCAAGAATATAGACACCCCTAGTATCTCTATGAATAGAGTAATTTATGAAAACTGTATGTTTGCTTGTTTCTTCAGTATAATTTGGCTATGCCAAAAGAAAAAGGGATACTCTTAATATGCTGAAGTAAGGAAAACTCCATATAATATTTTTGACGAAAATTGTATCGTACACTTTTAAAATCGCATATTTTTCTGGAATTACGCTGGAGTATCCTGAACGAAAATAAGCTATTGCTTCTTTGAATTATTTTGATGGAATTAATTGCACGAACTGACGCTTATGCTTTCTTAACATTTTTGGACCAAAATGATAAATTAATGGTTCAAGGGTGTCCTATGTCCTGATCTTAATGAGATGGAGATAAGACTTATAATTAAGTCTTATTTTAGTTAGGTTTTAACTTTACCCTTAGGTAGCCACATGGCAATAATGACTCAGGGTCATGTTTAGCCATTGTGGCTTTATGCCCGTTTTGGGCGTATAATTTATAATTTTTTATTCACTTATTAGTTAATTAAATAATATCTTATTATTCAGTAATTAATCAATTGCTCGTATAATTTAAAAATTATCATAAATTATTTTTTAAATTTATTTATTTATAATATATTTTATACATTATAGTACCGTGGTCATATGATACCATGCATGGTATTAGTTCATAATGATCGGGTATTGTCGCTCGACCCGTATTTTATTTCAAATTGTCTACTTTCAACAAAACTCATTTTCTTCAATTCGTGTACCTCTTTATCCTTCATAACACTTATTTATCGCTTGTTATAAATACCGTAAATTACGTTAATATCAAGATGATCTCATCCCCGAGACTACGTCAATTAACTGAGATGAAACTTTTAACGTACGAAAACGCGAGATGTAACATCCTTCCCCCCTTAGAAATATTCGTCCTCGAATGTTCAACTCCTCGTGATCTATATAACTTTGGCAGGGTCGCCATTATAACAACACTACTACCAACTCTCCCTGTAGAAACTCAATAATCCAACGTCACACAGGACCACAATTATCAATAACGATAATGGCCTCACACGACCAACGACAATAACCAATAAAAAAATTTGTACATGTACCTTATGGTTATGATGTCTCAATCGGAACCTTCTCTGGAGGAGGAAATAAGTAGGGATATATAGACTTCACGTATTCCTTTGTCTCCCAAGTTATTTCTTCCACATTGTTATTGCTCTAAAGTACTTTCATGGAGGCTACCTCCTTATTCTCTAGCTTGAGGATTTGTCAGTCTAGGATGACAACTGAAATTTCCTCGTATGACAAGTCCTCTATAATCTGTACATCATCCGTGGGCACCATTCGGGTAGGATCGCCAATGTACTTCCGTAACATAGATACGTAAAAAAACTAGATGGACATACTCCAACTCCGAGGGCAATTCTAACTCATAAGCTACTTGGACCACTCTCCAAATAATCCTATAGTGTCTCTTCTCCTCGATACCATATTGCTTTTCTGTAATAGCTCATTAATGAAATCAAGATTTCTTTCTCTCAATTTTCATTTCTGTTATCTCAATTGCTCTTGATAGTGGTTTTTTCGTACGACATTGACAATATCGTCTAGCATACGGAGGGGACCTCAGTTGGCAAATAGTAACTGCACTGACATCAGTTGCTTAACTTTGTGTCGCGCTTTCAAGGAATCTCAGGAATGTGCCACGTAACACTTTGTATCATAGTATATGATCAACATCGGACGAGGGAACACATTTCCATTACAACCATTTTTGACCATAGTGAATCATGGGGATCGCATCGTGGCCCTTGAAGAGGCGGTTGATGTATTATGGCTCATCGTAGATACGATGGCTGAACTAAGAACCATCCTAGTTCAAAGGTTGGACTGCATAATGCTGCAGGCCAAAGTTAACATAGAAAATATCAGTCACAACTCTAAAGGAGATCGAAAAATGGCAGCCACAAAGGCAACCAAAATTTTTGGTGTATTCAAGCGCCTCCAACAGGAGCGTGCAGAGGATTTAGCCTACAGAGCACAAAAGGCAGACGGGGTGATTACCATGCAATAAACTATAGACAACTTGACATGCCAGCTCAATGTTGTCAATGATGCTCTACAAGGCCTGCTTCGAAGAGGTGGAAACCAAATTGGGGGTGCTGTGAATGTCGCCCTCGTGGTACAAAAACTGAAAATTTATGAGCCAAAGAAATATAGTGGTGCTCGGAATGCCAAAGAAGTGGATAACTTTATCTTCGACATTGAACAATATTTTGATGCCATGGGGGACCTAGAATAAGCTAAGAAAGTAGAAATTGCTAACATGTATCTTAAGGGTGACGCAAAACTCTGGTAGAAGGTGAAGTACGAAGCCATCATGGCCGATGAAGATACTCTCAAGACATGGACAGAACTGAAGGCAGCCATATACTTATAGTTTTGTAATGACCCGACTGATTGATTTGAGTACCTGCACTTGCTCACTAGTTTACGGGAGTGAGTAGCTCCATAGGATCTATCTTGACTAATGTGAATCGTCGATTTTGGTTTTCAAGTTATCCAGGACTAATTTGGAAGGATTATTCTTGGCTTGAAGCTTTAAATTTGAAATATTTGAAGCTTTAAGTTTGAAAGGTCTGACCAAGTTTTCAGTTTTAGTATTTGACCCGGATTGGATTTTTTATGGTTCAGTTGGCTCCGTTGGGTGATTTTGGATTTTGGAGCGCGTTAGGATCGCGATTTAGAGGTCCGTAGTGGAATTTGTCTTGAAATAGCGAAAGTTAAAATTTTGGAAAGTTTGACCGGGAGTGGACTCTTTGATATTAGGATCTAATTCTCATTTCAAAAATTACAGCAGGTCTATAATGTCAAATGTGACTTGTGTGCAAACTTTGAGATTAATCGGACGTGTTTTGATAGATTTCGGCATAGATATTGTAAGTTTGATATTTCAAAGTTTATAAAGTTCGATTGAAGGTGTAATTCATTGTTTCGATATTGTTATGCATGATTTAAGGCCTTGAGTAAGTCTGTGTTATGTTATGGGACTTTATTGGTATATTTGGACGTAGTCTCGTGGGTCTCAGGCGTATTTCAGATTGTTCGAATCATTTTCCTCTATGTTGTTATTGCTGGTTTATGCTGCTACCTGATGTTTCTGGTGTTCTTCGCGATCATGAAGGTTTAGCCGCGATAAAGTGCAATATACTCTGCTGATAAATTGTTCTTCGCAGACGCGATATGAGGAACGCATTCGCGAAAGGTCAGTTGATTGGGTTCCACGTTCGCAATCTGGGAGTCGCATTCGCATAGAGCTAAAGTTAAAAAAATTGAAGATATGTCTTCGCGAAATATCAATGCCAACCCTCAGCATCTACATGTCAATATAGCCTGAGGTGAAACTAGTTTCAATAATAAAAAATTAGTAATAGAGTTTTGAGATTTTTACAATAAATAAACAAAATCTATGTCTAAACTAAAGATTTAAGCACGAATTATCAACATCCAAATAACTTTAACAATAAATGGACCATTACCTTTTATTTTCCACCGTCAAACAAAAATTTCAAGCTTTAAAAATTAAAAAATTATGGTGTTCAAGTAAAAAAAATGGACATTTTCTAAGACCACAAAAAATGGAGACAGTTCACCACCCCTTTCTAATTTGGTAAACATACACAAATGTCCCAAATAATTTTCAACTTATCAATCTCTAGCCATCAATCATAAATTTACCAAAATTAACCAATAAAAATTGGAAAATCAAATAACAGAGTTCTTTCTCTCAAAGAATCATATGCACAAATCACCTTCCATATTTTTAAGCGTGACTAGCAACACTAGATATAAGACGGAAAGGAAATTTTATGGATGATGCAGCAAATAAGGTGATGAAATACAAAAAATATATACAATATTCCAAAAATCTAAACAAAAAAGGAAATTTTTCAATGTGTATAGTTGAAATTTATTGAAAATATATAAATAAGTTAACATACAAAATTTGAGGAAGATTGAAGCTGATTTTACTAATTTTATATCAAATAGTAATTAAATCAAGTACAGAAAAGCCTTCTGCGACACATGTATCACGCAATGTATCTCACACACAGGTATACATGGATATATATGTGATACAAAAATATACAAATATGATACATATGTGATACACAAATGATACACAATCTAATACACGTATCATTTTTTTCATGTTCATCAGTTTCTACCGAACTTTCAATTCAAACCACCTCAAAACTTTACCAAATCATCCCAAAATTGAGATTCAAGCTCCTTAAGTTGTGGCGCAATCTATTCTAATAACACTCACCCAAAATTAAGCAAATTCTGATATATTTTTTTGTTACAAATAGCTACTTGGCTAATTTGACTAATA
The DNA here is from genome assembly GCA_034376525.1 of Nicotiana benthamiana. Lineage (NCBI taxonomy): Eukaryota > Viridiplantae > Streptophyta > Magnoliopsida > Solanales > Solanaceae > Nicotiana > Nicotiana benthamiana. The sequence goes on along the minus strand of CM067327.1, from coordinate 26,490,228 downwards.
TTAATAATATTTTATTAATTATATGAGCTACCTATAAATAAAGGAATTTTTGCATATATATACCATATAGCAAACCTTATTACCAAAATGTCCATAATATTGTATTTACCCGCCTAGTCCAATATTTTGCTACAAAATATGTACCCAACCAAAAATAGATAGATTCTACCCTAAAAAGGCTCCAAATTTGTAGGAATCAGATTTAATGGTGATTTTATCACCATTAATTTCGAAATTTAAAACGGAAGAAAATCTATTGCAGCGTAATTCTCTCCTTCTCCATATATTTCCACCATTGATAGCCACTAAAAAGCTTGAAAGCTTTGAATTCAAATTTGAATTTTCAAAAATCATTATTTGTTTGGATTTGGTGTTGTTGTAAATAATTCGAAATATGTTTAGGAGTTTATATCTCAATTTTGAGGGGTTTTGGTGAAGATTAGACTTGGTTTTGATTGAATTTCATATTGAAACTCGTCGAAGAAGAAGAAGAAGACATATTTTTCCAGAAATTGTAGTTAAATTGTAGTTAAATTGTAGTTAAATTGTAGAATTGTAGATAAATTGTAGATAAAATATAGATAAATTGTAGAATGGGAAGACTAAAACTTCTACAAGTCTTCTACAATTATGTCGAAAATGCCAATTATGCTAAAATTGAAAATCCCCTGGATTGGGTGTTGTTGTAAATAATTCAAAATATGTTTAGGAGTTTATATCTCAATTTTTAGGGGTTTTGGTGAAGATTAGACTTGGTTTTGACTGAATTTCAGATTGAAACTCGTCGAAGAAGAAGAAGACATATTTTTTTCAGAAATTGTAGTTAAAATATAGTTAAATTGTAGAATTGTAGATAAAATGTAGATAAATTATAAATTGTAGTTAAATTATATTGTTACATTTATACTACAATTAAATTACAATCTTGTGTCAAAAAAATTTAAGCATACCAAATTTAATCAATTCTTAATATTCAAAATTTCAATTTTGAAAAAATCTTCTTTAAATACAATACTTGAAGAAGTATTGTATGAGTTTGAAGTGTATGAGTTTCTACAACGCCTTCAATTTGATTTCTATAATAACAATTGGATTCTTAGTCACATATTTACAAATATTTAATGATTTTTTTAATATACATGTTGTTGGATTCACACGAACCCATAATGCAGTGGTTTGCAAGTAGGGGCATATACACCTTGCAATTTTTAGGATTTCTAATAATGCATTTCTTGCAAGGCATGACAATATTATACAAATCACCAGCTGGGACTTGGGATATTTATGTATTACTACTGCTACATTTAATCAAAGTATTAATTAATGAGATTGGTGGGCAGTTGTTTTTCCACGTTTTCCTAACTCTTTTGACACATATAATATTGTCTTTGGTTAATTGATATCCTAAAGAATAAAGTATATTAAGGTGGAGGAAACATAAGGAATGAGAAGAGGAGGAAAAAAAAGGAAAATAAATATATGCTCCTAAAATTATGCCTAGAATAAATGAAGCAATAATTATACCCTTAATTTGAATTATGGTACATAAATTGAAATTTGGTATGCTTAAATGTAATAAACACAAACCTTAAACAGGGAGATAATAAAGTTTATTATATGGTATAAATAGATAAAATTTTCATAAATAAATATAGCTGGTAATTTCCCTTTCTAATTTTTGTGATTAAGTTTCTTGATGGGCCAACTCATTTTAATTGGCCGCTCATAGTCTCATACTCAGTAACTCGGTTCATACGACAACCCAAATCTAATTTTGTGTACCACTGTTTTAACATGTGTACGCTCTTTCTTTCTTTTTTTGTCCTCTCCCCGAAATCAAAGGCGGTTCAGATTTAGGATTTAATGTTTATAAGTTTTTAAAACAATTTTGAATAAAATTTTAATAGTAATGAAGTTTATATTTAAATATTTATAAGTATTTAATAAATTTTTAAATTATATATATTATTTAAATAAAAATTATTAAATTCACAGAAATCCGTAGATAACAGGCTAGATCCCCTGCCTGAAACTCAACCCCAAAGTTAAAGAAGGATACTTATTACTTGAGCAATCCTCTCTCGTCATACATGCTCATTTCAATTCATAATCACATTCGAATTCCTTCTTTCCTTTTTTCCTTTGTTTCCTTTAAACAGGGTCAGATAATAATATATGATTGAGGTAAGAGGTATACCTCCATAAAATTATGATGCTGGGCATAAAAATCACCTAAATTTATTGTTAGTTTAGGACACGTTGAAACATAAAAAGATCAACTTAACCAAATACTTGACTTGATGAAAACGAACAAATGATAGATCAAGATTTTACTTTACATTTGGGATCGTATCACAAATAAGTAGGCATCGTCAGAAACAAGGATAATTTATATGTTGTTACTCTAAAGCGACAGGCGTATGACCATTATCCTTCTTGGATGTGTTATTATTTATTAATAATAAAAGAGGTGTGAATGAAAAATGGTGGAAAAAGAAATAGAGGAAAATAAAATTTCGAATGAGTTTATTTTACTAATACATTTTATCCCTCATTGGTAGGAAAAAAAAAGAAAATCTTTAAGTATATATAGAGAAGCTTATCTTCTAGCTCTTAAAGAGCTAAGAAGAACGCAAGCCTCGTGTCGTCGTCGTCGTTCGCTTCGGCTGAATTTGGTCAAAGTTTGATTGATTAATGTTTTTGGACAAAATTCTTTTCAAATATTTAATTAATTAATTAAAGAAAATTCAATCCGGAATGACCCATGACCCGCAATTTTCTTTTCAGTCTGGCCCGTTATTCTTTTCCGGATTATTTTAAATCTGTTTTCATTTCCCGCAATATTTTTAACAGACATGGTTGTTCTGAAACAGTGTCACACTTGTTCCAACAGCTATGGTTGTTCTGAAAGGTTGCAAACCTTTTCAGAAACAACATCGAAATTGGCTATAGATATACCTTCAATTCCCAGAATATTTACTTGCGAAATTTTCTGAATCTTCTTCTTCTTCTGCACAAAAACATTGGTCACGCACAACTTTAATCCTAGAAAGGATAAGTGATCGCTGCAAATATAATCCGGTCTAAAAGTCTGGAGTCGAATCCCACAGAGAACTAAGGCTTAGCTATTATTGTTTAATATCACTAAAAAGACAAGTTTGAACAATTTTCTAAATTATAAAGATTGATATTTATATTTCTAACTAATTAACTAGCAAATGCTAGAAAGCGGTAAAATTGTCAACTAACGAGATAAAGGATTAGAGACTAAATTAAGGAGGTCTAAAGTTATGATTTCTCCTATTGTCGGAATTTTTCTAGCTATGTTCCCTACAATTTCGCCAATGTATTCTCTACTGATCGTGAGCACTTTAGGTGTCGTAATTCCCTCTCAAGCATACAACAATTTACTAAATATATTCTCTCGAATTATGTTAGTTGGTTTTATCTAACTGCTCATTATGACCACGTCAAGACTTTGTTATTTCTAAACCTGCCTTTAAACCCGCTGTATTGATTTGTCACATACGTTAGGAGTGACGTTGTTCAACAACCACCTAAATATGTATCCTTTCTCAAGCAACACATAGTAAATAGGCATAGTCAATCGATGGCCATAAAATCAACAATAATAAACACGTAATTGAACAAGTAGAGAAATCCAATAGCTCAATTATATAAAACATAACAAGAATTTATCCTACAAAAGATTCAATCAAAACCCTAAATAACAATTAGCTATTCATAATAGTATGTAAAACTAAAATACTAAAAGTCATAATCAATAATGAAAAAGTAGTACGAGGAAAAAAAAACTCGTAGAAGAATTCCTTACGTAAGGGTTGACCTCTACTTCCAATCAAGAAGTTGTGAGTTTCAGTCTTCCCAAGAGCAACGTGAGAAGTTTTTAAAATAAAGGATGCCGATGGTCTATTTGAAAACAGTTTTTCTATCCTAAAATAGAAGTAAGATCTGTATATACACTACCTTTCTTAGACCCCAATAAATAAGATTCTATTGAATTGTTGTTGTTGTTACATTAATCGTGGTTATTGTAGGTTATAATTAGTTCGGGTAGCGGTTCAGTTTGTTCAATTTGCCTCTCTAGGTAAATTGGATTGTGACAATTACTCTAAACCAATATTTTTTTACATTGTCTCCAAACCTTTTTTAATCTACACGTTATATTATATTGCTTTAAAGAAACTTGCTAGAGAAAAACAACAATAGTGACACACAGTAACAACTAGTCAAAGTCAATTATATGAATCGTCTCTATATAACTTATATTTGAGGTTAGTTTATTTCAAATACTTAATAGTTTATCACTAAAGATATAAATTTTGAATACTCTAAGATATTGTATATTCTTTTTATTGCTTGGGTTATAGGCTTTCCCAAAATGGAAAGAGTGTTGCTCTGGCCTCCATTTAGTAGGTAATGTATATGTGGTAATGATATGTTCTGCACCAGAAATTTGGATAAACAAAGGAGATTTTACCTCATATAATAGACGTACATATGCTATTTATTATAAATCAAAATTATTTTAAAATATTAGTTTCTATAACTAGTTTTTATATTTTATAATAAAATAAGTATTTGTGATATATACTTCATTGAGGCATAAAATAAGATATGAAATATGCTATTTATGTTTTTCCTCTCTTCGACAGTTGGACATAGTTATTTTTATAGTGATTGTCGTTACTGTATTTAGGAATACATGGCGCGAATATATGTGAATACGTGCGCGTACAGTTGGATTACCCTGATTTCAGACGCTTTTTACTTATCTATTCATGAATGCATCAATGCAAATACATGTGAATACATGTGTCTGCCCTGATTTTAGGCACTTTTTGCTGCTGTATTCATGAATACATGATACAAATACATGTGTGTACAAGTGGACTACCCTGATTTTAGGTAGTTTTTACTGTTGTACTCATAAATACATCAACACGAATACATGTGAATACATGCACATAACTATCCAGATTTTAAGCGCTCTTTGTTGTTGTATTCATGAATACATGGCACGAATACATGTGAATACATGCGCGTACAGCTAGACTATCCTGATTTTTAGGCGTTTTTTGATATTGTATTTATGAATGCAACAGCACAAGTACAATACCGTAACAGTTGAATGGTAGCTATAACAGTAATTATGTATACGATAGCTATAAAATATTATTCGCTACTAAACAATAGTAATTTCTAAAAATTTCTTTTAAACGAAATAACTCCATTCCCGAAGACCCAACCTTGACAGATTTTTTCTCTTTCGAATTTATTAAATATTATACTACTATTGGCAATTGAATCTCCAATTTAATTGTGGAAAATAAAGAGCTCACCAAAGGAGTTAGTCCTCATTTCCTACCTTCGAGAGATTACCGCTACTTTTTCATCCTTTTCTTCTTCTAGAGAGGCAAGTTTGTACTTTCAGGCTAATTTAATGATTAAATATAACCTTTCCAAGCTATATTAATAGTGAAAGCACTATATATCCTCTTAATTTGGGAGAAAAAAAAGCATCAAATGTCTCATTTCCAGCTAATAAGGGCTCTAAAAAAACAACAAATCACGTTTAAAATACAAGCCTTTTTCATTGATTGTATAACAAGGAACTTTTAGAAAAAACAGTTCGGTACACAAAGTATTTCGCATTCACGCAGGGATTAAAGAAGGACCGCACAAATCATTCTGCATTCAAACATTAGTGACGACTTCTATCGCTTGAACCTGCGACCTATAGGTCACACGAGATAACTTTATCGTTGCTCCAAAGATTCCCAGTGACAAATTTCTAGAGAGTACTCTGAATAACTACAGGCACAACACCTTCATACGAACCAAAACAAAAATTAGAGGTTTTCAAAATCACAAGGCTTCCTCGTTTACCAAGGGAAGTAAAATGGCACCACATGCCGCTTGCAAAATGCTTGTTATAAGCATAAGCTTTTAAGCTCAATCAAATACAGATATTTTTTAAGCAAACAAAATAACAAAAAATTGACCATTCACTAAGAAAGATAGTACAACATCAACAATAATAATAACCCAGTATAATCTCACTTAGTGGGATCTGGGAGGATAGTATGTACGCAGACCTTACCCCTACCCTTGGGTAGAGAGACTGTTTCCAAACAGACCCCCGGCATCCTTCCCTCCAAGAACTTCTCACCTTGCTCTTGGGAAGACTCGAACTCACGACCTTTCGATTGGAAATGAGGTTGCTTACCATCACTTAGAAAGATAGTCTTTCCAACAAATCAATGCCCAACAACGGAATCAAGAATCCATGCAGAAACCAAGAACTTCCAATCAATCAAGTCAATTAGCGGAAGCAACATCGGCAAGCTCATTCCTTCCAAGAAATACATCACTTAGCACTGTCTCCGACCTCATACAAATCTTAGTGCATGCCAATCAATTATAAGCAATAACAATAACCCAGTATAATCTCACTTAGTGGGGTCTGAAAAGGATAGTGTGTACGCAGACCTTACCCCTACCCTGGGGTAGAGAGGCTGTTTCCAAATAGACCCCCGGCATCTTTCCCTCCAAGAACTTCCCACCTTGCTCTTGGGGAGACTCGAACTCACAACCTTTCAATTGAAAAATGGGGGTAAGCAATCAATTATAAGCACTCATCATAAATGCTTTGACATGGTTGAAAGAGCTCAACTTCTATACAGTGACAATGTAAAACCTTTTTACACTATTAGACTACAATGACCTAATATGGATGACGACGGGGCAGGACCTTAACGGGCAAGGCAAGGCCTAAATGGGTCAGGGCAGGCAATACTTAAACGGGGCAAGGCGAGTCAATATTTTTTTTTAGAATGAGCTAGGGCAGAGATGGTTAAGGAGTTTTAGCTTTCATAAAAAAGGTGAAAAAAAAGTTTTAAAAAAATGAAGAAAAGTCTAAACAAGACAGGACATAGCTTAATAGGGCGGGACGGGACAAGGCAAAAACTAGATAAATACTAGACAAGGCCAGGCCAGGCAGGTCAAAAGCTCCCAATTGCCATCCCTAGACCTGCAACAACTTGTTACTCTTATAACTAGTCTAATTTGCTTAAACAAAATATACTAAAAGTAAATGACCTCCTAAATAGTTAAAATACATAGAAAGCAGAGATTCACTTCTTCACCTCATTAACACCAAACTCCACAGTCCTTACTTCAAGCTTAGCAGTTGATACAGGATTATTGCACTAAATGAATCTCGACAAGCCAAATATTACAGATAAAGGCATTACCGACAAATTATCATTTACCATGTAGATGACTAGTCCCTTAACATAACCCACATCACTATCCAAAAGCTTATTTGGAGTAGCTTTAGAGATGCTTGTAAGTTCTGTCACAATATAAATAATCACAATAAGGACAAGCAGATAAAGTATTTGTGATAGAGATAAGAAGAAGAAGAAGAAGGAAATAAACCAAAAGCAGAGAAACTAATCCTCCCTCCTTTACAGTTTATGCGACCTCTTTCTTTTTAGTCTGTTAAGAAAAAACTGAACCCTTTCAAATATAGGCATATTTAGGATTTTAAGAGTATGGGTGTAATATATTACCGTTTGGTTTGACTCCTCAAAAGTTTGCAATGACAAAAGTTCTTAACAAAATTTCATACCTTAAAAGTGATTAATAATAGCAACGTTATTAGAGGAAAACTCACTTCACAAATCAAAGAGAAATTTGAAGGAAAATTTAAAGGAGAGAAATGATAAAGAAATCGGTTAGAGGGTGACCATTGTTCGTAAAAATGTTGAGATAGAAAGAGGGATAAGGAGAAGATGTGAATTAAGATTTTTTTTAGGAATTTTCAAGAATGAACCAACAAAAGTAATGGGAAAAAAGGAGAAAAGAATAAACATAAAAGAAAGAAAAGATAAAACAATAAAAGAAATACCACAAAATGGAACCAAAAAAAGAAAAGAACGAAAAGACAAAAAACAGTAAAAGAAAAGACAAAAAAATATAAAAGGAAATAGAAGACAGCGGATACGAACCCTCAACCTAGGCCATTAGAGGTGCATACACCCACCAATAGACCAAAGTGGCATCTTGCGCATGGGTTCACTCACATCTGATTAAGTACTATACCAGAAGAATTTATACACACTCTAGGGATGGGAGCATGATTCACGAGAACCCGTACCCTCCATGTAAATCAACCTCTGTTTTCAAAATTGAAAACAATCTAAATTAAACTTCATATTATGCCCGTAGTGAGAAGTTCTTATAGTTACACAAATAGACATGTTTAATACTACAAGTTTCAAAAGAATAATAGCCACAGAGATATTATGACTCTAGTGTCACAAGTTTTAAAAGTCCTCATTTTGTTTTCTTAAATTCCTTGTCTAATCTAAGAGATTCACATAAATTGAAACGAAGAGAGTACTACTAATCCGACAAAAAACCAATTAACCAAAACAGTTTGCTTCAGACAACGGATGCATAGACAAAAAACAAATTACCGTGCAATAACTGCAAGGCTTCGAACCAAGATTTTGATCCACTTGCCAAGAGGAGTTTATCCTTTGTTTGATTTGAGTGCATGTAAGCTTCATTTAGATTTTTAACACTTGCTTATATATTTCCAATATAGCCAACCATACCTCTTATACTTCTATCAGTAGTAGTTCGGCTGATAATAGTTCCAACTGGAAGTTGAAGTAAGCTGATCAGGAAACAAAAAGAAGTCCTTTCCAGCTTCAACAAAGAGGACTCTTTTAGCTTTATTGTCAACTATAAGCTTCACACTACAGTTTTCTCCTGCCAAAAACTTAACAAATAAGGCTTCTATTGATCCAAATTCTGAATTAGTACCACTTTTAAATTAGAAAAAAGGTTCTACTGCATGGATGGGCGGATGTAGTGTGTTACCATGTGTTACCAACCGGTTCAATTGAACCTATATCATTAAAATTGCAAAAAATAGAAGATATGAAACCAGAACTTCAAAATATAATAGGTAATATAATAGGTTCAATGCTAAAACCCTTAAAAGTTGAACCTATAGAATTTAAATCCTGCATGGGAATAAAGGAAGGAGATGGTTGAATGTTGGTAGTGATTTTAAGCCCCGGCGACTAGGATGGAACTTTTGAATATTGGTCTATCAAATCCAATATTTTCGACATGAAACTGACACCTATGTACAATGCATTCCACGCTAAAAAATAAACTCAACAATAATAACAACAAATCCAATGTAGTCCTACAAGTGGACTTTGGGGAAGGTAATTTGTACGCATACCTTAACCTTACCTTATGAAGATAAAGAGGCTATTTTCGATAGCCCTCCGCTCAAAGAACAGTACAAATAAAGCAACAAATAATAACAACAAGATAATACAGTAACTGAAGCGAATGACGCAACATGTAGTAATAAAGAACCAAGAATAAGAAAACAATAAAAATAGAACTAATACTACTTGGTAAGCCTAGGGGAAACTCACGACTACGAGTCAACTTTAACCCTAATTCTCGACCAACACACCTTTCTATCGAGGGTTTCCGTACACATTACCCTAAGCTAAAAAATGCACTCATCAAATATAAATTCTGAATCTTTAATGGTTAATTGACAATTAGTATAAGTACTGGTTTCCTTAAATGAATTTTTTCCCATTCAATTTGTTGACAAACATACCATGCATGCAGATTAACTTTATGAATAACTCTAGCTAATTATGCAAATAATGTCAAACCTATAATACCATTATGAACACCAATTTGCAACCAAATGAAAATGATCACTAACCATCCCTGGATTTTCTCCAACTTGTCTGCCGAAGAAAAATGTCAGTTAGAACTGTTTTTGATTTCATAGAAACCAGCAAGAACTCGTGCTCCTAGATTTGGTTGAAGAAACAAAAAGATAAAACATCTCCTACAAATCAAACAATACAGAGAGAGGGGAATTATACAAAAATAATTTCCTCAAAAGTATTTGAAAGTTTTTTTTCCAATTCCACCCTTACTACTTCAAAAAGGAGTATTCAATATAATCTAGTCAAATTCTTTTACATATACGCTAGTTAGTAAATGATTTTCTTAATGGGTGTGCTAATAATCTGGTTTGTCATTATATATAAAAGGAAGGCAATGATATTCAAAGACACTAAAGATTGCCCCTACCAAATCACAACAATAAACCTAGTGAAATCTCACAATTGGGGCCTGGGGAGAGTAATGTGTATGTGGAACTTATCTTTGCCTTATGAGGTAAAGAGGTTGTTTCCGATAGACCCTCGGTCCAAGAACAGTAAAAATGAAGCAATAAACAAACAATATCGATCAACAATAAGGTAATAAGGCATCAGAAGCAAATGGCGCCCTACCAAATCACTGATCTGAAAATCAATAATCCTTTCTTCAAGTGTATCAAATTGGGGCTTTAATGCTCTTAACACGGGGATCATAGAAGCTGCGGAAGATGGTGTAACAAAGAGATTATCTGTGATCATCCATGTCATAATATCCTGGACATTACCAAGCTCATTAAGCTGCATGTAATTACCACCCGAGTTTTTCAAAATCGGGATTATGTGGCCAAGAGAACCAAAACACGGATTTAATGCTAGGCTGCCCAACAAAATACCCAATTGGTAATTTGAGTAGGTTAAATAAGAAATCAACAAAGTCTTTTCCAGTTTCAGCAAACAGAACTCTATGAGCTTTGCTATCAACCAACAGCTTCAAGCAAATGTTTGCCTTTTCCATGACTTTCCCCATATATTAACAACCTAATAACAAAACAACACTATTCATCAGTCCACTTGCAAGAATGTACTAATTAATCAGATACATCATCAATCAAAGAATAAACAAGAAGAGGTTATTATATATGGGTTTTTTTTTTTTTACAATAGACAAGAAGGCCTTAGAATAATGTACACAAAAAATAAGTTTTCATGTTAAGTAAGTTGATCAATTATCACAAAAAATATAAATTATGAAAATATGTTTCCCTTTAACAATGTTGAATGCTAAGCACAAGAAGTCAAATCAAATACCTAGTATGCAACTGTAGAAAAAAGAAGAAAATAACAGAGAGTAGAAGAATTTCATCATTTTTTTCGAATTTTACAATTCTTATGTCCATTATGGTAGTTATCTCATTTTGTCTTGTAGTGACAGGGATATACATATACATGTACCTCTGCAACTGAGGGAATCAATCAGAGAATAGTTTTCTTTGCCTTAATTTCATACCTCTTTTTATTATCTTTTTGCCCTTCTTTTTACTGTTCTGTTGCGGTTGTACCATTTGGTATCAGAGCACGACCTCGGCTCTGTAGGGTAATGGCAGAATTATCTGAAGTTATGAAGATATTGCACCAAATCTCTACATAGATAACTAAATTTGCAGCTCGACAAGACCAGCTGGAAGCTGACCATGAGCAGTCTTGTAAGAATCAAGAAGCAACCTTGAGTGAAATTCATGAAGTGTTGAATGACGCGATTCATTTTGGGAAGAGACCTGAAAGGGGTAAGGAGCTCAATCATACTGGTGGGGAGCTGTATTCACCAAGTGATAAGCCACTCGAATTAGGTGAGTTAGCTACCCCTTCTTCTTCCGCTGGTACCAGCAGCTCGATTCCTTTGGGAACAAGCATTAGCACTGTTCCATTGAATGTAAGCCATCATATCTCTCTTCCTCAGTTACCACTACCTGGCACCTCTGTTAATTTTAACCCTCTTCCATTCCAAGAGAACCCTAACTACCAGATGTCAGCCCCTCTAATACCAGGTCGAGCTGCTATACCCCAGTTTAACCAGATCCAACCATCACAACCAGTCCTTTCTCCTCAACCTAGAGGTGCTAATGTCCACTCTCAACCTTTCCTCACACCTCAAGGGGCTAGTAGACCATATTATTCTGTCCAAAACATGCCAATGTTGTATGGCCCTTATCTACCAACATACTTCCCAAAACTTACTCATATTTCACCATCCATATATCACCAACCACCCTACACTCACCTAACCCTGCACATGTTCCTTACCAAAATAACCCCATGTATGTCAACCAACCAAACTCCCAAAATGTAGCCTATCCTAACTTGCCTTTACTAAGTACACCAAGGTAGAATTCCCTAAATTTGATGGTGGAGATTTGATAACCTGGTTGTATAAGGTGGAGCAGTTCTTTGTTGAAGAAGAAGTTACTATACAACAGAAAATGAAGCTGGTATCTCTTCATTTTGAAGGGGATGCCCTCCAATGGAACTTAGGGTACATGAGGAGCAGGGAAAGTCACCTCTTCCTACTTGGGAGGAATATATTTGGGCCTTGTGTGATACCTTTGAGGCTGAATATACTGTCACTATGACTATAATTATGAACATTAAGCATACAGGAACAGTAAAGGATTATCAAAGATCCTTTACTAATGTTATGACTAGACTCAACATAGTCGTAGAGCATGCTATCAACATATTTCTAAATAACCTAAAGCTAGAGCTCAGCAATGCTGTAAGGATTGGAAACCCTTGTACACTACCTCAGGCTTTCTACTTAGCTAGATTACATTAAGCTAGCTTTGCAGTCTAAAGTAAAACCCTAAAAATGAGCAATTCAGTGTCAGCTGCGCACAAGGGAAATACAGGACAAGGACCAAGAAATTGGCCTAGGAATAACATGAATGCATTTAGAAAACCAACTACAGCTAAGTTTGACAATGACATGAGAAGGAGGCTGAGTCCACCAGAGATGGTGGAAAAGAGGGCTCAAAGACTGTGTTTCTTTTGTAATGAGAAGTTTGTACCTGGCCATAAATGCCAGCCCAAGAGGCAATTGTTCTCACTAGAATTGGAAGCAGGTGAGGTACCCTTAGAAGAGGAGGAAGAGGAGCAAGTGGAAGAGGAATAAGAGGAGCTAATTACAGAACTTCCTGAAAATTATGCTATATCTTTGCAGGCTCTAAATGGAACCTTAGGCTATCAAACTTTGAGGTTAAGAGGGTTCACAGAACAAAAACCCTTGGGGATCTTCATTGACTGTGGTTCTACACTCAACTTTATACATGAATAAACAACAACAAGGTTGGGATGCCAAATAAGCAAGACTAAGCCTCAGTTAGTACAAGTTGCTGATGGGAGAGAAGTACCTACTGATAGGATATGCAAGGGGTTCAAATGGTTAATGCAAGGGGTTGTGTTCTAGGATGATTTCCTAGTATTTCCAATTGGAAAAACTGGTATTTTACTAGGAATACAATAGCTCTACCCTCTAGAGGACATCAAGTTCAACTTCAGAAGGATTATGATGGATATTAAGTACAAGGGGAAATTGCTCACCTTACAAGGGATTCAACCAAAGTTCAAAACATTGCAACTAAGAGCTATCAGCAAAATGATCATAGAAGGATCACAGTTCTTCATGGTTAGGGTGAGAGAAGCTGAATGCAAAGAAGTCAATGTGACAGAACTTGAAGAAGGTGAGGGAGCATAGTAACTTAAAGGAGTCCTAGCTGAGTATGCAGGAATATTTGGAGAGCCAACACAACTACCTCCTTCAAGAGGAGTGTTTGATCATCATATTCCTTTGAAGGAGGGCAGCTTGAAAGTCAATTCCAGACCTTACAGATACTCACCAGTGCAGAAGGATGTCATTGAGACAATGGTGAGGGAGATATTGAACCAAGGCATCATACAGTAAAGTTCTAGTCCCTATGCCTCTCCAGTGGTGCTAGTGGGCAAGAAGGATGGATCTTGGAGGCTTTGTGTTGATAATAGAGCCCTCAACAAGATGACAATTAAGGATAAATTCCCTATACTCATCATTGAGAAACTCCTAGATGAGCTGGGAGGGACACAGATTTACTCCAAGATAGATCTCAGAGCATGGTACCATCAGATTAGAATGGCACCCGATGATATCCAGAAGACAACTTTTAAAACCCACTCAGGGCACGATGAATATCTGGTAATGCCCTTTGGGTTGACCATTGCACCATCTAGCTTCCAAAGTCTTGTGAACCATATTTTTTAGGAGTATCTCAGAAAATTCATCCTAGTCATTTTATATGATATCCTAGTCTATAGCAGTAGTTTGGAAGAGCATCTGCAACACTTAAGACTGGTCTTTGGCTTGCTATTACAACACCAACTGTTGGCGAAGAATAGCACATGTGTTTTTGCTGCACAAAGGGTGGAATACTCAGGTCATTATATCTCAGCTCAAGGGGTGTCAACTGACCCCAGGAAGATTGAAGCTGTTTAGTCATGGCTTGAGCCTCAATCTGTGACTCAGCCAAGGGGATTCTTGGGGTTAACAGGGTATTATAGGAGGTTCATAAGAGCGTATGGGGTGATTAGCAAACCTCTGGCTGACATGCTAAAGAAAGATGGGTTTATTTGGACTGAAGGGGCTAGGGAAGCTTTCAACCAACTTAAGGTTGCCCTCACCACAGCTCCCGTATTAGGCCTCCCTAATTTTTCATTGACTTTTGTAGTTGAGAATGGTGCCTGTAATGTAGGCATTGGAGCTGTGTTAATGCAGATGGGACATCCAATTGCTTTCCTCGGCAAGGGATTATCCACACAACCTCAGGCTTTATCTGTTTATGACAAGGAGTTGTTGGCATTAGTTTTGGCAGTCAACAAATGGTCTTAGTATTTAACAATGAGACCTTTCATTGTTAAAACATATCAGAAGGCACTATAGTTTCTACTAGAGCAAAAGCTTCACACTGGGACTCAGCTCAAATGGATCACCAAACTAATGCAATATGACTTTGAAATAGAATATAAACAGGGAAAGGAAACAAGACAGCAGATGCCTTATCTAGAATTCCATTGATCCAATTAGCTTCTATGGCCCTATCTTATATGAGGATTGACCTGCTAGAAATGATCATGCAAAGATGGGAGCTGGATGAAGAACTTAAGACCATCATCCGTTCAATACAACATGGGGAGGACAACACCAAAGGGTACACTTTTATACATGGCCAACTCAAGAAGAAGGGGACGTTAGTAGTAGGATTTGATATTCAACTTAGGAAGGATATATTGAAACTGTGACATAGCTCAGCAGTGGGAGGACACTCAGGAATAGAGAACACCTACAAAAAAGTATCTGCACTCTTCTACTAGGAGAACATAAGACATGAAGTTCAAGAATTTTTTAAAGCATGTCATGTTTGTCAGAGGCACAAGTATGACAATGCACCATACCCTGGGTTACTCCAGCCACTCAAGATACCAGTGGCAGACTGGAGCAACATCAGCATGGATTTCATAGATGGATTACCTAGGTCTAAAGGAAAAATAATAATTTGGGTAGTGGTGGATAGATTAACCAAGTATTCTCACTTCCTAGCCCTTTCCCATCTTAATTCTGCTCATGATGTTGCCAAGCTCTTTATGGAAAACATATACAAGCTACATGGAGTGCCTGAGAATATCATCAGAGATCCCATTTTTACTAGTAATGTTTGGCAAGAACTATTCTCTATGATGGGAGTAACCCTCAACACCTTTATTTCCTATCATCCCCAAACTGAAGGGCCGACAGAGGTTGTGAACACGTGTTTGAAGACATACCTGAAGTGTTTTTGTTCAGACTCTCAATCAGATTAGGTACAGTTTTTGGAAGCAACAGAGTGGTGGTATAACACAACTTTCCATACCTCTATACAAAGCACATCATATGAGGCATTGTATGGACATCCACCCCCATTACACCTACCCTACATGGCTGGGGATTCTCAAGTGGAGGAAGTTGACAGAAGCCTATTGACTAGGGAATTGAAGACAGAATTGTCAAAATATCATCTCGAGAGAGCTCAACAAAGGAGGTAGAATAGGCCAATAAACACATATCTGACAGGCAGTTCAAGGAGGGAGATTGGGTTTACCTCAAAATCCAGCCATACAGTCAGCTATTCATGTCAGGCAGGCATTTCACTAAGCTCTCAGCAAGGTACTATGGCCCTTACCAAGTGCTGCAAAAGATAGGGTCAGTGGCATACAAGTTGCCACTTCCAACCCAGCTCTTATTAAACCCTACCTTTCATGTGTCTCAACTTAAGGCTTGCCATGAGTTACCTTCTACTATAATTCACCCACTTGTGGTCGAACCATCTAGTCCCTACTGCCCCAACCAGAAGAAATAAGGGAAAGAATGCTGATTCAAAAAGGAAATAAGGCAGTGGCTCAAGTGTTAGTTAAGTGGAAGGAGCTACCATTAGAACTGTCTACCTCGGAATTACTCAACATTGAAGATGCATTTTCCATCCTTCTCTTCCTTGAGGATAAGGAAGATTTCAACATGGGAGAATTGATGCACAGTTAAATGAAGAAGCTCAGTGGAGTTGTATGTCGAGCTTGGCAATAGTACCTAGTCATTAGAGTCAGTTAGTTAGACGGAAATTCATAAGTTTTAGGTAGTGACACTTCAGTCCTCACTATAATTGTTTTATATTTTCCATAAGTTATAACTCGGCCCTTGTAATTAGATACTAAAAGGACATTGGGTCCATTATGGTAGTTATCTCATTTTGTCTTGTAGTGACAGTGGGGATATACATATACTTGTACCTCTACAGCTGAGGAAATCAATCAGAGAATATTTTCCTTTACCCTAATTTCATATCTCTTTTTGTTATCTTTTTGCCCTTCTTTTTACTGTTCTATTGCGGCTGTACCAATCTCTTCTTCGACCTTCCATCTATTTTCCATCCCCAGCAACCCCCAGCAACCCACTTCCACACTCTTACCTGTCCAACCCCATCCAATCCTATATAGTTATATTATTAATAGTACTACATTTTCATATTATAAACAGATTATTTTTTTATTTCAATAAATGAGTATTTTCCTTTCAAAAAAGTATTCTGTTTCATTTTAATTTAAAAAGTACTTTCTTTTCATGACATAGAAAATTTATTTTCTTTCATTTTAACAAAATAAATTTTTTTATAATATAAAAAAATATTTTCTTTTATTTCAGTGAAATAATTTTTATAGAATGAGTACTTTTTTCAACAAAAAATAAAGAAAGATGCATATGGTCTCATGCGATACAGTCACTATGCCTGAGGATAAAGGGGCCTGGGAATCCAGAAAGTTGAATTGAAAAATAAAGCCCTCCACTTTGGTCTTTCCTGGAGACTATATCAAAATCCATCAACCCTATGGGCAAAAACTCTGATTGCAAAATACTGCAATTGGAGGATCCACCAAAAAAAGCAAGTCTCACACTTGGCAATGCATCTTAAAAGGGCGAAAAACTTTCACGAAAGCAAAAAGATGGGTAGTGCATTTAGGAAACAAAGTTAGTTTTTTTAATGATTCTTGAAAAAACAACCTCCCGGCTATAAGGTCCCATATAGAAGGTCCCCTAACAAGAAATGACATGACTAAAACAATTGTCTCTGCATGGAACTTGAGATCTCTCTACACTATCTCTCACCATCCCCCAAAACATCCAAAATTTAATCTATAAAACCTTCATTCCATCCAACCCAGTTAAGGAAGATAGAATGATCTAGGGAGCCACTTTAAACGGAATCTATTCCATAAAATCTGCCTACTCACTCTTGGATTCTTGCCAATACCAAAGACAAGAAATCATGACCCATAATTTTTTGTGGATATGGAAGCTGAAAGTTCCCAAAAAGATTCAGTCCTTTTTTTTTGTTACTATTCTATGACAGGCTCCCCACTGGAGCTTATCTCCACCATGTTGGTATACAAGCAGACCCCATGTGTCACCTGTGCAGTCAGGCAAATGAGACATCAGCACACATTTCCTTTGAATGCACCAACTCCAAAATCTTCTGGCAAGATATCATCTCACAAAGCACAAAAAAAAAAAACCAATGCTCTTATACCATCCTTCACTACTAAGGTTCGCTAACCATCTGGGCATCACTTAATAAAGAGCATTATAACAACGTTGTTACTTGGGAAGAACTTCTCCATTTTTACTTCTGGCAAATATGACTCACTAAGAACAATAATCTCTTCAATAATAAAAGAGAAAGGGTATATTCAAAATGTGATATAGCTAAGCCCACTGAATATGTTACAATCATGTTGGATAAAGAACCCAAAAATAAAATAAAAAATATTCGGGTAAAATAGGAGCCACCAAAAAATAACAGCTACAAGCTCAACACTGATGGAGCTACAGCAGGAAATCCTGGAAGGGGAGGGTTGGGAGGAGTCTTCAGAAATGTAAGTGGCAATTGGGTACTCGGCTATATGGGCTCAATCCAATACACCACTAACACTCAAGCAGAATTACTAGCATTTCTAAAAGGACTACAACCTGCAGAAGAAATGCAATTAACACCTTTAGAAATAAGCACTGACTCAACAGAGGTAATTATAATGCTAATCAATGAAAACCTTCTTTTTGACTCATTTATTCATGAATACAGGCCAATCGTCCAAAGACTAGGCGATGTGATGGTGAAGCACAATTACAGGGAGACTAACAGAGTTGCTGATATGCTGGCAAATGAGGGCACTAATAGGGATTTTTCTATGACATTTTTATAATAACAGTTCCACCGGTGTTTGTCAATCATGTACTTTGGGCAGACACTGAAAGATAAATATAAATTATAATATTGCCAACGATAGCCTGGTAGTGGGTGATTTGTTATGTCCACCCACAAATATTCCGTCTGTAAACCCTAACAACTGGTTTGTTTTTGTTTTAAATTATAATATGCATCCAGTTTCAACTGAGAGGGGGGGGGGGGGGGGGGATTACATGGGGAATTGGGTGAATGTGGTTGAAGATAGTAGCGTAAAAAATTATTTTCCTAAAAAATATTTTCTACTCTCTTACCAAACTCTAAAAAATATTTTCCAAAAAAAAATTGATGGATTCACCAACCAAAGAAGCAAAAATAAGTGATAAAAACACTCATATTTCATAAAAAATTAGAAAAATATTTTCCTTCGTACCAAATAACCCCTTGATCCTTTCCCTTTTTATTTTGCCTTCAGAGTCTGTTTGGAAACCACTATACAATCTACTAATTACAAATACATATTATTTATCATAAAGTATTATCGTATAATTTCAAGTGTTATTGTTTATTACACAAATATAATTACATAGTTTTGTATTTTTTATTTGAAATGAAAGTTGATTATAAAAGATTTAATAAATAGTTTCAAATAAAAAATGCAAATACATTTCAATGTGTGATAACTGACAACTATATATGTATATAACAAATATTAAGTATTATTTACTATAAGATACTTAAAAAGAAGATGCAATTTATATTCATACATTAAAATAATCAAACACTTAGGAAAAAAAGTTGGAGCATAGTCTCAGTCTTTCATATAAGAACCAAATATAGCATCTCTCGTCGATATGGGATAAAAATACCATACCACTAACTTATTCTACAAATGTTAATGGATCATATTAAATAAAACACACACACTATATATCAAGCTATTTACATTATAATTTATACAAATATAATTATTATAAAGCTTATAACGAAGCGTAATATTTTTCACAAAATATGATATAGTTGTTAACTGAAATTAAGTAAATAAATTATTCACCTCAACCAAATTATAAAATGAAGGTGAGATACAACTAATCAATTCATGTATTAATATTAATCGCATAACGATTCATACATTATTATTGTTGCCTATATAAACAATCCTTCTATTTTAATATTCATATAAGAGATAGTAAATCACGGGTCTATTCATTTGGTATCAAATGTTGTAACTGCTAATTGAATATATCCACTATCTTATTTTAAAATAGTTCACTCCAATATCCAGATTCATATCGTTTGCGTAAAAAATGGCACAATTCTCATAGTAGTTGATAACTAGAACTGTCAAAATGGCCAGTTCATTTTAGCCCAATTTAAGTTTTGTGAATTTTTAAATTTGGTGGACGAGGATAAGCTGGTCCTCCGTATAAATGGGCCTTATAATGGTCAGTCCAACCTAACCTTAAGAGAACTGCATGCTAGGGCGGGCCGGCCCTTTAACTTTTTTAGAAAAAATAATTTCGTTAAATCCTTTAATATATTTTTGTGACGTAATCGATTAATCATATAATCAACTTCTATTTGCTTAGAACGTACAAAAACATGATATTTGACGAGAAATTTCGTAATTGAAATGCTAATTCTCTATACCTCTAGCACTTCTTTAGTAAAGTTATATCAATATTTTATTAATACTCTTCTTTCATTTTCCTTAGATTCAGAGATTGCTTCAATATGTTTATATGCTGCACTTTTAAATTTAGAATTAAAGTCATTTGCTTATTTCATCATTATAGTCCTTAAAATTTTTAAAACTCCTGAAATTTGCTAGTTGTTAATTTTTGTGTGTGTTTTTAAAGTTGATTTTTTTCTATACTGAAGAGAAATTTAAATATTAATAATATATTAAAGTAATTTAAACTAATCATTGGTCGCTTAAAGTAATATTTTCTTTTAAGAAAATATTATTATTAGCCACATAAAACTTTTTGAGTTCGTTATAAACTAAGCAAAATAAAAACTAATTTTGTTATATTACATGCATGTCAAAAATCAAAATTCTATTTAATATGGAAGAGTAAATGAGTAATCTACGGTTGGAGACTAGGGATTATAATTAATAGTTTTTTTAGTTTTTAACTTTTTATATATTAAATATTTAATAATTAAATCATTTAAATTTAATTAATTTTTGGCGCACTTCCCGGTCTAGATCCAGCCTCAGTAAAGCATCAAGGGCCGGCGGGCTGACTTGGGCCAGGCTTAAAAGTCAATTACTCAAATGGTCACTCAACTATCCCAAATTATCTCCTAAAATCATTTTTCTTTCATTTGTAACAATAAAGTCACTAAATTATGCCAATTGCACTCAGAAGGTCACTCGACTAGATTTTTCAAATTTAAATTGCCAAATACCTATTCTACCCTCTAAATTATGAACATTTATGTTCTTTTTATTTTTTAAAAACTTTTTAGTATTACCAACAAAAATTCAAAAAATTTATTTATACAATTCATAATGAAAAAAATATTTGTAAAATATATATTTCATGCACATAATATAAAAATAATTACTTAAATATAGGTATTTTTATAATATATATTATATATTCTTGAAAATTATGCTCAATTATATTATTGTGTTTCTACCAACCTTCTGACGACACAAAGTAAAGCATGGCGATTATCTGTATAGGGTAAATATGCTATGTTAAGTGTATATATATATATATATTTCCAACTTTATATATATATATATATATATATATATATATATATATAAATTGGCATAATTTAACTATCTTTATTAATTATTTTTATATTACGCGCATGTAATATATATTTTACAATATTTATTTTCTTTATTCTGAATTATGTAAATAAATTTTTGAATTTTTGTTGTTAATACTAAAATTATTATTACTAACAGATTATTCTAATTAATATTTTTACTATGCTTATTATTTTGATATTCTAGCATTATATATGCTTAAATTTTTTTATTTTAAATTTATAAGTAATATTTATTTATTCTATAGGTAAGTCCATAATGTAAATTAAAAGGGAAAACTTATATTATTAAAAAGTTTTAAAAAAATAAAAAGGAGACAAATGTTTATAATTTAGAGGATAAAATAGGTATTTGAAAAATCTAGTTGAATGACCTCCTAAGTGTGATAGACATAGTTTAGTGACTTTGCTGTTATAAAAGAAAGAAAAGTAATTTCAGGAAATAATTTGGAATTGTTGAGTGACCATTTGAATAATGGACTCCCTCGATTTTAATTAACAACAACAATAACAACCCACTACAATCCCACTAAGTGAGTTATGGGGAGAATAGTGTGTAGACAGACTTTATCTCTATCATAGAGGTAGAGAGTCTGTTTTCCAAATAAACCCTCGGCATCCTTCCCTCCAAAAATTTCCTATCTTGTTATTAGGGAGACTCAAACTTACAACCTCTTGGTTGGAAGTAAAAATTGTTTATGAGATCACTAGATGAAGGTTTATTAGTTAATAACTATCCAACAGATCTAAAAATCCCGTAACTATTGGGACAAAGGGATCAAAACATCTCCAAAATCCTCGACCTCTTGGGTTATTTTACAAAGAGATCATGAAATCTCAAAAATCCTATAATTCTTGAAATTCACACAAAGATTAAAATATCTCCAAAATCTAGGGGTGGTCGAATCGGAAAAACCGATCGAATCGTGAATTTTAATTTTTCAATTTCGGTTTAAATCGTTTATTCGGTCGGTACATGGATTTTAAATTAATAAATTTCAGCTTTTCGATACGATTTACGATTTTGACGTTTAGGTTTTCGGTTAAACTGAAAAATCGAAAATTTTCAATTATGTTTGGTAGCTTCTGTACTCTGTAACAGAACTTCTGTTTGGACTTGAAAGGTTGGCTTGTTTGTGAAATCCCGTGATTGGTATATTGCCAGCTTGTTTGGACTTAAAAGGTTAATTGTTACTAATTTGTTATATTATGAAATCCAGCTAGTGGACTTGAAAGGTAAGAACGGAAGATGCCTACTTACTACAGTGTTTCGATTCTAAACTATCAAATTGGTACTATACATATTTTTCCTCTTTTGACTAGTTGAATATTTGTATTGCATCAAACATCATAGAAATGTATAAAGATGGACAGATGCAGCCATTGATCACTCTATGAATATGACTGCAATAAATTTAACCAACATTGAAAGTGTGAATATAACCAACCTCATTCAACAGTATTCGGTGGAGCTCATCCTTTTTTTTTTGGTAATTAAAATTTGTATTAATTACCAAAGCGAAATCCATAGTGCAGCTAAGTGCCCAGCTGACTATCAAAAAAGAAACTTAACCATTGTCGACTATCACTATATCTATCCTTCTAGTTACAGTAGAAAATGCCGAAGATGTAGGCTAACTTTAGGGGTACCCCTAACATTACAAACATATGCAATGGTCATAAGTAATTGATCACTAGAACACAAGACATTCTTAAATAACCTCGAGTTCCTCTCTAACCAAATAGCATAGAACAATTCTGCAATGGTCATTTTGAATATATAAGCTCGACTGGTTTTCCCTTTAGCTTTGGTGACAATCCAGTGAATAAACTACTCCCAATTCTGGAAATTAGGCTGAGTTACTTCAATCCACAGCATTTCTTGATGCCTTAGTTGTCTAGCAAAGGAACAAGAAAATAAAAGATGTCTCTGCTCTCCACATCTTGTTGGCATAATACACAGGTGTTATCCACATTCAAATTCCACTGGACCAACCTATCTTTAGTAGGTAATCTGTCTTGCAGCACTAACCAAAGGTTGAAGACTGCCTTGGGTCTGGCATAATTTTGGATGGTTAAGTTCTTCCACATGACTCTAGGCAGTTGTCCAATCTGGTGTAGATATAGCATCTTTATAGTACATACTGGTTTATGCATCATCTGATATTGTTGCAACAGTAGCTTCAATTATCTTCCGGACCATCCAGCTGGCTTGCTTGGAAATAACAATGGATTCTAACTGTTGTTGTTTTATATAGACTGTGTGAATCCACCTTACCCATAGGACATCCTTCTTATGAGCCAAATCCCAGCCAAGCTTAGCAATAGCAGCTTTGTTCCATACTAGCAGGTTCATGATGTTTAAACCTCCAGCTGACTTAGGCAAGCACAGTTTATCCAAGGCTATATATGCTTTCTTTGATATACTTGCTGAACCTGTCCATATAAAGGATCTACATACTGCTTCTAACATCTTTAAGATTTTTGAAGGAATAAGGAAAAGTTGGGCCCAGTAAGCTTGTATGCCAAAGATCACTGATTGAACCAATTGGATTCTACCAGCATATGATAATTTCCTGGCAGTCCAGGATGTGATCCAGGCAGTAATCCTATCCACCAGTGGCTGCCATTGCACTAAGGTCATCTTCTTGGTAGATAAAGGAACTCCCAAGTATTTAAAAGGCAACTCCCCATGTACATAGCCAAGATGATCAACAATGTGATGCTGGACATCAGTAGCAACCCCACCAAAATAAACTGAACTCTTACTCAAATTAGCTTTCAACCCAGAGGCTTCGGTGAAGTGAGCAAAGTACTTAAACATAGCTGCTACAGATTGATGTTCCCCCTTGACAAACAGCAATAAATCATCTGCAAAGCTAAGATGAGTAATGCCTAGCTTTTTACAACCAGGGTGAAATAGAAAAGCTTTATCCTTCCTCAATTCAGCAAGAGCTCTACTTAAATACTCCATCACTATGGCAAATAAAAAGGGGGAAATTGGATCACCCTGTCTCAGACCTTTAACTGCTTGGAAGGGTTCAGTAGTTTCCCCATTCACCATCACTGTGTAACTGACTGTTTTGACACATTCCATAATCCATTTTATAAATCTGCCAGGGAAGTCTAAAGCCTCCATTATATGCTGTAAGAAAATCCATTCAACAGAATCATATGCCTTCTGCAAATCAATCTTAATCATGCATCTAGGAGATACATGAGATCTTGAGTAATGTTTGATTAGTTCATGGGTCAATATAACATTATCTGCATTCTTCCTGCCTGGGATGAAACTTGCTTGAGCATCACAAATGATACTGGACATGATCTTTTGTAATCTGTTGGCCAATATCTTAGATATAATTTTGTATAAAACTGAGCAGCAAGCAATTGGTCGAAACTCCTTAACTGATTATGGATTAGCAACTTTGGGTACCAAGGTAAGGGAAGTACAATTGGCTGGTCTATACAGTTTGTTGGACTGAAAGAAATTCATGACTGCCTTGATTATATGGTTGCCAATGATACTCCAGGTCTGCTTAAAGAAGAAAGCATTATATCCATCAATCCCCGGGGCTTTGTCATCACCAATGGATTTTAAACTATCCAGAATCTCAGAAGCAGTGATATCAGCAGCTAACTCTTTCTTCTGGTGATGTGTAAGCTTTGGACCATTGCTCATATACAATCTGTTAATTGTTGGTAGTGAGGCAGCTGATGTTCCCATTAGTGACTTAAAAAAATCCTTGATCTCCTTTCTAAGGTCATCTGAATTGGTAATCTTGGATCCCCCTGCTGTAACCAGTTCTGTTATGCTTTTGTATTAATTCCTTTCCTTCAAGACAACATTAAAATATTTATTATTTGAGTCTCCCAATTGGATCCATCTGGCCCTGAACTTTTGTTGCAGGATACTCTCTTCAATCATTTACCATTTTTGTAACTTCAAAACAAGTTCTTTCTCTTTAAGCTGCAAATCATCAGTATAATTCAGCATCATCTGGCTCTGAATGTCCTTCAATTCCTCCCTGCTAGATTCAATTTTCTGTGCAATGTTCATAAAATCTCTAACATTTAGAGATTTTAAAATTGGTTTCAGTAACTTGAGATTATTCCACACATCCTTGACAGTACCCTGAGTAGTGTTTTTCCAGTTCTCCTTGATAAGTTGCTGAAAGTCCTCATGATTAGCCCATGCACTATAGAATCTGAAAGGAGCCTTCCTGATCATAGTATCTTCAGTCAGAGTGAGCACCATTGGGTTATGATCAGATATTAATGGAGAATCATATACTGTTTGTACATGGCTCCAATTAATCATCCATTCATAATTACCAAATACTCTGTCCAATCTACTACAAACTCTATCATTACCAGTTTGTTTGTTGGACCAAGTGAAAAATTCCCCTTTCCAGGGAAGTTCTGATAGCCCAGACAGTTGGATACATTGAGTGAAGTCCAGAGTTTCAGCTTGTTTCACTTGACTACAGGATTGTCTATCATTAATAGACATGACAGCATTGAAATCACCTGCTACTAGCCAAGGCTTTGTAATACCAGCAAAAAAGTTCTGTAGTTGTTGCCACAATGTTCTCCTTTGATCCAAGCCATTGAACCCGTATACCACAGTGAGGTAGCAAACCATATTACCAGCAAAGGTCCTGACAATACAATGAAGGAATTGAGCCTCCTCCTGAAGACCAGTGATCATAAACTTCTGAGTATCCCATAGGACCCAAATTCTACCCCTCGGAGAGTCCCTATAGTTAGTTAGGATACCCTAACCTGGAACCAACAGCTTAGCTATTCTATCTGCATTTCTCTCCTTAACCTTTGTCTCTACCAGACCAACAAGGTTAAATTTATTATACCTAATATATTCCTTAGCTTCCTTCTGCTTATACCTTCTATTCACACATCTAATGTTTCAAAATAAACACTTCATTGGGTATGACTAGGACCCCCTTCATCTAGGGGATTTCCTGGCCTACTAGCTGACATTACTTGAAATATGTTACTCATCACAACAGGAGATAAAGGGGAAAAGTTCAAAAGGTTGAACTCTGGAGACTGCACCTTTTTACTTCTATCTTCCTGTTTGTTCAACTATGTACTTCCTAAGGGAGCAACATTAATCTCTTTGGGAGGTACATCATTCTGCTTTGGTCCAAGCTGTTGTTTAGGAGCCTCCTGCTGCTGCATACCAGTCTGGTTTGGGGCTTTAGCTCTCCACTCCTGAAGCACTCTAGGTTTTTGTATATGGGTAGGCTGGGAAGGTTTGGGATTAACCAACCAATTGTGTCCAACCATAAGACATTTCTCACAATATGATGGCTTCCAATCATAAGCCACTTCCTGCAAAAATTGCTTCCCATTTGGATCTATTAGCTCAATATCACTTGGCAACTCTTTAGAAACATTCACCTCAATAAGCATGCGAGCATATGAAATTCTGGTCTGCTTAGTCGTACATTCATCAGCAAAAATGGGCTTGCCCAGTACACTGGCTATCCTACTCAAGGATCTGATTCCCCAGCATGACATAGGGAGTTTAGGAAACTTGACCCACAGTGGAATTTCAGTAGGAAAAACAGCATTGAAATCAAAATCAGTAGTCCATTGCTTCAGGACCATAGGTCTATTTGCAATGGAGTATGGACCAGCACAGAGAATTTCTTTAGCATCCTCAAGTGATTGAAATTTGACTACATAATAGCCCCCCTCACGATAATATAGGTCTGGTTCGGGTACATGGGACCAATGCAGGTTAATGAACCGTTTCATTGCATTGTACCCTGGTCCATTCCCTAACACAAAAACTACTAGGGCACACTTCCATTTATGTTCTTCCGCATCCACTTCTTCTTTAATCAAATGACCTACTGGTTTGCCATCGATCAAAGTCGGTGGGATATACTCCAACGCCATGCCATTAGAAGCAAATCGATTATTCTGAAAGAGAATTGCCCATTCTTTAGCTACTTCATTGGTCCCCTCCTCTGGTTTGCTTTGTTCTGTCATAGATGCTTGAGATAGCTTCTGCATGCGGTCGATTCCACCATTTCCTTGCACCACGGGGATGAGGAAGCAAGGAAACTTCTTCTGCTTCTAACACCTCGACTGATTGAGTCAATGGAACAATATCAACCAATGGAACAGTATCGGTCAATGGAACAGTGTCAATGGAGTTATTTACACTGACTGGGTGGTTTATTAAAAAAAAATAAAAAAAATAAAAAAAATTGAACTCCTTTGACACAACAACTTTGGTCCCTATGATAATTAATCAAAAAATATAAATTGAACTCCAGTTTTATCTAAGACTATGTAATTACGTAAATAAAACACCTAGTGGCTCAAGATGCAAAAATCATTGGAAGATTATGTCAACGATACGCTCACTGCCCATT
This sequence comes from Nicotiana benthamiana, assembly GCA_034376525.1. NCBI lineage: Eukaryota > Viridiplantae > Streptophyta > Magnoliopsida > Solanales > Solanaceae > Nicotiana > Nicotiana benthamiana. Next base: position 26,462,496 of record CM067327.1, on the reverse strand, counting down.
GCCCCAGTTTTTATATTGTGCAAAAATCAGCGGAAGTCTATGACCAGTGGAAGTAAATCTAAAATATAAAAATTTTAAACCGTTAATAACCGAAAATAAGTTAATCGAACTTTGAAAAAATTACACCGAACCGAAAATGCTTTGGTTTAATTTGATTATTAATATTACAAAACCGAAAACCAATAAATCGGACCGTAATTTCATAATAACCGATCGAACCGACGGATGCATACCCTACCGAAATCCCATAAGCTCTTAGGGTTATTTACAAAGAGAAAAACATCAAAATCAGTTTTACCTCGAGCTCGAAGTACCAAAGTGTTGTGTGACATTCTTAACGATCAAATACATTACAAAAAGGTCCCATCATTCTAAGTTCGATATTGCTCCAAGCCTCCAATCCTCGAATTAGATAAATTACGTACGTAATTGAGAGAGAATAATTAAAAAAAGCAAACACAATTTTATCCCAATTAATTAATAAAATCACTCTTCTTTGATCTTTGTGATTGCAGTTTAAAATGTCACATTTTTTTTTTCACACAACCCTATTACTAAGTTGAGTTAGAAGAGTTTTTCCAATTAAAGCGACATTTTGAAAAGGGATAATTTATTATTTAGAGTCGCCACTTGAAATTGAGTTTTGGTGTTCCAAGTCACCTTTTATTTGAATCCCTTTTCAAAATGAAGGTTTGACTCTTAATTTATGGTCTACGAAAATAGAAGACTGAGTAAGGAATTCTGTTGACCGAGGGGAAGGTATAAGGCACTCCTCGAGTCCCGTGGTTCTAGCACGGTCGCTTTTATTGATTAATGTAGAGCTTAAATCAATTTTTTGGTTATTCTTATATTTATTGATTATGGCTTATTTATTACCGCTTCAGTTAAATTATTATATTTTTATTAATTATTTTGACCAAGATGCGATACGCACACAAGGTACTTCCTTGAAATTAAATATTAAACCAAGGTACAGAATATACACATGGTTATAACATAATTATTTCAAATTAGACATGTATCAAGACGTGGATGCGCACACGATCCTTTTATTATTTAAGTGTATCAATCCAAGGTTCGAGTATGAAACACATGGGCTAGTATTTAAAGTGCATCTAAAATTTTCTAGCATTTTAGAGTATTCTATTTATTTATCTATTTTATTATTATTATTTTTTAACTGTTATAATAAATCTTAAGGTTTTAAAGTAAAAAATAAATAACTAAGAGATGACCATTAGCCTAGAAGATAGAACCAAATTAACGAAGCTTTCTATAGATGCGTTGTAATTTAAACAAAACTACATAACGTGGGATTTATTATTATTTGGAGATATTTATACAAAACAAAAAAAATATGCAAATTCCAGCCATATTTATCAATGAAACTTAGTATAAAATAATAATTCTAATTAACTATCATATTGTTCTGTGTGACTAACTTGCCGTAATTTGATATACACATATATATGAACATGAATTTAATTTTACTATTAAAGAACTAAAATTTCAACAACTTAAATAATAAACTAATACGTGTTCCAACAAAATTTTGTCAATCACATTTTTTTATTCCAAAAATATAACAAAAACTCCTAAGAAAAATAAACAAAACTATAACGAAGTAAAAAAAATTCTTTAGGCTCTCATCCTAATTCATGAATTAGTATGAAAGCTGGTAACCCGTATTAAATAATACATACAAAGGAAGATAATAAATATATATATGCTTCTAACAAAATTCAGAAAAACAAATTAAAATTCAAAGTTTGCGAAGACATATATATCATATATTATATTTAAATTGTACCAAAAGATTAAGTGTTACTTTTTGTAAGGTTTCTGCACAAAATAATATCTACAGAAACCATTTTAGAACAACAAACACAAAACCGTGAACGAAATCCCGAGCACATATTTCCTTTCTTTCTTTCACGTTTTTTTCTCTCTTTCTGTTTTCTTCCTTTTTTTTCTCTTTCTTTGCTTCTTTCTTCCTTTCTTTCTCTGTTTTCAACGCTTTTTTTTCAGTTTTACTTTTCTTGGCTTCTTCTTCTTTTTGTACGTTTCTGCCTTTTTTTTTTTTTTTATGTTTTGTTATTTATTTTATAATAGGAATGTAGGGTAAGTAAACGAGTTAAAGTTGAAGTTAGATAAAAAAGTTGAAAAGATCATGATAAGTAGTTATAATTTTTAAGATTTATCCTTTTTTATTATATTATTATTATTATTATTACTACTTATTATTATTATTATTATTATTATTATTATTATTATTATTTTGTTTAATAACTTTTACTTGTTCTTTATTAATGAACAAATTACAAAGTAAAATACATAGTTAAAAATATTAGTTAGCTATCTTATATTTAAATATTATATACATAATAAAATTAAGTATTTAGATTGTAGTTTAAATTATACTAAGTAAAATACTATAGCTTACATTTAAAATTCTAATTAATTCTTTTTTTTTTAAGTTTTTCTTTTATTTAAAATTAGGAGTAAAACTTATATTCTGAGGATGTGAATATATATATATATATATATATATATATATATATATATATATATATATATATATATATATATATATATATAACATACTAAGAATATGATAAAAGTTTTAAAATACTAAAATTAGATGTAAAAGAAATATTATGCCAAACTAGTGTAGAATTTAGGTATGGTAAAAAATTAAGTGTTCACAGAAAATACCCACCCCTGATGATAATGAACTCACAAATGGTGTGCCAAATTGGCATGTCGTAAGATATATTATACTCTCTCCCATACTACGTGATAAGTAAACAAGAAAATTTATTTTTAAATATTTTATTATACTCTTAGTAATATACTTTTATAAACTATTAAAATATTATTATGACTTATTTAATATTATAAATTTTTAAAATTATTCTGTTCTTTTTTGAAATTTATGCATAATCAAGTTCCGCCGGAGTAACATAAATAATGGCATTAAATTAAATTAAAACGTGGTGGATAGTCCCAAATATTTTTGTCCCCTCTATTAATACAAAACTCCAAGAAATTGATTCCCAACAAATACTACTCCTACCTTTACCTACTACTAACACTGACTCCAGCAGTGTACTGTACTTTGTTTATTATTGCCTGAAATTGAACACCTTTTTTTACTTTTCTGTGTTAATTAATTCTGTAGATTTCCTATTTCTTCAATTGACACACGAAGATTTCTGTTCATATCTTACACTAAAACCCTATTACATAAAGCCTCTCCCAAACAATGTCTTTATCTTTTCCTCATTTCATCTCTGTCCGATTCACCGACCTCAATGGATTAAAGGTCAGTTTTTTTTTTACCGTTTAATTCTTTGTTTGGTTACCTAGAAAATGATGCCATTGCAAAGAGTGTCCATTTATTTGTTAAGTACAGTAATTTTGATTTGTGCAATAGCTTGATGGTGCTCAATTACTTGTATTTTCTGTGATTTTTTATGTGATATTTTGCATTTGCACTATTAGGTAAAAGAGTGAGTTTTTAAGCTGTAGGTGAAGGCACATGGTTTGCCAAAGCAATTAAGGAGAGATTTTAAAGTATTAGCAGTTACATCAATGTCAAAGGAGGCATCAAATTATATACCAGCAGCTCCTATATTCCTACCTGAAGGACCATGGCAGCAGGTGAGAGACTTTTATACCTCAATACAAACTAGTGGCTATCTGATTCTACTCTATTGGGGCTCATTTCATTCCGATACTAAATTAGGAGTTCCCTGTTAATAGAAGTTATCTAAATTATGTATACTGACATATCGTAGCAGGTTACTTGCCTTATTTTGAAAATTACAAATTCCACCTTTTGTGGAGGCTTACGTGTAAATGCCTTTTGGGGCGACCTGATAGTGTCAATATTCTTCAAGTTGTCATAGTATATAACTTAAAACTCCTTTTCAAATGTTATCAAGTGTTGTTATCTCTTTGTTTTGACTGTTTTGTCTGAAGAGATTGAGATTCTAGTTTTCTATATAGTTTTGCCTATTATATAATCTGGAGTGAGGAATAACAATAAATATGGCCATTCTAAGCTACTCTAATAGGTATTTTACTATTGCTACGACATTGTAGCTAGAGATGAGATGGATAATTGGTGCCAACATTTTAGAGTAGTGCTAGTGTAATTATGTACAACCATCATTTCAGGAGACAGCATGCAGAGTTCTATTGTAAGCTCAAACTCATTCAAATCTATAAGATATGATAGGGTTGAATAGGCTTTTTTCCTGAACCTCACTGCTTCAGTACTCTCGCTTGTTCCTGACTGTTTCAAATCTGTAGATTCCTGGTGGAGTTACTGCTGCAAAGGGCTTCAAAGCTGCTGGGATGTATGGTGGATTGCGTGCTCTCGGAGAGAAGCCTGATCTTGCGCTCGTCAGTTGTGATGTAGCCGCCATATCTGCAGGTCAGCTACTCTGATATAGTCCTAGGTCATCAGTGTTGAGCTTTTCTTAGGTTCATGAGTGGAAAACTATATTGTCGTTCGTTTAATATCCCTCCCTCCTTCCCCCCATCCACAACTTCCTTGAAAGAGAAAAGGAATACACCTATTTGGTGGTTGTGTTAAAACTTACCATCTAACAACCAACCGATAGAAACCGATGAATCAGAAATCATTTTTTTCTTTTTCTTTTCTTTCATCCAGGGGCATTTACTACAAACGTTGTTGCAGCTGCACCTGTACTATACTGTAAAAAGGCACTAAATGCATCAAAAACGGTATGTAGGAGAAACTGTACTTACTATTTTACTATTTTGCCTCTCACTTGTGGTAAAGGAACTCTTTTTCATATTTAGAACTGTCAACTCTCAACTTTCACGTGCTATTGTAATTCCGCACTCTGCATAATGTTTGTTTAACCTATATTGACTTAAGCGATGATGTTATACGACAAGCGGCAAAGTCGTTGCAATTGGTGACTATTGAGCGGAAAAAGGTTTTAAATTAAGCTATCGTGCTATTTGTTTTTTTTTTGATTTACATCATGGTGTCCGAGTCTCTAAGAGCCCCGACTAATTCCGGAGGTGCACAGGCCCTCGGCAAGGAGTTTCCCGCAAGTGCACAACGGTTAATTCAGGTTTTACCCAGTCCGATGGCCCTCAGAAATTGTTTGCACCCAGTAGGTTTCGAACTTGAGACCTTGAAAGGGAGCAAACCCAAAGACTCAAGTCAATTGCCACCAGGCCAACCCCTGAGGGTTAGCTATCGTGCTATATTATTAGCTGCTTTCACATGTTTAAGGACGATGCTTTTGTATAAATCTGTTTTTTTAGAAGAAAAGGACGCATCTCCATTTATAATCCAAGAGGCTTATTAGAAGTATATATAAGTAACCTGCTGTCATAGATTGCTTGCAACAAACACGACTACTTCTAAAGTCTTGTTTTCTTATAAGAATACTGCTACTTTTCAGGCTCGTGCGGTATTGATAAATGCTGGTCAAGCTAATGCGGCAACGGTAATTTCTCCTGAGTTTGAATTGGAAGCTCAATCTTTGTACTTAAACAAAGCGGGGTGTATCTCCACCTCTAGTTTCAATTTGATTGCCAGTAAAATCAAAGCAGACTCATCCAACTTCTCAAAGAAGGGATATGCTTGAAGTGATAAGTAGTGACTGTCATATCACTTTCTTTCTGTGTTAATTTATAACGTGACTTGAGAGTTTCAAAATTTCCTTTTCAGGGTGATGCAGGTTATCAGGATGTAATAGAGTGCTCAAGTGCACTAGCTAAGGTTTGCAGTTTTCATTTTGTCCATATTGATTTAGACTTTAGATGTTAGGTTTCTGATAGCATTTTTCAATTGTGACAGTTACTTCAACTGAAGCAAGATGAAGTCTTGATCGAATCAACTGGTGTAATAGGTCAACGAATAAAGAAGGTAAACGCTAATGTGTTGCACTTAATTGTTTTTTCCTAATTGCTTGAACCTCTTTCTTGCATATAGCAATTCACAGTGTTGGACGCCTTTAATTTACATTTCTTTGGCATATATGTGTGTGCTTTTACTATGCAAACTTTTCCTTACCTTTTATGTTTTACATCACTTGTAGGAGGCACTTCTCAACTCACTCCCACACCTTGTTAGGCAGCTTTCATCAACTGTGGAGGGGTAACCTCCTTTTTTTGATTTATAAAATGCATCATCAGATTTTATTCTATAATAATTGTATTTCTTTCTTCCACTTCTTTCTTTATACATACCTGTTCGGTTTTGTATTCATGCGTTCTCATAATGAACTATCCATTCTAGATGGCCTCTTCTGCTTAGGGATTTGCTGATCTCATATGTGCATTTGCAGGGCAGATTCTGCAGCTGTAGCTATAACGACCACTGATCTTGTTAGTAAGAGTGTGGCAGTTGAAACAGAGGTAAGAAGATTAGCTTTCCTGGCATCGTTGTGCTTGTTATGATTAAGATTCTTGGATGCTAATATTCATTACTCTCCGAATTTGTATGACAGTTTGATTCAATCTATTTATGTTGGTTGAATTTTACTAGATCATTATTAAGGTCTTGATAAAATTTTCATTAACTTTTTTAAAATATTCAAGTTCCATTTTCTGAATTAAATTAATTAATATTAATAGTTCAAAATTTTGGCATTGTTGTGTTGCATAAAATTGGATGAACAATATGAAAATAACTGTTCGAGGCGTTACAATTTGTGACCATGGAGACTGCCAAACCATGAAAGAAATGAGGCAAAGGTGGAAAATGTAAAAGAAATCAACTAACTTCTGGGATTATAGCTGGAGGAGAAGATTACACCAAATTTCCTTTAGTCGGGTTAAAAGATGTTCTGCTGCTGGAACTCCAATTCCTTGCTTACTGTCAAGCACTAAGAAATCAACAGCGTGATGCTGTTTCACTATGCATCGTCTGTAGCTTGAAGCCTTAAAATTCTTGCTGGTTGTACTGCATCAGCAGTCATTGGTAGCTCCAGAATATGAGTAACCTGATGTGTATGAATCTCTATGCTTGTGCATGTTGCATTTAGTTTTGCGGTTATACTGATCCTCTTTTTTATTTTGTTTGCAATGAATCACATTGAACATTTAAAACCTCTCGATGATGGTCAATTTTTTTTGCATCAGTTAAAACCGAGAAATGGTTAGTAAGAGGTTTTGTAAGAAAAAAATGAGGTTAAGAGCTAGAGATTTTTTCTTTTTGGAGGGTGGAAAAGGATGGAGGTCTCTTCTCTTATTATTTTATACTGTTTCTTGGCTACGATTCTCTGAAAAAGAAAACTAAGTAAATGCATGTGAACTTAATAGGTCACTGGTGGATTTTGCCCATATTCAATTTACAACTAATGACAACTTTCCTTTCCTCACTATAAGGACAAGAAGAGTTTTCGGTAGATATGAAATTAAATTTTCAGTCACATTTAAGATAATGCATTACTGTTGACATGCTGTGCTATCACCGACCATCAAAGGCAATAATTTAGCAACAATAACAACTACCCAGTATAGTCCCACAAAGTGGGGTCTGAGGAGGATAATATGTAGACGGGCCTTACCCCTACTCGAAAGGGCAGAGAGGCTGTTTCCAATCGACCATCGGCTCAGTGAAGGAAAGGAAAAACAAAAACAAAAACAAAAGAGCATTAGTAACTCCAGCAAAAATAGCGTAAATAATTATCTAAACATAAGAACCATAAATAAAATAACATGCAATAATATCAGACAGTAACTACCATAAATAACTACCATAAGGGAGACACAATCCAATACACAAATCATCGATGGGTAGCCCTGCCAAGCCTCACCCGTTGGGTGAGGAGTACGAAAAACTCTAGGAGCCCCTATCCTACGACCCTGATACTAGACCTCCAGACTTTCCTATCAAGGGCCATGTCCTCGGAAACCCGCATTCTAGCCATGTCATGCCTAATCACCTCTCCCCAATACCTCTTAGGCCTCCCTCTGCCTCGCCGTACGCCAACCATCGCCAGCCGTTCACAACTCATCACCGGGGCATCAGGACTTCTCCTCCGCACATGCCCGAACCACCTCAGCCTCGCTTCTCGCATCTTCTAATCCACCGGGGCCACCCCCACCTTCTCTCGGATAACTTCATTCTTAATCTTATCTAACCTGGTGAGCCCGCACATCCACCTGAGCATCCTCATCTCCGCAACCTTCATTCTCTGAACATGAGAGTTCTTCACTGGCCAGCACTTCGCCCCATACAACATGGCAGGTCTAACCACAACTCTATAAAATTTCCCCTTGAGTTTCTGTGGAACTTTCTTGTCACACAGGACTCCCGATGCAAGCCTCCACTTTGACCACCCCTCTCCTAAACGATGAGTGACGTCCTCGTCAATCTCTCCGTTCCCCTGAATCACCGATCCAAGATATCTGACACTGTCCCTCTTGGCAATGACCTGATATCCAATCATCACGTCCCTGCCTACTTCGCTCGGCTCGGCGCTAAACTTGCACTCCAGGTATTCTGTCTTAGATCTGCTTATTTTGGAACCCTTAGACTCCAGAGTCTGTCTCCGTTCCTCTAACCTCTCAATAACATCGACCCTTGCCTCGTCTATCAAGACTATGTCATCGGCAAATAGCATACACCAAGGCACATCCCCTTAAATATGTCGGGTTAGAGCATCCATCACCAAGGCAAACAAGAGAGGGCTAAGCGCCGATCCTTGATGGAGCCCCATAACCACTGGAAAATGGTCTGAGTCGCCACCCACCGTCCTAACCCTAGTCTTAACTCCATCGTACATGTCCTTGATTACTCTGATGTAGGCTTCCGGCACGCTCTTCGCCTCCAAGCACCTCCATAGCACCTCCCTTGGGACCTTGTCATACGCCTTCTCCAAGTCGATAAGAACCATGTGCAGGTCCTTCTTCTTATCTCTGAACTGCTCCACCAGCCTCCTGACAAGGTGGATAGCTTCTGTAGTGGAGCGACCCGGCATGAAACCGAACTGGTTCACAGATATAGATGACATCTCCCTCACCCTCGCCTCGATCACCCGCTCCCATACCTTCATAGTGTGATTTATTAATTTGATACCCCTATAGTTGTTGCAGCACTGTATGTCCCCTTTGTTCTTGTACAAGGGCACCACTGTACTCCACCTCCACTCCTCCGGCATCCTTTTGATCATGAAGATCGCATTGAACAACCTGGAGATCCACTCCACTCCTGACCTACCCATGCATTTCCAGAACTCCACCGGGATCTCGTCAGGCCCGGTCGCTCGAACCCTACTCATCCTACGCAAAGCCCCCATGACCTCCTCCGCCCTAATGCGCCTGCAGTACCCAAGGTCTCTATGTTGCTCTGAATCCCCCAACTCCCCTAGCTCTATGTTACGACCCCCCTCCTCGTTAAGTAAGTCTCGAAAGTACACCTGCCACCTCAGCTTGACTTGAGACTCCCCCATCATAACTCTACCATCCTCGCCCTTGATGCACCTAACTTGGTCAAAATCACGCGCCTTCCTTTCCCTTGCTTTAGCTAACCGGAATAACTTCCTATCCCCTCCTTTCTCCCATAATTCCTCGTACATGCGACCAAACGCCGCGTTTTTAGCTTCCGTAACCGCCAGCTTTGCTTCTTTCCGTAGATCTCCTTGCGAAATCAATGCATAATCTGACTCAAGACTATCTGCAGTTTGTGTATCTTAAAATTTTCACATTCGGAAAACTATGATGAGTTTGTAATGATATATATATCTGTACTTATGGTCAGGTCAGAGGAACTCGAATAAGAGTCGGGGGCATGGCAAAGGGTTCTGGGATGATTCATCCTAACATGGCAACAATGCTCGGTGTAAGTATCTTCGGAATTCCGCTGTTTCTCCCTTAAGCAGTGAGAGTATCTTACTGGATTTGAAATGCAACTTTGCAGGTTGTAACTACCGATGCCTCGGTAACAAGTGATGTTTGGAGAAAGATGGTACAAGTTGCTGTAAATCGAAGTTTTAATCAAATTACTGTAAGTAAGAAATTTACGTAGAATTAATACTTCAGACGTATACGATTCTGACCATGCATGAGGACTGGAGTTCAATGGTAGAAATTTGCACTGAGTTGCATGTGGACATTTCTGGTGTATTTGATTATCATTTATCAAATGAAGCAGCAACATTGAGTTCACTGAAAGAATACTTATTAAATAGATCAAGTCCATATTCTCCTTATTCTTTTTATTTTTCTTCTTGTTCGACCTATATGTAAGCTGATTAAAGTAAAGCTTTATATTCTTGAATCTTATGCAAGTTGTTTCTACCTTGTGTGCAAGTCTGAGGAAGAGAGATTTGATGTAGTGCGTTTTTGCTACATCAGTGCTAGTAGAAGTTTTTTGCATATCTATCTGAAATGTATTGTTTTTTCTGTTATGTAGAGGAGTCGTGTGTTGTTTTCTTGGTTGCATCTCTAGAATGGTTTAAGTTTTAAGTTGTGTGGTTTTATTATCAAATTCATTTCCCATAATGCTAAAATATTACCTGCTTAATTTGACTCAGCCTGTTCACATATCTCAAATGATTTCACGTTGATATGCTTTGGCTGCCCCCTTTCTGTTTAATGATGTCATCTCGATGCACTCAGTGATTCCATTGCATGATCTAAACCCAGGTGCATATATTTTGACAGGTTGATGGAGACACCAGTACAAATGATGCTGTCATTGCTCTGGCCAGCGGACTTTCAGAATCATATGAGATTTCTTCTTTGAACTGCTCCGAGGCAGAACACCTACAGAACTGCCTTGATGCTGTATGTGCTGTTATTTCCTTTTAATTGCTTTATTCTCATGCGGACTAGTCTATCTTGACATAAACACAATCAGGATTGGGTGTTTGTTATTATCAGTTCCCGATTGAGAATTAGCACTTCCAACCTTCTCATGTCAGTGTACTATATACCTTATTACTTCCTTTGAGTTTCTCTTCTTTACTTCTTTTGTTGCCTTATGTGAAGATAGAAGAGTTACATTTGTGATGCAGTATACGTATTTTCAGATGATGATTTCAACATATATGCTAATTGTTTCTGTGACTTTTAATTACATGATCTTTGTGTTGTATAGTTCATCCTGCACTCTTTTGTCAATGGTTTCACCATAATGGACTGCATGCTGGTCACTTTCAAGCAAAAAGCATGTATATAGCTTAGCAAATTTACAGGTCACAATAGTCGCAAACGAAGATCCTCTTGATCTGTGATGGTTTATGAACATGATAATAAAGGAACGTCCTTTTAACTTATAAATAAGGAATATCCTTTTAGCTTGCAGGAGTATTGACATGATTCCACTACAGGTAATGCAGGGTCTAGCAAAATCAATAGCTTGGGATGGTGAAGGAGCAACATGTTTGATTGAGGTCTGTATTTCTTTATTAAGTTCCTTATGAGCTTTGACCAACTTCCATTCGCTCCTCGTCTTGTTTCTTAAACATGCATAAGCTTAGCAACCAGCTCTAGAAAGGTAATTCTCCTCTAATATTTTCATTTAAGCTATTTGATCATAGATGAGTACTAGAAAAGAATGATTAAATGGATGGCTGAGTAGCTGAGGTATAGGAGTAAGAACCTAGATATCCCAGGTTCAGATCTCAACTACAACACTCAACAACAACAACAACTACCCAGTACAGTCCCACAAAGTGGGGTCTGGTCAACTACAACACTCAGTGTGAGTTTATTTCTTCAGCTTTGGCGGGCAGATTACTCACCACATGTGCTTGTGGGTTCTAAGGTCGAACAGGCTGTTTGGACTGTAGTTGAGGTGCGATTTGGACACCATTAGAAAGAAAAAAAATGATTGAATTGGTTAGCATAGTTGAGTTTGTTAGGGATAAATTGAAAAGGTGTCAAAGATGGAAACATATATTTTGTATTGGTCATAGAAATAAATACATATGAATGGAGGTCATAAAATAAATTGGCATTATCTTATTTTGATACAAATACTGGAGGATTGTGACTACTATATGAGTAAAGAGAACAAGCTCTATTGGAGTGCTCAAATTAAACACAGGTAATGGTAGGGAGAAGGTGCTAGTGTATTTATATAGCATACACGCATTAATTTTATCTTTGGTTTGACTCTTGATTTCAATTCTTTCGTTACTTGCAATTGGCAAAGGAAAATCATGTAGTGGAGAACGGTAGAGAGCAGACTTATTATCCACTGAGTTTCGTACCATTCCCTAGCTCTCGGGTATTTCTTGGTTATCAAACGTTAAGAAGAAAAAGGGCAATAATGTGTTTCCATTTTGACAAAAAAAAATTTCCATGTGGCTTCCTATGTAATTTTTGTCAGTTTGTTGATAAGCATATAGAAACCAGTAGCTTCTAGAATCAATAATTTGTTTTTTTTCATGCAGTAATTGCTCTTTGGATCTGTGACATGTCTGCCCCCCCCCCCCCCCCCCCCCCCCAAAAAAAAAAAGGAAGGGATCTGTGACATTTTTGTCTTTAATTGGACATAGGTGAGGGTTGCTGGTGCTGATAACGAAGCTGATGCAGCAAAGATTGCTCGTTCAGTGGCGGCTTCTTCACTTGTCAAGGTATGGAGTGAATTAACTTTACATATCTACTTGGAGCAGTCTTGAAAGTATATTTAAATGATGCTTTCCTTTCTAATGTATAATCAGGCTGCTGTATACGGTAGGGATCCCAATTGGGGTCGTATTGCTTGTGCTGCTGGCTATGCAGGGATTCCTTTCAACTCCGACAAGCTTCGGATATCACTTGGAGATATTGTGCTTATGGAAGCAGGGCAACCACTTCCATTTGATAGGTATGGAGAATGATAACCCACAATTTTATTGCTTTATTAGTCATGGGCTGTGGAATTGCCTTCTTGTGTCGGTTCTTATCTCAAAAGGGAACTATCACGCTTCTTAAAGAGCCGGCTACAAGCACCCTAACCAACTCATTTTGCTTAAGTTTGGATGCTACTGTCATTTTCTGACCAAAACCTATCCAATTCCTTTAGCTCTTATATGTTTAATTTTCCTGGTGGGACTCTAGCCATTATAGAGCGTATGATAATTCTGTTGTTTGGATATATCTCAATCTTAAATTGTTGGCTGTTGATCCTGTATTCAGTAGGCCAATTTTGGATGCTAGACCTAAAGTATTTACCTCCTCATCTGTACACTCTTTCCGCAGAACTTTTTCCTTTCTCTTTTTGTCTGTCTTTTGCTAATATTCTCTCTTTGGACATCATGAAATCTTGGGTCCTTTTGCAGGATTGCAGCTAGCAATTATCTCCGAAAGGCTGGTGATGTCCACGGCACTGTTGAAATTCAAATATCAACCGGTAAGTTTCACATACATAAACAGGCATGTTCATATTCATATTGTACTTCCTCTGCAGTGGTGGGGAAGTATCATGATGAAAGTAAACCAACTCCGTGGCATCACAGATAGCTCTAGAGATATAATTACCCAAAAGAGAGTCTATGCGATCTAGTCTTTGGAGAGTGCATTGACTTGATTTTGTTTATAAGATGGCGCAAGCTGTGACTCGTCTCTACGTGCTATACAATTTCTGTTGCTTGCTGCTCCAAGCTTTGAGTCAAATTGATATATTTTCTTTTTGTGCCAATCCCCACTCCCAAACCCAGTAAAAAGAACCAATTTTCCTCTTTATCCAGTCCAAAATTGACATTCATACCTTAAATAAACTGGGAAAATTTTTCACTGTCCAAGAATTCAATTAAGATTAACTTAATACTAACTTGTTAGTTCAGACTTGATGAGACATCTTTTTAACAACTATTCTTAACTTTGCATGTTGAGTCCACCTCAACATAGGAGCGTTTTAAAAATCTTCTTTTTGAGCTCCGTGATAGCGAAAGTGGGTCATATTCTCTGGTTGGGTGGAACAAATCGACATCTACTCTATATTTTCTCAGTTTCTAGTGCGACTATTAGTTTGATTGCGCTCCCTTCCAAAGTATGAAGCTATCTCACAATGAGCCGTGTGTGTTCCTGAAATTCTTTCTTACCCTCTGGTCCCACCTTCCGAGGTGCATGGAAGACAACGCAACAAGAATCTACTATCTTACCTTTGCTTCTATATCTTTGCCCGTGCATAAATGTCTTTGTGGCATTTGCAAGACTAAGGCGTTATGTCCGCTAGTTCAGGCCATCATGGATTTGTTTATATCCACTGTGGTTTTTGTGGCTTCTGTCTGTATTAACAAGAATCTCGTACTGCAAGTATAAATAATAGTCTCTGTGTTTTCCATACACAGGTGATGGTCCAGGAAGCGGACTAGCATGGGGTTGTGACTTGAGTTATGATTATGTCAAAATTAATGCAGAGTACACGACATGAAACAAGAGCAGTAGTTCAAAGTTTGAAGTCTCTCCGAATAAGCAGTTCCGATTTAGCCATTATTATGGGTTTTGTAGTTGTAAAATCCCTGCTAAATGCAAATAACATGTATGGATACTGCTGGGACTAGCAGAATTTTGCTAGATGTACAAACCATTCTAAATCGTTAAAGTCGTCATTTTTTCAGAAGTTTAGGCTCTCCATAAAAGTTACAGATCAGATAACCTAGACCTCCAAATCTGTACCTTTTTTCTTGTTCTTTTTCCTCTTGCACTTCCAAGTTTTAACACCTGAGGTCTGGAAATTACATCCGCAAATTAGTTGGACTCTAGCTTTTGCTATATTCAGATACATGATTCCTGTTAGGTCCAGCCGCACCACTTATTAGGGCTTAAAGATCTCAGAAAGGCCGTGTTTGGCAGTTTGATTGCCAGCCTGAAGCACCAAATACTCACAAGGCAATACTTCAAAACTACGAAGATATAACCTTTAAAAAGATGCAAAAGGAGGCCTGAATCTTTAAAGATCGCTCACGAGCTTCTAGTCATCTAGACATAGCTCTAATTGATACGTACACGAAACATTCAGGATATGGTCGGATTATAGGTTATGGTGGTCAAAATCTCAGACTTCAGGGAAACACAACAACAGTAACTACCCAATATAATCCCACAAAGTGGGATCTGGAAAGGGTAATATGTAGACGCGCCTTACCCTTACCCGAAAGGGCAGAGAGGCTGTTTCCAATCGACCCTCGGCTCAGTGAAGGAAAGGAAAAACAAAAACAAAAACAAAATAAAAGAGCATTAGTAAGTCCAGCAGAAATAGCGTAAATAATTATCTAAACATAAGGACCATAAATAAAATAGCATGCAATAATATCATACAGTAACTATCATAAATAACTATCACAAGGTAGACACAATCCAAAACACAACTCATCTACGGATAGCCCTACCAAGCCTCACCCAATCCCGGGTGAGTAGTACGAAAAACTCTAGGGCCCCTATTCTACAACCCTGATACTAGACCTCCGGACTTCAGGGAAACACAATGAAGCAAAAATACTGTAACTTGATAACATGAAAAACAGCAAATCAAAAAACAGTCATCCATTCAGGGCAAACATAACGAATTCCACAACTCAGTTAAGCGTCATACTTATTTATTTACAGAACTAGATGAAACGGTCAACAGTTCACACCACAACCAAAAAGGAAGCTCAGGAAGCTTCTGCAACTGGAAAATGCAACTTTGTGACAGATTTCTTGAGAAAACTACTCCCACAGAATGGATCCGGAGTGCTGCCAATATCATAATCCACAGTGCTAGCCTGCAGCCCACTAGAATGAGCAGTTATGTTATCCCCCAAAGAATTGAAGCTAGAACAAGTTGTTATGTGGTTATCCTCTAGATGATGATAACTCCTCTTGGTACTCCCACCATGCTTGCGACCTTGTTTCTTGTCTTTACTCTTGCTCGCTCGTGAAGATTTGCCATTGCTTTTTTGCTTATTCTTCCCACTCCTCTTGTGGTCACTCCTGTGGCGTTGTCCCTTGTTTGGCACATGCGAAACTGCTGTTGGAATAGGGTCATACACATCGGGAGCCCATGTCACAGACAGCTTCCTGGGTGACTTGCCTTGTTTCTCCCGGCTACCTTTAATGGCAGATACAAGCTTCAAAGCTGTCTGTGAGAGAATAAAACAAAAGGAGGAAAAAACAAGATAGTTAACCAACAGAAAATTGGCAATAACTTAATTGCTCAAACCCTGAAAATATCCCAACACAGAGTCACCCGTGTATGAGATAGTATTTGTTTGCTCCAACGCTGTTCCAAAAACATTGTTGCTTCAAGCGGCTACAGACTCCAGAGCCATGTGTAAATAAGAGGGGGGGAGTGATAATGTCACAGAGCATGCGCGCAGCATATGTTGGAAAAAACAAATAGAGGAAACGATGACTCATCATATTGAATAGACAATAGCCCTAAGAGCAGAGAACTGGTAAAATCCAAAAGCAACCTACGAGCACAAGGAAGAAAAAGGTAGCCAGACAAGCAATATACATAAAGGGTACAACTGAAGGAAACAAAACGCTTCACATGCATAAGGTTCAAATATCCTCCTACAATTATTCTGACACAATAGATATCCCATCCCCAAAAATGTGAGAGCAGATCCAAGTGAACATAGAGATGAACACAGCCAAACACATACCCCTAAAGAAACAAAACATGCACATAAACCATTAACACTTCCCACTAGTTATTTTCATGATGATTACCGAACTCAGAATGTATCCTGCTCTATTAAGGAATACTAGCATATGCAGACAACAAAAGAATTGTCTTATATAACAATTAACAAAAGACAGCTTTGAGTGGACTATACAACAACAACAACCCAGTATAATCCCACTTAGTGAGGTCTGGGGAGGGTAGTATGTACGCAGACCCTACCCCTACCCTTGGGTAGAGAGACTGTTTCCAAATAGACCCCCGGCATCCTTCCCTCCAAGAACTTCCCACCTTGCTCTTGGGGAGACTCGAACTCACAACCTCTCGGTTGGAAGTGGGGGTTGCTTACCATCAGAGCAACCCCTCTTGTCTTTGAGTGGACTATAAACTTTATTAAAAACAGGAATTAGACTTTCTGGTTATTTTTGAGGTGTAACAAATCCTTTATCATTATAATGTAAATGCATGAAACTTGACCTTAAACGTCTCAAGACACAGAACTCACAGGCAAAGATATGGAACGTGCATAAGGCAAGTCAGTTGGATTAGCATCAACTTCCTGCTCCTTCTGCCCATAAACCAACTCAGAAGGGGGAGTGCTCATACTAGAGCACGGAAATGTTGCAGACTTGATCAAGCATTTTTCCGAGTCCGTAATGCCAGTGCCATTCGCATCAATATCTTCACTTCCATCTTCCTCCAATGGGTTGGAATTGTCCTTATCAATCAAGTCTTCACCATCCTCAATATTCAGAGATTCGGAGAAATGGTGCCCAAGATCATTAACAAAAGGACCTCCTGGATTGCCAGAAGCACAACCAAGAGTCTCCTTTGATGACTCACAAAAACCGCTTACACTTCCAGAGTCCGACTTGTAATTAGCAGAACAAATGTCCATCAATTAAAAGAGAGCAGCAAAGATCTGCACAAACGTGAAACCAAATTCTCAACACAAAACAAGAATCATGATTTGTCAGAGCAAAACAGCAACAGAAACAACTACCCCCGAGTCCCAAACACATTAGGGTCGATATAGGAATGCTCAATGACCAAGTTACTTCATTTAAATTTTAAACTTATCTCGTGCCAATCTAATTTGCTGCACTTTGGGGATGACTAATTGCACATAACTTAACTGGTCATCTTAAAGTTATCAAGAGATATTTTTAACCCTTCAAGATTTGAAACATGTTGAGAAAAAGCAAATCTAAAGTCAAAGGAACAGAATGTGCATTGGATCCAATAATATTAATCATTAGGGAGGTGCATACCAAACAAATACTTCCAAAACTCAGCAGCCATACAACTAGAATCAAATGTTGCTAATCTTCATGCTAGCCGGTTACATATCTATCAGGCAAAAATTGCACCTTGCTGTAAGCATCTGCCTTAAAAGGGAAATTATGGTTATCTAAATCTAGAGTTCCTGATCATCCTAAAAAATTCATTAATACAAAAATTAACCACAAGGCAACAGGAGTTACAAGGAAGGATCAATTATTAACTTTATGCATTGTGTAAACATAGATCTACAACAACAACAACAAAAACATCACTCTTGACATATATTATTCAATTTATTATAAGGGTGGTGTTTGGACTAGCTTGCGCATTCCTCGACTATTCCACCTGCTACCTTCCTCCAAGAACGGTCACCACATAACTCTGCCCACCAAAGCACATGTTGGGAGGAAATCACTTGTATTTTTGCCGGAATTTGAAGCTGAGACCTCATGGTTCTCCTTCCACTCCATTGAACACTACGCCACACCTTTAGGTGTGATAGATATTACGTAATTAAAATAACCAATTAACCACAAAGCACCAAACAAATGAACCAAGGATATACAACAACAAAATCTACCCAGTAATGTCCCACAAAGTGGGGTCTGGGGAGGTAATATGTAGACGATCCTTACCCCTACCGAAAGGACAGAGAGGCTGTTTCCAGTGAACCGAGGATATAATTACAAAAATAAAACAATCAAATCAAAAATCTAGGCGATCATTACCTTTGAGTATGTCGATCGTAAACAACCCTTCAGAAACCTCCAGAAAAAGACAACGCTTTTGGCAACAAATACTCGTAAATAGATCTGAAATAGCTGAAAATTCCTCGAAACAAACAGAAAACCGGCAATCCGACAGCTGAAACAGCTTCAAATTAGAAGGGAAAAAAAAGAGGCAAAGACGAATTAAACGTTAACTAAAAATATTACTACGCCGACGTTTCAGACGATGAGAACACAAAACACCATAAAAAGAAGCAGCATGAGGTAAACTCAACAACACATCCAACACACCACTAGGCGTCACCGAATGCATCGTATATCGATGCGATGCCCTTCGATTTCCCCCAAAACAACCAAATCCCTAATTCCAATAACTCGGCGATCCAATCCAATCCAATCCAAATCACTCCACACAAAAACACAAAATAATGAATGAAGATGATTGAATTCCTAGATTTCAAAGAAGCATAACTAGAAATCAAGTAAATCAGATCATTCTTATAGCCCTAGATTACCATCGAATTCAACGCTAGACCAAAGAAATTATTATTATCTTTTTGAAGATAATTCGAGAGAGAGAAATATTTGTATTTATAGGTGTATTATGGTGTGCTGCATACGTTTGAAAATAATGTTGAATATTACTGGGTCAATGAAAATGACGGGTCGGTTTATTACATTGCTAATCTTGTTCGTACACGTGTCCGTACGGTGAGATTTCATTTTCCCTGATCTTAGATATTTCTGGAACATGGGATGGACTTTCAAACTTATTGGGCTTCTCTTGTATGCGTGGGGGTTAAAAATTGCACGAGTGTCCCATTTTGTTACCTCATTTAACCTATATTTATTTTTTAAAGAAATTTTTATATTTTATAATAAAAATTAATATTTTATTTATTTTAAGTAAATATCTTTGAAAAATTATATTTTATAAATATCTTTTAATTTTTATAGCTAAATATCTATTTATAATTACCTTATGTTTTTAAGCCATAAAATACTCTTTGTATTATTTTTCTCTCTCATTCTTTTAAATTTTTCTCCACCCCTCTCTCTCGACAAGCCAGTATCTCTCCCTCAACCACCATGAAAATCCATATCAAAACTGAAGACGATTTATGTACTCTAAATGAATGAAAACCAAAGAATTGTCATCCTTTGTTTTCATGATTGTTTGCAAGTCATCATCTTTTTCTTTGAGTTCTGCTATGGCATAAATAATCGGGATCCTTTGGGGATCATGACTCAAACAACTAGAACGGAAAATAAACAAAGAAAAAGATAGCAGGGATATGTGGACTTTGAGGGAATTGATGAAGCAACACAAATTTAGAAGACCCGTTTTAGCCGCTTTGCTGCAGGTTGTTTGAATAGATTCATTAGGGTTTTAGGATTTTTCATTATAATTTAATGTATTTCGTTGTATTTTATGTATTTCAATGTACTTATTATCTTTTTTATTGTATTTTAATGTACCCCGTTATATTATATGTATTTCATTATATTCATTTGTCATGACCCAAATCGAAGGCCGCGACGGGCACCCGGTGCCTTACTCGACAGAGTACCAACGTAACATATCTTTCTTATCATACTATAATGGGTTAGTGAGCCAGAAAACCCATCATGAGATAACAAGAATAAAACATAAGGGAATGCTTAACATATGACAACCCAACATGATATGCAAACTTATACATGTGATATACGGGCCTACAAGACCGACATGACCATTTGTAAACTCAAAACATAGTCCAACAAGGCCATAGTGTATCCATACACCTGACATCTGTCTACAAGTCTCTAAGAGTAGATAAAATCATAAAGGTCGGGACAGGGCCCCGCCATACCAATCAATACATATCCAGAGCATACTGATCAAATAGGCAACTCCAGAGCAAGTTGAGTGCACCAACACCTTTCGCTGAGCTGATAGCCTACTTGGAGAAATGCCAACCTGTCTATCAGGACCTACGGGCATGAAACGCAGCATCCCCAAGTAAAAGGGACGTCAGTACGAATAAAGTACGGAGTATGTAAGGCATGAAAGCATAAACAAGAGCAATAATGTAAAGAGAGATAGATGAGGTACAACCTGTAACATCTGAGTGCCTTTGGGGCCTACTGATATGAAATACATAATACATATATATACATAAACTTTTAAAACATTTGCTTATGTGGGCATCATCATCATCATATCGTACCCGGCCTCATAGAGGACCCGGTAAAAACGTACCCGGCCATCATAAGGCTCGGTAGAATCGTACCCAGCCACGTGGAGATCAGTAAAACCCAACTGATCAGTGGTTGCACAATAGGTGCCGTACCCGGCCGACTATAGCGCGGCTCGGTAGAGTAAAATAGATACATATATAATGCATGCTCGACTCATGGAATCAGGTTCTAAACCTTTTGGAATGACCTAAGAACATTATGGACATCCATACCGTCAATTTTAACCTTAGTAGGATTTAAGAATAATACACTCTTGTTCAGAATAGCTCTATAAGGAAAGAACAACATGGACGTCCTTAGTTTCTAGGAGTAGATCCGTTATGAATTTGCGTACCGTTTATGTTCATGTTATTTTAGATCATGCCAAAATAAAGACGTAAAAGCCTTAACATACCTTAAACATGTTGAGTCCTTAATTCCTTCCGAGTGACTCTTCAAACAAGTCAACTCGATCTATCATAGCATAAGGAGATTCAAAATTAGTGTTGAGCAAAGGCCAAGTCTATAACTTAAGCTAGTAGCTCGTTTTACTTAAATTTGGGCAACATCTCCTTTGTAACAAGGCCCTCTACCAATACCATATACCAACAACGACAACCAGAGAATTCCATCAACGTATAAATGTCAATAGCAAGACACCACATAACAATAACAAGTCACAACTACTTCACGACGAGGCGGCAAGCTCCACTTGGAACCCGTATAACCCATCTACCCCTTATAGACTTCTTACATTAGGTTAAAAGTATCATTAACATGATAATAAAGTCATTCATCAATGATTCCATCCTTATACTATGTATTTATAACAAAGGAAACAACCCACAACTCTAACTACCTTCGATTAGTAACTTTATTTACTGGTTCATGTCTACTCCATCCATTTAACTTAATCAACATCAATATATAACCTTAGGCACATGCAAGAACAAAATATATACCTCCTACAGTAACTTCAAGTCGAAATCCAAGTTATATTCAGCTTACAATAACCCTCAATGGCAATACAACACCATAAAAGTAACTTAAGCTAATCGAAGTATTATTTTGTAGTTTATCATCCTAACAACTTAACCAACATACAAGAAAGCTTAAGCATAATTAGTAGGCTTTTATACTCACCTTAGACACTAGCAACAACTTGGAATTTCATCCAAATTCAGCCCACAACAATCCTCAATGACAACACAACCTCAAAGAGGTGTTGTTCTTCACTAGGACTAGGTTTTGATGTTGAAATATGGTGTAATCCATTTGAAAGACATGAAATAATATAGGGGTGATTTAAAAACCATGAGAGAGTATTTTACAGAATATAAATACTTAAAATAACCTCCCATACGAGCTGAAACCACCCAAAAATCAGCAACAACAAGAAGAACAAGAAACTTACTAGCGCCACGGGATTCCCGACACTTGATTTGTGTTGTTTGCCCTTTGTTTGAGTCTTGGATCATGAGAGAAATTTGAGAGAGTGTTTATAGGGTTCTAAGTTCTGAATATATTGAAAATAATGACTTAAAACAGGGTTTAGGCATCTTGTATATATCCATATGTCTTAAACCGCCTATGTGGGCCCCCAAAGAGAGCTGTTTGGCGCAATCTTGCGAAAATGCGAATATCTCTCTACAATGTCGTATGGATGAACGGTTTAATGCGTTGGAAACTAAACTCGTATATATTCAATTTGGTATATAGATCAATCCTTGATTCCAAGTATACTGGGAGAAAAGTGCATCTACATTATACCTAAATTTCGGCAAATTTATGAATGTAACTTGTGATGACCTTTGCCAACTCTTGTTCCACAGCTTGCTTGCCTTCAAAATGTAGAAAATGAATATCATACGACTAAAATAACTTATAGAATAACCTCCTTATCATGTTAAGAACCCTAGTCTCACCCCAAAGTACATGTTATAACATTCTAAATTTGCCGACTTTCAATGAAACTTAATTTTTCTATTCGTTTAGCGTCTAAGCTTTCCAACCATTTTGGTACTTGTTATACATATTCTTAAAGACTTGTAACCTCCAAGATAACAAGATGAAACTTACATTATGTACTTTAAAAAATGATCTCATTTCTGAGCTTATATTAATTGACTTACGACGTACTCTCACGTACGAAAACATGGAATGTAACATTATTGTCTCGCTATATGTCATGAATGTATTCATATGTTTTTTTAATTAATATAATTTATGTATTTAAATGTGTTATACAATTTTTGTGAAGATTGATATGTTTTTGGGTATTTTTCTGTTGATAATCTTTTTTATTTAATTGAAAATACAAATTTTATGTGTTATAATTGAGTTTGTTGAGTTATATTAGGAGTCTATTATGTTAATTGATTCAATTTCCTTTTTTAAAAACAGTGTAATCCCCTATTTCACACCGTGAATACAGTTGAATACAGTTGAATACAATAATCTATTCGGCTGTAATATCATGTTTCACTCCATGAATACACTCGGATAAACTCGAATACAACAACTAATTAGCTGGACTTCCCTGATTCACGCCTATTTTTGCTACTGTATTCATGAATACAATAGCTTAAATACATCAAATGCATCTTATAACCACACAAAAGGTATCTATAATCCGTAATATTGCAAATGATATATATAGATAGCTAATTACTACCAAAAGATAGTGTTTTATGAAAATTTCTCTTTTTTAAGAACTTTTAATTTGTATCGATTTTTTAAATAATTTCAACCCCCTTTCTCCTCCTCCTTCTCATGCTTCGTTTTCTTCTTCTTTCTTCTGCTGTTGTTGGTGCTGCTAAGGAACTTCGATTCTTGGGATGATTGCCATAAATATGTTTATTAGATTATTTAAAATAAATTATAAATAATTGCGTAAGTTAGTAGATAATAATTTATGAATATTTCAACGTACGTAAGTTAGTAGACAATGATAATTCTGTTCTTTTCACGTTTATTATTTTTAAAATTTATGATTTAGATACTGTTGGCAAGCTGATTATTTATCTAGTATGTTAGAAAGCTTTTTCAAAACTTTCAGCTTATATAGTGGTGAGATTTTTACAAATAAACTAAATAACTTCTAGTGCTGAAGTTCAACAATTACAAAACAGAACGAGCTGAAGTTCGACAGTCACAAAATAAAAACAAAAACTTCAGTCGCCAGTTACAAAACAAAATTTTCAACAGTTACAAAAATAAAAACTTCAGTTCTAGAGTTGAAGTTCGCCAGTTATAAAAATACAAGCTTCAGCTCTAGAGCTGAAGTTCGCCAGTTACAAAACAAAAACTTCAGCACTAGAGCTAAAGTTCGCCAGTTACAAAATAAAAACTTCAACTTTAGAGCTGAAGTTTGCTAGTTAAAAAAATAAAAACTTCAGCAATTACAAACAAAAATTTCAGCAAATAGAGAATAAAACTTCAGCTACTATGCTTAAGTTCAACAATTACAAACAAAAATTTTAGCACACTTGCTACTTCAGGCCCGTCTACTAGAATGCTGAAGTTTTGCGTGATTACCTTTGCTACTTCAGCCTCGTATGTTGAAATTATACAAAAAATGTATACGCTTGTAATTTTTTTTACAAAATAAATACAAATTAAAATATGACACAAAAAACGAATATAGATCGGCGAGATTGATTCCCTATAGGAGCATTATTCTATGTTTCTCTGCTTTTTCCTAATTTCCCTATATTTTCACTCGGGCCCTAGCCTCACCTCTTTTTCCTTTGTTTTTCTTCGTTTTCTTTTAGGAAATTTTCCTTCTTTTTATTCCCCTCTTTTTTCTTCCTTTTATTTGCTAAGTTTCACTCTTTTATTTTTTAACCTTTTGCATATCGGTCTTTATTTTGTTTTTGTACTTTTTATTATTGTACCTTAATTCATGAACAATTCTCTTTTTTTTTTTCAAGTTAGTTAGCATATAATATCTTTTTTTATGACACAATATTAATCTAAATAGAGGAATATAATTGGAACTGTTATGAAATAATATAAAGACAAGAACAATAATGCAAGAACAAGAGCAATAGAGAGAAGAGTAGAGAGAGTTCTTCTTATTGATACTTAGAGAATGTTAGGAGTTGTTTACAATGGTAGAAGACCCCTTTATTTATAGGGAGTGGGATGATTTATCTACCAAGAATAGAACTCTAGAATCTCTCTAATTATAGACATTCACCTTAAATAGGAGATTTCATAACACTCCCCCTTGAATGTCTATTCAACAATGTGCCTCGTTAAAACCTTAAAACCAAAACCCAATGGGAAAAATTAAAGAAAGGAAAAAGAGTACACATATTTGAATATGCGCCTTATTGGTTGCCTCGTTAAAAACCTCGCAAGGAAAACCCAATGGGACAAAACCTTGTAAGGGAAAAAGAGTGCAACGCGCATTAACTCCCCCTAATGAGTACATCAATTTATATCCTTGAGCATTTGCATTCCAATCTTGTGCATCATCTTCAAAACAATCTTTGGTAGAGATTTGATAAATAAATCAACCATATTGACTTGAATAAATATTCCACACCTCGAAATAATCATTCTTGATAGATATGAACATCTTTATATAATGTCGTGGAATAACTTTTCAATATCTCCATAGATGCATTCTCAATGCCATCATGCTTATAGTTATAGCAAGATACATATGTACACAAATTGTACTAATGATGTGGTACTTCAAGACCAAGAATTGCATATGCTTCAAGCAACTTAAATCTTTCAAGTTAAGTCATATAAGCCATATAATAGACTTTAGATGCATATCAAGTTTTCCATGTCATGCTAGATAAATAAGATAAAGAAAACTGATTATACATACCTTTGACTTTATACTTTCAAGCATTTGAACTATAGGTTCAAAACTACATGTCTTTCATATGGAATCAATTCTTCTTGAATTGTATCTCTTCCATTTAGTTACTTTCTTTGGGTCAGCAAATGCGTATAGCATGCTTTGCAATATGTTGCAATTGAATTATCCCTTTTATGAACTTCAGGTTCATATCATGATATTCGGGGATATACATATACAAATGATAATTCATTCCATGTAACCTTTTCTCAAGCTTTTACCATGTCTCCCCCTCATGTTAGTAAAGCTAACTTGTTTTCTCAACTTTGGGAAATCATCTTTGTGCATTATCATGTCAATATACACGGCACATTAATAATAAGATGAAATTATTTGGTTCCTGACCCTGAACCACTTGTGAGGGGAGAATATAATATACTCTCGTATACAACGTATATCAAACTGATATATATAACTTTGTTCTCATAAGAAACAGTTTAGCTATTAAGTGGAAGCACTCAATAATTATCTTGCTAAACCAACTTTGATATAAACCAACTTATCAAGATGAACTATCTTGAGTAGAAAATCTGAAAATTATGCTTGAAGTTAGATTACTGAGCAATTTACCTCGCAAGCACCGGCCAGGCTGCGGGTTAATAACAATTGCGCATGTAACCATATCATAGATGCATCATATGTGGTATACATGGCAGGTGAATGGGCCCATATTCGCCTTTGATATTTCCAGAATTTATGGGCTTCATCCCGAACTCTTTAGTTGGTCAGTTCATTAATGAGAACAAGTGATACAAGAGAATTCGTAAAGAACTTTCTAGTTCTTTAATATTCACCTATGTGAATTTGCACATCATACTTAAAATGAGATGGCTAACACGAATGCCAACTGAATAAATTATCAATATTGGTAAACTTCAAATTTACACCATGACATGTGCACTTATCAATAAACTTCAGGTTTATTATGACATGGGTTTTATACCAATAGATATCCACTTTATTGTGGCATTCTTTCATTTGTGTAGTACAAACTGGAGAACAAAGCGGGTAGCTTTTCATATGCAAATTACCCCGCTACAAGTTGTAGTAATAGGAGATATCAAAGCCTTCCTTTATTTATAGTCTCAATGTAATCAATCGCTTTCGCGTGTACTTTGGAAACTGAATAAGTTTCTTTGAGACTTACTACAGCACAATACTCAATTGTGTTTCTCCAACATAGTAATAATTGGCTCTTCTAGAGCTCTCAATTAATTTTGTACTACCACAGATTCATCAACATCCATGTGGTGAATATCTTTCTTAAAGAGAAAGTTATACTATTATGGTCATGTCAAACTTATATGCAAGATATGTTTCTTGCATTATCGTTGTCCTTTAATAGTCATATTTCCAAAATACTTTGGCGTACAATAGGTACGTAACCAACATTCATGCCATATATCATCTCAAACCTCCTTCTAGGGGTGAGTGTGGTATATTTAATACCAATTTCATGTCATATTCTTCCAATAATGAATATTTATTCGTGAATCAGATGTTGTCACATTCACTTCGGGGATATGTGAGTTTGTTATCCTTTTCAAATCTATAAATGCGTCAGGCATTTGATTTGCTATTCTTTGCAAATTGATAATCTTTTGTGCCTCTTTCATAAATAGAGGTATGTGGATCAAGATGAGATAATGATGCATTTTTCCACAAAATTTCCCGTTTGGTTTCACCAACTTCTCCCCCTAATTTTGGGAAAAGTGTCTCATCAAATTGACAGTCTGCAAATCGTGCAGTGAACAAATCTCCTGTCAATGTTTCGAGGTAGCGAATAATGGAGGGCGATTCAACCTCAACATATATTCCTAACCTTCTTTGCAGACCCATTTTGGTGCGGGATGGCGGTGCTACAGGCACATATACTGCGCATCTAAAGATTCTTAAATGGGATATATTAGGTTCATGACCCAAAACCAATTGCAACGGGGAATATTTGTGTCAATTTGTCAGTCAGAGACGAACTAGCATTGCTGTATGCAAAATGGCGTGTCCCCAAACCGAAGTGGGCAGCCGACGAACTAGTATTGCTGCATGCAAAATGGCGTGACCCCAAACCAAAGTGGGCAGCCGACGAACTAGCATTGCTGCATGCAAAATGGCGTGAACCCAAACCAAAGTGGGCAGCCGACGAACTAGCATTGCTGCATGCAAAATGGCGTGAACCCAAAACGAAATGGGCAGCCTCGTTTTCATGAAGAATTCAAGATTATTCTCATCTATTGTCTCAATCTGATATCCATTTTGAATGATATCTTTAAAACTCAACAAGTTCCTTTTAGACTTGGAGGAGAACATTGCGATTGATATCATTAAAACTCAACAAGTTCTTCTTAGACTTGGAGGAGAATATTGCATTCTCTAAGATAAACGTCGTGCCTTTGGGCAGAGTTACAGTTGCTCTTCCGGAGCCTTCAATCAATTTACTTCCCATGGTTTGACATATAAAAGAAAATATACGAATCATGAGAATAAACAACTTCAATCCGTTTGTGTCACATAATATTTTCAAAATCTGCTGCTAACAGTTGACTAACAAAATCAGATATGTTATCCATAATTGATTACTTTGCAGTTTGAAAATTTCAGTTTAAGCATTTTCTTCAAACAATCGATTGTTAAACACAAACAATCGATTGTCGAACATTGACAATCGATTGTTAAACACACACAATCGATTATTTGCTATTTTGAAAAACTTCAGATCACTGTCTTAAGACAATCGATTGTTAAATATAAACAATCGATTGTTGGCTTATTTTGAAAAATTCCAGAGCACTGTCTTAAGACAATCGATTGTTATTCATAGACAATCGATTGTTGGCTATTTTGAAAAATTCCAGAGCACTGTCTTAAGACAATCGATTGTTATGCATAGACAATCGATTGTTGGCTATTTTGAAAAATTCCAGCTGTCTTAAGACAATCGATTGTTATGCATAGACAATCGATTGTTGGCTATTTTGAAAAATTCCAGAGCAGTCTTAAGACAATCGATTGTTATGCATAGACAATCGATTGTGGATGATTTTTGAAAAATTCCAGATCTGTTTTAAAGACAATCGATTGTTAAACATAGACAATCGATTGTTGACTGTTTTTGAAAAATTCCAGATCATAGATTTAAAGACAATCGATCGTTAATCATAGACAATCGATTGTTGACTGTTTTTGTAAAATTCCTGATCACTGTTTTAAAGACAATCGATTGTTGATCATTGACAATCGATTGTTTTGCAGTTTTTATGCGAAATATGAGATAACCGACTAGTTTTTCAGGTTAGTCGATTACCTCTACTGGAAAGTAAAAATATTATTGATATTTGAGCATATTGATACATTCTAAAGAACTAATACTAACATTATATCATGAATTAACTAATACGAGCTAATACTAATGGCTATTAGTTTATTCATTCACTAATACAAACAAGTAAAATAAAATCAAATAGCTCCATCTTCTTTCATCACGGATCCATCACCGATTAGGTGGTCTATCTTCCCCTCGGGTTGCTCAAAGAAGTCTGCCACATCCAAGTGGGTGATGTCAAAGTTGTCGTCAGGGACAAAATTTGTTTCAGGGCGTTTACTCTTTCGAGATGCTTGATAAAGGTCAACCAAATGTCATGGTATACGGCAAGCCTTTGACCAGTGCCCGTTTCCACCGCAACGATAATATATAGTTTATAAACTATTTGCTTTTGGATTCTTATCGTATTGTGCTTGTGGCAGAGTGACCAACTTCAGGTTGTCATATCTCTTCTTTAAGCCATTCCACAAGGTGGGTGGATCTTTGACTGTGATATATTCAATTTTCAAACCTTCATCAAGGTGATGGCGCAAGAAAATCAAGGCCTTAGCATAGTTTTGGGTGGATGCATTATTTCTGTCTTTAATGGCGTCTCCAAGACCCATAGCATCTAAGTGGATTACAGCATCCAACACCCATGTCATATAGTTCTTGCCCGAAATTTCAAGGGCAACGAACTTTCTTTTCATAATGTCAGACATAAAACAAATTTACATCAAGAGCGTGTTCATACTTACGGGCTCTATTACAATTATCACATTCACTTCAGGGAATGGATCAAAATCATGTGCTTTACACAATCTCATGTCAAATATTACTTTCATAAAGTGAAAGATTATTTTGAGAATCCTTATTGTTCTCATTACCACAATAATGACGATTATAACTTCGTCTATTGCCATGTCCACATCCATTGATACCTTTACGGTAATTAGTCTTATCACATACTGCTACCACATTCTCTAAAGGGAATGGAGCAAATTCAATTGGACGGAATTCTTTGCCACGTCCACATTCATTGATACCTTCATGGTAATATTTTAGTCTTCTTTCAGAATTATCATATACTGCTTCCACATTCTCTAAAGGGAATGGAGCAAATTCAATGGGACGGATTTTTAATTATTTGCCCACAATCATACATGAATTTAATCATGGCAGGACATAGAGATTTTACCACTTCATGTGGTTACAATTTCTTACAAACTCCATTAGAGTTATAATCAAACTTTGTTGTCTATGTTTGTATATAAAATCAAATTGTAGAATTTCAAGAATTTGAAAGGGAAAAGTAAATTACTTACCTTTAAGGTATACCAAAAAATATTGTGATATCAAATATACCTCTTGTGTAAATTCCTTTCTTTCTCTCACGTTTTTCTTTTTCCTTTTTGTCCGTATAGATATTTGCCTCTTCGGAAAGATGAAAACTTTGGCATAGCAATTTGTGGACAGTTTCAGGACACATAAATGAACGTCGAGAATACCATTGCAATAAGCATCACATCAATGGCAACTGATAATTTCCTTCTCTTTTGGTCAACTAAACCGAACCATGAAGAGAATATATTTCGTGATGGTAAGAGACTCGTGCTGATAACGTGTTATGAAATAATATAAAGACAAGAACAATAATGCAAGAACAAGAGCAATAGAGAGAAGAGTAGAGAGAGTTCTTCTTATTGATACTTAGAGAATGTTAGGAGTTGTTTACAATGGTAGAAGACCCCTTTATTTATAGGGAGTGAGATGATTTATCTACCAAGAATAGAACTCTAGAATCTCTCTAATTATAGACATTCACCTTAAATAGGAAATTTCATAACAGGAACCATCTTTTCTATTGGCTTTTGAAAATAATAACTTGATTAATAGTCCTTTATTACAGGTTGAACATTGAAGGTTTCGTATTAAACATGCTATCATATAGCGCGACATTTAACATGTAAAAAATAACTTAAAAATGATAAAGGTTAATTAATTTGTCAAACAAAGAATATGTAGTATTAAGCTATTCTTTAAGCAAAAAATTTCATTGGAGACACTCTTTCATGAATAAAAATGAACCTAAATCGAACTTATTTGCTTTGTGCATGAAAAATCTATTCGAGTTAACTATAAACTAAACGATTCGTTTAGTTTATAGCTAAAACTTAAAACGAACCGACCCTTACTTCCAATTCGGTCATGTAGCTAGTGTTAGGTAATATTTAGAGGTAAGAAGTGAATAAATAACCATAGTGACAACGTTATTATTATATTTATATCCAATATTTTTATTTTATTTATTATTTATATGTTATATATTTAAAAAATGGGGAAGGGATATCATGTGACACCACTTGGTGATCCACCTTTGATTGAAATAGCTGTAAATTCAAAAAGAAAAGAAAAAAATTAAGGCATACTTGAATTTTCTAAAGCAACAGTTATTTTGTATCAAATTTATTTAATGAAAGCAATGCTAAATTTGAATTAGGAACCGCACTTGTCCTAAAACGGAATGAAGTACTTTGTATGCTCTTCCTTATTTGCACTTTACGGAATTCCAAAATTCAGCAAAAAGAGACTTAGAAGTCTTTATTTCTAGAAGTTAAAGAGACCAAAGGACCCACAAAAAGTCTTAGCAGTTAGATCTTAGAAGCCACCGCTGTATGACTACGACCCAATTCAAAGGTTAGTGTTTTTTACCTTTTCAATTTTGATCCATCAATAAGTAAAGATAGTAGACCTACTTCAAAGTTAAGATAATTAAGTTTGGAAAATTTTTATAAACCACTATCTTTTAGTGGTAATTAATTATTTATAGATATTATTTTTTATATTACAGATTGTAAATTCGTTTTCTATTGTTATAAGATGTATTAGATATATTTAAGCTATTGTATTCGAGCGTATTCCGTTGTATTCATGTACTGTTTTTAAACAAATAGCGAATCAATTAACAAAATAGACTCCTAATATAACTCAACAAATTCAATTACAATACACCAATTTTGTATTTCCAGTTATAAAAAAGATTCTCTACCGAAAAATACCACAAAAATATAGCAATCATCAGAGAAATTATATAATATATCCGAATACATACATTATATTAATTAAAAAAAATATGAATATACTCATGGAATATAGCAAGACATTAAATATAATAGAATTCGTAGAATACAACGGGATACATTGAAATACAATAAAATACAACAAGATGCATTGAATTACAATGAACAAGTAGACAATAAATACAATGAAATATATGAAAATACAGTGTGATACATTGAAATATATTAATGAAAAACCAAGTTATTTAAGTAAAAAGACATTTAAAATGAACCAGAAATAATAATACGGTATTTAATTAAAAAGTGCTAATTACCCGTTCAACCAGTTTATCAATCTGTGGATACATCGTTAATCAAGCGATGTACGGCTTGGATTTTGGCGTTATTCATCGTTTGCATGAATCTTATCCTTGTTAACATCCATAGAAGCTTCGGATTGAAGAAAGAAGAAGATGAAGAAGATGAACAGTTGAAGAGAAGGAGAGAGAATCTGAAGAGCTTTCTGTATATTTTTCTATCTCGAATATTCTGTTTTAGTATCTATATACAATGCCAAAGAAAAAGAAAAATATATATGTGTGTGTGTGTATACATTGTGTACAATAATTAAATACTGTATTTACAGGTGGGCTATTTCTGCAATGTGGTTGCTTCAGCAATGGGCTACTGCTGTAAAGGCTGCTTTAGTGGACTGCTCCAGTAGTAGTGTTATCCTCAACACCCCCCTTCAAGCTGGAGGGTGGATAAACACATAGCTTGGGCAAGAATGAGTGATGCAAAATACCAGTCAAGGGCTTAGTAAAAATGTCAGCAAGCTGAGAACCAGACAGAACATGATGTAAAGTAATGAGGCCTTCCTGAAGTTTGGCTCGAATGAAATGGCAATCAATCTCAATGTGTTTAGTCCGTTCATGAAAAATAGGATTTTTTGCAATGTGGATGGATGCCTGATTATTATAGAAAACAGGTACAACAGAGGAGAGTGGAACCCCAAAACCAGAGAACAGGCAAGTGAGCCAAGTAATCTCACCAACAACTTTGCGGATTGCTCTGTATTCAGCCTCAGCTGAAGACAAGGACACCACAGGCTGCTTCTTGGCTTTCCAGCCAATCAGAGAACCCCCTAAAAATATGCAAAAACCAGCAACAGACCTCCTAGTAAGCTAGCTTATAAGGTGAGGATTGCCCAAGCCATATAAGGAGACCAAGGACCTCAAATCTCTCCGATGTGGGACAACTCAACACCCCCCTCAAGCCCAGATCTCTGGAGCGTGGACAACATAAATGGGGGCCCAATATCGGTAACAATAATTGGGATGGGCCTGGCTCTGATACCATGTTGACATCCATAAAAGCTTCGGATTGAAGAAAGAAGAAGATGAAGAAGATGAACAGTTGAAGAGAAGGAGAGAGAATCTGAAGAGCTTTCCGTATATTTTTCTATCTCGAATGTTCTGTTTTAGGTATCTATATAAAATGCCAAAGAAAAAAAATATCTGTGTGTGTGTATACATTGTGTACAACAATTAACTACTGTATTTACAGGTGAGCTATTTCTGCAATGTGGTTGCTTCAGCAATGGGCTACTGCTGTAAAGGCTGCTTCAGTGGACTGCTCCAGTAGTAGTGTTAGGATGATTTTTGATCGATCTTTGACTCCACACATGTCTAAATATTCTCCATTTTCTCTTTCTTTTCCTCTGATTACTAGTCTCTGTTCTCCAGGTAGTAATCATGTTTCTTCTGTTAATAACTTCTTTAATGCCCCTGCCACCACCAACCAACTGATGTCACGACACTATAGGGTCATTTGGTACGATGGATAAATAAAAATAACTTTGGAATAAAAATTTAGGATTGTTTGGTTTTTATCAAAATAAATTTGGGATTTATTTTTAAAACTCTTGTTTGGCCATAAATTTTGTCTACATTTTGGAAAAATCTCAAATCTCATATCACAAATTTCAGAATCACCCCAATTGCTGATTTTAGGCCAAAATCCCAAAACTTGGAAATTAAATACATGCTTTTCCAAAATAAAGTTGGGAAATATGTTTTGAAAACGTATATCCAAACACATTTTCATCTTCAAACCAAACTTCACACAAATTAAATTTTTCAAAATAAAATTTGGGATCTATAGCCAATCGCTAGCTTAGCACGAAATAAATTCTCTCGGGATTAAAAATAATATCGAGATAACTTATAACTGCCAGATGGTGGAATAGTAACCAGGATAAAACAGTTAAGTTGACAATCCCATAATTAATATAACATACCAAACGGTCAACATGAAATAATACTAGCACAACTAATCATAACATTACTTGTCTTCAAACCAAACAACCCAGAAACGAGTTAATTTTGGGAATTATTCAACTTTAAAGGAATAAACTAACACACACGATTAATTTAAAGGAATAAACTAACACACAAGATTAAGCATAGTAGACATTTTGCAACTTAATCTAGGAGTTGTTGTTTATAGTAATGGACTGTAAATAAAAATAAAAATCAAACAACGCGAAAATCACAATTATATTTGGCACAAAATAAAAATTCAAGCCATTAATATTTCATTGTATTTTCCTAATATTTTTTAGAAACTATTCAATATAGATATTATTTGTTATATTACAGATTGTAGATTCGCTTTCTGTCGTTATAACATGTATTAGATGTATTTAAGCTATTGTATTCATAAATACAATAGCAAAAAAACGCGTGAATCAGGGAAGTCCAGCTAATCAGTTGTTGTACTCGAGCGTATTCGGCTGTATTCATGGCGTGAATCATGGGATTGTATTGTTTTTAAACAAAAAGCGAATCAATTAACATAATAGACTCCTAATATAACTCAACAAATTCAATTACAACACACCAATTTTGTATTTTCAGTTATAAAAAAGATTCTCTACCGAAAAATACCTCCAAAAAATAGTAATCTTCAGAGAAATTATATAATATATCCGAATACATATATTATATTAAGTAAAAAAATATATGAATATACTCATGGAACATAGCGAGCCAGTAAATACAACAAAATTCATAGAATACAATGGGATACATTGAAATACAATAAAATACATGGAATACAACAAGATACATTGAATTACAATGAACGAGTAGACAATAAATACAATGAAATATATGAAAATACAGTGTGATTTACATTAAAATATATTAATGAAAAACCAAGTTGTTCAGCCGCAATGGATCCTTGAATTTGATCCAATAAATTACCAATTGCTGTCTCAGAACCAGTCCAATCAAATCAGAAATAATTTGGTCAAGGTATATTTGAAATTAAGAGGCACTATCTAATCATGTTGCTGCGAGGGCTGTTGAAGCCAATATTAAGGTATCGGGTAATCTTCTACTTCATCTCCATGTTTGATGGCCAAAAGAGGATCGAATTCGAGAAGAGATTGGATGATAAATACTTTGTAACAGTTCAAGATAGGAATTATTTATGGAGAGTTTATCTACCAGAAGGGGAAGATAGGGATCATCCTTCTTGCAATATATTTGGCTCGAGGGGTAGAAGCCTCAAAGGACTTAACTTTACAAAAAGTTTAGTCGTTGAACCATCAACGTTGTTTGTACTTTTAATTTTAGAAGCAGAAGTGGTGATGTGGCGGTGAGCATAATTGCGCCGACGAGGAGGAAAAGAGAATAAAGAGAGAAGAGAGAGCGTGGGGAAAAGAATGACATGTATTAAAGTAGAGAGAGAAAGAAAATAGTCTAACTGAATAGCATATTTAGTGGCTTAGAGGTAGGAGGTAACCAAAATTAGTTATTTTGCTATAAACATTAAAAAGTATGTATATAATATATTTTTTTTAAATATTATTTATTTAAAATAAATAAGGTGTTAACCTTTGCTATATGAGGTAAAAATCTCAAATTCATCAGATATTGAGGAAAAAAGATATACTTCCATCTAATAAAAGGAAAAATTTACCCGCACCACACCATGTGTTTACATAGGAGTGGTTGAAGCCTAAAGCAAGTAAAGCAAGTGTTTTAGGCTTCAAAATTTTGGGACCCCAATTTTTTATATTAATATATAATTTTTTTAAAATGAATTGTTAGTATAACTTAAATTGGTATTATGTGACATAGTTAATTCTTGTATAAAAGCTATATAAATTTTTGGATATTTATTTCAAGTTAAGACTTCAAGCTCCTCAAATATGAGATATCCAAATTAGTAGAATCTTTTTAGGATTCAGAAACTAAAAATGAAGCTATTTGTTCAACATTTGAGCTGTTTTTGAGTTTTGTTAAGTATAATTATTTGGTATAACATACTGATTTCGGCTAGTTTAGTTAGCACAAATTTACCATCAAAGTATATGTATATTGATGTTGCCATGGACCATTAAGAGGTCTATTTCTTTTTATTCCCTAAAAGTATAGATAAAAATAATTTGTAGCTTTGAATGTGCATATTGAGATCCTTAGATTATGTGGGAAAATAATCGCTTTTAACATTGATTCTTTTTAAAATGACTATATTGCTTATAGAATAATTCTACAATTTATGTAATGGTTTAATTTCTTGAAAAAATTAAAATTAATAAAATCTTACCTAAAATAAAAAAAATGATTCAAGAGAGACTAAATAAATTAGTTGTATTATTAATTAAAAATGAATCATTAAAACTTCGCATCAAAAGCTATAATGATAAAAAAAGAAATTTTAAAAAAATATAAGGCCTCTCATTATAGTTTGGCTTTAAACCCCAATCTTCTTGAGCCACCCGTGTTTACACCTAATATAATTAAGTTAACCATAAAAGATAATACTAAAATCTAGAAATCTTATTTTAAATAAATTGAAAACTTAAAAAGAAAGACAGTAACAACGTAAAAGGAGTTCATTCTTTCTTTATTCTTGATTCCGACATAATATAATAGCCTACTAATTCAGATTATTAAGAGCCATAACATAAAGAAATTTTATTTAAGCTTTTATCTTCTACTTTTAAATGGCAAGAATCTTCATAAAGGATGATGGTATTGGTCGGTTTAAAACTGAATTTACCTTTACAATGATAATTATCGGAAAATACCGACGATTTGATGCTACTATTAAAGAGCATAACGTAGATGTAGAAATATTAAGTATTTTAGTAGAGTATTATGATCATACTATATTATAAGCATGAACACTTTCAGATATGAATATCTTTTACTGTAATATTCTTCAAAAGCTGAGTGACCAAATTTTCTTCTAACTAATATTAAAATTACTTCGCATTAAATAATATTTTATACATTAATGAAAGTAATAATTCCAATTAATAATGGATGTTGTCATACATATAAGAGAAATTGATGTCTCTTTTATATGATTTATTCCAGCTAGTTACAAATTAAGTATTCACAAAAGAATTTTCTTTTGGTAAATAAAGATATTTTATTAAAAATATAATACTTAATAGTCATTACAACATGAGATTTGTCTAGGCCACAAAGTGCTTATCCCATCTTATCAAAAACTAAAACATCAAAAGTAGGCGGATAATAGTACAACATTGAGTTAGCAAAAGAGTCCAAGCTGCATCCGCTCTTGGTTAAAGTGTCCGCTATTCCATTAGCTTCTCTGAATACGTGCTTCAAAGTTGGCGTACCCGCCTCAGATAATAGGAACCTGCAGTCATCAATAATATTTTGATAAAGACAATTATCACTATTTATTAAGTTGATTAGTTCATGGCAATCTGTTTCAATGACTACCGGAGTTAATCTCTTTTGGATGGCTAGTTTTAAACCTTGCAATAGGGACATGACTTCCATTTGGATATTTGTAGCGTAGGCAAAGCTCATATTGAAACCTAGTATCTAATTTCCATTGTTATCCCTGAAGATTCCTCCTATACCTCCCCTACCTGGATTCCCTAAGAAGGATCCGTCTATGTTTAATTTAAATGTCCATGTGGTGGGTGGTTCCCATTTGATATGGATGATCTTTTTGGTATATGTGAAGGGCTCCATTTGCTTAAGAAAAGAAATTCCTGGGCACTGTTGACTACTTTGCTAATGTTGGGATATGATCTATTCTTTTGAAAGATCTTTTCTTTTCTGGTGGTCCATAAGAACCAAAGGAGGAAGGGTATGAAGACATGCCAACTGATCTAATGATTATAGCATTTGTTAGATTTTAGTTGGTGCTTTAGCCAATTGAAAGTAGTAAGCTCATTGTCCGATTGTGGGTAGTTATGCTTTATATGGCATTGTCCACAAATTTCCTTTGAGTAGTTACATTTGAAGAGCATTTGTTTGATGTCCTCTTTTTCTACTCCACATATGATGCAAATGTTAGTGGTGCAGATATTACGTTTTGCCAGATGGGTAGCTGTTGGAAGTCTGTTAAGAACGAGCAACCACGTGAAATATTTTAGTTTGTTTATGGTATTATTTTTCTAGATCCACTTAAAGTCCAAGTTGTTATCTACTATAGTGGTGCCTTGGTCAGATAGAACATCGTAGTCCACCTTAATGGAAAATGAGTTGTATCCTGGGGAATTCCATGTAATCTTGTCCCTACCTGTTTGAGATTGTTGAATATAGGTGCTTTGAATTTATTGAATTATGTCTTCTGGCAGTTTGAAGGATAATTTTGAGAGGTTGAAATAGTCGTCTTGTATGATGTATTTTAAATTCAAATACTCTTCTTCCCTTTGGAGAGGCCGATGGATAATGTTTCTTAGTGTGTCCCCGTAATTAATCCACCGGTTATCCCAAAGTTTGATATTATCCTCATTTCCTATGATCCATTTGGTTCCTTTTTGGCAGACCTTGTTTCCTCTACAGATGTTTTTCCAGATATGGGAGGACGAAGGTCTGGGGTTGAATCTGTTGTTAGAATTGATTTTCCCTTCATATTTGCTACACAGCACTTCGATCCATAAAGCCTCCGTGTTGTTAGAGTATCTCCAAGCCAAGCTAGTGTTGAAAGCATCATTTTTGCATTAGGTTTTGTATAGCTCTAAGCCTCCCTTGATTTTTGGTGTGGTGACTTTATTCTAATTCAGCAGATGGCATTTCCTTTTTCCCTCCATACTTCTCTATGAAAAATTTCGTTAAAGTCTATCTTGTTTAGGGAAGCTTTTGAGAGATTGAATATTTGCATGGTATGGTTAGGAATGGCAGCAAGAGTTACTTTAATGAGGGTGGTTCTTTCTGCTGGGCTTAGAAAGTGGGTTTTCCAGCCTTTTAGTCTGCTATTAAGTATATCAATGATGAATTGAAAGTCCTTCTTAGATAGTCTCTGGTTTGTCATGGGAAAACCAAGGTATTTTCCTACCGAGTCAGAGATTTTGATATTGAGGCACCTGCTGAAGAAAGATTATTTGTCAGGAGGGGTATTTTTTGAGAAAATTATCCTAGATTTGCTGAAATTTATGGATTGATCAGAGAAAGTGCAGAATTTGTTAAGAGTATCTATGAGAGAGTCGCAGCTCTTTTGATTTGCTTCCATCATAAGGATGAGGTCATCAGCAAAGAACAAGTGGGATAGTTGGGGTCCTTTTTTGACAGGACTATGGGGTCCTATCTACAACAATCTACTTTATGGTTGATAAGTCTAGATAGCATTTTCATGCAAATTATGAATAAATAAATAAATAAATAAATAAGGGGACCGGGGGTTCCCTTGCCTAATACCTATAGTAGGGTTAAATAAGTCGGCTCTTGATCCATTTATGAGTATGGAGGTGGATGTGGAGGACCCGCAAGATATTATTAGCTTAATAAGGCCGTTTGGGAAATTTAGGGATTTTAGAGAGAACTTGATAAAAGACCATTCTAATTTGTCGAATTCCTTTTCTAGGTCAAGTTTCACCATAATTTTTCTTTTTTCCCCTTGGAATTATTAAAGAATTTTGAACTTCATGAACTATTGTGGCATTGTCCGAGGCTCTTCTCCCTTTTATGAAGCTTGTTTGAGTTGGGTGAATGATTTGTTGAGGAAGGGTTTATTCTGTTAACTATAATATTTGTGATAATCTTATAGGCAGTTTTGCAAAGATGATGGGCCTATAAAGCCTTAAGGATTCAACATTGTAGTACTTTGTGATTAGGCATAAGAAGGTGTTATTCATGTCTTCAGTCATTTTTTTGTTTTTAAAGGGCTCTTTGCAGAAGTTGACCAGAAGGTTATTTGTTATCTCCCAAAATTTTTTGTAGAAGAATGGGTGAATACCATCCGGACACAGTGTATTTAGTGGCTTAAAGGAGAATAGATCATTCTTCACTTCCCCCTCATCAGGATCTCTGGTGAGGAGGAAGTGATCATGAGGGCTAATTGAGGAAAGAGCAGGCATGTATAGATTATTTTTGTGCAAAAATGCATGTTCAATGGTGTATAAGTTTTTATTGAAGCTTGTTATGATGGAGACTAGTTCCTTGGGATTGTGGAACCAATTCCCTGCCTCATCCCTGATGCTAAATATCATATTCTTTCTTCTTCTTTGCATGGTTGTGAGGTGAAATTTTTTTATATTAGCATCACCTTCTTGGATCCATTGGATTCTAGATTTCAGTTTTCAAAATTCTTCCTCCAACTTGAGAATTGTTTGGAATTCATCTAAGAGTTCACATTCTAGGTTAGACAGGAAGGTGCTAGTTATGTAGTTAGAGAATTTTTGAATACCTTTTAACCTAGAAAGGATTTCATTATTTTTTTAAAAAATATTTCCAAAGGTATCTTTGTTCCAGACAGTGGCCTTGTTAGTGAAGTTATCTATGGCTGTCGTATACTAGTTTGATTTATCCAGCAATCTTTTACTAACCCCTTAAAGGTGGGATGGGATAACCACATGATTTCTAGTCTAAATATATTATTGTTGCAACTAGGTCTTTTAATTAGTTCAAGGTGTATGGGGCAATGATCAGAGTGGGTTCTTATTAGATGTTTTACGCAAGCTTCTGGAAATATACTGATCCACTCTCTGTTGGCTACGAATCTCTCTATCTCTCTATGATGAATGTGTTCTTATTTTTTTTTCTTTTATTCGTCCAAGCGAATTTTAGACCTTTAAACCCTAGGTCTAACAATTTACAAAAATTGAGGAAATTAATAAATTAATTGTTCTACTGCTATTGACGGGAAGGCCCCCAAATTTCATACTAGCCCTAGTGGCCTCATTGAAGTCCCCTAGCACTGGTCAGGGTCCTTTATAGTTATTGGCAACATTTTTTAAGTTATTAGAAACGGTTATTCTTTCCTCTAGAAAGCTACTGGTATATATAATGGAACATAGACATGTTTTAGGAAGAATTTATACCTTAACCATAGCATGAATCTCTTGGTCTATCCCCTCAATTTGATCCACATTGACTTCATCATTGTTCCATATTACTGCCATTCCTCCTACGTTACCTTGTGCCGCAACCTGTGCTAGACCTGAAAACCCAAAGTCCTCCATTATGACATGGTGATCAGTTAACCTTATTTCCAAAAGTGCAACAATACTAGGTTTGTGATAATCGATCATTGATCTAAAATCTCTTCGAAAATCAGCATTCCTCACTCCATGGCATTTCCAAGATGTAAAACTCATACTAATGTTTCTATTGTTTGAACTCAGCTCCCGATTGGGAAGGGAGTTCCCCTGATCGATGTTCCTTCTTGATTCATACAAAAGTTGGAAAATATTGTCGGAACCAACACCATTGCATATTGATATATCCCTGGTACCCTCAATTTCTTTATAGTTATCGAGTATTTCCTCAAATCCAGCGGGCAACTTAAGATGTACCTTTTTTATTTACTTTCTTTTAACACTAGGGTTTTTGTGACCTTAGTACCCCGTGTTCCGCCACCCTTTTCGTTGGATATTCTTCCTCTTCTTCCCTCTGTACTTGGGCTGGGTTGTTTTGGTGTATGGGTGAGGGGGGATTTTTTGAGAGTTGCTTTGGGGAATCTGGGTGCCTAGAGTGGTTGGTATCGTTGGTGGTTGGCTTATCATTGTGCCATGCATGTTATGAAAGGTGGGTGCTGGATTTGGGGGAGGTTGGACGTTTGGGAAGAGGGGTGAGCTCAAGTTGAGAAGGTTGAAAGGCTGGAACGGAATCCATGGCTACCAGTTCTCCCATGCATACTGGTTCCATAACGATGGAATCCCTTGGTGTAGGGCTATGACATGGGTTATCCAAGGGTTTTTCACTATGTTTCTCATAGCTATTCTCATTCCTTCCGCTATTATTTGAGCCAAGTAGCATGGGTCCTCTATCTGGATGATTATGTCCTCCCCATGGATCTGTAGGCTCAAGCTTAAGCTGTAACCCATTAGGCCCTGATCCAGCCAGCTTTAGGGGACATGGTTTTGGTGTAGTGGCAGGTTTGTGAATAGGGTTGGTGCTTGGGTGGTTGTGATTTTTTGTGTGTAGTGGATTGAACACATGGTTGTTACTTTGGTGTTGATCTCTTACCCAAACATTCCTCCTTGTCCTTATGTTACTTCTGTGGTAGTTGCATGGGAGTCTCGACATTTTTGATATAGTGGTTATTAGAATCAGAATTTATGTTTGGTTTTTGTAATGTTTGGGGGGATATTGAGTGGAATATAAGGAGTTAATGAGATTTGTTATAGTAAACATTGGAGTGTTTAAAGGGCTCAGGTCATTAATAATATCAAAATGATCTATATTAATTGAGTTGTTGAGGTTAGTATCTAGGGATATGGGGGAGGTTGATTGATGTGAAATTGATGAAGTTGCTATGGAGGAGAAACGATTATTTAGGACAATAATGCCATTTCTTTGAGTTGTACTAGGGTTGTTTGATCCTAGCTGTTGACTTGTAATGTGTAGTTTTGTGGAAAAGACTTCATAGTCCGTAGATATGGGGCAACAGGGGTCAGAAGCGTGTTTTTCGTGTCATAGGTCCTAGGTTCTTTTTCAAGCTTTGTTTGTTGCTGGTTTGAGTAGCAGGATTTAGGGGTGTGCATTCTATTTATCGATTCAATTTGGACCCTTATTGATAATTACTTATCGATTATCGATTTGTACATATGCTTATCGTTATCGTTTCAATAAGGTTTTGATTTTTCGATTTTGATTTATCGATTTTTGGGGATTATCGATTCGGTTATCGATAACACTAATAAGTAGTACAAAATATATTGTTTCCATACTTTGTTAGGCCATTTAAATGTTTAAATATAGCACTTTATACAATTGCCAAGCATTACAATATTACTAGCCAGAAATTATGAAGAGTTCTCAAAATCGTCCAGAATTTACCGATATTCTCTCTGTTCTATTCTGCTGCATTTTGCTTCTTGGCCTGTTGTTTAAGACTATACTTCTACAAAATGAAAATGGACAAAACTACCTAATGTGTTTTTCAATAGGGCAAAACAATTGATGAATAGAGATGCAGAAGCCTGAATCCTACCTGCAAATGACTCTTCAAATGGTATAATGTCAAACACTTCAAGCCTATTAACCTTAATACTAATTTGGGTGTTGCTTCAGCATTCATAGCCTTTTATCAAATCATGATGCAGACTCTAACATTGATAATTCACTAGAGTCTGCAGCATGATTTGATATACTTCATTTAAGATGTAAGATATACTTAAAAACTGAAATCAATGTAATCAGCCATGACACTGTAAAAATCAACTTATTTAAAATGCATGATTATGTAATATTAATTCAATAAGCATTCAAAC
This sequence comes from Nicotiana benthamiana, assembly GCA_034376525.1. Taxonomy (NCBI): domain Eukaryota; kingdom Viridiplantae; phylum Streptophyta; class Magnoliopsida; order Solanales; family Solanaceae; genus Nicotiana; species Nicotiana benthamiana. The sequence continues at coordinate 26,418,715 of CM067327.1, read as the reverse complement.
AAACATACATGGTTCTAGAGGTCACAAAACAATACTAGTTTAACAAAACAAACCGTATTTCTAAAGCATAGTTCTAGAGTTAGTTGAGTCAACTCTTAACTGCCTCATTCTCTCCAAATCTTGAAAGTCCTAACCTACAAACCTAGAAGAAATTAAGAAAAATATTAAGAGCTTTATAATATATCACATTCTTTTACAAGTATATTATTTAAAATGGAGAACTTACATAGCAACTAACAAACTCTAGCAAATACCATCGGTGGAAGCTTTTTTTTCAAGATTAGTAAAATCTAATAAGAATATATATTAACAAGTCAAGCAATTAATATATTATTTAACTATCTTAAGTAATATCATAAAATTAATTAAAATATACATACCTTCTGTGAGTGTTTCGAGAAAATCTAAATCTTCCTCAATATTTACAGGAAGCGATGCACTCCGAAACCAATCTTAAAGGCACACTAGAGTTTCAAGCAATTTAGGAGGTAATGAACTCCTAAATTGGTCAATATACGCCCTCCAGTACTAAATTTACTTTCATATGCCACACTTTAAATAGGAATAGAAAGCACATCTCGAGCCATCTTAGCAAGAATAGGAAATCTAGGTGAGTTCACCTTCCACTAAGCCAAGATATCAAAGTCCGATCTTTCATTTTCAGGGTCTTCTGCAAGATACTCTTCCAATTCTGTTTTAGAATCTACACTTCCACTTGCATCTTTATGTTTCCTTATTTCATCTAAAAGTTCACCTAAACGAGGAGTTGAAGTTTCCATTATGTTGAATGAAGAGCTTGGCAAAGAGGTAGAAACTTTACCACCAGTATCTTTTGAAACAGACTAAGAGACATACTCATTAAACAATGAACTCATATAAGTATGAACCTATTTTAATAGTTTTCCCTTCATCTCCAAACATCTTCTTAAGTACAAAACTAATAGTAGTAAACTTGTAGCGAGGATCCAAAACACAAGCAAAGAAAATCATTCTGTTCATTTTTGTTGGTTCACCCCAATACTTCTCAAATTTTTTCCACATACTTGATGCCATCTAACTCAAAAGTACATCTTCAGTTGTTATTAATCGATTTAAGTAAACAACAACATGGCCAATTTCAAGAAAATGGGAATTTGATGTTACATAAAGTGATTTGGACGCCTTCAAAATAAGATTATAAAATATTTCAAGAAATTGTCCAATTCTCTTTACATTATCCCAATCAGTTCTTGTAAGAAAACCTATAGGCTTTTCATCTGAAATAGCATCAAACATAAGATAACGTGACAAGCTGCCATCACGATCAGAATTCTTTAATTGCATGCTCATATTCAATGGCCCTGCTTAACATCAAGTAGGTGGAATTCCACCTTGTAGGAACATCTAAGAATAAAGACTTCTTGTCAATATTTTTACTTTCACAATATTCCTGAAACTTCCTCAACCTAGCAGGAGATTGTCTAATGTATCTGACTGCACATCTAATGAGCATAGTAATACTTGACTCTTTTAAACTATATTTCAAAATAAGATTTACAATATGAGCCATGCATCTCACGTGAAGGTGTTGATCATTCATGGAATTTGTTCCCCAATCATCTAATTTGTCAGACAACTTCTTTACGGTCACATCATTTGAACTAGAATTGTTAACTGTGATAGTAAAAATCTTTTACAAACCCCACTCACGCAAATAATCAATAGTACACCTTGCCATATCTTCACCTTTATGACTAGTAATTGTAGAAAAGTTAATGACTCTTTTATGCATAACCCATTCACTATCAATCCAATGGGCTGTGATGCACATATAGTTAATTTTTTGAATAGAAGTCCATGTATCAGTGGTAAGACTTACTCTTTGACTTGTTCCTTTAAGAAACTTCATTAATTTATTTTTTCCCATATTAAAAAGAGCAAAACAATCCCGTGTAACAGTAGTACGAGAAGGAATATAAAAACAAGGTTGTGCCAATTTCATAAAGTTTCTAATGCCTTCCTTCTCAAGAAAACTAAATGGAAGTTCATCAACAATCACCGTACGACAAAAAGCCATCCTATACTCTTCTTGATCAAATTTCCATGGAATAAGATCACCTGTATTACCCTCCGGTACTGTTTGATATGGTTAGTTTTTGACCTTTTTCAACTTTTTAAGGATTCCTCGGACATTTACTAATATGACTATTCATTTGTATCGTACTTTTTCCTTTTTTCTCAAAATATTCTTGTCGACAAAATCTACATGCATATTTATTATTTCCTTTAGCATCAACTTTTTCTTCAAAAAAATCCCATGCCCCTTTTTCCTCTGCTTAGTAACTGTTGAATGAGTAGTTGTCGCAATAGACTCAGAACCTCTACTTTCATCAACTACTTGATCAATTTTATCATTTTCAGCCATATGAAGTGAATGAAGTTACAGTCTTAAACGAGTTGAATTAAGCAAAGGTGCAAAGCAAGACGAAGTCAGCACTCCTCGTTCTTGACCTACAAATTATGGCCGGAAAGAAATCAATTTTGAATAAGTTTCTTACACCTACGAAATTTGTATATCTGCTTCAGTGTCAAAATTGCAATGTCAAAATAGCTGAAGCTATTCATTCGACATTGAGATTCTAGGAGTAGCAGGAAACAACGATAATCAACGGAGAACTATCTTTCCATCAGAAAACTTATCAATTCTGGACAAAGAAGTTTAAGGTTAGGCAGAAAAAACAACATTATAAAACATATATGAAGAAATAAAAAACCAAGTTCAAATTAGAAGCTCTAAGCTCTAATTGCTCACAACTTTTTCTCTATTTTCTTCCCAGTGATTAAGCAACTAACTTTTAGTATTAATAATAAAACAAAGTTGCATGCTTCAACAGTACATCCCCTAAATTAAACCATTGTTTCTTGAAGTTTCTCCAAGTGCTTCCTTCCTTTAAGAAGCAAAGTGCATATATTCAACATGATTCACAGTGAGAGCAATAGGATTAGCTACATAGTTTGCTATTCCTAGACGAAATAGAAGCTACATATTCATACATGCTTGGGACACAACAAACTAATGACGAAAACAAAAAGCATCCTATGAAACAGAAACCTCTAGAGCTTCAGGAAGTGTTTTCCATAAAGAAATTAGGAGTACCAAAATGGCGATAATCAACGGAGATTATCTTTCCGACAGACCAGATCTCAATTCAATGGTGGCGAGTGGCAATTTGAAAGAAAACGCTGAAGTGAAGACTCACACTCATTGAAGACTGAAGAGAAGCGGGAAAACGGCGCTGAAGAAAATAATATGGTATTAGGGTTAAGTGAAGGAAAGGGTAGTAATAGTATTATAAAATAAGGGTATATTTATCTTTTTAATATATCTTATCGGTTTATCGATAAACTGATAAACCGAAGAGGAAAAATCAAAATCAAAATCGATAACTCGATAAGGAAAATTTCAAATCGAAATCGATAAATCGATATCGATAAACTGATAAGAGATAATCGATTCGATTTATCGATAAACCGATTCGAATGCACACTCCTAGAAGGATTTGATTGGTGGTTTTGAAGGCCATAGTTCTTTGTCTGTTGGTTTTCTAAGTTTTGGACTGGGATATCGAAGTGCTCTATACTTTTGTAGGGGCTCATGTCTAAGGGTTTTGACGAAGAGACAGCCTTGTACTGTCCTAGGGTTTTTGAGGGAACGGTAGCTAAATACAACTTATACGTAGCCATTTACATTAGTTGAGTGCATGTTTAGTTCGTTTGCTTAAAGTGTCAACTTTAGAACTTTGAGGGTCTAAGTACAGTTTTCAGCAAGTCTTTTAACTAGGGCAAGCAATGTATTGTCCATGAGTTCTTAGAACTTCTTATTTATAAAATGGCCCTAAAAATTATTGGACCTTTCTTATTTTGTCATTTTTCACTCAATGTATCATATTGGTCTAAATCATCTTTCTGTAAGAAAACATGCACACTGACAATAAATAGCATTGCTAGCAAAAAGTATATAGTAAATATCAGTTGAAGCAGGAAATACCCAAAGCCCACTAGCAAGATGAATAGCTATAATGCACGACACTGCTTCACAACATCTTGGTCATGCTATTGAATTTTATATAAAACAAACACTAATTAATGAGTAGTCTCCAACATTGACTATAGTTTCAAATACTTCACATTTAAATTAGGTTTTACATACCAACAATTTGGCACAAGCTATGAGAGCTCAATGGAACCTTCCTTCCCCTACCAACAGAACACATACCTCCCCCAGAATATAGGTCTGGATCTCCCCTCAAGAGCTCACTACGCTCAATCCTATTCCAATACCATGGGATCAGAATGCCATGCAGGTTCAAGAACCAGCAAACCTAGGAAATATGGGACAGCAGGCGCCTCAAGCCCCAACCCCTCAAGAGATGAGAAACCCTATGGAAAAAGAAGGGCCACAACCAATCGACCTAATAAGGGAATCAATGGTGGAATCCTCAAGCATAAACAAAGTCAAAGTTTTCATATTTCTGGAAATGCGGGAGAAGAAGCATATTCTAGCCTGTCCTCTTTCACTCTTCAAATGAACCACGGAACATTCGTCCACCCCAAGATCCAACAATAGTCAAACTGGCTATGATCCTGGTTCCCAGTCTAAGGAGGAACCCAATCTTTCCAGCCCCCTCCCAACAACCTCAGAATTCATTAATGAATCAAGCTAAAACTTTCATAATATGGAACATTAGGGGAGGAAATATCGAATATTTAAGGGGAAACTTCCATGACATGATCACCACTCACCGCCCATGCATGGTCACCCTATTGGAGACTAGAATGTCTAGTCATGGCTATCTTATGCACGAATTTGGTTTCACTGACATGATAGAGGTTCCAACAAAGGGGCAATCTGGTGGCATGGCTGTCCTTTGGGATATAATCCTTGTGCAAATTAACAACTTTGTGAGGAGGAACAATGCGATCCACGCTATGATTGAGGTACCTCCTATTCTTCATAATTAGAGTTTTTCTTTTATATATGCTAGCACCAACATAGCCATTCGAAATCAAATGTGATATTCATCTTTGATATTTATAAAGGGGCATGGCTATTAGAGGGTGATTTTAATGACATTTGGTCTGCCAATGATAAGATGGGGGGGGGGGGGGGGGTAAACCTATAAATAGAAGACTAGTGGCTAAACATTGGTCTAAGATTAACTATTGTAACTTAATTAATTTAGGATTTAAAGGTTGTCATTATACTTGGTCTAATAATAGAAAGTATAGATCCGACCTCATTATGGAGAGGCTTGACAAATTATTCTCAAATAATTTGTGGATTAACATATTCCCTAGAGCCTCTGTCATTCACCTCCCCAAAACATATTCGTACCACAACCCCATTTTATTAAAATTATTTCCTGAAGCTAATAATCAAAATCCTAGGCCCTCTAGATTAATATCATTTTGGTGTAGCCACCCCAGCTTTAGAACCATAGTTCACTCTTGTTGGAATAATAATGACTTCATGACTGCCTCTATCATTTTAAAGATACGGTCACTAGATGAAAAAATGACACCTTTGGTAATATTTTCAAAAAAAAAAAAGGTTACTTGCTAGACTAATTGGAATTCAAAACTCTACTACTTATGGCCATAGTCCTTTTCTTCATAAATTAGAAGACTCCCTAAAATCGAGTATAATAATTGCCTAAAGTTGGAAGAAGAGTTTTGGAAACTCATGGCTAGATTCCAATGGTTGAATGATGGCAACTCTAATACTAAATTTATTCACCTAGTGGCTACCAATAAGATAGCTTATTTTAAGACCATGAGGGTAATTGGTTAGACGAAGCCTAAAAAATTAGGGATCATACCTTAAACTACTTCCAACAAGTTTTTGAAACTAGTCACATTATGTCTAATTGGATCTCTATTAAATCCGATCCCCCCAAACCACAGATGCATTGATCTTTATATCCTTGATAGGTCCATAACCCCCCAGGAAATAAAACATGCTATTTTTTCTTTCAAGTCCTTTAAATCCCCAGGGACGGATGGCTTACATCCCTTTTTCTTCCAACGTTACTGGGATATTGTCAAACATTTGATTATTACTCTTTGCATTAAAGCTTTTGATACAGGAACCCTCCCTAACAATATTAATGATACTTATTTTTGCCTCATCCCTAAAATCCATAATGCAAATAATTTAAAAAATATTCGGCCCATTGACTTATGCAACATCATTTACAAGGTGATCACCAAATTAATTGCAAATAGGCTTAGATATCACCTTCCCCATATTATCGGTCCCCAACAAGCAAGCTTTTTGAAAGGAAGAAGATCTTCCGATAATGCCATTATCATCCAGGAGCTTACTCTAAAAATGTGCAAACAAATTGGTAAAAAATGTAATATGGTCCTTAAGTTAGACCTGGAAAAAGCATTCGATCGTCTCGAAGCTTATAACGAATTGTATCACCACTTGTAGAATATCTATTCTAGTAAACACAAGTAAAAGTTATTTCTTCAATCCCAGCAGAGGAATTTGACAAGGAGACCCTCTTTATCCACATATATCATCCTTTATACGGATATGCTCTCTACCCTCATCTCTTATAAGGTTGATATCAAACAATGGTATCTTGTGAGAATGGGGAGGCGCAGCTACCCCCCTATCTCATCTATTCTATGCAGATGATCTTACCCTGATGTGCAACATTGATAACAACTCTCCAAACACTATTCTTTCTTACCTTAATAACTTTTGCTCTCTGTCGGGTAAAAAGATCAGTAATACTAAATAAAAAAATTTAGTTTTCAAGAATTGCACACTTGCTACCTCTAAATACCTAGCAGATCTGTTTGGTATTAAAATCAGTAGGACCTTTGGTAAATACTTGGGTTTCCCAATCACCAACACAAAACCTAAATCTTCGGACTATCAATTCATCTTGGACAATATATCTTGAAGATTATCCACTTGGAAAACTAATTTCCTAAGTATGGCAAGTAGGGTTACCGTAGAAATCTCCGTTCTTAATAGTATACCCAACCACATTATGCAATATAACTTCCTCCCCACCAAATCCTCAAACACATAGACAAAATTCAGAGAAACTTTTTCTGGGGTGCTACAAATACAAAAAAAGACTACATCTAGTCAACTGGAATACTATCACTAAGGATAAATATAAAGTAGGCCTAGGAACTCACGCTGCTAAGGACAAAAATATAGTGAACTTGGCAAGCCTCTCGTGGAGATTGATCCATGATAAGCATTTCTGGGTGCAACCCTTATTCTCCATCTATGGCTCCAATAGAAACCCTATAAACTCCTCCTTTATCTGGAAAAGTGTTTTGATTGGTTAGGATCTTTGTAATAAGGGTATAAAATGGATCCTCAATAATCACTCCAATATCAATATTTGGGACTCCAATTGGGTCAAATTTTAAAAATATTGGACAAGCAATCCAATGCCTCGTCACCTTCCAAGAGAGTAGCCTCTCTATAAAGGACATTTGGGTGGACAGTACTTGGAACCTTACAAATTTATCCTTTGAGTTACCCAAACCCTTGATCAACATCACCCTCTTTATCACTCATACGGAGAAATCTTTTGACATTCCCACTTGGACCCTATTTGGGAATGGTAAGTTCACCACAATCTCCTGTTACAAAACTATCTCTATTAAGGACAACGATCTTCTTGACTTCAGTTGGGTATGGAAACTCAACAGTCCAACTAAAATAAAATATTTCCTGTATAAATGCCTCCATAAAAAACTGCCTACTCGTATCTATCTCAATTATATTGGTATTAACATAGATCCCATTTGCCCAACCTATAAACTAGAAAATGAAACCAATGATCATATCTTCTTCAAGTGCAAAATGGTACTTGACGTCTGGGCTTTAACATGTCTTAAAGTATAAGGATAATTGGCTTATTACTATAAGGGATCTTAATATTACATTACCGTCCCCATTCCTCAAATGGTGCGAGTTATTCCCCCTTATTATTTGGCACATATGGATTAACATAAATAAAAACAATATGAATAACACCACTCATTATGCCTCCATAGAAAGATCTATCAATACGCCACTGAATATAATTTACTATCTCACAATGAAAAGTTGCTTGCTCAGACACATGCAATCAATATAAGGTGGCATAGACCTCTTAATGACTATCTCAGGCTAAACTTTGATGGAGCTTTTCATGAGAAGGAACAGGTCTAGGAGGAATCATCCGTGACGGTAATGGCCTCTGGATCCTAGCGTTTCAACACCAAAAACCAACATCAACAGCCCTACACTCAGAGCTGGAAGCTCTCAAAGAGGGTCTCACATTAGCTTTGAATAAGAGACGCCTTCCACTAGTGATAGAAACTGACTGAACAGTTAAAGCTCTAAATAAGGATTATAAATCTCACTACATGATTATCTCCTCTTGTAAATGGTTAATGCACCAGCTGAAGGACCCACCAATCCAGCATAATTTTAGAGATGGAAACCAAGTTGCACAAACTGGCAAAAGATGTTCTTATCAATCCAAAGACTCATGTTGTGTTAGATAGGTCTACTCCTTTTACTATAAATAAGCTTAATGCAAATAGGGATGGTCGTGTTTATCTTACTAAGTTTCTAAGTATTAGTAGCTATATTAACCTTGCCAACATAGGCAATACCTGTATTAGCAGGTCGTCCACCTATGAGGATGATGTAACAAACTCTATTCCGTAGTATTAATATATTAGCCATGCTTTTGTCAAAAAAAAAAAAAACAATAGCCTCTTCAATTTATAACAACATACATATCATCCATGCTTTTGTCAAAAAAAAAAACAATAGCCTCCTCCTTTTATAACTACATACATATCAAGACGTACAGTATGTTTGATTGACACATGTCTTTCTTAAAATAGCCAGTAGATCATGATCAATTTTATAGTTCATAATAATCAATTATGATAGAGATACATAATCATTTATAAGATATTTTAAATGTTTGTTGTGATTTAATGCACAATGTATGTGGTTCTCAATATTGGAATGGTACATAGTATTCTTCTGAATCCAAACAGACATTAAAAGTCCTAATGAAATAGTTTTCATTTGTTAAGTTAACCATAGCTTTCTCATATGTTAAGTTAATCAACTTTAAAAAAGTGTTTAATATATCGTTTTTTAATTATATATCCTATTTAAATAGTTAATGAAAGTTATTGTTTCATGTCCACAGTAATTTCACTCAAAATTAGTTACGGAAACTCAAATTGTTTCATCCAATAAATGAATGTTGGAATTGTTAAACGAGATACGTAAAAACTCAAAAGGAGGGTACTGAAAAGTAGAGCTCTAGCCTCCTATGGACAAGTTCAATTTGAAGTATTAGTTTGTCAACACGATAGAGTGTTGGAAAAAATTGAGTTTACACTTATCGAAGTATTTAAGGATGACACGTAATGATGCAAAGGTTGGTCAAAGAATGATTATTAGCAAAGAGGTACGAGATGCAACAAATACGAGCACTGGCAAGAATAAAGGTACGAGCAGAGGCACGAACAAAGGTATGAGCGGAGATACGAGCAGAGGCACGAGTAGACTCAGTTCTCATATCCATTTAAATCTAAGAATGAACCTCAAAATACAAGAAAATACAGATACAATATTTAATGAACATTAAATATTGAAAATGTTAGAAAATCTGAATTAAATATAATGATTATGTAGCGTAGCATTTAATGTCTTTAATTGTCTATAATGGCCTTATTATGATAGAGACAAAATGCATATCTCCAAAAAAGTTATAAAAGGAAGAGAATAGACCAATTGTAAGGATACGAAATACTATCTGAATATACTTGTTTACTTTCTTTTTCTAACTATCTCATTATTGGCAAACTATCATCCTTCTTTATTCATTCTTTGATTATCAGTAACCCGATTTCTTCTAAATTAAAGCTTTGACCAAAGTCCTATTTTTTTGTTAAACAAATTGGTTCCGCCACCAGGAATCTGATAATCTATTCTTTTTAGCGAAACTTTCCTTGTTACATCGACCATGTCGAACAATAATGACAACATTCAAGGAAATGAAGGAAACCAACTAATTCAGGAAAAACTTCAAGATAATCCCACCTCGATCCCTTCTCCACAAAGTTCTCCTCGACGGTCTCGAGAAGGCACTCCTGAAGGATCTCATGCAAATGGAAACGCTCAATTCGAAAATGACGAAGCTATCGATGAAGCCTTGAAAAAATTAATTGCTGCATAGGTCAAGAAAGCTCTTGAAGCTTTTGCTAGTCAATAACTTGCTACACCACTCACACCCACTCCAAATAACAATACTTTGGAAAATCCTCGTTCTGGGATTGTTAATTCAATAAGTGTTGGAAACCTTTGTGAGTCACAAGAAGGAGTACCAGGTAATTTAGTCAATTTAGATTTACAAACTTTAGTACTAAAATTGTAAAAACAGCTCAAGGAGCAAAGTGATTGCACAGAGCAAATACCCGGGGTGCCACCCGTAATCCAAAGGATAGATATGGATAAATATTCGCAGCAACCCTGGAATCCAAGTGTTGCTCCCCTCCCTATTCCAAAGAAATTCAAAATGCCTGATACTCCGAAATATGATTGAACAACTGATCCAAGACCACGTGACTGCATTCACAACAGGCGTCAAATTCAATGACTTGACCAAATAGGAGATTGAATCAGTAATGGTCAAGATATTTGGTGAAACACTCACTAAGGGTGCATTAACATGGTATTCTCTTTTACCCAAAAATTCTATAAATTCTTTTGTTGAGCTTGCAGATTCTTTTGTTAAAGCACATTCAGGAGCTCAAAAGTCGAAAAAATAATGGAGGATATTTTCAAAATCAAGCAAGGGTACTCAAAATTGCTCTGAGAGTTCGTAGACATGTTCCAGTGTGGAAGAATGACATTACCGTGTGTACCTGCAATTAGGCAACTATAGCATTCAAAAGTAACTTAAATGAAAAAAACTCAGAAGCTACGAGGCAACTCAAGGAGAGTCTTCGTGAATTCCCAGCAACAACATGGAATGACGTTTATAACAGGTATAGCACAAAGCTGGGTATTAAAGAAGATATTATTTTACGATATCAAAAAAGAAAAGAAAAGATAAGTTCGAGACGGACGGAAACCGAAAAAGGTCCAGTAAAAATAGGTACGAACCCTACATGGGACCTGTGGGAAAAGACTCACGGTCAAAACAAGACAATCTGAGGTACGACCACAGATCAAGGAATAGAGAATCGGGCTCGTTATCAAGATCAGGGAATGATAGAAACACACGTGAGCCTCGAGATGATGATAGAAACTTAAAGGCGAGGTTCAACGGTTATAATTTCAATGTAAGCAATTCCAAACTTATAGCTATTTTGATAAGCATGGGAGATAAGGTACGATGGCCAAAAGAGATGAGATCGAATCCAAACAGGCGTCACCTTGATCATTGGTGCAAATTTCATGATAATCACGGGCATATAATGGTCGACTACAGGTTTATACAGAGTGAGGTTGGTAATTTATTAAAATAGGGGTATCTCAGTGAGTTATTTAGTGAGAAAGGTATACATAAAGAATAGGCAGAAGCCCCCTAAACCATCTTCTCCCAAAAAGACCGTCAATGTTATAAGCGGCGGTGAAGATATCAATGGTGTGACATACACCGCAACTAATAATACTTCCAAAATCATAATTAGTCAAGAGAAACGGATGCGACATGTCTTAGAAGAGGAAAAAATTACGTTCGATGATGTAGATGCAGATGGCATATTATCACCTCATAACAATGCACTGTAATATCTTTACATAACACTAAATGTAAAACGAGTTTTGATTGATCCAGGTAGTTCCATGAACATTATTTTGCTAAGAATATTACATGAGATGCAAGATGAAGGTAGATTAATACCAAAGGCGCATGCATTATCTGGATTTGACAATTCCAGTGTTGTCATGAAATGAGAGGTAATACTCAATACATTCGCAAAAGAAGTTGTCAAAGATACAAAGTTCCAGGTAGTAGATATGGAGATGGCTTCTAATATGATCCTTGGGACACCATGGATCCACGAATTGGATGTCATTCCTTCAACCTTGCATCAAGTTATTAAATTTCCATCACCATGGGGAATATGTAAAATCCGTCAAAATCAACATACATCCAGGAACATTAACTCTGTAGAAGATGAAAGTACGAAAAACGAAGAAAAATAGCAATCACAGAAGCCAGTTGAGGGCACCACAACACAAACCTCAACTGAACAAGAGCGAATAGACGTGGACTCAAGGCCTGATGTCATTCAAGAACTAGAGAAAAAAGAAAATATCATACAACAATTAAAGAACTGGAGGTTGTAGTGTTATTTGCACAATGGCCTGATAAGAAAATCTAGGGGCCAATCTTAGCCAAGGCATGAAAGGCAAGTTAATTGAATTTTTGAAAGCTAACATGGATTGTTTTGCCTGGTCCCACTCTGATATGACATGAATACCAACAGAGGTAATGACTCACAAATTAAATGAAGATCCATCATGCCCTTTTATCAAACAAAAGAAGAGAAAGCAATGAGCTTTCAGAAATAAGGTAATTCAAGAACAAGCTCAAACATTACTAAAGATTGGGTCCATCGGTGAGGTAAAGTATCCTAATTGGTTAGCCAATACTGTTGTATTACTAAAGAAGAATGGTAAGTGGCGATTTTGTATAGATTACATAGATCTTAACAAAGCTTGTTCTAAATATTCTTTTCCACTATCACATATAGATCAACTAATTGATGCTACTACAGGACATGAACTATTAAGTTTTTTTATGCGTATTAAGGATACAACCAGATCAAAATGGATCCGACAGATGAGGAAAAAATTTCATTCATAACCGACACGAGGACTTACTATTATAAAGTAATGCCTTTTGGTCTCAAAAATACTGGTGCAATATATCAAAGGCTAGTGACTAAACTGTTTCAGGAACATCTGAGAAAAACCATGGAGGTTTATATAGATGATATGCTCATTTAAACTCAGTATTCAAGAGATAATATATCACACTTATCTTATACATTTTACATTTTGCACAAGTTTAATATGAAATTAATTCTTGAAAAATGTGCATTGGTGTCGCGTCAGGTAAGTTTTTGGGTTTCTTATTTCTAACCGTGGTATTGAAGTGAATCACACACAGATTAAGGCCATTAAAGAAATCCCTATTTTGCTTTCAAGTAAAAAAGAAGTACAGAGGTTGACAGGAAGAATTGTAGCCTTGAGAAGATTCATCTCTAAATCATCAGAAAAGTGCTTTAAATTCTTTTCAGCTCTTAAAAAGAAATATCACTTTGAATGGAATGAGGAATGTTGGCAGGCACTCAAAAATTTAAATACATACTTATCAAATCCACTTGCTCACAAAAACAAAGGTTGGGGAAAGATTGATCATCTACATTGTTGTCTCAGAAGTAGCGATAAGTGTTGTTTTAGTCCGTGAGGACCAAGGTAAACAATCTCTAATCTATTATGTCAGCAAATCTTTATTATATGCGAAGACTCGGTATCCACAATTGGAAAAGCTTGCACTTGCATTAGTCACGGCATCTTGAAAATTAAGACTTTATTTTCAATGCCATCCTATTGCTATAGTAACTTTGTATCCATTACGCAATATATTACATAAGCATGAGTTGTCTGGTAGGTTAGCTAAATGAGCTATAGAATTAAGTGAATATGATATTACATACCAACCTAGAACTGCTATGAAATCTCAAGTGTTAGCTGATTTCGTGGCTGATTTTAGCCAAGGGATACAATTAGAAGCAGAAAAAGAGTTGCAGGTGTTCATTGGAGCTAACCCAAGAATCTGGAACCTACTTACCGGTGGTTCATCTAACATGAAGAGTGCAGGTCTAAGGATAGTTTTGGTACCACCTATGGGTAAAACCATTTGACAAGCTATTAAATATCATTCTATAACTAACAATGAAGCAGAATATGAGGCTATACGAACTTGGCATAAATAAGATTATAATCAAAAGTGATTCAACACTCGTAGTTAATCAAGTGATGGGGACTTATACGGCCAGGGAAGTAAGGATGCAGCAGTACTTAGAAAGAGGACGGGAATTTCAAACTTGGAAAGTTATGCAAATACCAAAGAATGAAAATTGTGAAGCAAATTCCCTAGCTAATCGTGCATCTGTGGCATACGTGGCAAGGGCGATGCAAGTGCTTCAGTTATTCATTTATTTCATTCGGTTCTCGACCTTGATAAAAATGAGGTAAATTTTAATAACCTAACTTGGGATAGGAGGAACGAGATTGTTGTTTTCTTTTTGCAGTATGGTACCGTTCCTGAAGATAAGAAAAAACCTCATGTGCTTAAAAGACGCAGCTCGGTATTGCTTAAAGCAAGGCAATCTTTATCAAAAAAAATTCGGTGGTCCCTTAGCAAGGTGCCTTGGACCTTCTCAGACATAATATATAATGAGAGAAATACACGAGAGGCATTGTGGGAATCACGCATGAGGAAGGTCATTAGTAGGAACCCTAATTAGGACAATTTATTATTGGCCTAAATTGGAAGAAGAAGCAGAAAGTTTCATGGTAAAACACGATAAATATCAAAGGTACGGCAATAATATACATAAACCTGCGGAGTTACTACATCCGTTCATTTCACCGTGGCCATTTATGAAATCGGAAATAGATATCATGTGACCACTACCACAAGCAAAAGGATAGGTAAATTTTTTGCTTGTACTCTTTGATTATTTTACTAAATGGGTGGAGTTATGAGCATTCAAACAAGTGCGATAAAAGGAAGTTAGAGATTTCATTTGAAGGAATATCATATGCCAATTTCGTGTGCCAAAGAAAATCGTGTGTGATAATGACCCTCAGTTTATAGGCGCTCAAATCACAGAATTCTTTCAGAGTTGGAAAATCAAAAGGATTACATCCACACCTTATCATCTGGTGGGTAATGGCCAAGATGAGTCAACAAACAAAGTGATTATGAACAATTTAAAGAAACGTTTAAGGGAATCCAAAGGCAATTGGCCAGAAGTGTTACCTGGTGTTTTATGGGCATATCGCACAACAACAAAAACAAGTACAGGAGAAACATCATTTTCATTGGTTTATGGAGCTGAAGCTTTGATTACAGTTGAGATAGGAGAGCCGAGTACGAGGTTCACACATGCGTCAAAATAGTCTAATGACGAAGAAATGCATGTACATCTTGATTTACTTGAAGGAAGAAGAGAAGTTGCACTAATAAGGATGGCAGCACAGAAGCAGGTCATAGAACGATATTACAACCAAAGAGCACACCTCATGTTCTTCAAACTTTGGGACTTTGGCTCAAAAACTTTTTCCAATCTACGAAGGCAGCTAACACAGGAAAATTAAGTCTGACATGGGAAGGACCCTATAGAATTCATGATATTGCAGGAAAAGAAGCATACGAGCTGAAAACAATGGATGGCAAGATACTACTTCACATTGGAATGTTGTTCATCTGAAGAAATACTATTTCTAAGGAATACCCACGGTCAAGTATCCATATTTTTTAATTCAATTTTTGAATTGTTAACATTTTACTAACGATTTTAGATGATAGGAAAAAGGATAACCCATACTAAATGATGAGTCACAACCTACGAGGCATAAGGAATAAATTAAACTTCCTGGTTTACATCTATAATCGCATGTCCGAGTCCCGTATGTTTTTCCTTTTCAGGAAAGGACCAAATGAGAGGAACAACCAAGTGCTCGAGGATTCATATTTCAATGCCCAAACACTTGGGGGGCTATATAATATACACAGGCATGTGTATAAAGAAGGCAAAGAAGATTGGAAAACAATCAAAGATCAAGCCTGAAATATCACTCATTGAATCAGTCAAGTGCATAGCGAAGTCATGAGCTAAGGCCAAAGAAAAACCTTACCATAGTTAGGGTAAAGGAATTGTATTGAAACAGGTTATAAATAACAACCTCGTGTTTATTTTTCTTTTTTAAATCTGTTACAAGAAAAACAGTTACGAGAAAGTTATAGATGTAATTCAAATACATGTAAAGTATTATTCAAAACTAGACAAAGTTCAAATAAAAACTTGTAAAAGTTATTTCAAAGAAACATGTGTATTCCTATTTCTTTTATCGTATATTAACACCATTATGAAGTTGAGACGTCTTCTTCATTAAGTGTCAAATATAAAAGGGCCCTCTTTTATAAAATTCATGATTAATTTGAAGACTCATGAATTTAAAAGAAGCATTTTTTGAAGAATAAAAATGCAAATTATTCTTTAAGTCCTTGAAAATAAAGGCAAGAATAAACAAAATGGAAGTTCAACGAGAAACTTCTTAATATTAAAGAACTTAGACTAAATATGAACTTAGTCATAAAATTGTTTATACATGTTGCCCCATAGAAGGTCTAGGGACTTAAGTTTCCAAAACAAACCCTCAAATAAGACCAAGGGTTTTGACCATAATTGTCCAAAAAACAACACAAAGAAATTTAAATAATTTAAACTTGTCACTAAGAAGATGAAGGAACTGAAACAGGTACATCAACAACAACGGGATCAGCTTGGCGTACAGCAGTGGGTTAGACTTGGCTTGAAGGAGTGGGGATACCCGTATCAATTTTAACATTTACAGAAGCTTCAGTCACAGGAAGAGAAAGAACTTGGTTCCGTTGAGTTTTTTCAATAGTCTCTTTGATCTTGGCTAACTCAGATTCCAAGTCAAAATTCTCTCGTCTAGCTTCAACGAGGGTATCATGACGAGAATTTAGGAAAGCCCAACTCACTTCAACAACAAACTCATCCTTAAGGATTTCATAATCTCTTTCCCAATCAGTAATTTCGTTCTTTAACTTTTCATTTTCAGCCAAGGCAGATGTGTAGGCTTGACAAGAGGCATGAGAAATTTTTAAGGTACAAACCTTATCAGAAGAAGCTCGGAGGTCTTCTTGGATTGGGTTAAATTCTGCACGAGCTCACCAGCGTAAGCTTCTTTCTCACCCAATAGACGCTTCAATTCTCTAATCTTTTCGCTTGCCTTGGACAATTGTTGGAAAAAGAAGTTTCAAGACGAGCCTTTTCTTTATCTGCTTGACTTGAGGAAGTCTTTACAATTTCCAATTCTGAAGTCAAGGCACGTACCTGCTGCTCCAAGGTACTCTTACTTTCTTCTAAATAACCCACGTCAATCTGAAGTCTTTCATACTGTCTCTTCCAATGTACACCTCTAATTGATAATTGTGCATTAATTGCTCTGTGAGGTTAACCCTTTTTATCAACTCTATGCCGATTAGATTAGCCTAAAAAGGGGGAAAGGAAATAAGAATCCTAAAGATAGAAAAATGACAAAGTAAAAGTTTTAAAGAAGGGGAGAATACCTTTAAAGAAGCATGCACAATATCATTCATCAATGCCAAGGAACTATGGCTCTCTAGATTAGCTTTTTCGATTGGACCGATTAAGGGATTTAGCCACGTATCTGCTTGACCTAATTTTCTTAAAAGTCTACCCTAAGCGGGGACTTCAAGCCTCATGGACCCACTTCCACTTGAGGAACCAAACTCTATACATTGAGAAAGTGGAGGGGGAATTGTCAAAAGAGGAACAATAGAAGTAGTAAAGACAACAGCCTGGGGAGGAGTGGAAATAGTCGAGATCATAAAAGAAGGAGTCACGGACACTGGAGTAAAAAAAGAAGTCAGGGGAGCTGCATCAAAAATCGGGCCTAGGTTTTCACTACCAAACCCGCTGATAAAAAGTTGCTCAACGTAGTCATGAGCAGTAACGAGAGCAATATCATCAACATGAATTACAACCGGGGCTTCAACAAATGTGATAAGAGGAATAGAATGAAGGGGGATGCTTCCGCTTCATCATCGAAAATGATGTGTCTGCGAGCTCGTGGCCTTGTTACCAAAGAACCCACATCTTCCTCCTCTTCAGAATCTTGGTCATCAACGGATTTTCTTTTTGATGAGGAACCCAAGATTATTTCTTGGGCCCTTTCCAAAGAGATACGAGAAGGCGCGACCGCCTCGGCAATAACTCTTCGAACAGCAAATCCTGATAAATAGAAGGATTGAAATAAGTTTAAAAAAAAAACACCACTATGTAAAATAAAGCAAAATAAAAGCTCTCACCTTGAGTTTTTACTTTCCACCCAAATCGCTGGGAAAGGGTTTTCCAAGACCTACCATCCGTTGGTGCAATATTCAAATGCTTTTCTACCCAACCACAAAATTGAGAACATCTTCCACAACACCTATGGTTGCTGGAAAATAAAAGTAAAATTAGAAAAATTAATAATTGGAGAAAAAGGTACGAGAGAGTAGAAAACTCACGTGCAAAATTTCACTTCTCAGGGAAGTGAACGTTCTCTTCACCCCCTAAACCAATAGTGCGAGAAGCAACAAATCGAGTATACCAGCCACGATCTCTGTCATCTTCAGGGCTACCTAAAACTTTTTTGCCCCTAGCTACTAGTGTAAAAACACCATTATGGAAAAGCCTAGGGGAGCAAAGATGAATTTGATGGGAGAAAGTGAAAGGCACCTTGGGCTAAATTGGTCAAATGCCTCAAACATGCAACAACCCTCCATATTATTGGGCTAATTTGACCTAAGAAAACATCAAAGAAACGACAAAACTCAAGCATAACTGTGTTAGGTAATACGCTTAACGCTAGAGGGGGGTGAATAGCGTTATAATAAAAATTAGCGTAAACTTTGCGGAATTAAAAATTGCAGGAAGTAAATAAGTGCGATAAATAATGAAGTATGCACCGATGTATTCTGGTTCACCACAACACGTGGCTAGTCCAGTCCCCGAGAGACTCTCTCGAGATTTTCCACTAACTTGTCAAGCTTACGGGTGCTCAACAAACCTTTACAGCTTAAGGACACAAGCCTTAACACCTTTGCTCGGAGATACAACACTCCAATACTTCACTGTTAAGCTTACGGGTGCCTAACCAACCTTTACAACTTAAGGACACAAGCCTTAACACCTTTGCTCGGAGATACAACACTCCAAGACTTCAACCAAGGAAACACAAGTTCCTTACAACAAGAGAATCACAATTCTCTTACAAGTGTACAAAACACTAAACACTCAAACAAAGCACTCCTTAATGAGTAGATATGAGTAAAAGAAGTAAGCTCAAGATCACAACAACTTTGGACAAGACTTTGGCTCTCAAATGCTTTATGAAATGAATATAAAATGATAAGTAATAGTATGCAAGCTTATAGCAATAGAATGATCAGTTGTTGTATGTTGTTGTGTTTAAAACACTGAAATGAAGCTGTATTTATAGTTGAAAAACTTGGCATTACCGTTGCCTAATTGCCAATTAAGAGTTGCTGATTTTACTCTGTGACAATCGATTGTCAGGAAGCCACAATCGATTGTTTGCCAATCGTTCCAAAAATCAATCCCAGATTTTACGCTTAACAATCGATTGTCCAAGATCAACAATCGATTATTGGCAACGTTCAAAAAACCATTTCCAGATTTTACGTAAACAATCGATTATACCAAATCAATAATCGATTATTCAGCAACGTTCAAAAAATCTTTTTCAGATTTCAATATCAACAATCGATTGTACAAAATCAACAATCGATTACCTGACGGTATTTAAAAATTTTACGACAACGGTCAGCTTCACAATCGATTGTGCAATGTTAACAATCGATTATTTATCAGACTTTGAAAATTATTTTAGATACTGCCTCGTGACAATCGATTGTTATATACTCACAGTCGATTATTTAATAATTTTGAAAAAGTCTGGAAGTCACTGCCTCAACACAATCGATTGTCATATGTTCACAATCGATATTTTGTGACTTTTAAAAATCTGATGGACACTGTCCCTTCACAATCGATTGTCATTAGCTTCACAATCGATTATTCTGAGTTTTGAAAAACTTTGATGTACACTGCCTCATCACAATCGATTGTTATAAGGTTCACAATCGATTGTCATGCAGGTTTGAAAAACCTGATCCTCACTGCCTTAACACAATCGATTGTCATTAGTTCACAATCGATTGTCATGCAGTCTTGGCTTAACATAATCGATTATCATAAGTACATAATCGATTATCTTAGTCCAGTTTTTAGAGGCATGTTTAAAAATTATTTTGACTGGAGTAAATATGCATGATTTAAAATCATTTAGCATTAAATTAAATATGCATGATTTTGTAAAAAATAGTTTTACGAGAGAAGCCATTTCATGAGTCAAGTTGTCGGATCAAGATCACAATTAAGAACGACTCATTTAAACTATAGAACTTTGTCTTGTGCTTGAATTTCGTTATCCACCAATTATGCGCTTGTACTTGAACTTCGTCATATATCACTTTGCGCTTCGTTTGTCATTCATCAAAGCCTACACTGAGAACACACGTTTTAGTATAAAGCCTTGAGAACGTGTTTCCAACAATTTCCCCCTTTTTGATAATGGCAAACTTTAAGCGGGATATGCAACTTAAACAATTTATAATGACGATTCAAGACACGTAAAGATATGCAATAAGTATGCGATTAGTTCCCCCTCAATATATGAATTCCCCCTCAATTTAAGCATATAAATATTGAGAGTGCATACCCGTTAGCTTCCCCCTTTTTGCCATTAGCAAAAATAATATAAGAAGATGCCAAAAATGTAAATAAAACTTGTTTATTTAAAAAAACGTGATTACTTAAAGAGAGTATAATAACTCAAGTAATAGCAGAACAATCGATTATTGATACGAGATAATCGATTATTAGACGACAGAAACCGATTTTTCTGAAGAATACTTGATTATTGCGCATCATGCTTTATAATTCCCCCTACCTTTAGGGCGATACCTGCAAAAATTCGTTAGACGTCTCCGACGCTCAAGTTAGAAATCATGTAAGATAAAAAGATGCAATGCATGACTTAGATCAACGTGGAGTCAAGAATCCCGAGTTCACTACGAATTCGGAAGAAGGACTCTTTCTCTAAGGGTTTAGTAAAGATGTCGGCCAATTGGTCTTTGGTTTCAACAAATTCGATTTCGACATCGCCCTTGAGAACGTGATCTCTTATAAAATGATGTCTAATTTCAATGTGTTTTGTTCGCGAATGAAGAACGGGGTTCTTCGTCAAGCATATGGCACTAGTATTATCACATTTAAGAGGGATATGATCAAGACTTAGGCCAAAGTCCAAGAGTTGTTGTTTCATCCAGAGGATTTGAGCGCAACAACTCCCCGCGGCTACATATTCAGCCTCGGTTATGGACAACGCAACACTTACTTGTTTCTTGCTAAACCAAGAAACGAGAGAGCTACCGAGCAAATGGCAAGTGCCACTGGTGCTTTTGCGGTACAATTTGCATCCAGTAAAATCGGAGTCGGAATAGCCAACGAGTTGGCATGAAGAACCTTTGGGGTACCATAGACCCACATTTGTAGTACCAACAAGGTACTTCAAAATCCGTTTTACCGCAGTAAGGTGAGACTCCTTCGGACACGATTGATAACGGGCGCATAAGCACACGCTAAACATGATGTCTGGACGACTAGCAGTAAGATAGAGAAGAGAGCCAATCATACCTCGATACTTCTTAGTGTCGACTTCCTTACCTTTCTCATCTTTGTCTAGATGATTGGATGTGCTCATGGGAGTCACCATTCCTTTTGCATTGTTCATTTCAAATCGTTTCAGCAATTCTTTGCAATATTTGGCTTGGCAAATGAACGTACCTTCTTTCATTTGCTTTACTTGTAATCCCAAAAAGAATGTTAACTTACACATCATAGACATCTCAAATTCGCTTGTCATTAAGTCGGAAAATTCCTTGCATAAGACATTGTTAGTAGCACCAAATATGATATCATCCACATATATTTGAACTAATAAAATATCATTGTTTTTATGCTTAACAAAAAGGGTGGTGTCAACTTTCCCCCTAATGAAATCATTTTCCAATAGAAATTTACTCAATCTTTCATACCAAGCTCGGGGAGCTTGTTTTAAACCATAGAGAGCCTTTTTGAGTTTGAAAACATGATCGGGAGATTTAAAATCTTCAAAACCGGGGGGTTGTTCAACATAAACTTCTTCTTGTATAACACCATTTAGAAAAGCACTTTTCACATCCATTTGATATAAATTGAAATTCATAGAAGAGGCAAAAGCGAGGAATAGACGAATAGCTTCTAATCTAGCTACGGGAGCATATGTTTCTTCATAGTCAATACCCTCTTCTTGATTATAGCCTTTTGCTACAAGCCTAGCTTTGTTTCTAGTGATTACACCATTTTCATCTAGTTTGTTTCGAAAAACCCATTTCGTACCAATTATGGTATGATTTTCGGGTCTTGGCACCAAATCCCAAACGTCATTCTGTTTGAATTGGTTAAGCTCCTCTTGCATTGCCAAGGTCCAAAATTCATCCCCAATTGCTTCGGAGATGGTTGTTGGTTCAATTTGAGACATAAAAGCAGTATGTCCTAAGGTGTTCTTAAGGGAGTTTCGGGTACTTACCTTTTCTCCGACGTCGCCAATTACCTGTTCGAGAGGGTGATCTTTAATTGTCCTCCATTCGTTTGGCATTTTCGTTTCATTCTCCAATTGTGGCGCTTCCTCCGTTGGTTGTTTCAAAAATTCGTCTTGATTTTCTTTAGGCGTTTCCTCTTGTATTTTGTCTTTCAAGCTATCTAAAATACCTACAAGATCAAAACCGGTATCCTTTCTCGCCAAGCGAGCATTATTTTCAGCAAATACAACATGAGGGGATTCCTCCACAGTTTCGGTTCTTTTATTAAAGACCCTATATGCTTTGCTACGTGAAGAATAACCAATGAAAATTCCCTCATCGGACTTAGCATCAAATTTTCCCAATTGATCTTTGCCATTGTTATGAATAAAACATTTACAACCGAATACTCTAAAATGGGAGATATTTGGTTTCCTTCCCTTATAGAGTTCATAGGGAGTTTTCATGAGTATAGGCCTTATGACTACTCTATTTAAGATGTAGCATGCGGTACTCACGGCATCCGCCCAAAAATGTTTGGGAATCTTAGCCTCTTCGAGCATGGTTCTAGCCATCTCTTCGAGACACCTATTTTTCCTTTCCACCACCACATTTTGTTGTGGTGTACGTGGAGCGGAAAAAGTATGCTCGATACCGAGTTCGTCACAAAAGTCCGCAAAGAGATTGTGATCAAACTCTCCCCCATGATCACTTCTAATTGAAGTGACGGTTGTTTCCTTCTCGTTTTGAACACGCTTAAGAAAATATTTAAAATTCTGAAAAGCATCACTTTTATTGGCAAGAAATAAAGTCCAAGTAAATCTAGAATAATCATCAACAATCACAAAAGCATAACGATTTCTTCCTTGACTTTCAATGCGAGATGGTCCAAATAAATCCATGTGAAGCAATTGCAATGGTCTAGAAGTTGAAACAAAGTTTTTGGATTTGAAAGATGCTTTTGTTTGCTTTCCTTTTTGACAAGAATCACAAATAGAGTCATTTTCAAATTTCAAATTGGGAAGACCAATAACTAAGTTTTGTGAAATCAATTTGTTCAAAAGATGCATGTTTATATGAGCAACTCTACGATGCCATAGTCAAGTATCATCCTCTTTGCTCATAAGACAATCAACATATTCAGGTGAGGAATTAGCAAGATCAACCATATAAATATTATCCACTCTAAAACCACGAAGGATAATTTTAAAGTCACTACGTCTAAACACTAAGCATTCATCCGAATCAAATAAGGCAAGATTTCTCTTGTCACATAATTGACTTATGCTCAAGAGATTACGCTTTAAACCTTTAACAAGTAATATATGCTTAATAGAGGAGTTTCATCCTTACCGACCGATCCGATGCCAATAATCTTTCCTTTATTGTTATCCCCAAAAATCACACTTCCTCCTTCTTTGTGTTCTAGTTGAAGGAATTTGGATTCGTCTCCCGTCATATGTTTGGAGCATCCACTATCAAGGTACCATAGTACACTTGATCCCTTCAAACACACCTACAAAACAAATTAATGCGTTTTAGGTACCCATGCCATTTTGGGTCCTTGAGGGTTAGGCATATCATAATGATGCGATTGAGTGATATGTCTATGTCGTGTAAAGCATGCAGGGGCAATATGACCAATGCGTCTACAATAATGACAAGTCACATTGGGGTTATGCATCCTTCTAGGTTCATAGTAACTTGATGGACGAAAATGAATTACTCTATTTTCATTATGACTATTGCACATTTCATGAGAACCATTTCTCCTACTATTAGTTCTAAAATGAGCAGCGTTTCTAGAGTAATGGTCATGTCTAGATGTTCTGGGAGGTTCAAAACTCCTTCTAGTG
This sequence comes from Nicotiana benthamiana, assembly GCA_034376525.1. NCBI lineage: Eukaryota > Viridiplantae > Streptophyta > Magnoliopsida > Solanales > Solanaceae > Nicotiana > Nicotiana benthamiana. Next base: position 26,394,282 of record CM067327.1, on the reverse strand, counting down.
TTTGGCCTAAAATATGCATCATTTCTAGGGTAGTCATTTCTAGGTGGTAAGTCATTTCTAGGTCTTCTAAAATGTTCAACACTTGGTCTAGCATGCATATTTGTTCTAGGATTGCTATTTCTACGATAAGCATTTGTTTTATTAATCCTAGGTTGAGCCTTAGGTGGTTGGGGTTTGGCTTCAACCTTTTCTTTAGGCTCATTCTTAAAGCCTATGCCATGCTTGGTTGACTTCAAATTATCAAGAACATCATTCAAATTTTTGTGCGAAGAATTAAACTTATCTAATGTGTCTTTAAGCCTTTCTACTTCATTTTTGAGATGCAAGCAAGACGTACACTTTCTAATAGAGCTTTCAGGCTTATTGGCGCTTCTTTTTCCGAAAAACTTATTTTCCTCTTTCAACTTCTCATTTTCTAAAACCAGTTTTTCAAAATCTTTTTCTTTTAGAGAGAGTTGTTTTTGAAAATCTTTTTCTTGCAACGACAGAGTTTTCTGCAATCTTTAATAGTCTTGGAAGCATCAACAAACTCACTATGTAATTTATTATAAGCATTTTGCATTTCTTCAAGCGAGTGAGAGTTGGACGTACTTACCTCTTCATCTTCGTTTGCCATGAGACATTGTCCAGTTGATTGATCATATAAGCTGTCCGCTTTTTGAGGCATGATTTCATACATTTCCCCCAGCTTATCCTAAATCTCTTTGGCGGTTTTGTAGTGGGAAATTTTCTGATAGTCTTCCTGATTCAAGGCGCTATACAACATATTTATTGCATTAGTGTTGTATTCACTTACCTTGGCTTTCCCAACTTTTGTTGTCATTTGATCACCATGCTTGATGATTTGCCATAGGTAAAAGTTGTTGGTTGTGATGAAAATTCTCATCCGATCTTTCCAATATAAGTAATTATTTCTATCAAATATTGGGGGCAACATGTTGAAATCACCTTCACCTATTCCTACAAAAGAGTCACGAGTAGAAGCCATGGATGGTTCTCTCAAACTGTTAAGTCTTCAGAGAGTTGGGCTCTGATACCAATTGTAAGATAATACGTTTAACGCTAGAGGGGGGTGAATAGCGTTATAATAAAAATTAGCGTAAACTTTGCGGAATTAAAAATTGCAGGAAGTAAATAAGTGCGATAAATAATGAAGTACGCACCGATGTATTCTGGTTCACCACAACACGTGGCTAGTCCAGTCCCCGAGAGAATCTCTCGAGATTTTTCACTAACTTGTCAAGATTACGGGTGCTCAACAAACCTTTACAGCTTAAGGACACAAGCCTTAACACCTTTGCTCGGAGATACAACACTCCAATACTTCACTGTTAAGCTTACGGGTGCCTAACCAACCTTTACAACTTAAGGACACAAGCCTTAACACCTTTGCTCGGAGATACAACACTCCAAGACTTCAACCAAGGAAACACAAGTTCCTTACAACAAGAGAATCACAATTCTCTTACAAGTGTACAAAATACTAAACACTCAAACAAAGCACTCCTTAATGAGTAGATATAAGTAAAAGAAGTAAGCTCAAGATCACAACAACTTTGGACAAGACTTTGGCTCTCAAATGCTTTATGAAATGAATATAAAATGATAAACAATAGTATGCAAGCTTATAGCAATAGAATGATCAGTTGTTGTATATTGTTGTGTTTAAAACACTGAAATGAAGCTGTATTTATAGTTGAAAAACTTGGCATTACCGTTGCCTAATTGCCAATTAAGAGTTGCTGATTTTACTCTGTGACAATCGATTGTCAGGAAGCCACAATCGATTGTTTGCCAATCGTTCCAAAAATCAATCCCAGATTTTACGCTTAACAATCGATTGTCCAAGATCAACAATCGATTATTGGCAACGTTCAAAAAATCATTTCCAGATTTTACGTAAAACAATCGATTATACCAAATCAATAATCGATTATTCAGCAACGTTCAAAAAATCTTTTTCAGATTTCAATATCAACAATCGATTGTACAAAATCAACAATCGATTACCTGACGGTATTTGAAAATTTTACGACAACGGTCAGCTTCACAATCGATTGTGCAATGTTAACAATCGATTATTTATCAGACTTTGAAAATCATTTTAGACACTGCCTCGTGACAATCGATTGTTATATACTCACAATCGATTATTTAATAATTTTGAAAAAGCCTGGAAGTCACTGCCTCAACACAATCGATTGTCATATGTTCACAATCGATTATTTTGTGACTTTTAAAAATCTGATGGACACTGTCTCTTCACAATCGATTGTCATTAGCTTCACAATCGATTATTCTGAGTTTTGAAAAACTTTGATGTACATTGCCACATCACAATCGATTGTCATAAGGTTCACAATCGATTGTCATGCAGGTTTGAAAAACCTGATCCTCACTGCCTTAACACAATCTATTGTCATTAGTTCACAATCGATTGTCATGCAGTCTTGGCTTAACATAATCGATTATCATAAGTACATAATCGATTATCTTAGTCCAGTTTTTAGAGGCATGTTTAAAAATCATTTTGACTGGAGTAAATATGCATGATTTAAAATCATTTAGCATTAAATTAAATATGCATGATTTTGTAAAAAATAGTTTTACGAGAGAAGCCATGTCATGAGTCAAGTTGTCGGATCAAGATCACAATTAAGAACGACTCATTTAAACTATAGAACTTTGTCTTGTGCTTGAATCTCGTTATCCACCAATTATGCGCTTGTACTTGAACTTCGTCATATATCACTTTCCGCTTCGTTTGTCATTCATCAAAACCTACACATGAGAACACACGTTTTAGTATAAAGCCTTGAGAACGTGTTTCCAACAAACTGGACAATAGCAGGTTTGAATCCTAAAGTAAAAGGGTACGTATAGACGAAGGAAAATCCAGTTAAGTATAAAGTAATTCTCTGATTCGGGTTAGGAATAGTGATAGGGAAGTCATGACTCCAGTGGCAGTCTCTACGAACTAAAGAAATCAAACCTTCCACAATTTGAGTGGGGTAAATATCAGCACGATCTAAAGAACATACTTGATTTCTAAGAAACTCTCTATCATTATAGAAAGATAGTTCCGCGGGAACTATCTCCTCTACTAAAGGTTCATGAAGAGGTTCAGAAGAATCCATACCCCTAGAAGAAGATATTTGGGAGACAGAACCTCTATTTCTAGTAGAGGATCTAAAACTAGGTGAAGAAATAGACGAACCTCGTGCAAATAAAGATCCTAAATTACGGAGTTTACCTCCTCCATTATTCCTAGTGGGAGCGTTAGGGAAGTTATCGACTATGAGGACCCTTCTAGGGTTAGGGTTTGATGAAGACATGATGATACGAGGAAGAAGCAAATTACGATTTGCGAAATTGAATGTTCAAAAAATTATATGTGGTAAGGACAAAGAAGAAAACTATGTTTATACTAGGAAGCAACCATCAAAGGAAAAGGCACAATGATGGAAAGGTCATAATGAATACTGCCGCTTCGTAATTGGTGAAGCAGTAAAAAAACCTTGAAAGGCGTTGTAAAATCTCAAAGCCAACAAAGAGATGTCACGCGTACTAAGCATTAAATGGAAGTGACAATTGAAGTATTATTTCTATGATAACCATTAATGGCAGCAAAAATCCCGCTTTTATAAAATTCACTTCCCAAATATTCAATGGATGAATAAATGGCAAGCGAGGGGACTATGTGTATTAGAAAAAATTGACTTTACACTTATCGAAGCATTTAAAGATGGCACGTCATGACGCGAAGGTTGGTCAAATAATGATGATTAGCAAAGAGGTACGCGATGCAACAGATACGAGCACTGGCACGAACAAAGGTACGAGCAGAGGCACTAACAAAGGCACGAGTAGAGGCACGAGTAAACTCAATTCTCGTATCTATTTAAATCCAAAATTCGTGAGAATGAACCTGATAGTACAAGAAAGTACAAATACAATATTTAATTAGCATTAAATATCAAAACGTTAGAAAATCTGTATTAAATACAATGATTATGTTACGTAGCATTTAATGTCTTTAATTGTCTATAATGACCTTATTATGACAAAGGCAAAATGCATATCTCCAAAAAAGCTATAAAAGGAAGAGAATAGACCAATTGTAAGGATACGAAATACTATCTGAATATACTTGTTTACTTTCTTTTCTGACTATCTCAATATTGGCAAGATCATCCTTCTTTATTCATTTTTTATTATCAGTAACTCGAGTTTTTCTAAATTAAAGCTTTGACCAGAGTCCCATTTTTTAGTAAACAGACAGGTTTAATAATTTGTATATTAACATGCTATTTTGAAGTTTCACACATTTATATGAGGTCCAGAAACTATTTGTAATTAATAAATGTCAAACCTACTTAGCTATAGTTAATTAATAATAATTCTAGTTAAATAAAGTGACACGTGTTGATTGTTTAATGGCGGTTGTAAACACCGGTAAGAATAAATTTTTGCCTTTAATAAGTACTTCCTCCATCTCAATTTATTAGTCGTGCCTCGAATCACGAGGGTCAAATTTATTACACTTTGACCATAAATTAGATATTGTTTTTTAAACCTATTAAAATAACAATTTTATAATCAAAAACTACATAAAAATGCTATAAGTGATAATAATTTATATTTTGAAATAATTATAGCATATATATGAAAAATATTGTCAAAGAGTTTAACTATTGGACTCCCATAATAGTAACTATATCTAATAATTGAAACGGAGGGAGTATTGCAATATTCAGAAACGGATCCAATATTCAAATTTTATGATTTTAACTTAAGATTTTTAACATTGAATTCATTATTCAAAGTTACGAGTTCATATTTACTATTTCTTACAATTTTTATAAAATTTTATGCAAATTTATACATTCCTTTAAAAGTTAGAATTTAATTGAACCCGTAAATATAGTACTATTGTTCAAATCTCAAAAGACTTGCTCGAAAGATTATCATGTACAATTTGTTCAACATCAATGTGAAATAAACACACTTCTTGAAGCTCTGACTCCATGATATTACTCCTTTCTTGCATGCAAAGAACAAAAATACAAACTTTCTAAAAGATGAAAGAAAGACGAGAGAGTTTTGAGTGATAAAGTAGTGTTTTTTAATGAGTACATATACTTTTTGAATTTATAAAGTAAAAGGTTGATATTGAGGATCAAAGGGAATTGGTTTGATTTTAGGGAAGTAGTACAGCCCAAGTAAATTCAACAAATTTTAATTGAAATCCCGGCCTTTGTAGGAAAACAAACTTAGGAAACTTTCTTCTATAACTGTAATTTTTGGAAACTTAGAGAGTTCAGTAGTAAAACAATATACTAGGATTGTTCGTCCGTCGGTATAGTATTGTGCGGTATTTAGACATTTCGATTCGGTACTTTTGATATTCAATTTCTTAAAATCCTATACTAATACTAAACCTAATTAAATTCAGTATTGTTCAATTTTTTTCTTTTCGATTTCAATTTATTTGATTCGATGACTTTGATTTATTAATAATAAGAATCATTGCCTGAAGTTTTAATAAAAATCATGATAATAATAAGAATCATTTCACATCGATCACATAAAATGAGGAGATTCCATATAACCATTTTATAGTAGTAAAAAATCATGTTAAAGGTTTTTCAACTAATATTTTATTCGTGACACTATAGTTGGATATTTCTTTCATATACTTTAATGTTCTTATTTAATTTTATGGACATGTATAAAATTTATTTTTGTCAATTCCTTCTTACCATTGTAAAAAATGTGAATGTAGGTGCAAACCATGTAAAATGAAATTTTTTGGACATGCCGTAAGAGGTATTTTCAATAAATCATTAGACTTGGTTGTTAATATTAAATACATTTCCTTTTATTACTGAAACATCTCATCAAGAAAATATTGTGTTAAACCCAATCAAAATTTAACAATGCCACGAAGCTCAATATTTTGCCATACAATGCCATAAACATTTGCCAATTTAATTCAAATTAAAAGCTCATAAGACAATAAAAGCTTTTAATTCTCACATGTAACCACCATTAAAGATCTTGAGAAACAGAACCAATTTCATTAGTTTCACATCATAATAACAGAAATCAAACATTCCTAGTTTTCAACATACTTTGCCTACATGCAATGCAACCCATAGATACCAAAACTACATACAAGTAGAGATTATTTCACGACCACCATTAAAGCTCCTAATTGCACAGCTACATACAACATGGATTCAAGAAGAACATCGTGCCATCACACCAGCCTTGCGTCGTCACAAACTAGGCCTTCTTGGGTGACTTGGTAGCCTTCGTTGGCGATTTAGTAGGTTCTTTTCCAACTTTGTCGGATTTCTTAGGCAGAAGAAGTGGATTGATGTTAGGAAGAACACCTCCATGAGCAATTGTTACACCAGCTAGAAGTTTACCAAGCTCTTCGTCGTTCCTTACAGCTAACAAAACATGCCTTGGTATTATCCTAGTCTTCTTGTTGTCTCTCGCTGCGTTTCCAGCCAACTCTAAAACCTAAACACCATCCAGACCAAAACAAGAGACCACATCATAAACATAAATCCAACCTATTTATACTCGAAAAATGGGAGGGTAAAACAAAAAATCACAATGATAAACAAGAAAAACTAATGGACCAACCTATTTATACTCGAAAAATGGGAGGAAAAAAAAAACACAAATCACTATGATAAACAAGAAAAACTAATAGATCTATCAGCTTGTATCATGTACCTCTCCCCTTCTCTTCTGACACTAAATAATTTAAACACATTTATAGCAAATTAGGAGTTATCAAAAAGTAAAGTTCTCCAAAATCTCGCACTCATCCTCAAACTAACCACAAATCTCTGACCAAAACAAATATCTGAACTGAAATATAATACATATGTTAGAACAACCAATCAATTCGACTACTTTCACAAATGCAACTACTTCATTAACTTCACCACTACAAACCTAATTCATTATTTTACGACTGAGAAATCCATCATGAAAAATTGAATTAATGTGTAAAAATTTTGACGCAAAATATAAATTTATTAAATTGCAACAAATAGTATGTATGACCCATAGTTGTAAGAACAAAATGGATTCAATACTAAGAAGTTAAAAATTGAACCCATGTAACTGTCTTGGATCGACCACTACACACGCCTAATCCATCTAGGAGGGAATCAAAATCACAAACCCCAACAAAAGCCCATCAATAGACTCTCGAAAAGAAAAGTAAACAGCTCTAAATTAAACAAAATAAGCAAGACCCATATGCAATTCAACGGTTAATACAAAACCCCAGATGGTGAATTCAAGTTTTTTAAAATTTACCTCAGCAGCAAGGTACTCAAGGACAGCAGAAAGATAAACAGGAGCACCACTCCCAACACGCTGAGCATATCGACCCTTTTTCAGGTAACGCCCAATTCTACCTACCGGAAACTGCAAACCGGCCTTAACGGAACGGGAAACAGCCTTCTTCTTTGGACCACCCTTTCTTCCTCCAGCTCCCTTCTTCTCCATTTCTAACCTCTACAAAACTCGAAATAATTAGGAGAAGTGTTGTGTTGTGCTGTGATTTTGGAAGAGTTGATTTGTGATGAGATTGAGTGATACAGTGAGCTGACGTTTTAAATGGAAGAAATGGTTATTGAATGAAGGGGAGAGTTATTTTGAGTCGTTGGTTTTGGGGTTAATCTACGGCTGTGAGATGAGAGGAGTTGACGATTCGTGTGCTTCTGAATTGACCAATGAGAAGAAAGCACGATGAGTTGCTGAGTGAGGCTGACAGACTGGATAAGCCTAAAATTAGGACAATACATTTTTACTCTTTATTAAAAATTTCTTCTTATTTATTTTGTTGGACATGCCTACGTAGCAAATAAAAAGCTGTATTGAATTTTTTTTTTAAGTAAACAAATATTCGCGACTTTCCTTACACTCAAACTTGTAAACCTTAAGCTTTAAAATTTTTTATTTAAATATTTGTATACATAATTCCAATAACTAATAAACACATCTTAACCTTGAGTCTACGCACGCGTATTACACATATACAAACGTGTTCATCCAATCAACAAATGACCGATTTATTACACGTCAAGGGCGCAAAAACAAAACACAACCTCCACCAACCCCTCCCCAACTCCCAGCCCCCCTCTTCCCCTATCCCCCTACCCCCTCCGGTGACCCCTCCCTCCGGCGACCCCCCGCCCCTTCCGGCGACCCCTCGCCCCCTCCGGCGACCCTTCTCCAGCCACCCCTAAGTAAGTTCTCTCTTTTCTGTCTCTCTCATCTCTCTCTCATCTATCTCCACTACTCAGCCCTCACCCCCCACCCCCTACCAACCCTAACTCCGGCGACCCCCCTTCTCCGACGACCCTCCAGTAAGGTACCTATCTCCTCTCTCTCTCTCTCTCTCCTCTCCTCTCTCCTCTCTCCACACATTCTCTTCTCTATTCCCCCTCCTCTCACGCCATTGCTCCCTACCCCCACCCCTTTTGTGACTTTCAGGCAACCCCTCCCCCTTTCCCGAGCTAGGCAGCCCCCCCCCCTTTTTTTTGTGCGTGATTTTCAGGTACAAGCCGCGGCGGACAAGGAGAGCTTATGGCATTTGGACGCGAAGAGCAAAGCAACACCGGACGAAGTGTGCAAGAGCTAGCGGTAGTTGATCTCGGGCGAATCAAAGCATACTTCCTGGATTTTCCATCGGGGGTTGGTACCTCTCGACCTCCTTTTTTACTCTGTACACCCTTTTATGTTTTTTATCTAAGCACCCTGTGTGTGGTTTACTTTTGTCGATTCCTATCTTGCATCCTTTTGCGTACTTCGCTGTAGTACATGGGTGTATCACTGTTTCCGTAATCGGTTGAGGATAGTGGCCGCGACGGGAGATTGTAGAGTAAGGTCATGTCGTCGGGGGGCAGGGGTGGGGGCAGAGGCGAGCAGGGGGGCTGGGAGCGGTTCTGCCGGTAGAGCCGGAGGCAAGGGTGGGAAGAGGGTAGCGGACGCTCATAGATTAAGGATCGGGTCGTGGAACATAGGCACTCTGACGGGTAAGTCCATTGAGTTGGCGAAAGTTCTTCATAATAGGAGGGTTAACATAGCCTGTGTCCAGGAGACTAGGTGGAACGGGTCGAAGGCGAGGAATGCATACGGGTTTAAGTTGTGGTATTCTAGGGTCGTGAGAGGTAAGAATGGAGTGGGCATCTTTGTTGATAGGGATCTAAGGGAGTCTGTGGTCGAGGTTAGGCGAGTGAATGATAGGTTAATGTCTATTAAGTTGGTTATTGGGGGTTGCGTCATCAACGTCATCAACGCTTACGCGCCGCAATCGGGCATAGACGAGGAGGTTAAAAGGCGCTTTTTGGAGGACTTGGATGATATGGTGAGTAGTATTCCCCAATCTGAGAAGTTAGTTATTGGAGGGGACTTTAATGGTCATATTGGGGCTGATGCTGGTGGTTATGGTGAGGTCCACGGTGGCTTCGGCTTTGGGGTTAGGAACAGAGGAGGCACGTCACTGCTTGATTTCGCCAGGGCTTCCGAGATTTTGATTGCGAACTCAACATTTCAGAAGAGGGAGGAGCATTTGGTAATCTTCAAGAGTTCGGCGGCGAGGACTCAGATTGATTACCTCCTCCTCAGAAGGAGCGATAGGGGGTATGTGCAAGGACTGCAAGGTTATTCCGGGAGAGTCCCTTTCGACTCTTCATAGACTCCTAGTGATGGATGTCGGTCTCTGGGTAAAGAAGAGGAGGAGGGGTGCTCGGGGACAACCGCGAATTAGATGGGGTGTTTTGAATAAGGAGAAAGCACAGGATTTGGAGAGGAGGTTAGCTGAGGGCAGAGCTTGGAGAAGTTCTGGGGAAGCGGATGCTATGTGGTCAGAGACGGCGAACTTGGTTAGGGAGGCAGCACGGGATGTGCTCGGGGTAGCAAAGGGATATTCAAGCAGACATCATGGTAACTGGTGGTGGAACGATGTAGTCCAAGGAAAAGTGGAGGTGAAGAAGGCGGCGTTTGCTAAGATGGCAGGGAGCACAAGCGAGGAAGAGCGGAGCGAACAGGGAGATCTACAAGGCGGTGAGGAAAGAAGCAAAGATGGCGATTACGGAAGCCAAAAACGCGGCGTTTGGTTGCATGTACTAGGAATTAGGGGAGAAAGGCGGGGACAAGAAGTTATTCCGGTTAGCTAAAGAAAGGGAAAGGAAGGCGCGTGATCTTGACCAAGTTAGGTGCATCAAGGGCGAGGATGGTAGAGTTCTGATGGGGAAGTCTCAAGTCAAGCAGAGGTGGCAGGCGTACTTTCGAGACTTACTTAATGATGAGAGGGATCGTAACATAGAGCTAAGGGAGTTGGGGCATTAAGAGCAACATAGATACCTTCGGTACTGCAGGCGCATTAGGGCGGAGGAGGTCATGGGGGCTTTGCCTTGGATGAGTAGGGGTCGAGCGACCGGACCTAACGAGATCCCGGTAGAGTTCTTAAAATGCATGGGTAGGTTAGGAGTGGAGTGGCTCTCCAGGTTGTTCAATGCAATCTTCAGGACCAAAAATATACAGGAGGAGTGGAGGTGGAGCACAATGGTGCCCTTGTACAAGAACAAAGGTGACATCCAATGCTGCAACAACTATAGGGGTATCAAATTAATAATTCACACCATGAAGGCCTGAGAGCGGGTGATCGAGGCGAGGGTGAGGGAGATGACATCTATATCTGTGAACCAGTTCGGTTTCATGCCGGGTCGCTCCACTACAGAAGCTATCTACCTTTTCAGGAGGCTGGTGGAGCAGTTCAGGGATAAGAAGAAGGACCTGCACATGGTGCTTATCGACTTGGAGAAGGCGTATGACAAGGTCCCAAGGGAGGAGCTATGGAGGTGCTTGGAGGCGAAGAGCGTACCACAAGCCTACATAAGAGTAATTAAGGACATGTACAATGGAGCTAAGACTAGGGTTAGGACGGTGGGTGGCGACTCAGACCATTTTCCAGTGGTTATGGGGCTCCATCAAGGATCGGCGCTTAGCCCTCTCTTGTTTGCCTTGGTGATGTATGCTCTTACCCGACATATTCAAGGGAATGTGCCTTGGTGTATGCTATTTGCTGATGACATAATCTTGATACACGAGACGAGGGTCGGTGTTAATGAGAGGTTAGAGGTATGGAGACAGGCTCTCGAGTCTAAGGGTGGTTTCAAAATAAGCAGATCTAAGACAGAATACCTGGAGTGCAAGTTTAGCGCCGAGCCGAGCGAAGTAGGAAGGGACGTGATGATTTGATCTCAGGTCATCACCAAGAGGGACAGTGTCAGATATCTTGGGTCGGTGATTTAGGGGGACGGAGAGATTGACGGGGACGTCACTCATCGTATAGGAGCGGAATGATCAAAGTGGAGGCTTGCATCAGGAGTCCTGTGTGACAAGAAAGTTCCACAGAAACTCAAGGGAAAATTTTATAGAGTTGTGGTTAGACCTGCCATGTTGTATGGGGCGAACTGCTGGCCAGTGAAGAACTCTCATGTTCAGAGAATGAAGGGGTTGCGGAGATGAGGATGCTCAGGTGGATGTGCGGGCTCACCAGGTTAGATAAGATTAAGAATGAAGTTATTCGAGAGAAGGTGGGGGTGGCCCCGGTGGATTAGAAGATGCGAGAAGCGAGGCTGAGGTGGTTCGGGCATGTGCGGAGGAGAAGTCCTGATGCCCCAGTGATGAGTTATGAACGACTGGCGATGGTCGGCGCACGGCGAGGCAGAGGGAGGCCTAAGAGGTATTTGGAAGAGTTGATTAGGCATGACATGGCTAGAATGCGGGTTTCTGAGGACATGACCCTTGATAGGAAAGTCTGGAGGTCTAGTATCAGGGTTGTAGGATAGGAGCCCCTAGAGTTTTTCGTACTCCTCACCCGCGGTTGGGTGAGGCTTGGCAGGGCTATCCATGGATGATTTGTGTATTGGATTGTGTCTCTCTTATGGTAGTTATTGTCTGATATTATTGCCTGCTATGTTATTTATGGTTCTTATGTTTAGATAATTATTTACGCTATTTCTGCTGAAGCTACTAATGCTCTTTTGTTGTTTTTGTTTTTGTTGTTTCTTTCCTTCACTGAGCCGAGGGTCGAATGGAAACAGCCTCTCTGCTTTTTCAGGTAGGATAAAACCCGTCAACATATTACCCTCCTCAGACCCCACTTTGTGGAACTATAATGTATAGTTATTGTTGTTTTTACTCTCGCCGTACTCCTAAGCCTGCGCTCTATCACTCTTTCCTAGAGTTTTATTGTATGACTCATGAGTTTAATACAACAAGAGTTCGCACAACTTTGGATATATTCTTTGTTCTCATAGATTGGAATCAAAGTACTCTTCCTCCAATCTTCGAGCATCCTACAACTTCTGAGTATGTCATTAAATAGCTCAGTGAGCATACTACTCCAGCCTCACCAAAACACTTCCAAACCTGTTACATAAGGGCAAAATAAAGGAGTATTGTTTTTCTAAATCACCTGTTAAATGGCTAGATGTACGGTTAGATCATGATCAAAGGTAGGAAAAGTTGACGGACAATTCTATCAAGTTTTTAAAGTTAGAGGGAGAAAATAATTACTAATCACATATCAATTTCTTATTCTCTTTTCCGTCAATTTCTTATTCTTATCTTTCTTCTTTCTTGCATGATACACTCATATCAACATAAATGAAATATTTATTACTACGAATTTAAATAAAAAAATTAACAACTTATAGATTTATATAAAACAGTATATCTCAGTGTTAATGTCAAAAGCCAATACTAAAATCAAAATTTCAAAGAATGTTTTACAATATTCAAACTGAGTAACATATAAAATCCATCTCCATTCTGCATAATCTAAAGCAATTAAAATTAATATCTGATGTTCGTTGGCATAAAAAGGTTTTTTGCTATCTCATTATTTTCCCACCTTAGGTATGCGACTGCAATGAGAAACAATAAATAACAATATCTAACACAAGATTAGCCTGAAATAGGATGTTGCTCCAGACATCAACAGCACTGAATTGAGAATTTTGTTTAAAAGAATAAAAGAAAAAAGAAAAGGAAAAAGAGTGGATAAGGAAAAGCAGGAACTATTCTCAGGTGCTCACCAACGGAGCTCCTAGTTTGCTCTTCAATGCACAGTTTCAGAAAATTTGCAACTATGCTATTTGAACACCAAGTAGCTTAAAGGAAATGTTAAAAAAAAAATCCATGCAGCCATGGGAAAATAAGCAGCAACCTCCTTAAGTCTAAAAATAGCAAACACTTGAAAATTTCACCACCTAGACCCTGTCAATTGAAAAAAGGAAAGCTCGGTCAAGAAGAGCGTACGGAGACAAGGAAAGAGTAAAATATGTTCGAAAAATTAGTCATGGCAGCACAAGAAGAATCAAATACTAGAAGCAGAGAAAATCGAGAAAAATCAGTTAGAAAAGCCTTCAAGCGACAAGAAGCAGCTATTAGGTGAAAACATCATAGGGGAATAATGCATCAAGTAAAAGCAAATGGATGCTAACTTAAAATTAGAGATACATAAACAACTTCAGAACAAAAATGTTTAGCAAAAAGAAATGTCGTTGGATGTGAGGAACTACAAGAAAGGGATAGTGCATACATAATACTTAGTTACTTACGAATTATTTGGGAATAAAATATAGATTGAGATATCGAGCACAAGTATCAAATATCAACCCAGGAACCAAGAGGGTTAGTACAGAGTCCCATGACCACACAAAATATCTTATGAAGGATCGCTATGAGTACTAGAAGTCCACTGAGATATGACTTTGTATAATAGTTACTAATAGTATCTATAGGTTTTCTTCAAACGTTAGGCTCAAAAATATTCCCTCCGCCCCCCCCCCCCCCCCCCCCGCCTCCCCTTCTCAGAAGTCATTTCTAGATCCATCCTGCTCTTACATTAAAGGGTTAGAATAAAATAAGTAAATAAAATCAAAGCACAGTTTCTTACTTTGAAGCTCTTAAAACACCATAGAATTTTGTTTGCTTCTTATCCACTTCGCGAACTGTGTAAAAGTTATTTTCTCCGGTGTTGCTTGCTATAATGAGTCTGTGAACAAAGAGACCTGCTACTTGGACTAATTCTTGGGCATCTCAGGCTTTTTGGTAAGTAGACTATGTGTGTTGTGCATTTTCATGTTCATAGAGGGAGACTTCCTTTGCCAATGTGAGGCAATATTGTCATTTTCTTGTATGATGCACATTTTGTAAGGAAAGGAGATGCAACACCCTAACATAGTGCTAACAAAGGCATCTTGCAGGAAGCATGACATTTGAGACATTGAAAAAGGTACTTTATTCAACGAGAAGAGAAGAGCATGCTAAGTCTCTCTGACTTCGAATCGTAAGAGCACATTACTATTGTACTCCGTTTGACACGGATCCTGATAAGAGCTATCTGTTTTTGCTATCCTTGTATATCATATTCAGAGCATTACTTTAGGCTAGTCAAAGGTTAACAGAGCATGTCAAATGAACAAAGTGCTGCACAACATAATTATATTCTTCCTCAGCCAAGGCCTGCTGGCATAGGGCCCATTGGATGGAACCTTAAAGCATCACCTAATAAGCGTAGGATAACATGCAATGTAGCTAGTTGTTCATATTTACATCAAATGTATTAAATTGCTTCTATAGTATGCTAATAGCCTCAACTCCTTATTCTAGTTCTTGGAGAAAATAAGCATAACAGTTTTCCCTCATTACAATTAACAACAAACATATCGTTCAAACTGAACTAAAAATGCTGATCTTTTTTGAAAAACAGGTTGATTTTCATTTATATTGTTGAATCCTCTAATCCCAAAAGAAGCAGAAGAATTTGACAGATAGAGTTTCCATTGTTGCCCCCGTTTCTGAAGACAGAGTTCATTCACTATCCATCTAATTCCTTTATCTTTTTTTTTGTGTGTGTGTGTGTGTCAATGCTCACATCTTAGAACAGTTTAACACTAAAGATCTCAACACATGAAACACGATTCCTTACAATTTGGAAATCAAAGAGTCTTGTTATTAGCTTCGAAAGAAAAGCTACTGATATAGGAAAAGTCAAATTTATCTAAGAGCTGATGTAGGAAAAGTCAAATTTATCTAAGAGCTGATGTAGGAAAAGTCAAATTTATCTAAGAGCTTGACTCGGATGTGGATTATTTGTGATGCCGTATCCTCCTAAATAAATACATATTTGCTTTTTAAAACAAGAATAAACATAAAAAAATTTCCAGAGTATCTCTAATGCAGTATTCAAATAAAACACCACCTAAACGAAGAAAATAAGAGCATAGATGTAAATGAACTACTTCCTTAGTTCCAAATTGTTTGGCAATATTTCCTTTGCGTTATTAATATGTTTAAAAAAAAAGAATGACATATTTCTATACTTGAAACAATTAACTTTAAACTTCCATTTCAACCTTAATGACATAGCAGTTTTTATATCCATGCAAATGTTATAGTATGTTCAACACAGCAATTTCTAATAGTCTTCATTTCTTCTTAAAATTCGAGTCAAATTATACCAATCAAATTGGAACTGGAATAGTTAATGAGTATTCCAAAATTAAAAAGATGAAAAGGGGGTGAATCAATATAAACCTTGTCGAGCCAGCATTCAAATTCCTTCGAAGAATACGTCCCTCATTACCCGATTCACCTGATTCAATCAACTCTCTCAACCCCAAATTCCCAGTTTTCTCCTCTACAGGAATCTCCTCCTCCTCTTCTTCTTCTTCTTCTTCTTCTTCTTCTTCTTCTTCTTCTTCTTCTTCTTCTTCTCTTTCTTCTTCTTTCTTCTCTTCTTTCTTCTTCATAGGCTTAACATTGACTCTCTCAAAGTAATTCCCATAAATGTATTCAGGACAATACCCATTTTCCTCATCAAAAAGCATGATATGACCATGCCATTCCCAGACCCGATAATCCGACCCGGTATCCTCATGAAACCCAATACATATATGGTGTTCACCAATAGCAACAGCCTGACCCGAATTCGGTTTAAGTGAATCAATTTTGCCAGTAAGAATTGTGCGGATTATGTGTTTTTCCACTTTAGATTCTTCTTTGGCGAGCTGTGATTTGGAAGAGGATGAGGAGTCGTTGTTGTTATCGTCGTCGGATTCTTGATCTTCGTCGGAGAAGGAGAAAGGGAGAGTGTTGAAGAGGAGATCTTCGAGGGATTGTGATGGTGGGTTTGAAGGAGGAGGGCGAATTTGGAGTCGGTTCATTAGGGATTGGAGGAGGAGGTTGTCGAAATTTGGGGTGGTGGCGGAGTAGGAATTCATGGTTAATGGCGGTGGAGTGGTGGTGATTGAATTTGAAGGGTTTATGTGAGGTTTTGGGGTTTATGTATGGGGAACCAAAGAGGGGAAAGAGTGGAGGAAGCTAAAGCCAAATTTCACTTTTATCCTACTAAAGTTTTAGTACTAGTAAGTAATGGAGGTATTAGTAGAAATGTATAGAAAATTAACTTGAAAATATCTCACCAGACCTGATTTAATCTTAATTTAATTGTATATTAGTTATTGGACGGATTTTAACACTCTGTTCTAATAACAATTATAGTATATATAGTGTATGTGTTATAAATACTCTTTTTTCTTTCGACCAAAAAAAAAAGATTTTTACGGAAAGCCACTTTCGATAAAAGTCATACGTACGACTTGGAGGGAGATCTTTCGTATTTTTCGAAATCCACCCTATAATATGAGGTAAAAAACCAAAATAAATAATTTTAGCCCTTGAAACTTTCCTCATGTTCACGTCACGTTAAGGTATTGCACACAAAAAAAACAGCAATACCTTAGATCCATTAAAATAAATTAGATCGGATTTTGCTATTTTTTTAATTGATTGAATGATTAACTTAATTGATTTAATTTATCTTAATTGATTAGCCATTCAGTTCATAGCCAAGAGGTGACGATTGCAGTTGACAATATCACCATTTTGACGAGACACGAACAAAAAAGAAGGGACATGTCTTGCTGCATGTCCCGTCTAAATTCTCTTTTCCGAGGGAATGCACAACTTGTCTACTTGTAGACCTAGCAGTTTTCAAGTGGTAAATGTATGAGCCAAAGAATTATTGACCGCTTTATAAAACTATTTCGTATAGGAATGCACTAGTGCACTAAATAAGTTTGTGTGCTGGTTTGTATTCAAATGAAAGGCTCTACGATAGACAGACTACTCAAAACTTACGTGTACGTTGGTCGGGTTAGTTTGAATTTTATAATTATTAAATTAAATTAATTGTATCGAGTTATTAAATTTAAAGATGAAATCAAATCAATAAAACTCGGATTTTCAATCTGAGTTTTTTCAGGTTTTTTGGTTATTCGATTTTTTCGGGGTTTTTCCCAATAAAATCTTCGTAGAATAAAACATATAACATATGCTCAAAATATTTCTTTAATCCTAGTAAGATATACTATATAAAGCATTTTTCAAAAAAAATAATACAAAATATGATATGTGTCATGGCATTATCCTAAAATATTTGACAATAAAAACAATAAAATTATGTAATGTAATATTGCTAATTAAAAAGGCATAATAAAGATAAGCATAATCTAAAGTACTAAGTCATATTAAAATAAATAGACTAATAAGGGAGTATTAGTTACATGGCTAAACGCTAAAGAAAAAATAAACACAGGTTATGTATTTTTATAAATTATTGCAAAACAAAAAAATAGATATTCAATACTCCCTCGTTCGTAGTATTGAATTGAATGTCTTTTGTTAGCATTAGTATTGATTTGGTTTTAGTTTGGGCTTTCGTTAGCATTTTTTACATATACATCCCATATAGCAAACCTTACTATCATTATTGTGCATTGTTTGTTTATTACCCTCATATCTCATATTTTTGTTACATAATATATACCAAATAAGATATTTGCTGATTTTCCATCCAAAATTAACACTAGACAATTAAGGCAAAATCCGAAACTTAATAAAGAGACACCAAAAATAACGCCTATCATTATGGTTGATAATTAATGTTTGATTTTCTACCATTTAAATTGTAAATCAAGTAAGGTAACATATGTATAGCACATTCATTTACATATATAGCCGTCTCAAAATTGATACGTTACCATCAGTATTTATTTTTGAAACTGATCCATGATTCAAGGGATGATGTAAAACTTCCCCATATTTCACCAAAAATTTAAAATTATAGTAAATATCTCACTCTTTACCTTCTTTCTCTCATCTGGTAAGGCAAAATATTAAAATTCTTTTCTCTTCCCTACTTATAGTAAACAGCAAATTTCATGGCAACGAATAAGGTGAAACTCATTAATATTATTGATTCCACCACTTCAGCCTCTAAAATCGATAAGAAATAGAAGAAGAAAATAATTCACTGAATATAAGGTGTATATAATAGTTTTCTTTGTATACTAATGTATCAATATACGGGCGTTGAAGTTGCAGGAAAAAACATTAAAAAAGTACTAGCTGTTGAAGTTGTTTCCAGATTGTTTTAAAAATGTAGACAATTGTAGTTAAATGTAGTTAATGTTTTATGAAGTATTTCCAGAGAGTTTTAAAAATGTAGATAATTGTAGTTAAATGTAGTTAATGTTATACGAAGTATTTCCAGAGAGTTTTAAAAATGTAGCCAAATGTAGTTAAATGTAGTTAATGTTATATGAAATGTTTCCAGAGAGTTTTAAAAATGTAGACAATTGTAGCTAAATGTAGTTAATATTTTATGAAGTATTTCCAGAGAGTTCTAAAAATGTAGATAATTGTAGTTAAATGTAGTTAATGTTATATGAAATATTTCCAGAGAGTTTTAAAAATGTAGTTAAATGTAGTTAAGGTTATATGAAGTGTTTCTAGTGAATTTTTAAAATGTAGTCAAATGTAGGTAAATGTAGTTCATAATAGATAAAGACAAAAGGTTGTAGATAAAGACAAAACATTGTAGTTCATATTCATGAAAGCTAAGCAATTAATTACAATATTTGTAGTTATATCAACTTTGTAGTTAATTGTAGTTATTTGTAGTTAATCAATTGCATATCCAATTGGAACACAATCTGTCGGTGTAACATCATTATCTCCAAATATATTTCTATCAACAACCTCCTGAACAAAGACAGCCTTTTACAAACAAAATCCTAACGTAAACCCATACAACAGGTCTGTTGACTTCCACAGAGAAGCGAAACTTCATAACAAAAATTATTATAGAATTAAGTATATTATGGTGAATTAGATATTATACATGTATGTTATTTAGTTTCACCAAGGGACTGTAATATTGTAGAAGTCTCGTCATCAGTTTATGCTTGGCGTGATACCAAAAATACATTTCTATACAAATGAATGAAAGGATTAATAGATATTTAAAAGGCTACCACAAAGAAATAAAATCTCAAAGGTCAAATAATGGTGTAATTCATAAAATAGAATTTGTTGATGTTGTGGTTGATTGTGCTCTCGATCCGTACGATTTTCTCGCGTTTGTTCCGGTGGTTGAGGGCGCCGGCGGCATTGTTACTGATTGGGAAGGGCGTGAGCTTCTCTGGATGCTTCAACTCTGGTGCCGGACGGTGGGTTTAAGATTGGGGCTACTGCTGGGAAAAACATACATCAACGTGTTATTTCTGCAATATCCTAGTGACTGGTTTATTTCATTGTAGTTGCTTACTGAAAGACTGATGATTATGTAAAATATATGAAAAGATCTTGTTCCACAAATCAAGCCTCTAATTGTTCCACAAATCAAGCCACTAATTAATAGTTGATCTTAAACCTTAAAGATAAATTTTGGTATATAAATTGAAAGGTGGTATACTTAAATGTAATAAACACTAACCTTAAACATGAGTGGTGATAAGGTTTGCTATATGGGATGTATATGTAAAAATCCCTTATTTAATCTACTAATGTTAATGTCTATAAAACTTATTGGAACATTCAAAAGTTCTGAGTCCAACCTTGAAATAATACCTTAAAAGATAAAATTGTGAAATTTTTTAAGAAATATTTATAAATTACATCACAATAAATACATTTATTTTTATATATGTAATATCGGATAAATTTAGTTTCGGTTTGACTTTCTTTAGTAAAATTCAAACTAAACTAATTATGGTAGATTTTTTTTCCCTACACAAAACCAAATCATAATTAGATTATTTTTTCTCGATTTAACTTGAATTATCGGATTAATACAGTTTGTCGATTTCCTTTGTACACCTCTACTTAAAATAATAGGATAATAAGGTTTGCCCAGTTTGTAGAGCTCATTCACCTCTAACCAATAGGTTAAAAGTTTTGTATCATGGGGTAGAAAAGTATTAGTACGTGATATCCTTGCATCTGTTTTAGTTTTTGTGGGTGCAGATATTTCTATATCTATATGAATGACAGGTAGCTGGCGCCCTATAAAATAGTCAAAGTGCATATAAACTGCCTGAACACCATCATTAGCGTAAAAAATTAGTTTATCGTGGGAATGGTGCAGTGTCTCGTCGAGATTGTGCATATATTCCTAATAAATATAATGGGATTAGTGCAATCAAGAGAGTTGAAAAAGCCAAAATGTTGACACTTTTCTTTTCTTACCATATCGATTTTCAGTACAAAATCACAACCGCATCACACTTATCACTGAAAACATTCTGTCTTCCTTGCTATTTCTCTCCTCATTTTATTTAGATCAACCTTTGTATGAGTAATGCAGGAGTCATGATTTGCTTTGGACGATAAAAGTTGTTTTTGGTTAAACAAAAATGTGATTGTAACATAGATGACTAAACTATTATTACTTTCAGTTATAAATCTAGAAACGGATTTTCTTCTTCTTACAATAGCAGACACTAATTGCCAGTAATAAACTTATCAAATCTGAAACTTCAACTAAATCAAGTGAAATAGTACAAGTCGACCACCCTGTAACAAGTTTGCACGTGCAGTTCATATCCATAGCAATTGGTCCAATTCTGAAACCATTAAAGCTTAAGGAACAGAATAGAATGCACACACACTTAACTGCGTATAATCCATTTCATAACTCCAGAAAATGAGGAATTTCAAATCTTACAAAAATTGACAGGGGAAACTTGAAGTTTCTTTTCGTCATAATCATGTACTGTATGGAGCTAATATCCCCAGATAGTAGATAATACAAGCATATTGTATATAGTAAGTTGTATGCACATGCAACAATGGTATAACTGTGCTTTTTGTAGTACAAGTAGACAATACCAGAGCAATACTGCTATATAGTATATTAGTATGAGAAATGTAAATCAACCACCATTTCTGACTTGGGGATGAAAAGACTATGGATCATCGCCTCAGGCTCTCCACAATGTAGTCTGCATACAGATCCCTGCGAAGAAAGAATATTATAAGCATCTGGTGGAAGCAAGAAATATGGCAATATAACTTCATATCTAATTCTCTAAGGTATAGCTACTCCAGCCCTTGCACAACTGTGCTATATGTTTATAATCATCTATATTGTTTGTTCAGTTTTACATACTGCCGAAGGAAGAAAAATTGAACTTCTTGGTAATGTTTGAAAGAGCGGTAGAGATAACTTACTGGGAATGCTGGACTGCTTCAAACGCTTTGGTGGCTGGAAGAAAGTCATTAACAGCAACTTCCTTGTTCTCATTTTTCTTATCTGATACATTTGTCAAGGTCCTCAAGGACCATATACTCAAATTTCTATTCATGCTAGCACACAGAAACAGTAAAAGAACACATCATGAAAAATTCATAAACTTATGAAATTAAAATACATGCTGAGATTTGTGATTTTGGAGAAGGATACAATCCTCAAAGAAGCGACGGATCTCAGCTAAACGATGGGGTGGCAGCTCCTTGATATCAGTGTATTCCTTATATTCAGGATCATCAGCGCATACAGCAATTATCTTGTCATCTTTTTCTCCCTGCATTTTTACTTGTGTTAATACATGGAAAGATTGGGGACAAAAAATTTACTTGAACATAGTCACATAGATATATACCTGATCAATCATGGGCATAAGACCAATTGCTTTAGCCCTGAGAAAGCAACCAGGAAGAACAGGCTCCTGCAAATTAGCATGGTAATAATCAAGAGAAGAAATTGGGTAATGATAGGCATCCTCTTAAAACTAAAAGCACACAGTTCATAGATTATTTCTTTGATTTGCTAATTATGTGCATTGCGAGCCCACAATTCACAAATGGTTAACTTTTCCACTTTCTTGAGGCCCATGCACACACTGGCAAACTATTGAAGGCTTGGCTTTTTAAGAAAGATCAACAGCTTCATTAAATATAGATCAACAACATATAATATACCAGTCAGTAGGATATAGTATACAGGGTAACTATCGAGCGAATTGTCCCGATAATTCAGTACAGGAGAGAGATAGAATTGACTTTGAATTAGTGTATGACGATTCATAAGTTACTTGTTTTATTTAGAACAAATACTGAGATTACAGATGCCTATATTGACACCTAATTCCAGGACTAGATCAGCATTTCTGTGTGTCTCCTGCACTATTTTAAAGTAGTTAGAGGGACTATTATCTCGTCCCTCTCTTGCTTACGCATAAGACATGTAAGTTATAAGGTAATTTCTTAGATCCTTAACTGCAGTTCAACAATCACCCAATATCCAAGATGTGTCGTTTATCAGGACAATGGAAAAGGAGAATTAGCTCACCTGCATGATGACTAAGACATCCAGAGGGTCACTGTCTTCACAAAGGGTACGAGGGATGAACCCATAGTTATGGGGGTATACAACTGATGAATAAAGAACCCGATCAACCTGGAATGACAGAATGTTTCAGGTAATTCAGCTAAAACTTCCATTATTTTACTCGTTTGGAAAGGATACCACTCATACCTTGATCAGTCCAGTTTTTTTATCAAGTTCATACTTCACCTTGCTCCCCTTACTGATCTCAACCACCTGCACCAACCAAATGATAGGTTCACGTTCAAAAGATATTTCTTAACCAATTGATAAGGATTTTATATATATATTCCTTTTTGTACAATAAATAAAATCAGGTGATGTAAATAACTTGAACCATATATATTAGCCTTTCGTAAGTTCTAAGTACCTAGGAGAAAAGTCCACCTTAGGCAGAAGAATTTGGAGTCTTTAGATATTACAATTAGAGAAGTAAAGCACCACTTAATAGGATAGCATAAAGTCAGAGCAACAGAAAACGAAGACTTTTTTGGAAACATTTTATTTGATTCTGATTTTGCCAGCTAATGTTATCTAATATGAAATAAAGGCATCTGACTAGAAAACTAATCATACTTGCTTGCTCATAAAAAACTCAACGATTTACAATCTGTTTTGGACTTGACATCACCTAGCTAAATATTAAAAAGAGTTAACATGCGGACCGAGACAGTTATTATTCAGCTTATATGTGAAGCATAAATTGCATCATATAAACTGATATGAAAGTGCAAAAATATTAAATATCAGTTCTAAAATTTGAAGCAACACAAAGAATCCTTACCACATTGAAAATCTGTGGGGCACCAGGTCCTGCAACAAAACAAAAAATTTAGCTCATGAATAGTCCACGAGCAATTTCTTTGCACAATTGTGGGGAAGGCTGTTGCGTTTTACAGAATGTGTAAAGTACCTATCTCGAGATCATGCCAAGGATGAGCTGCAACTGATCTCCGTGTCATGGAAGAAAGTATTCTTTCATTAAGAGGTGGAATGGAGGACTTCTGGGACACTGAAGCTTTGGCTGGAGTTTCAATAGGTGGAACCATTTTTGCTAGCTGGACATCAAGGTATTAGTAGCACATAAGAATCTCTATAGGTATGGCGAAAGCAAATGCTTAACTTTTCAAGCAGAGCAATCGAACAACATTCTCCAACAAAAACAACAGGGAAGAAATATATGTATATTTATAGATCCAGTGCACAGACTCAGAATCAAATTAAATAAAAAGGCTAGAAAATATCAATTGTAGATTATAATTCCTTAGCATCAAGAAGCATTGTCATCCTCTGGAGCAAACTACCTTATTAACAGATAAAGTGCGCGCGCGCACACAGACACACATATATATATATATAACATTTGATATAGAGGTTACAATTTGCAGTGCTTATCTATATGTACAGCCAGCAATGCCAGATCTATCTCATTTAGCTCTAGATATGCAACTATGATCACTCGAATTACAGAGCTGTTAAGACTTAAGATAACAAGGATAAAAGAAAAGCAAAAACCTACTAGATAGATGCCTACTACACTTAAGCAGAAGTTCTCAGTAAGGGCTTTTCAAGTACTCTAGTAAGTTCATAAGAAACAAACAGAGCAATGGCCAGTAATTCTGTTCAACTAGAGACAAATGCACAGGCGGAAGCAGAATGAAACCGGAAGCAGAAAACCTTTAATACTGCACGAAATAAACAAAAAGCTTCAGCAAAGAAATCTATGCCAATAACAGAGAAACGAAAGTGCTTAAACGCATTTACTGAAGAGACATTAGCGCATTCACGAAGAATAAAAACAGAGTTAAATTTCATGAAGAAAGCGATCAGTACCTGAAGAAACAAAATCACTTTTAAAAAAAAATCAGAAAATGGAAATGAATAAGGAAATTAAATCGTTAAAGCATTTACTAAATATATCAGTAAAAACTATAGAAAATGCCGTGAAGAAAACGATTCGTAAAAGCATTATTACAAAAACGACAAAAAATGAAAAAAAAGAGGGAAATGAATGCCTAAAAAAAGGAAATGAAGATCATCAAACACAATTACCAGAGAGAGATTAGCATTTAGCGCATTGTCGAAAAACAAAATTAAAGTGAAATAAATCAAAACATGACAACAAAAGGTACGTAAAATCCGTTGGAAGGAAACGATCGTACCTGAAGGAGGAAAGGAGGAAGAGCGTCGGCGGAAAGTGGAAACACACACACACAGAGCTCAGATCTAGAAAATGAAAGCGTATGAAGAACGGCAAAGACGAGCGAGTATCTATAGAAATCAAAAAAAGGAGAAAGAGAATAAACCCTAGAGAGAGAAACAGAAAGAGATAGCAGTTGAGTAAAGGAGAGGGTTCTGTTTGTTGAAGCTGTAATGTAAAACGCGTTCTCCCCCTTCCCGCTCTGCTGTTTAACACTACTTTGCCATTTAAGCAGCTCAAACAAAAACAAAGAGAATGAAGATTCTATGGTGGAAGCGAATATTAGAAATATCCGGGACACGTGGGCGTAATTGATTGGGTGTAGATGTGGGAGTGGTGGGGCCTTAGACGGTGAAAATGACGGAGTTCCTAACGGTCGATGGGGGGTTTTTTGATGGGAAAGTAGGAAACGGAGGGTGGGACGTTACCGTTAAAGGGATTAGTTTGTGCGGTGGAGGGAATATTCGCGACCTCCATTCTGTGCCGGAGAAGAAAAATAATTCTTTTTTAGGTCAAAGAAGAAAAATAGTTCAGCTAAATCTTTTAACATGTCATTGTTTGGTTGTGTACAAAATTTAAGATATTAATTTAGTAATAAAAATATTCAAAAAACTGCTATAAAATAAACTTGAAAAAGTCACATCAAAGTAACAACATTTAAATAATTTAATAAAATTTACAATTTAAAAATAACAAACTCATGAAAAATAACATTACATGTAAAATGATGCAAAAAATTTAAATTTGAAAAAGAGTGCTACTCAAATTAGGATGAAAGAAATAAACTTATGAATCAAAAATACCACAAACTTTAACGTGAGATCAAGACTTACTTTTTTTGCTTATACGAAAGCAAAATAGTGAATTCAAATTTATTTGTTACGTAAATTATAAATTTCACGAGAGAACTTCATTTATAGTTTATCTGGCAAAACTAATATTAATTGATACCCCAAAATTGCAATATGCATTTTATAGTCTAAAAGTAATTTTAGTAGCTAGCCACCAAACTATATATCCGATCCATAAGCTCTCTAAAATAAATGGATACACAAATAAACACAGGTTCATTATTGAAATAATTTTCGGTCCGAAATGGTTTAGCCAGAAAAATTTTTGGTCGTCGGAAAAGCTATATACCGGCCAGATCTGCCGAAATTTCAAATTAGCAAGCAAACCATCTTTCAGACTAGATTTTATAATATCAAAATCCCCAAAAAAGTAAATAAAACGAGAATAAAAAGTCACCGAATTTAATGGAAGGTCGCCGATGTTTGAGTTTCCATTCAAATCTAAAGTCAACTAGATCGAGCACAGTGGATTAGACTAACTGGGTTTTGATTTCAATCACGATAAAATTCGATTCTTCCATCCAAGATAAAGCGTCCCTTTTTATGTTTTTACAAAGTTGCAAGTTGTTGGGTTTCTATTTGGGTTCAATCTGATGACTTTCCTTCTCCCTTTCTTCCTATAATTTACCCTTATTATGCTTTTGAATCCACTAATAGAAAATCATTCACTGATTTCACTTCTAAAATCTTGTCACTCTCTATTCTCATATACCAAACGGCAAAGTGGTTAGCCAAATAGGAATCATGTTGATACTTAGCTTTAGTTTTTCCACCTTAGCCACATTTGTAAGTTTCTATGGATTCAGCTGTTGCTCTATTAAATCTTGTGTGCCATCTAGAATTGCAAATTTATGAAGGAACCCGTAGAGTAAATCATAAATTGTTTTGAATATTATAATCCACCTTTCCTGAGTAATTGCATAACCTAGTCATGACTAAGTTTCGAATCTTACTTAAGGCTTTTGGTGTGACCTAAGAGCCTCCTTTTTGGGTAGTTTCTGACTTGGGAACTTCATGTAAATAAGAAGGATCTGAAGGAAGTGGAAGATTTCTTTTTCTAATTGCAGCTACAAGCACTTGTACCATTAGTGTTAAGGGACTTCCAGTTGGTTTCCTGTAACAATAGGACGCCGCCCTGTAATGAAGATGGCTAAATAAGATGTTACCGTTCAATTTATATATAATGGACTGTCAGTATACAAAAATAAATTATCATTATACACAAAATATACTAAATAGACTGTTACTGTACAATTTATATACAATGTACTGTCACTATACAAAAATAAATTATCATTATACAAAAATATGCTAAATAGACTGTTACTATACAAATGATATACTAAATAGACTGTCACTATACAAAAAATATACAAAATAGACTATCACTATACAATTTATATACAATAGACCGTCATGATACAAAATATATACAAAATAGACTGTCACTATACAAAAATATACTAAATAGATTGCCACTATATAATTTTTATACACTAGACCGTCATTATATAAAATATATACAAAATCTGTCACTATACAAAATACAAAATATATACAAAAATAAATTATCATTATACAAAAAATATACAAAATAGACTGTCATTATACAAAAGATATATAAAATAGACTGTCATTATATAAAAAATATACAAATAAACTGTCACTATATAAAAAATATACAAAATAGACTGTCACTACACAAACATATATGTAACTATACTAAATATATAAAAAAAGACTGTCGTTATACAAAAATACATGATACATTCCAAATACACAATGTGCACACATTACACATACAAAATTATATATAATTTATATGCACTATGTTTACATATTAGAAAATACACATTATATACAATTTTGATACATGATACACTACAAATATACAATGCATTTAAAAAGGCAAAAAAGGGTTGCTTTATCGCACTAGGTGAGGGTCGAACATACAACCTTCAGCTTATGAAACAAGCGCTCTAACTAATGATCTACAGGAGCTCATGTTGTCATGCTTATTCTTTTCGACTACTATATGCAATACGTTTGAGCCGAAGGGTCATTTTTTTGTACCCAAAACCGATTTTTTGAATGAAGTTAGAAAGAAGTTCTATTGCTCCAGAAGGAATGCGGTTGGTGGGCTTAGATAAGAAATATACGAATTTCTTCTCTATATTAATCCTTCGATAAAGCAAGAGACGACAATAAAAAAACTAACTTTTCCATTTACCGGAAGAAAGGTCGTCAAACTGAGCGTATGATCCATGGATCACATACGGTATCTCCCCATGGCCTTTCGCCTCTGAAAGCGTCCTTCCTTCTCAATGCCCGGGCATCCATCCAATACATTTTTTTCGATCTTGTACCCTATGTAGGCTTGCAAAGCATAGGCGTCACAAGCGGTACACTGAACACCAACCCAATATCGACGAAAAAAAGGAAAAGCAAGTACATCCTTAACAGCCTCTATTCCTGACGTGAACGACCGCTTTCTTGGAACTAATTCATAGGCACTTTCCATTAGTTAGACTTCACACACTATATAAACAAATAGTTGAAGCGTGCGATAGAAAGCGGAAAAAGGAATTGATTGACTATTGAGTGCAAGCCCGTAAATAGTCGACTATGGCTAGTTCAAGTGCGCTTAAAGTCAACTACAACTAGAAGGCATGCCGATCTTGCCACCAACAAACCTTTGACTTTGTTTGTAAAAAGCGAAAAATAGGCACACAATAATTAGAGTATAAGGAGTGAAAGCCACTTAACTGTAAGGAGAGGAGCTCTAAGTTGGAATTCAATTGTCTAAGAAATGGTCATATGTGCGTAACAGATACTGGTGTCATCACCCTGGAAAGAGGTGGAACCAACCAAGACTGAACACTAGCCCCATTTTGTAGACGGGTTGGGACCGGCCTTCTATCACGGTGAACAATGCTCCACTGATTAGGCGGGGACATGATTCGAACCTGCAATCTTCAGGTCATGAGCCTGATGAGTTGACCAATTCCTCTACCCCGCTTCTTCCCCTTCTCTTTAGAACTCCGAAAATCAAGGTTCGACTTGCATGTGTTAAGCATATAGTCTGAGTAGCATGATTGGAGCTTCTTAATGCTTAGGCCACTACCTAAAAGTAAGTTTTTCGCTCTTTTCCTCTTACATAACTTAGATGGAGGAGATAGTAAGCAAGACTTTCTACGCAACGATTTCTTCATCTCTTATGATTTATCTAGTTACAGGGGGAGACCAACAAAAGGAGAGTAGATTGGCTAGTTTTCTAGTCAAGTATAGTTGATAATCCAATTTTCTAATATGAATTTTAATAGATTCTCATTATTATTATAAATATAGCTTTTTTATCTTCCACCTTATATCCACAGCTTTGGGAGACCCCTTCCCCTTTCTCTTTTTTTTTTCGTTTCAAGCATGGACCTTAACTTAGCAAAATCATTAGTTGCCAACTGTTAAGAATAAATCATTACCTTAACACCGAGCCTCTCTCTGAGACAGTGCCCAGATCGTTACGCCTTTCGTTCGGGTCGAAACTTACCCACAAGGGTAGATTAGAAACCTCTGGTAAAATGTCGGCCCGTAACCCATCAGATAAAGAACATTACATAATCTAGGGATTGGAGACTTACCCAGTCAGTGACTTTGGCACTGGACGTTCCCACAATGGGGACTATCGGGTAAATTCAATATAATAGACGCTTGTTGGCATTCCAGCATTCCTTCTCCTTTTAGGGGTAATTTATGGCCGCTTCTCTATGGTACTAGTTATTGTTTCATTGAATTTGCTTCACTAATAGGCTCACGCTTCGAATTTGATCGTTATGGACTAGTACCAAGATCGAGTCCTAGATAAATGGATCTAATTTTAACAGCCGGAACAGTAACAATGAAAAGTTCATCTACTGAAAAAGGGAGCCCTATGATCACCTGAAGAGATTTTTAGGCAGAATTGGCATAATCATTAGCGTGATGATTGAGCTGCCAAAAGAGATTATCCTCCTTTTGGCTGGAAGATAAGATTTATGCAGTCCATAGAAAAATAAAAAGAAGAAAGTATTCTGAAGCCAAATGCTTTTGGATGGGTAGGTAGGACAAAACATGAGCTATTAAAATTTTGAGAGGCTATAACGGGTAGTTTTTTCAATTGTCATTGAGGATAATAGAGCTGTCAATATGGGCCGGATCAGGCTAGCCTAGTCCAGCCCACGTGAGCTTTAGCAAATGATGGGCTGGGCTGGGCTGGGCTAGCCCCACCATTTTGATGGACCTTATAATGGTTAGCCTACCCCAGCCTTATGTGAGTCGCGGGTCCCCACGGGCTGACCCATCATTTTTAAAAATATAATTTTATATCTTTTATTTAAGTTATGACCTAAAAAAGATTATTTAAAAGTAAAAAAATATTTTATTGGAGAAAATGTCGTTAAACTTAATAACTTTTTACATTGTTGCAATATATCATAATAAATACTAAAAAAAGTAAAAGACGGGACTATATTTCATTTATTAAAAGTCAAAACTTAAAATAAACTATTCAAGAGAACGTTCATGATGCTTATGAGATATCCAACACATGATCTTCATCAAACACATTTGAATCCGTCTGTAACAAGGTTGTCTTAACATCTTCACTTTCATCTACCATTCATATGCAATATTAATTAGTTAAATATTAAAAATAATTAAATTTTAAAAATATATAAATTCACATAAAAAATATTACCAGTTTGAGTTCGGAAAAACCTTTGCAACCAATTTGGAGAAGTGACAAGTGTTTGGATGTTTTCATAATAAATGCAACTTATGTACTTTGTAAGAACACGCCACCAATGCCAAATGTTGATTCAGATGGTACAATGGTAATAAGAATGCCAAGTACATCACGCACCATCATTAAAAGATTGTGATATTTTTTACGATGGTCTTTCCAATACATGACAACGTCATCTCTTGAAACTTCTCAAGATCAAGTTTTGGTTCCTCTTAGTAAAGTAATTCTGACTTTCCATCTCTAAAGGCAGTATACTTCTTATTTTTTTTACAGATTTTAAATAAATATTTTATTAGGCCCACCGGCCGGGCCGGCCCAATCTTAGTCAAGCCTCACGGGCCATGAGCTTACTCTGATCGGGCTTAAAAGTCTTGTTTTTAAACGAGCTCCAAAAATTCTAGCCCAGCCTTGCTAAATCACGGGATAGGCTGGCCCAACCGGCCAAGCCCATATTGACGGCTCTAGAGGATAAATTATTTTTAAAAATTTTATTAACAATTGTTTAGGATCTTTTTTGAGTTTCAATTTCAATAATTTTCATAGGGTGATTTATAGGTCATGGATTCGAGTCGTTGAATCAGTCATCAATGCTTGAAGACGGATTCAAATGTGTTTGATGAAGGTCATGGATTCGAGTCTACATCATAATATTTTATCCCCTATATGCATCCCTTCCCTAGAACCTGCATAAATATGAAATGCTTCGTGTATCGGACTACCTTTTAATTTCAACACTTTCCAATAAATAATTATTCATTGTTTTCCATGACAAGTATCTAATACCGCTGGTAATTGATACTAGTAACTTACAGAACTACATTCGTGGTCATATATTAAGGAAATTCTAGTTTATAGAATATTTTTATAGTGTAGGGATAAGGCTTAATATATATTATTCTCTTCAAATTTTACATAAAATTAATTAGGTTTGCTGTTGTTGTTCCTGTATGTTAAGAAAATTCTGGATTTAAAAGGTTAATACAATAAAAGTTAAGTGAAGATATAGACATATGGTCCAATTGTAGACGTGCAAACAACTTATTTTTCTTTAACCAAAACATCTTGTGTTTGCATGTTTCAATTAATATCCAATGCTTGATCCACGGAATATTACTAAAAATATGATTAGATGACAGTATACTTAGTTTTCTTTAACGAAAAAATATATTGAGTTTGCCCTTTTCGTCAAATATTTCGATGCTCGGAAATATGAAACATAAGACTTCATTTTCAAACAACTACTTTTTAAGTATTTATTATTTCTTATTTTTGCATAGTGTGGATAAAGACCAATTGACTCAGCAGTGATCTGGAAATTAAAATTATGAAATGTAAACTACTTTAGAAAAAATGTATATTTTGTGACTCACAAATAATGGAGAACATGGAATATATGAGTGTGGGATGAAAGAAGTAGCGTTGGAGTAACGTCTAATTCGAGATATATTCCGCCACTTTCTCTTTTCTTTTCTTTTTTTCAGTTTTTCCATGCATCTGACCTGGCTTTATAACGACTCAACGTCCCACCTTCCTTTATGTTGGCTCATCAATTCTTTACTTTTTCTTTTTAATTCTCATTTGATATCCGATGTTTATATTGGTTCGACTAAATTTAGGTTTGCGTCCAAAAAATTTATATTTAAAATAAAATACTTTATAACAATAGTAATTTCATACATAAGACTCAAACCCCAAATTTCCAATTAAGAATGAAATAGTACTTACCGCAATCCAATACATCCCTTGTTGGTATTCTTTCATGAACAGATGAACAAACTGATATAAAACTCATCAGTGGTCGATAATTCAAAACAAGTTGAAGTATGCTTTTTTTCCCCATGAAAAACAAGTTAATAAATATTGACCAAGTAAAGTTCCAAATTCAAATAAAACCAAGGTTAGTTGATACATCAGAATCTTCCACAAGCAAAGATTTATGTTATACACATTCATATTTTACTGTGTAAAGACTTTATAAAATAGTATATCAGTTAACATACTTTTCCAACTCATACGGCCCTACATACAAAAGCATGACGGTTGGAGATTAAGGTAAAAAAATCGAGCGATTATTTGCCCTATTATTATATTTGCTCCATCTCATATGGGAGAACTTGATTACAGTTTAGAAAGCACCTTATTTTCGCCATACTTTGCTTGTCTGTACCATTATTATTGCTCTATATCGTTGTCTTATTCTTCAAATTTATTAATGTTATTTCTTTTATTTGGGCATATTTATTATTTTTGCTAGTAATGGTTTTCTTTTTTATTCTACAGTACTTTCATCATAACTTTTTACTCGTATTTTTTTTCATATTAATCTTAAAAATACTTTTCTTATGTCGAGGATCTATTAGAGACACTCTTTTCACTTATCACAATGTAGGAATAAGGACTACATATATCTCATTCTCAGTATATATTATTATTGTTATTATGTAAATTAACATACTATAATAGTTTATTCTATATCTTACATTGTCATACCAGACTTACTATGAAAAGTTATTGTAGATCTGATTACCTAATAGTACAAAAATGTATATACTATAGATGCTCCAAACTTTAAAGTCATATTATAATAGTCGTAGATCAATATTTACAAATTGCACCCCTCGTCTTTGCTTGATTAAGGGGATCGAATCTTGCTATACGTTTATGGTCCTTATATTAATTATTTAATTTGTGAATGGGTCAATCTTTAACAATTCTACGTATACCTAGGAATATGCTGTTATATTTACCATGTCAACATTGAAGACTTGTCAACGTAAACCATTTG
This sequence comes from Nicotiana benthamiana, assembly GCA_034376525.1. Classification (NCBI taxonomy): domain Eukaryota; kingdom Viridiplantae; phylum Streptophyta; class Magnoliopsida; order Solanales; family Solanaceae; genus Nicotiana; species Nicotiana benthamiana. The sequence continues at coordinate 26,360,886 of CM067327.1, read as the reverse complement.
TTGTACGTGGATATGCTCACGTCTTTGATAATGTAATAATAATAGATCAAATTTCGTCAGTTTTTCTTTCATACTTATATATATTGTTGGTAATTATAATTATATAAACTTATTATCTATTACTGTAATAATTAATTGGAACCTCTGATAACGAAATGGAAATGCTACTTAGGCCCCATTTGGAAATGTTACGATTTCTAGACATATTTTTTCTAGTTACTTTCAAATAATTTATACAAAAGCACTTCTACAAGTCGTTGTGTACAACAAGTTCGTAAACCGCTTTAATATAATTGTTTGATTTAATGGTAGAATTGCATGAGTCGCCTTATTTGGTTGCCCCATCTAACATATATATATATATTTAAAATATACTTGTATTCAAAGTTTAAACAACGTCAGATATTTTTCTCCTCAGAAAAATATTTGTTGCACTTTTGACCTTTTGCCTTAAGTGCATTTGAAGTGCAATTTTTACTTCAGACTTATTGACCTTAAGTGCACCCGAAGTGCAATTTTCACTTTAGACTTATTGGCATTAAGTGCATCTGAATTGCCATTTATCACTTCAAACTTATTGGCCTTAAATATAAAAAATATTTTCAGACCTTTCGGCCTTAAGTGCATCTGAAGTGCAATTTTTTCTTCAGATTTATTGGTCATAAGGGCATGAAACTATTGTTTGCACTTCAAAGTTCAGACCTATTTGGCCTTGGTGCATCTGAAGTAAAAAAAAAATTACTTCAGAATAATTTTTTTAAACTTTAGACCCGATAACTCTGAAGTTGATCGTAAAGCGAGCAAGCTTGCAATTTTTTTGTAAATTAGATATATGTTCAATTGTAACCCTAAAACCGAGTATAAATGTAAAAGCCCCTTTAAAGAGTAAGCCTTAATTGGATACCAATCTAACTACGAGGGTATTTGGATTGACTTGTTTTAAGTGTTTATTGGGTTTTAAGCACTTTTTTAGTTTGTGTGGTGCTTGAAGATGATAAAAAATGCTTTAAAATACTTACTTTTAGGCATAAAAAGTATAAGAATAAGCCAAAAGTCAAAAGTTGTGTATTACCAACTTATGACTTTTGACTTTTAATTTAAAAGTTACTTTTTATAAGAGCCCATTTGGATTAGCTGATTTAACTAGTTGATAAGCTTGAAGTGCTGAAATTGATTTTGAAAAAAATATTTATGTGTTTGGATAGAAGTGCTGAAAATGATAATAAGCAGTTGATGTATTCGACTAAAAAGTGTTGATAAACTATTATTTTGTTAAAATGACTAAAATACCCTAGAATCTTTTTCAAAAAATTATAAATTAAATTTTTTTTTGTAAAGAAAAGAATTAATAATGAATATGGAATAGAGAGAAAGTCAAAAAAATTATTTAGAGAAAAGTATTTTGTGAATTAGAACATATTATTAAGAACAAATTAGTAAAAGTGTTGGTCAAAATAAAAGTGTTTATAAGCTGAAAAGCAATAAGTTGGGGGTGACCAGCTTATGACTTATGGATAATTGTAGCTTATAAGAACTTGACTTAGCACTTTGAGTGTTTACCAAACGCATAAATAAACCAAAATATACTTATAAACCAGTTTGACCAGCTTATAAGTTTAGCCAAACACCCTCTAAGTCAATTTAAACACCCTCTATGTTTTAAAATGATGCACAGATGTTAGACCCAAAAATATTTTTTAAATTCAAATCTTTACTAATTATACAAAAAAAACAATCATGGGTTTTCTATGTTTACAACAATTGGAGAGTATGATTATCGTCTGCACTTTTACTTTTTTCCCCAAACTGATATTTATTTTAAATTATTTTAAAGCAATTTTGATATATACACACACAAATTAAATGTACTTAATTATTCCACTATGTCATACTGTTAGTTTAGATGAATAAAATCGGAAACGAATTTGTTTTAGTTGCATATATTTGGGCTTGGGCCTCGAACATTTATGACCCGAGCGTATCACTAGCCTAAGCTATTATGGGCTTGCCCAACCCAAAGCTCTACGGAAGGATATTTGGGCTTTATGGGCTTGTCTGCTTTAACGAAGTAAAAATAGTAGGGAAATTTACCTATTTATACTATAATAAAAATTTATTTACCATTTTTTTAAAGTTCTTTAAAATTATATTCTTTATGTTATGAAAAAATATAAGAACAAGAACAATATAGAGAAAAGAGAGAGAGGAGTATTCTTATTGATACTTTTGGGATGATTTACAATGGGGTAAGACCCCTCTATTTATAACACTCCCCCTAGAATGTCTATTCAATAATGTGCCTCATTAAAACCTTAACTAAAACAAAACCCAATGGGAAAAAATTATAGAAAAGGAAAAAGAGTACACATGTTTGAATATGCGCCTATTAGTTGCCTCGTTAAAACATTGCAAGGAAAACTCAGTGGGACAAAACCTTGTAAAGAAAAAAGAGTGCAACGCGCATTAACTCCCCCTGAAAAGAGCATCAATTCACATCCTTGAGCATTTGCATTCCAATCTTGTGCACCATCTTCAAAACGATCTTTTGTAGAGATTTGATAAATAAATCAGCCATATTGATTTGAATAAATATTCCGCACCTTGAAATTATCATCCTTGATAGATATGAACATCTTCATATAATGTCGTGGAATGACTCTTCAACATCTCCATAGAGGTATTCTCGATGCCATCATGCTTATAGTTATAGCAAGATACATATGTACACAAGTTGCACTTAGGATGTGGTACTTCAAGAATTGTATATGCTTCAAGCAACTTCAATCTTTCATGGATTGACATATAAGTTAAGTCATATAAGCCATATAATAGACTTTAGATGCATATCAAGTTTTCATGTCATGCTAAACAAATAAGATATCGAAAACTGATTACACATACCATTGACTTTATACTTTCAAGTATTTGAACTACATGTCCAAAACTACATGTCTTTCATATGGAGTCAATTTTACTTGGATTGTATCTCTTCCATTTAGTCAATATTTTATCTGTATTCGACAAACATAAGATCCTCATCGATATTTAGCGCTATCATAGACGTCGTCGACGAACATTTTATATCGGTGTCAATAAATTTTCATAAAGACATAACATGGAGATCTCTTTATTCATATATTCAGGTACCTGAATCTCTCATGAGATTTTATGAAGTGTTATGTCATGTGATCTTCTAGATCACTTGCCTCCCCATTATGATCACTTTGATCATTTGCTCATCTTCTTTATTAAGAAGTTATTTTGAAACCGATTTGTCTATACGCTTTAAGCGTATCAAAGACTTTGTCCTTCTGGGACTTAATATGAGCATTTGCAGTGAGAATATAGTTACTTTCTTTGGGTCAGCAAATGCGTATAGCATGCTTTGCAATATGTTGCAATTGAATTATCCTTTTATGAACTTCAGGTTCATATTATGATATTTGAGGATCTATATATACAAATGATAATTCATCCCATGTAACCTTTTCTCAAGTGTTTATCATGTCTCCCCCTCATGTTAGAAAAGCTAACTTGTTTCCTCAACTTTGAGAGTCCATCTTTGTGCATTATGGTGTTAATGAAAATATACACCGCACATTAATAATCAGATGGAGTTATTTGGTTTTGAGGGGAGAATATACTCTCGTATACAACATATATCAAACTGATATATATAACTTTGTTCTCAAAAGAAACAGTTTAGCTATTAAGTGGAGTTTCACTCAATAATTATCTTGCTAAACCAACTATGATGTAAACCAACTTATCAAGATGAACTATCTTGAATAGAAAATCTGGAAATTATGCTCGAAGTTAGATTACTGAGCAATTTACCTCGCAAGCACCGGCCAGGCTGCAGGTTAATAACAATCGCGCATGTAATCATATCATAGATGCATCATATGTGGTATACATGGCAGGTGAATGGACCCATATTCACCTTTGATATTTCCAGAATTTATGGGATTCAACCCGAACTCTTTAGTTGGTCAATCAATTAATGAGAACAAGTAATATAAGATAATTCGTAAAGAACTTTCTAGTTCTTTAATATTTACCCATGTGAATTCTCTATTACTGCACATCATACTTAAAATGAGATGGCTAACCCGAATGCCAACTAAATAAATTATCAATATTGATAAACTTCAAATTTACACCTTGACATGTGCAATTATCAATAAACTTCAAGTTTATTATGGTATGGGTTTTTATACCAATAAATATCCACTTTATTGTGGCATTCTTTTGTTTGTGTAGTACAAACTGGAGAATAAAGCGGGTAGCTTTTCATATACAAATTATCCCGCTGCAAGTTGTAGTAATAGAAGATATCAAATCTTTCCTTTATTTATAGTCTCAATATAATCAATCGCTTTCGCATATACTTTGGAAACTGAATAAGTTTCTTTGAGACTTACTACCACACAATACCTTATTGGTAATCAATTGCGTTTCTCCAACATAGTAATAATTGGCTCTTCTAGAGCTCTCAATTAATTTTGTACTACCACAGATTCATCAACATCCATGTGGTGAATATCTCTTTTAAAGAGAAAGTTATACCATTATGGTCATGGTCAAAATTATATGCAAGATATGTTTCTTGCATTATCGTTGTCCTTTAATAGTCATATTTCCAAAATATTTTGGCGTACAATAGGTACGTGACCAACGATCATTCATGCCATAATAATGACATTATTTTCATATATCAACTCAAACCTCCTTCTAGGGGTGAGTGTGTTATCCTTTTCAAATCTGTAAATGCGTCTGGCATTTGATTTGCTATTCTTTGCAAATGGATAATATTTTGCACCTCTTTTTCACAAATAGAGGTATGTGGATGAAGATGAGATAATGATGCATTTTTCCACAAAATTTCCCGTTTGGTTTCACCAACTTCTCCCCCTAATTTTGGGAAAAGTGTCTCATCGAATTGACAGTCTGCAAATCGTGCAGTGGACAAATCCCCTGTCAATGTTTCGAGGTAGCGAATAATGGAGGGCGATTCAAACTCAACATATATTCCTAACCTTCTTTTCAGACCCATTTTGGTGCAATATGGCGGTGCTACAGGCACATATACTGCACATCCACAAATTCATAGGTGGGATATATTAGGTTCATGACCCAAAACTCATTGCAACGGGGAATATTTGTGATAATTCGTCGTTCTGAGACGAACTAGCATTGCTGCATGAAAAATGGCGTGACCCCAAACCGAAGTTGGCAGCCTCGTAATCATGAGTAAATGAGGAATTCAAGATTATTCTCATCTATTGTCTCAATATGATATCCATTTTGAATGATATCTTTAAAACTCAACAAGTTCCTTTTAGACTTGGAGGAGAACATTGCATTCTCTAAAATGTTGTTACTTTAGGCAGAGTTATAGTTGCTCTTCCGGAGCTTTTAATCAATTTACTACTAACAGAAATTGTAGTAACATCTGCCTTACACATACTTAAATGAGAGTAATATCTCTTCTCTTTGAATATCGTATGTGTGGTATATGAATCAATTAATCAAAAGAGATATACGAACATGAGAATAAACAAATTTAATCCGTTGCTTCATAATTAAACAATATTTTCAAAATCTGCTGAGGTTATTCGAATAACTGAGTTGATAGTCGACTATCATGGGAAGCAGTCATTAGGTTATTCGAATAACTAAACCTGATATTCGACTAACTAGCCTTGCGGAAAAATCCAGTTTTAATGCGAAATATTGGTTAGTCGAATAACTAATTAGTTATTCGACTAACTTATTAAACAGTCATCAGGTTAGTCGGCTAACTAAACTGGTTAGTCGACTAACTTAGCTTGCGAAAAATCCAGTTTTTAATACGAAATATTAGATAGTCGACTAACTTATTAGTTAATCGACTAACTTTACTGGGAAGTAAAAATGTCTTCGAAATTTAATCATATTGAAACATTCTAAAGAGCTAATACTAACATTATATCATAAACTAACTAATACGAGCTGATACTAATGACTATTAGTTTATTCACTAACTAATACAAATAAGTAAAATAAAATCAAACAATTCCATCTTCCTTCATCACAGATCCATCACCAATTAAGTGGTCTATTTTCCCCTCAGGGTGCTCAAAGAAGTCTGCCACATCCAAGTGGGTGATGTCAAAATTGTCGTCAGAGACAAAATTTGTTTCAGGGCCTTTACTCTTTAGAGATGCTTGATAAAGCTCAACCAAATGTCTTGGTACACGGAAAATTTTCGCCTAGTGTCCTTTTCCACCGCAACAATAACATATAGTTTCTGAACTATTTGCTTTTGGGTTCTTATCATATCGTGCTTGTGGTAGAGTGACCAACTTCAAGTTGTCATATCTCTTCTTTAAGCCATTCCACAAGATAGGTGGATCTTTGACTGTGATATATTCAATTTTCAAACCTTCATCAAGGTGATGGCGCAAGAAAATCAAGGCCTTAGCACAGTTTCAAACCTTCATCAAGGTGATGGCGCAAGAAAATCAAGGCCTTAGCATAGTCTTGGGTGGATGCATTATTTATGTCTTTAATGGCGTCTTCAAGACCCATTACATCCAAATGGATTTCAGCATCCAACACCCATATAGTTCTTGCCCGAAATTTCAAGGGCAACGAACTTTCTTTTCATAATGTCAGACATGAAACAAAATTACATCAAGAGCGTGTTCATACTTACGGGCTTTATTACAATTATCACATTCACTTCAGGGAATGGATTATAATCATCTGTATGTGTTATATACAATCTCATGTTAAATATTACTTTCATAAAGTGAAAGATTATTTTGAGAATCTCTATTATTCTCATTATCACAATGATGACGACTATAATTCCGTCTACTGGGACGTCCACATTCATTGATACCTTCATGGTAATAATTTTGTCTTCTTTCAGACTTATCACATACTGCTACCACATTCTCTAAAGGGAATGGAGCAAATTCAATTGGACGGATTTTGTCTTCTTTCAGACTTATCACATACTGCTACCACATTCTCTAAAGGGAATGGAGCAAATTCAATTGGACGGATTTTTTTTTAAATTCTTTGCCCACAATCATACATGAATTTGATCATGGCAAGGCATAGAAATTTTACCATTTCATGTGAGTGTAATTTCTTACAAACTCCATTAGAGTTATAATCAAACTTTGTTGTCTTTGTTTGTATATGAAATCAAATCGTAGAATTTCAAGAATTTGAAAGAGAAAAGTAAAATACTTACCTTTAAGGTATACCAATAAATGTTGTGATATTAAATATACCTCTTGATTTTCCATCCCGGCATTACTTTATGATGATACCATCTCTTCTATTTTTCCGTATAGAAATTCTCATATAGCAATCGTTATTACACTCTTTTGCTTGGAAATTCACTCAAATAGAAAAATCCAAACGACGGAACACGAATTAGAGTGGATGAATCTGATTGCAACTCGAGATTCTGAGAGCGATAATTGCTGAATATTAAATTCAATTGGTTAGAGACTCGTGCTGATAACGTGTTATGAAATAATATAAGAACAAGAACAATATAGAGAAAAGAGAGAGAAGAGTATTCTTATTGATACTTTTGAAATGATTTACAATGGGGTAAGACCCCTCTATTTATAACACTTTATCTATATTTACTATTTATATACAAAACCTTAATAAAGAGAGTATCCTTTAAAATTAGGGTATAACTGAAATAGCCATTCTCCATCCCACCTTACCCCCCACCCCCAAACCAATATATATATATATATATACCAATCACACAAAGCCCCTAAATCACGTTTTCATCCCATTTTCAAAAGAATTTCTTAATCTTCCATATAAATCAACCCAAATCTCTCCCTCTTCACATGATTCTATGAACATTATTTCTAATATTGTAGCAACTAAGTATTCTCCATTGGCAACTATTAAAAAGTTTTGAATTCAATATTTGAATTTTATAAATTTGTGATTTGTTTAGATTATGTGTTCATACAAACGATTGAGAATATAATTTGGAATTTATATCGCAATTTTGAGGGAGATTAGTTAAGTTTAGATTGTTTTAAGGTAAAATTTTAGATTGAAACTACAAAAAAGAAGAAGTTTCAGAACTGTTTCAAGATTGTATGGTAATCGTATCACAATTGTATCAACATTCGGGTTTTATGAATTTGTGATTTGTTTTGCTTTGGATGTTCTTGCAAACAATTGAGAATATACTTCAGAATTTATATATCAACTTTGAGAGAGATTGGTTAACATTAGAGTTCGTTTTAGGTAAAACTAAATCGAAACTCAAAGAAGAAAAAGAAGTTTTAGAATTGTATTACGATTGTATGATAATTGTACCAAATTTGTTTCATAATTATATCACAATTGTATCAAAGTTGTATATACTATATCAACACCTAAACAATATCTTATACAATACTAATACAATTATAATATAATATTATATCAGAATTTAAGTTTAGAATATTGATTGAAGCTTGAAGAATATGAAGATCAAAATTGTATAACAATTGTATTATAATTATATTTATATCATAATTATTGCAGAAATTGTATACCAGATGTATGATAATTTTATACTAGTTGTATATGGCCATGAGCAATTGTAAGTTTGTGTCCAATTTCACATTTGGATTTATACGAGCCATTATCCTATTAATAATTATTTCTCTAGAGCTTAAGCATTTTTTAACTGTTGAAGAAACTTGCTTAGCAACTGAATAATTGTTATATCGTTGACATTTCTGTGTGCATAGATTTGTAACTGCACAAAAAAGTTTCTTTTGTTGCTATTCTGGAAAAAAGTCCCGCGTTGTTAGATTAGGGATCATTTTCTTAATATTTTAAGGATAATAGGAACATGGAATTTTTCTTTATGACGTTATACTAGTATTGGATGGTTCCAACCAAAACCATTCAACAAAGAAGCAAAATTATCAGCTTCTTGTTAGAAGATGTACAACTGTCAAAGAGAGAGAAAAGGAGAATTACTGAAGAACAAAAGGAATTAAATCCCTTAATTAGGACGCAGAGAATAAGGAGAAAAGAGGGGAAAAAAGCAAAGAATATAATTAAATCCCTTAATTAAAGGCATTATCAATGAGGTGAGAGTCTTTTAAGGGGGAACATATTCAATTTATAAGTAAAATTTAGATACTTTTTGAAAACTATAAAACCTTGAGAAAGTTGGTAAATAAGTTCCTATTATAGTATATATAGAAACAATTCCCAAAATAAAATAGTACGTGCTAGCCAGTTTTCGGACTGGTAATTGAAAGGGGAAAGTGCACGGTTAGCCATTAGTAACACATTTATTTACATTTAAGCCACTATTTAAAATATCTTTAGTCTTTAGCCACTGATTTAATAAACTTTACCTGCTCGGACGAAAATACCCTTCTGCTCATAAAAGTTCAGGACCAAGTGTCCTTAACTTCTAAACTTGCAACTCTAAATTCAGGACTACACGTCCTAACTTTTGAACTTGCAACTCGAAGTTCAGGACTTCAGGACTTATGTCCTTAACTTTTGAACTTGGAACTCGAAGTTCAGGACCACATGTCCTGAAGTTATGTGCTTGTAACTCTAAGTTAAGGACTACTTGTCCTTAACTTTTGAACTTGTAAGTCTAAGTTCAGGACATATTTTCCTTAACTTTTGAGCTTGTTAGTCTAAGTTCAGGGCCAAGTGTTCTTAACTTTTGAACTTATAACTGTAAGTTCAGTGCCAAGTATCCTTAACTTTTGAGCTTGTTAGTCTAAGTTCAGGAGCAGTTGTCCTTAACTTTTGAGCTTGTTAGTCTAAGTTCATGAGCCATTGTCCTTAACTTTTGAGCGTTTAGCCTAAGTTCATGACCTATTGTCCCTAACGTTTGTGTAAGTCTGAGTTCAACACTTCAAGGCCTATTGTCCTTAACTTTTGAACTTGTAACTGCAAGTTCAGGACCTATTGTCCTTAACTTTTGAGTTTGTTAGTCTAAGTTTAGAACCAAGTGTCCTTAATTTTTGAACTTGTAATTCTAAGTTCAGGACCAAGTGTTCTTAACTTTTGAACTTGGAACTCGAAGTTCAAGACTATGTGTCCTTAACTTTTAAACTTGTAATTGTAAGTTCATGATCCATAAATAAGCAGAGAACCAAATGTTCTGTAGCATAAGCTTTAAGTTCATCAACGAATAATAAACATTTCATAAGAAAAATAATAAGTTTTCGCAAGAGCTAACAAAATTGTGTATTTCAAGTAAAATATACATGTGTAGCAAAATTTGCGGAGAAGTTTGCATGACCAGTTTGAGTGCTTTTTTTAGCCCAGACATGGAGTACACCTTAGGGATTGTACTTTTCTGAATTTCTATCATACACTCTGCGCTTTAAATTTGGGTGGCAAGCTGTAATATTTTGAGTGTTTGACAGATTTTTGTAAGATCAGTTGCTGGTGAATACAGCATGGTGTAATATGCATTATATTCTGTCTGAAGAAAGGGTGTCGCTTCTCCCTAACATGTAATAGATAGAAGAAAGGATAATATAGTCTTTTCATATTAATTTTAATAGACCAATGACTATTATTACTAAGCATTGAAAATGCTGGATAAAAATTAAATATCAATTTAGAAGTGGCTACCCCCACAATTTTTACTAATTGAAAAGGGGGTTTAACACAGTTACCTATAAAAATAAAATTATTTATCCTTGTCTATCCATTTTTTACCCATAAACTAATTATATTTCCTACCTATAGTAGTTTTTGTGGCAAATTTTTCTTTATTCTCCATTTTTTCTATGCTTCTTTTCTTTCTATTTTTCCTTTTTTTTCTTTTCTCTTTTTTCTCTCTCGATTTATTCTTATTTTTTTTCTTTCTTCCTTTTCTAATTTAATTTAAATTCTTATTTTTATATTCTTTTTCTCTTTATAATCTAATTTTATTTACTATTTTTATTATTTTTTATTATTTTTTCTTTATACTATTTCTAAACAAAAATCAAATTACGTGCCAATTAAATGTGACTAATACAAAAAAATATTAACTAAACATATGATATCAGTATAGTATATAACTATACCAATAGAGTATGCAATTGTACGCAAAGAGTTAAAAATATTTAATTCAATTTAAAGTGAAATAATTTCAGTTGTCAAGTAAAATGTAAAAATATCTAAAAGGATTTAATTGTTAGAGTATACCGTTACATTATATAGTATACTATATTATTATTATTATTATTATTATTATTGTTGTTGTTATTATTATTATTATTATTATTATTATTATTATTGCATTTTTAATTTGCCCCTCACATTGGGTAAAACCTTAAAGCAAATGAAAAGGGAAAAGGCAAGTGAATTTACGTGTAATAACTGAGCCAGTTGTTACAATCATGAGTTAGAAAGAGAAGCTCTTGCTTCTCTCTAGAACAAGAAGAAGAGACCAGAATCTGCAAAATAAAGCACCCATTCACCAAACAAGAGTAACACCACACATAGGTAACAAAGGATCTCAGACCTCTAAATAAACATAAACGATTCTAAACTCACAGATAAGGAACAAGTAATAAATATCTAACAATGGAGATGGACCAAGATCAACCCAATGAACCCACCAATACCATTAACACACAAGCCTTAGCTAAGGAAAATAATGTCCAGACAAGCTCATTCTTGCTCAACTAAAAGGAAATCTGGCAGAAACACTACTCCAAAACCAAATAGCAGTGCAGAAATATGTGGACGGCCATGACACATATGATGAAACTGAGAACCACTATGATTCTGAAAACATCATCCCTATCACACACACAGACAAAGAAATGATCGACAATAACTGGACCAACGTTGTTATCATTAAACTATTTGGTAGGAAGGTAAGCTATGCTTTCCTCCAAAACAAAATAACGGCCATATGAAAACCAACGGAGAACATCAAACTCATAGATCTAGGACACGATTACTACCTAATTAAGTTCATAAGCTCAGAAAACTACGACAATGCTCTCCATGGAGGACCATGGTTCATAGAAAATCAATTCCTCACTGTCCGGAAATGGGAACCAAAGTTCGTAGCTTCAGCAGCCTCACAAACGTACTCATCCATCTGGGCCAGGCTACCAGAACTACCAACGGAATTTTACGACTATGAAATCCTTAAAAAATAGGATCTAAGCTAGGGAAGCTACTAAGGATCGATGCATGCACTGCTTCAGCTACTAGGGGCAAATACGCGAGAGTTTGTATCCTAGCACCTATAGAAATCCCTCTCAAAACTCATGTTATAATTGCACGCCATTATCAAACAATTGCATATGAAGGTTTCAACATGCTTTGTTCCCATTGTGGCAGATTGGGTCACATATTAATCAACCAACGACCTCGAAGACTACTGGAGTAAAAGGAATTCAACAAAACAAAGATGGAATTGAATCCCTAGCAGAAGAGATAGATCATTGGACCATAGTTACTCATAAATTAACTAAGCCAAGACAGGACCAAACGGAAAGGTAAAGCCCCCCTCCACAACGTCATACAAAACTGGAACAAAAAATGCAAGGAAAATAGACGTCCCATAATGAACTCAGGTACACAAATGCCGGCCAAACACCACACTAATGACAGGAGTTTAAGAGGAAGGAAACACAACAAAACACATTGGACAATAGCACAAATCCAGACAAAAGCAATATCAATCAATTTAAGGCATTAAATGCACTAGTGAATGACAAATTAGACACGAAACAATCTAAATCGACACAACCAAAGTACCATACGGATATTAACCGTAAGTAACTAAGTTACACCAAATCACCAATGACACAAACACCCTCCTTCATTAACCGAAGACCTGGAACCTTTAATGCATTAGAAAACCCTCCCACCCCAGAAATATCAATCGGTCCATGCAATGATAACACCACACACACCATACGCCATTCCAACAAAACCAGTGGATATCACTGCAAAACTAAATGGCATTACTGTCTATAATGAGGGATAAATGGAAGTTGCCCTTTGTTCCACCCAATAAGATGTCAAAAATGCATTAAATGTTGACAAAAATAATCTGACCACTAAAGATAATATATGCTCAGCAGCCAAACTTCACATCAGTACCAATAGTCATAGTACAAACCCTAGCACACTGCTAGTGTACTTTACCCCCTGCACCAAAAAACCATGCACATTCAAGAACAAAAGCATCAACATACTTAAGCCCTCTAGCCTGTGACAACAAAGACTTAGAACAAACTGAACACAGCAAAAACCACCATCACCAAGAACTTACCAAAGATGCCAAGGCTACCCACCAACAACTTCTACATGAGGCATCAAAGAAACCACAGGAGGAACGTTTGGTCACGCAACCAAGTTGCTCAACAGATGAACAACCAAACACTAGGACAAATCCAACTACTAGTGTATTCAAATCCTCCACTAGCAATGAATCACACACCATTATCATGGATGGAATACGGCCTAACGGGATTCTCACTAAATATAAACCTACATCTAGAGAGGAGGGACATCATAATACAAATAGAGAACCCGAGCAACCTAGCCCAAATTGTAACGGAGGGACTAAGAATTGGGTTGGACAATGTAGCCAACCACCCATGGCTAACCCTAATGCACCCACAGCCCCAACCAAACCTCTAACACCCAACCATGGAGGCCCACCCATCCCCATGGAATCGTCTCCAGAAGAACACCCCAAGCACCCCAATCCCCCTAGATATATCCGGGGAGCAATTACTCGTAGAAATATCAACTTCTCTTTAAAAGGGAAAAGAAAGAAAATGTTCCTCTTACTAGTCTCATTTACTATAAACAACATGTTATAAATAATCCAAATTAAACATAAAGTTACAAGAATATCAATAAAGCATGCTTTTGGGTCCTAGACTACCCGGTCTTAGCATATAGTAGCTATACACAGACTTTCGTCACCTAGTGCATACGTAACCCCCGCATTTAATGGCAAATTATTTGATTATATTACCTATGGAGACAATTCCCTCTTACAAGGTTAGATATCAGACTCACCTAGCTCCAAAGCGTACTTCCAATACCAAGAACGAGCTCAAACTCTCAATTTGGAGCTGAACGATCTAAAACTAGACAAACGAGCTAGGGAATAGTCAATACAAGCTCACAAGATCGCATTCTAACTATGTAAGCAATTTCCCAACCATAAACACATGTTTTCTAAAATCCGACCCCTGGCCCACGTGCCCGAATTCCAAAAAAAATTCGAAGGAAGTTGTTCTTTATAATCTAAGGATCAACAATATCTGATTTCTAATGCATTTCATAATAAAGTTCGTGGTTAAATCTAACTTTTATCAAAACCTTGGGTTTTGCTCTAACCCCATGATTTTACCTTAATATTTGTGTTAATCTAACTAAGACTCAAGTATTAAACTGGAAATATGTAGGATAAACTTACCTTAAGATGCTAGGTGAAAGTCATCTCTCAAGAGCTCCAAAATCGCCCAATGGGTGAGTAAAGAATGGCCAAAATGACTTAGAGCCTGTATTAAATGAAGTTCACTGCTTCAGTGATTTCCACATCTACGGTCCCACTTCTGCGAGAGTAAGGCCGCATCTGTGGAAATCGCCAAATGAGCTAGGACCGGTGATGCGGTCTAGCCGCTTCTGCGACTTTGGCTTGGCATGCCTTGGCTGCATCTGTGAGAGGACGACCACATTTGTGGTCTTGCACCTGCGGCTGACCATCCGTAGGTGCGGTTATGACAACATCTTGAAGCACCAGCTCTTCCCAAACTTTCCAACTTCTCTCGAGCCTCGTCCTATTGACGCATAGGGCTCTCGGGCCCCGCCCAAACATTCTGAAAAGATTGAAATCATGACACGGACTCGCTCGAACCTTCGGAACGCTCGAAACAACGATAAATCTAAGAATCAACCCCTAAAACCAATTGAATCAAACTTATGACTTCAATCTCTTAATTAACTTCTAATATGCCGAAATGTACTTAAACTACTCGGATTGACACCATATATTGAGGGCAAGTCTTAAATGTTATTTTAGACCTGTACCGGGATCCGAAATCAACATACGAGCCTGATACCAATATGATAAAGCATTACCAGACTTCATTAAATCCTTAGAATTTTAGTTTTAATAATTTGTAATAAAAATTTATTAATCGAGCTAGGGACCTTGAAATTCGATTCTGAGCATACGCTCAGGTCTCATATTTTCCTACGGACCTTTCGGTATCGTAAAACACAAATCCAGGTCTGTTTGCTAAAAATATTAAACAAAGCCAAACTTATCCTTTTAAAAAAATCTTAAGAAATCAAACGAGCCTATTTCAACCCAAACCCTTACAAATCCCGAACCAATCATCCTCGCAAGTAGTAAATTAGATAAAGCAAGTGCGAAAATTTTTATTTAGGGGGATGGAGTTCTAAAAAGCAAAACGACCAGTCGAGTCGTTATAATTATAGTATATTGTATACTATTACAGCACACCGTTATAATGTATTGTATATTATTATAGTATACCATAACAATATCTTGTATACTATAATATGATACTGTTACAGTATAACTATATACTACTATAGTATACTATATATTATAACGGTATATTGTTAGGTAACTGTGTTCTTCTTCGATTATTACAATATACCATTGTAGTATATTATAAACTATAATAGTATACTGTTGTAGTATAGTTGTATATTTATAAAACATATTATATACCATAGATGTACACTGTAACTGTGTTCTTCTTCGATTTTTAACTGAAAATTTCGATCTCAATCACCTTAAATCAGCTCCAAATGCTTTTAAATTTTCCAAAAGGTACTGTAAGCGATATTTAACAACACCCACTTTGATTCAAATAAGAAATCTTCAAAATAAAAATTTTTAATTCAAGGGTCAGCGCAAGAGCAAGAGCTAGGGAAAGAACAATTAATAAAAAAGTGGAGCAGAATTGAAACTAGCCATTTTCGTTTGTGGAGCAGAATTGTTCTACATAATCTTCGTTAGTTTGAGCATTGGTAATAAGAAGGTCAAAATCTTTACCCCTACTGCGACACTTGGATTCAAATATTTTAAATTTCAAATTGACATTAGAAGTAAATTGATCAAGAGTTTGAATTGAATCATAATCTTTAGCACTTTTATACTTGAAATATACGACCATGATTGAATTCTTTTTGCTAGAAAAAAAATCAAGAACAATAATAACAAAGAGGCCCAATTGTCAAGAATACTGGGTAAATAGTTTGGGTTTCATGGGTAGGAGTAGTAAATAATTTGGACCTGAGTATTAAAGGGTAAATAATTTGAAATTAATGGGTATAAATTGAGATTTTCTCAATTGCATTGAAAAATAACTAGCATTTGCAAAGCCATCGAAAAATAGCCACTAGTTTGCTGCAACACGAAAAGTTCCAACATAATATACTGCAGATTGGTGCACCTTTCTATGAATTTCCAGCATATTATGCTGGAACTCCAACACGCGAAAAGTTCTAGTATAATATACTGGAGATTGGAGCACTTGTGTATGAACTTCCAGCATATTATGCTATACTAGCATACTATACTGGAATTCTAGTATATTATGGTAGAATATTTTCTGAATTTAAATGGTATTTTCGTTCAAATTTATCTTTACATGAAAAGTAGCTAAATTTCGATTACTTTGAAACTGTGACTATTTTCAATGACCACTTGTAAATCTGATTTTTTTAAATTTCTTCTTTTAACTGATTCATGGAAATATCTCTTTTAAGTCATTGTTTAGATTTTGTCCCTATTTTAAAAAGTTGTGCAAATAGAGCCACAAGAGAGATAACACTACCGAAAATGTTAGATTCAGATCTAATGTTTGCCTGCAATTGTTTTTCGAAAGAATTATAAGAAATACACATGACTTCACATCATAATAAAAAAATAGCACATATTTTTAATCTTTACCCCATCTAGCCCATATTGTACATATTTTGAAAATACTAGCTCTTGCAAATTCAAAATCCGTGTTTTTAAAACTATTGCTTCTAAAAGAAATTGAGTTAAATTTGTGTTCTCAAAACTATGCTCGTACTCTTTCTCCTTCTCACATCTTTTACATATGCTAGGGGTCGTTTGCCATTACTGCTTCTCCCATGATGTCACCTGATTGTAATGTAAAAAAATTAAAAAGTAGAAGTCCATTATTGAATTCAAAGCTTTATTTTCGAAAATAGAATGTTTTGAGTTTGTTAGTTATTTGGATTGGATGTTGTTCTCATTTATTGAAAATATCAAAAGGAGTTCAAAATTTAAAATTTGAAGTGATTTGGAGTAGATGTGAGTTAAATTTTAGAAAAGACGCAAGGAAGAAGATGAAGTCAGTTTTTTGTATATTTTTGTATAATCTTGTATAATAGTGTATATGAGTGTATAAAAACATCTTATTCACTATTATACACTTTTACACATCTTTATACAAGCATCTATAAACAAACTTCTTCCACGATTTTCAGTTGCAACTTGTTCAAAACTACTCTAAATCTCTATTAAATGACTTCAAATTTTATATACAACCTCCTTATACTATTTCTAACAAGTCTAAAAAACACCCACACCAAACTTCTCACAAAATCAAATTCAGAATTTAAATCCACATATATAAGTTTGTTAAAAATCTAATTTTCACCACCCAAATGAATTTGGTTTGTTCAACTAATATTTGAGTTACAGTTACTGATTCGAAAATTAACTTCAAAGTTTGAGCAATATTTTTTAAAAATTAAATAATAATTTTGAGAACCTATTGGAATTGAATGTTGAATCATAACCTATTATTTTTGGGCTAGTTGTTTGTAAATTGAAATATGTTTATTGGGAAAAAATGTATTTAAATTTAAAGGCGACGTGTCGAGACACATAGAGTGATCGAATGGTCAAAGAATTACAACTAGACAAGAGGCATGAGTTGAAATAGATACGAGCAAATGGCAGAGGAAGTCACTGACAGTTATTCAAATAGCTTAACGCTCGTACCTATCTAAGTCATTAATATCCAAGGATCAAAAGGAATGAATCTGACAATAGAAAAGAGTGCAGATACAACATTTAGTAACCATTAAATGTGGAATACGTTAGGGGATTTGTATTGAATGCAATGATTATGTAACGTAGCATTTAATGTCTTTAATTACTCATAATAGCCCCATTATGATTTGAGCAAAACGTATATTTCCAAGTTATCTATGAAAGAGAGATATCTAATCAATTGTAGGGACACAAGACACTATTGTAATATACTTTGGTTTACTTGTTTTTGGTGATTACATTCTTGCTATCTAAATACTTCCTTTTATACATTCTCTTGATTATCATTAACCCGTGTTCTTCTAAATTCTAGCTTTGACTAAAATTCTATTTTCGCTTCGCTTAACTTTTCTTGTTGCGTCAACTATGTCGAACACCAATGACAACACTCGAGGAAACCAAGAAAACTAAGAAAATCAGGGAAATCCATAAAATATTAACACTCCGATTCCTACTCCACATCGTGAGGGTACTCCTGATAGATCTCAAATAAATGAGCATGCTCAATTTGAGAATGCTGAAGCTGTCGATGACGCTTTGCAGAAATTAATTTTTGCTCAGGTAAATAAAGTTGTTGAGGCACTTGTTAACCCTTTACCTGTCGCAACACCAACACCGACTCCAAATAATAACATTTTGGAAAACCCTCGTCCCGGACTTGTTAACTCAGTTAGCAGTGGAACTCCCAGTGAATCACAAGATAGAGCCAGGAAATGCAGTTAATTCTGATTTACAAAACTTAGTACTAACCTTGTAGAAACAGATCAAGGAGCAAAGTGAGCGCATAGAGCAGATATCGGGGGTACCACCTATAATCAAAATGGTAGATATGGATCAGTATTCGCAACAACCCTGGAAGCCAAGTGCTGCTCCAATTCCAAAAAAGTTCAAAATGCCTCATATTACAAAATATGATGGAACGACAGACCCACGATACCACGTGATTGCATTCACGACGGACGTAAAAGGCAACGATTTGACTAAGCAGGAGATTGAATCTGTATTAGTCAAGAAATTTGGTGAAACACTCACTAAAGGAGATTTAATATGTTATTCTCTTTTACCTGAAAATTCTATAAACTCTTTTGCTGAGCTTGCTGATTCTTTCATCAAAGCACACTCGGGAGCTCAAAAAGTGGAAAAAAGAATGGAAAATATTTTCAAAGTCAAGGAAGGGGACTCAAAATTGCTTAGAGAATTCGTGGACGGATTTCAACGTAAAAGAGTGACATTTCCATATGTACCTGACCACTGGGTAGCTATAGCTTTCACAAGCAATTTGAATGAAAGAAGCTCGGAAGCAACAAGGAGACTCAAGGAAAGCATTCGAGAATTCCCAGCTACAACGTGGAATGATGTTTATAACAGGTATAACATGAAGCTGAGGATTGATGAGGATACTGTTCCACGATTTCAAAAAGAAAAAAAGGTAAGTTCAAGACGTGTGGAGACAAAAAAAAAAAGATCCGGTAAAAATAGCTACGAGCCTTATATAGGACCTGTAGGAAAGGAATCCAGGTCAAAGCAGGATAATCAAAGGTATGATCATAGATCAAGAAACAGAGAATCAGGTTCTTCATCAAGATTCAGGAACGAGTGAAATAACTACGAGTCACGAGATGATGATAGAAATTTAAAAGCAAGATTCGGTGGTTATAACTTCAACATCAGCACCTCTGAGCTCATAGCTTTTTTGAGAAGCATGGGGGATAAGGTTCGATGGCCAAAAGGGATAAGATCGACTCCAAACAGGCACAACCCTGATCATTGGTGCGAGTTTCATAATGACCACGGACATAAAATAGCAGACTGCAAATTCTTACAAAGTGAAGTTGATCATTTGTTGAAATAAGGATATCTTACTGAGTTGTTCAGTGAGAAAGGC
Source organism: Nicotiana benthamiana (assembly GCA_034376525.1). NCBI lineage: Eukaryota > Viridiplantae > Streptophyta > Magnoliopsida > Solanales > Solanaceae > Nicotiana > Nicotiana benthamiana. The sequence continues at coordinate 26,340,913 of CM067327.1, read as the reverse complement.
AAGCAAGCTTACATGAAGAACATGTAGGAGCCTCAAAAACCACCTTCCCCCAAAAGAACTATCAATGTTATAAGTAGGGGTGAAGACATCAATGATATATCATATACGATAACTAAAAAAAGTTCCAAAGTAACAATTACCCAAGGGAAACGGGTGCGACATATCTTAGAGGAAGACAATATCACATTCAACGATGAAGATGTAGATGGCGTATTAATACCTCATAATGATGCAATGGTAATATCTTTAATTGATATGATACTAATGTGAAATGAGTTTTGATTGATCTAGGTAGTTCCGTGAACATTATTTTGCTAAGAGTATTACATGAGATGCAAGCTGAAGATAAAGTAATACCAAAGGCCCATACTCTACATGGATTTGATAATTCCAGTGTTGTCACGAAAGTAGAGGTAACATTCACCACATTCGCTGAAGGTGTCGTCAAAGATACAAAGTTCCAGGTAGTAGATATAGAGATGGCTTACAACATGATTCTTGGGAGACCATGTATCCACAAAATGGATGTTGTTCCTTCAACTTTGCATCAAGTTATTAAATTTCCGTCGTCATGGGGGATCTGTCAAATTCGTGGAGATAAACACACATCCAGGGCTATCAACTCCATTGTAGATACAAGCATGAGAAATTAAGATAAATAGCAACCACAGAAGGCAATTGAGGTCACCACAACACAAACCTCAACTGAGCAAGGGAAAACAGATATAGATTCAAAGCCTAATACCATTCAAGAACCAGAAGAGAATGAAAATATGAAAACAACACTAGAGGAATTAGAGCTTGTTGTGTTATTTGCTCAATGGCCTGATAAGAAAGTCTATGCTGCGGCCTATCTTAGCCAAGGTATGAGAGGTAAGTTAATTGAATTTTTGAAAACTAACGTGGTGTAATGACCCAACCGGTCGTTTTGAGAATTTAAGCTCCGTTCAGCGACATAAGGTCTGGAGCAGCTTTGGGACATGAGTATCGGCTTGCGCGCATAGTGGAATTCAGTTTTCGTATATTTTAGAGTCAATTTTAGAGAAGAAACCTTATTTCGGAAGTTAGAACGGTGAAAGTTTGACAGAAACTGGACTTTTTGGTAAACGACCCCGGAATGGGTCATGGATGATCTCAAAAGTTTCGTATGGTGATTTTGTACTTAGGCGCGCATCTGGATTCAGAGTTGGAGGTTCGTAGAGTGAATTGAGACATTTCGGCAAAAGTTGAAGTTGGAAAAATGAAGAAGTTTGACTCATATTTGACTTTTGGAAAATCGAGGTCGGAATGTGATTCTGAGAGTTGGAACAGCTCCGTTATGTTATTTTGGACTTTTTTGCAAAATTTAGTGTCATTCCGAGTTGAATTGATAGGCTTCGGCATGAGATTCATTATTTGAAGATTTAGAAGTTCATAAGCTTGATTTTTAGTTTGATCGTCGTTTCGATGTTGTGTTATGTGATTTGGGACTTCAAGCGAGTCTGTGTTAGGTTATATTACTAGTGTGTGTGATTATACGGGGTCCCGGGGGCCTCGGGTGTATTTCGGATGGGCTACAGATCCTTTTCCTTCATTTTTGAACTGCTGAACTGCTGCTTCTGATATCCTTCTACGCGATCGCGAATAGTCTCCCACGATCACGATGTTCTGTGTGTTCTTCAATCGCATTCGCATCAAACGTCCCGCGATTGCGAAGGTCTAACAGTATCCACTTCTCGATCGCATCCCTGATAACGCGATCGCATAAACCAACCACCGGACCCCATGTACTTCCTTCAACGCGTTCGCATAAATGCCCCCGCGATCGCGAAGCACCGCGCCGTGATGGAATGACCATAATAATGATAACTGGCACTTCCTAAATAGTAGAGCCGTAAAAAAGCCTTGAAAAGGATTGCAAAACTGCAGAACCAATAGAAAAATGACACGTGTACGGAGCATTAAATGAAAGCGGCAATTGAAGCGTCAATTTATGTCATAGAATTAATGGTGACAAAAATTCTTTATTAATGAAATCCACTTCCCAAATATTCAACTGATGAATAAATAAAAAGTGGGGGTACTATCTGTTATGGGAAAAGTTGTATTTAAATATAAAGTTGTCGTGTCGAGACACGTAGATTGATCAAATGGTCAAAGAATTACAACTAGCCAAGAAGCACGAGTTGCAACAGATACGGGCAAATGGCAGAGGAAGAGGTACGTGTAGTTATTCAAATAGCTCAACGTCCGTACCTATCTATGTCATTTATATCCGATGATCAAAAGGAATGAATCTGACAATAGAAAAAAGTGTAGATACAATATGTAATAGGCATTAAATGTGGAATACGTTAGGAAATTTGTATTGAATGTAATGATTATGTAACATAGCATTCAATGTCTTTAATTACTTATAATAGTCTCATTATGATTTGGGCAAAACGTATATCTCCAAGATATTTATAAAAGGGAAATGTCTGATCAATTGTGGGGACAAGACACTATTCGAATATACTTTGGTTTACTTGTTCTTGATTACATTCTTGCTATTTAAATTACTTCCTTTTATACATTCTCTTGATTATCAGTAACATGCGTTTTTCTAAATTCTAGCTTTGACTAAAATTTTATTTTTTGGTTAAACAATATGGGCTAGAAAATTAAAAAGTAGGGAGCCCAATTATTCTTATGTGAATTTTTCCCTTATTTTCCTATAGCAATACAATTACTTTTGATGATGATACAATATCTTTGTTGATTGTATTCTATTCGTAAACTTTTCGAAAATACTTTGTTCCGTAATTGTTTTTACATCTTACAAATACCTTCAGGCTATTCTTTTTAAGCCCAAAACTTGTTAAAGTATTTTTGAAATTCGCATGTCTTGAATCATCTTGAACTAATACTTCTACATGCTATCTTCATATGTCATATAGTCCCTCAGTGTTTTGAGTTCAAAACATGAGGATTTAAACAATGGTTCTTCATATAAATTTCGATATCTTATTTTCTCGGTCCTACTCCTAAAAAGAAAATACATACGGGACTTAGGATTTTCTTTGATAAAGATAGTGATTAAGTAGACAAGAGGGGTTGCTCTGATGGTAAGCAGCCCCCATTTTCAACCGAGAGGTTGTGAGTTCGAGTCTCCCCAAGAGCAAGGTGGGAACTTCTTGGAGGGAAGGATGCCGGGTTTCTATTTGGGATTATACTGGGTTATTGTTGTTGTTGAAGATAATGATTAACCTTTCTAATCAAACTTGTTGTGGCCTTGACTGGGAATAATTAATAATTATGCGTGTCAATTCGGGTTTATTGTCATTCTTTGGTCCGCATGATGGTAGCTTAATTTGTACCAATGTTCGAAAATATCTATGTTTTGACACCTATTTTACCTGTTAAATTCAATTGGAATGGATTCCTTCCCTTTTGTGCTTTCATTCGCTCTTTAATCTAGTTAAAGTTGATTTTAATCACTTCTAATAATTATGCGTGTCAATTCGGGTTTATTGTCATTCTTTGGTCCGCATGATGGTAGCTTAATTTGTACCAATGTTCGAAAATATCTATGTTTTGACACCTATTTTACCTGTTAAATTCAATTGGAATGGATTCCTTCCCTTTTGTGCTTTCATTCGCTCTTTAATCTAGTTAAAGTTGATTTTAATCACTTCTAATTATTCAGAGTTTGGGGTTCATACGGACTTGTCTTGAGCTGATTGAATCTTCTTTTTCTTTTGTAATGATTGACGGATAGTGTTATTAGAGTAAATATTATATAACTCAGATTTATATACGCTTTTACAATATTATATAATTGTGTATAAATGTGTATACGTGTATATATTTGTGAATAATGCTCTACAATTATAATTTTTTCTCGTGTATAAGGGTGCATTTACATTGTCATTATAATAGGTATCAATGAAAGTTTGACACTTTTTGTTCTTTTTCTTATTTTTCTGGTATACGTCTCATATATAAATTTATACAAAGTTTTACATCATTATACATGTACTGCACATGTGCAGCTAAAACTGAAAATTAAAAGTTTTTTGTGTTTCTTACTTTTTCTCAGACAATTTATGTATAAATTGATTTTCCTTATTGATTTTTCTGCCAAATCACGAACTTGCAGCAACTTTTAATTTTCGATTTTTGATTTTTGCTATTTGAAACTTGAAGAAGAAGAGAATTTTAAGGTTTTCTAGTTATATTGTATATGGTTTTGCATTTTTTGTAGTTGAAATAGTAATGTATATAAACTCGCTTGAAGATATATGCAAAATAGAAAAACTTAAAAAATACTCTATTTTCTAAATCTTTGCCTATTATTTTTATGCTATAAATTTGCAAAGTTATGATTACGCTATTATGTTGCAGGTATGTGTCTCGACCGTACTTATGTGTAATTCTTTCAAAATATAAGGAGTACACACAACCATTCATTGTCATCACTAGGGAGTTAGCGGCATCAAACTAATCGTTCTGTTCAATTGATCAATTACCAGATTTCCTGCTTACTGAAACAGCCAATTTTTTTATGGTACAAACATGCAATCATGGAAAGTGTACTTGCAACATCAACAACAACAACAACCCAGTATAACCCCACTTAGTGGGGTCTGGGGATGGTAGTATGTACGCAGACCTTATCCCTACCCTGGGGTAGAGAGGATGTTTTCAAATAGACCCCCGGCATCCTTCCCTCCAAGAACTTCCCACCTTGCTCTTGGGGACACTCGAACTCACAACCTCTCGGTTGGAAGTGGGGGTTGCTTACCATCAGAGCAACCCCTCTTGTCTCTGTACTTGCAACATCAGAGGGAAAAAAAAAACAAGCAATCTAACAAAACAATAACTGATTGTTTAGGTTGATAAAAGAGCATGAAATTCCATTTTATTAAAAGGTTAGGACAATACAGCTACGTTTCTCCTCCAGAGAAAATTAATTATTTTGATGTTTATTCCCCCCTGATTTGAAGCTTATGTTGGGTATGAACTTGAGACTCACACCAAAATCAAGCTTCAAGTTTAAGATATGCCTTTATGATTCCCATCATCTCACTCCCGGGAAACCGGCCAAGACAACCTCTTGCAGCTGCTATTTCACTGAACTTGTCAACAGAATCACCAGCAAGAAACTGAAGCTTCTTATTTTTGTCTTCTTCAATCCTTGTATTAGTATCCAAGTCTTCGCCAGCTTGGACAGATGGAAGGGGAAATGGATCAAGGGAAATACCTGACAGGACAATTTCTCCACCCAAAGCACTTACAAAGTCTTTTAAACTGCACAATGCAAACGGTACTGGTTCAAAGCTGTGATCTCCATATTCTACCGGCGTGGAGTGGTCTCCAGTGACACAAAGGTAGTAGTTGAATTTCCCAGTTGACTCTGTTTCCCAAAGAAGCCTAGCTAACTGCCCTATAGCTTGATCAACAGCTTCCAGTCCTTTCACTTTGAATACACTCGCTTTATCATGACCTGCATCGTCAATTGCCTGCATATCCAGCAACGGACATATAACCATCAACCTCACAAGAGAAAAGAGAAAAGGAACAAGGACCAAAAAAGCATATGATCCTTTGCATAAGTTGACCTAAAGCAGAATAAGAAAATTACTCTAGAACTTGCTAAAACAATCAAAGTCATGCTGTGATTCTCCTATATGCTTTTGTTACTCCTAACGAAACTACTATGGTAAATATGGAATCTTAAAAACATGGTGAAGGGATAGATCTTCCTAAGCGAAATCCTCCGATGATTTGTTACAGGAAAGTTGACTTTTGCCGACAATTGAAGCATCAAAAAGAAAAAGATAAAAAGATCTTTTCAAGCTCAGAACATATTGAAAATCAAATTCTGGGAGATACCTTAATGTGAAGGAATCCAAAATCATAGCCATCAAATCGACCAGGCTTGTGCTCATCTTCCCCGGGCACAAAAACATTGGGACAAGATTGCAGAGGTGCCGACAGTGCCTTGGCTATGGCAGTTGCTTTTGATGTTAATAATGTCCTATAGTCTCCTGTAGCTCCAGGAGCTTCCAGAATATCAATCCCGAGTGACAAACCCAAGCCAGCAATAATCTTGGTAGGAGCGCATGGCCAGAGACCATGTATCCTTTCAAATGGAGCAACCTACAGCATATAACAGATGGAACTGAGAACATAAAGCTCCAACCAGAAGAAAATTACTTTCTTCTTTCTAGTATGTCCTAAGCTGAATGGTTAGTGGTAAAATTCCAAGTTAATTATCATAACAATGCATGCAAAAGTCCCACCCAAAAAAAAAAAAAAAAAAACTCACAGACGCTAAAAACACACTCCTCGCACCTCAATTCGAATGCCACACCCTCGTAAAAGAACCAGATTTGCAACATTCTTCCCTTCTGCTGTCCTTTTTGCATTCAACGGATGGGCAAGCAAAATGCGTGAAATTTCTTTAGACAGTTCATTGATAACTGCAGCTGTGTGTTTTGCTTCATCCGTATCATCAAGAGGCTGCGCTTGTAAAAGTAAGCGGTTGTCTTTCAACGGGTCAGTTCCTGATATATTTCCAGTGAGTTTTGGTCCCTTGACAACCACCCCACATCTATGCTCTGTAGCATACCTACAATAAACATTGGATATTGCTCTTTTCTTCACCAATGGGTATTATCAATTACGTAAAGCTCATATTCTAGATGCAGCAACAAGAGTAACTATAATAAGAAACGCTTGCATACTATTTCAGTAGAGATAGTACACTGCACAAGAATTTCTCTCATAAGAATATCTTTTGAGGAAAAAAAATATCAAGCCTAGTAGGCAGCAGACAGAGAAAAAATATAACTAAAACCTCTTGGATAAGCTATGATTATGCACATCAGCAACAAATAAAGGACAGAGTTCAAGAAAAGGGGCCATTTCTACCTGACTCTAATTTCATATTCAGGAAAAGAAGGCAGCTTCATTCCATCTAATGCTGCACAAAGAATTGGCCCTTCTTCTTCAAAATGCCTATCAGCCCTCCTGCTAACAACAATTCCCGTTTCCTCATCCAGTGTAGCAAAGTTTGACTTGTATCGAAATGATAAAAATTAGGTCAAAGACAACACTTTCACCTCATATACACAGAAAAGTACCAAAAAGTACAGTAAAATTTATTACAGTATAGGTTCAACGGTTAGCGAATGACAGCTGTGCATATATCTTGTTACTCATACCAACATAGATTGAGAAACAATTTCTCAGACAAATGTCCCACTCCCAATGATGTCTCAGATTTTGGTCCCTCTCTCAACCCCGGTGAAAGAGAAAATACAGAACACATGACAAAATTTGAGAAACCCTGTCGTGAATTGCCACAAACACAATGGGCAAAAAAGTTAGCCGAGCGGGAGATATGGTTATTGCTCGTAGTCCAAAGAACAATGTCTGTGAGCAAGCTCGCTATTTACTCAAAAGATATGACGAGATCTGTGGTTCTCTTCATTCTATCTACCAGTGAAATACTTTTCTCTTTATTTGCCTACTGAATTCAGGGGTGGTTAACAGCGAGAAAAATTAAGACATTACATTACCTATCCATATAGATATACTGTTTGTACATACACATATAACAGCTCTAAGAGACAAAGAAAGGTGCATACCTTAAATGCAATATCCCCTGGTGACATTGGCAACCCAGCACCCATTGACTCAAATGCACCCCGACCTCGGTAATATACCCTAGGGTCATAGCCCAGCAAAGAAAGATGGGCTGTATCACTTCCACAACCCAGGCCAACTTCAACAGGATCCATCAGACCATTAACTCCGGCAGATGCTATGGCATCCAAATTTGGTATTTTGGCTGCTTGAAGAGAGGTTTTATAACCAAATCTTGGCAGAGAAACATCTCCCAAACCATCAATAAGAACAAAGGCAACTCTTCGCTTCGGCTGCTCCAAGTTAACCATTCTTCCTTACGGCTAAGACCTATTCACTGTCTTCCCTATCAGGCACAGCTCAGAACCTCAACTCATAAGTATCAAAACCTGTATTTAAGGAAAGGGAATATATCAACCATCCTACTTCGGAAAAGGAATAACGTTTCTGACAACTAGTTCACAAGCTGGATATCTGGATATTTCTATGAAGATATAAGGAATCAAACTGGATTTGCAATCAACTATTTCTCTAGAACTATTGAACGACAAACATTTACTAATTACAACACATGGATGGAGTCACGTTATAATTTAAAGTTATTGTATGGAACACATGGATGGGCTCAAGTTATAACAAAAAAGATGTAACAGACGAAGAGATAATATATCCACGCATAAATGCGCCGAAGATCAAAAGGAATGATAAACCAAACAAAAGTGTTCAAATATACTCATGGCAAAACTGTTTAGCAGTTAGCATGAAAACATCAACTATGCACACTGAGGTAAACCTTTTTTTTTTTTTTGAGATGGCACACTGAGGTAAAAATTACGATAAAACCATTAGGAACTCAAAAGAATGAAACAAAATGAATGATTACCTTATCAGAAACTAAGACATATTTCTAGGCAAATTGCAGTGGGTCCTGTCTCCAAAGATCTGTTTATATTTTACGGAGTTTTAAACGAATTAATACCAAATTCATCACTATGTGATTTCGAGTTCGAGCAAAAACTAATCCACTAAAAATATAAGATGACAGGAAGTGGTCATACATACACAAGCCAAGCAGATATTGCAAGAAACAACAACAACAACTACCCAGTAAAATCCCACAAAGTGGGATCTGGGGAGGGCAATGTGTATGCAGACCTTACCCCTACCCCCATAGGGCAGAGAGGTTGTTTCCGATAGACCCTCGGCTCAGAAAGACAGAAATAAAAAACAAGAAAAGAGGTGGATAAATTAACAATTATCTAATGATGACAGAGTTCATAGAAGGATACATGATGCATGATAGAAGATTAACCTTTATTGACTTATTATGTATTATATTGAGAGGTAGAACAAAAATGACACAGTGACAGATTCCAAAGACCATATTAGGGGAAAGTTACACAAGTAAATTCATCAAACCTGTTAATACACTGGAAGTTATATCCATTCGGGGATATAATCGCTACATTTCTTTAAATTCTCCATGTTGAGTAAGCAAGTCAATTTTACTTGTGCTGCCCGTTCAATTAAACAGACATAAAAAAATATGAATGCAAATAATTAAAAGGAAAAGCACCATGCATATGTGAAATCTAACTAGACCATCATAATAAGCATGTCTAGACAGAACCATGTAAATCTATCTACTAGTATCAAGACAATCACAGGTACTAGTTTCTACTTTCTTAGCAAAGTACCTTGCAAAGAAACTGTCATATCACTACATATAGAGCAAAGTAGAGAATCAAGAAGCAAAAACTCTCATTAATGCAACAAAAGCATTAGAATATTATGCCCAAGCAACAAACATACAAATATATTTCATAGAAAGATAACCCCATCACCTAGCCACATCCCTCCACCTAATATATAAAAAGTATACAAGTAAACCTTACAAAAACAACTACCTGTTTCATGTCTCATTAAAGAATCCTTGAAATCAACCCATTATTATTTGATCACATCAAATCATATCTCATTAAGGAACAGAGATATCAATCTTACTTAAAATTCAGCCAATCCTTTTAATGGTAAGTATTCATTTTTTAACTTCATTTTAGGATGGATACTTCACCCATGGCAAACAATCAGATGCAATTCACTTGAAGAGGTTCTCTTTTCTCTCCCCCTTCCTCTAAATTATCCATATACACACACCACCTCTCCCATTCTCTCTTCCAACATTTCGCACAAGGACACATGTGAGAATGCACGGGAGAAATTATTATTGATTAATTAATAATGATACAATGGGTCCTATATATATATATAACATGTCCTACTCCTAATACATATGGAATTAGGGTTATTTACTCCTATTCCTATTTACATAACTATTCTAACACTCCCTCTCAAGCTGGTGCATATAAATCATATATACCAAGCTTGTTACGTATGTAGTTAATACGAGTACCAGTAAGAGACTTGATGAAAATATCTGCAAGCTGATCATTCGACCTCACAAACTTTGTAGCAATATCTCCCGAGAATATCTTTTCTCGGACAAAGTGACAGTCAATCTCAACGTGTTTAGTTCTCTCATGGAACAATGGGTTTGATGCAATATAAAGAGCAGCTTGATTATCACACACAAGCCCCATCTGACTAATCTCACCAAATTTCAACTCCTTGAGCAACTGTTTGATCCAGATTAGCTCACATGTCGCCATAGTCATCGTTCAATATTCTGCTTCTGCACTAGACCGAGCAACCATATTTTGTTTCTTGCTCTTCCAAGATACAAAATTTCCTCCTACTAAGACACAATATCCAGACGTAGAACGTCTATCAGAAGGTAATCCTCCCCAATCAGTATCTGAGTATCCAATGATCTGCTCATGGCCTCGATCCTCAAACAATAAACCTTTGTCTGGAGCTGATTTTATATACCGAAGAATGCGAACAACTGCATCCCAATGACTATCACATGGAGAATCCATAAACTTACTCACAACTCTCACAAAAAAGGAAATGTCAGGTCTTGTCATTGTAAGGTAATTTAATTTACCAACTAACCGTCTATATCTTGCAGGATCGCTAAGAGGCTCCACCTGTCCTGGCAGAAATTTATAATTCGGATCCATCAGAGTGTCAACAGGTCTACAGCCTATCATTCATGTCTCCTCAAGAATATCTAAAGCATACTTTCGTTGTGAGATCACAATACCTGAGCTAGACTGAGCGACCTCAATACCCAAAAAATCCTTAGTCTGAAAGTGTTCAAAGAGATGTTGCTTCAATTTAGTAATACCATCTTGGTCATTGCCGGTAATAACAATGTCATCAACATAGACCACCAGATAAATATAGAGACTAAAAGCAGAATGCCGATAGAATATAGAGTGATCGGCTTCACTCCTAATCAATACCAAATTCATGGATAATTGTGCTGAACTTACCAAATCAGGCCCGAGGAGACTACTTTAGACCATAAAGTGATCGGCACAAGCGACATACAAGGCCACGAGACTCCCCCTAAGCAACAACCCAAGGTGGTTGCTCCATATAAACTTCATCCTCAAGATCCCCGAGTAAAAAAGCATTCTTAATGTCCAGCTGATGGATGGACATACGGCGAACAGCAGCCATGGATAGAAAAAGGCGGACTGATGTTATCTTAGCCACGGGAGAGAAGGTATCACTGTAATCGAGCCCAAAGATCTGAGTATACCCCTTGGCAACAAGACGAGCCTTAAGACGATCAACCTCATCATCCGGACCAACCTTGACTGCATACACCCAACGACAACTAACAGTAGATTTACCTGAAGGAAGAGGGACGAGCTCCCAAGTACCACTCATATGTAAAGCAGACATTTCGTCAATCATAGCCTGTCGCCACCCTGGATGAGACAATTCTTCACCTGTCGACTTAGGAATGGAAACAGATAACAAAGAAGATAGAAAAACATAATAGGGTGATGCCAAACGATGATAACTGAAACCGACATAATGGGGATTGGGATTAAGGATGGTCCGTATACCTTTCTGAAGTGCAATCAGTGTACTAGGAAGAGACAAGTCCGTAGTAGAAGCAGGGTCAGGTGCAGAATGTGAATCAGCTGGGCTTGATGCGGGGTGCGGACGTCGATAATATGTCAAGAGTGGTGTTCATGTGGCAGAGAGTCTAAGGGGAGCCACACTAGACTCCCCAACGGTTAGAATGGGTAAGAGGTCTGTAGCGGAAGATGAAGAAGGAGCTATAGTAGGCTCGGGTAAGACTTCTGTGGCGGAAGGTGAAGGAGGAGCCATAGTAGACTTCATAAAGGTCGGTATAGGTAAGACCTCAGATATATCAAGGTGGTCAGAATAGTCAGAAGAGGTAAAGAAAGGTTTAGACTCAAAAAATGTAACGTCAGAGGACATAAAATACCTACGAAGATCAGATGAGTAACAACAATATCCCTTCTGAACACGAGAATAACCAAGGAAGACACACTTGAGAGCACGAGGAGCTAACTTATCTTTCCCAGGGGCTAAGTTATGAACGAAACAAGTGCTCCCAAAAATACGAGGAGGAACAGAGTATAAGGGTTATTGGGGAGACAATACTGCATATGGTATCTGATTCTGGATGGGAGAGGAAGGCATCCGATTAACTAAATAACAAGCTGTGAGAACTGCATCGCCCCAAAAACGCAACGGAACATGAGATTCAATGAGAAGTGTGCGAGCAGTCTCAATGATGTGCCTATTCTTTCTCTCTGCAACCCCATTTTGCTGAGGGTATAAGGACAAGAGGTCGGATGAATAATTCCTTGAGAAGTCATAAACTGCTGAAATTGAGAAGATAAATATTCTAATGCATTATCACTGCAAAAGTGCGAATAGGAACACCAAACTGATTTTTAATTTCAACACAAAAATTTTGGAATTTAGAAAACAACTCAGAACGGTCTTTCATTAAGAAAATCCAAGTGCATCTTGAATGATCATCAATGAGACTAAGAAAACGAAATCCCAAGGATGAACTGACTCTACTAGGACCCCATATATTAGAATGAACTAAAAAAAACAGACTTTGCATGACTCTCAATACTACGAGGAAAGAAGGCTAGGGTATGTTTCCCGAGCTGACATGACTCACACTCTAATGTGGATAAACTAGACAACTAGGCATCATCTTCTGAAGTTTAGATAAGCTTGGATGTCTTAAACGTTTGTGAATTAGGTCAGGAGGATCTGTAACGAGACAAGTCTTGGAGGAATTGAGTGAGTTAAGGTAGAAAAGGCCTTCTGATACAAGTCCTGTTCCACTCGTCTGCCCCGTACTGCGATCTTGCATAATAAAGGAATCATCAATAAAATATATACCACAATGGAGGACAAGAGTCAAACGACTAACAGATGCAAGATAAAAAGGACAGCCAGGGACATAGAGAACGGAATCTAGAGTGACGGAGGGTAGGGGATTCGCTTGTCCAACTCCGTTTGCTTTGGTTTGAGACCCATTGGCTAAAGTAACAATGGGAAGAGACTGTGAATACACAATATTGACAAAAGTGATTTATTACCAGAGATATGATCAGAAGCGGCTGAGTCCACGACCCATTGTCCAAGAGTACTAGACTGGAAAACACAAGCAAAAGAATTACCAGCAATAGAAGTATCAGCCTGAGCAACAGAGGCTACTTGTGGAGATGTCTGCTTACTTGCTCGATACTGAAGGAACTCATTATACTCCCTTTCAGATAAAGAAAATCTCTGATCACCTGTAGTCTCAGTCTAAGCAACATACGCATTTTTGGGTGGGCGGCCATGTAAAGAATAGCACCCGCCACGAGTGTGTCCAAGTTTATGACAATAAGAGCACTTGGGTCTAGATCTGCCAAAACGACCTCCTCCTCGTCTATTCTCCATAGTATGAATTGCCCGATTGTCCACTGACTAGGATACGAGGATAGATGAGTCAAGTGTCTGTGATGAGCTCACTGGGTGACTTGGTGCTGCAGCAAGGCGAAGTAATCGAGAGAATAGTTCATCAACTGTGGGGACAGCCGGACTAGCCAAATTCTGGTCACATACTGAATCAAGGTCATTAGGGAGTCCAGCTAGTGTAAGAACTAGAAACATCTTCTGTCGTTGCTCTTGTTGCTTTTCAATACTGGCAGAAACTGGTATCAACGTCTCAAATTCTTCCATGACTGCATGTACTTGTCCCAAGTAAGTAGACATATCCAATTCATGTTTCTTCAAGCTTGTCATTCGCGATATTACATCATAGAAAACGAGATATGCCATTAGTGTATAAAAACGAGCCTTTTCCCTAACTAAATAACATGTCTGGAATGGACGGAACAAGGGCATCAACTTGGAATCAATAGATCGCCACAGGATACTAGATAACTGAGCATCGACCTTCTCCACGGTGTTTTGGCCTTTTCATTACCTTCGCTGGCCTTTTTTGTTAAATAATCTTGAACTCCTTGACCTTTACACCACAACTCGACAGACGAAGCCCAAGCTAAGTAGTTTGAACCTTCCATTAAAGTTCTGAGGTAATCATAACACCAGCACTGCCAGAACCCAGGTTTCTAGACCCGAAAGCATCGACTCCCAAAGACATTGTTGGATTATCACTAAATAACAGAAAGAATCAACTGACAACTCGCTGAAACATATGAAGGAAACACTGTTTTGCCGGAAAGTTAATGTAGCTGCCGGAAAAAGTCGGTGTAGTTGCCGGAAAAACTCAAAGTGGTCGGAATCAAACGAAAAAGGTATGGACAGACTTGGAATCACTAGGCGATCTGACTGTCCAACCGGAAGTTTCTCAAAAAATAGCCGGAACAGTGTTCACGCGACGGCGCGTGGGGCAGATCTCGCTGGTGAGTTTCCGGCGCGTGAGGTGCGTGAGCTTGATTTTTACGGTGGGGTTTACTGGGGTTTGGTCGCTGGAGCTTGAGGAGTCTCGTGGTGGTATTGTTTTTCTGAAAACACCAACAGAAACTGATGTGATTACGGGCAGCCTTCTAGGTCGCCGGAAAAATTGCACGGCGACGAGGTCTTTCTTTAAGGAAGTCGCTGGAATGATGCACATCGATATGTTTCTCACTAAAGCTCTGATACCATGTGAGTATGCACGGGAAAAAATTATTATTGATTAATTAACAATGATAGAATGAGTCCTATATGTATATAATATGTCATACTCCTAATACATATGGGATTAAGGTTATTTACTCATATTCCTATTTACATAATTATTCTAACAATGCCTAATCGTACCGGTCATTTTGAGTTTTGACTAAATGAATTTGCATGATTATTAAACCCCTACCTTGTATAAATTCATCCCTCAAACCCTGCTGATTAGAAATATTCATATCATACATCCATCTACAATTTCCATTTTCCAACTACATATACAAAAACAAATGCACAACAAGTTGAAATTAGTTTAGACTTTACTTATATTTCAGTCCCTAATATATTAACATAAAAGAATTAACAACAATCACAACTGATGAGAAAGAATCTTTAGGCCCGCTGGGAAGTGCAATGTGTTTGAGCAATAAATAAATAGACATCAACAACAAGAAATAATAGAGAATTTATGGAATAACAATAAAGCAATTGACATATAAAATATAAAAACACATGATAAATTACCAGAAATAATTAATTGTCTGCAATAAAGAAATAAACAGAAAATTACCTTTTGAGGAGAAACGACGGAGAACGGCAATATTTCTGAAAAAAGCAATGCCTCTGCACCGAACCAGAAATTCTGAAGTATTAGCAGATCAGAAATACACTATTTACTCTTTCGATTTGTATAAAGAGAAGAAAATGGGAGATTGCTGAAAGTTTATATTCTCTCAGTCACAGATAGTGAGGAATATTGGGTTGCGCTTTGCTTTCTAAAAAGAAGAAAGACACAGGGCAAAAAGTGCGATGTAGCAATATATATATATATATATATATATATATATATATATATATATGTTATAAATACACTTCTATTTAAGTTTAATGTCTATAATTAGAGAGATTCTAGAGTTCCATTCTTGGTAGTTAAATCATCCTCCTCCCTATAAATAGAGGTGCCCTCTACCATTGTAAAGAACACTCCTAACATTCTCTAAGTATCAATAAGAATAACTCTCTCTACTCTTCTCTCTATTTGCTCTTGTTCTTGAGTTATTGTTCTTGTCTTTTATATTATTTCATAACACGTTATCAGCACGAGTCTCTAACCATCACGAAATATATTCTCTTCATGGTTCGGTTTAGTTGACCAAAAGAGAAGGAAATTATCAGCTGCCATTGATGTGATGCTGATTGCAATGGTATTCTCGCCGTTCATTTATGTGTCCTGAAACTGTCCACAAATTGCTATGCCAAAGTTTTCATCTTTCCGAAGAGGCAAATATCTATACGGACAAAAAGGAAAAGGAAAACGTGAGAGAAAGAAAGGAATTTACACAAGAGGTATATTTGATATCACAACATTTTTTGGTATACCTTAAAGGTAAGTAATTTACTTTTCCCTTTCAAATTCTTGAAATTCTATAATTTGATTTTATATACAAAGTATAGACAACAAAGTTTGATTATAACTCTAATGGAGTTTGTAAGAAATTATAACCACATGAAGTGGTAAAATCTCTATGTCCTGCCATGATTAAATTCATGTATGATTGTGGGCAAATAATTGAAAATCCGTCCCATTGAATTTGCTCCATTCCCTTTAGAGAATGTGGAAGCAGTATATGATAAGTCTGAAAGAAGACTAAAATATTACCATGAAGGTATCAATGAATGTGGACGTGGCAAAGAATTCCGTCCAATTGAATTTGCTCCATTCCCTTTAGAGAATGTGGTAGCAGTATGTGATAAGTCTGAAAGAAGACAAAATTATTACCGTAAAGGTATCAATGGATGTGGACGTGGCAATAGACGAAATTATAATCGTCATTATTACGATTATGAGAATAATAAAGATTCTCAAAATAATCTTTCACTTTATGAAAGTAATATTTGACATGAGATTGTGTAAAGCATATGATTATAATCCATTCCCTGAAGTGAATGTGATAATTGTAATAGAGCCTGCAAGTATGAACACGCTCTTGATGTAATTTTGTTTCATGTCTGACATTATGAAAAGAAAGTTCGTTGCCCTTGAAATTTCAGGCAAGAACTATATGACATGGGTGTTGGATGATGAAATCCACTTAGATACTATGGGTCTTGGAGACGCCATTAAAGACATAAATAATGCATCCACCCAAAACTATGCGAAGGCCTTGATTTTCTTGCGCCATCACCTTGATGAAGGTTTGAAGATTGAATATCTCACCGTCAAGGATCCACTCATCTTGTGGAATGGCTAAAAGAAGAGATATGACAAAGAATGGCTTAAAGAAGAGATATGACAACCTGAAGTTGGTCACTCTGCCACAAGCACGATACGATAAGAATCCAAAAGCAAATAGTTTATAAACTATATATTATCGTTGCGGTGGAAACGGGCACTGGTCAAAGGCTTGCCGTATACCATGACATTTGATTGACCTTTATCAAGCATCTCGAAAGAGTAAACGCCCTGAAACGAATTTTGTCTCTGACGACAACTTTGACATCACCCACTTGGATGTGGCAGACTTCTTTGAGCAACCCGAGGGGAAGATAGACCACCTAATCGGTGATGGATCCGTGATGAAAGAAGATGGAGCTATTTGATTTTATTTTACTTGTTTGTATTAGTGAATGAATAAACTAATAGCCATTAGTATTAGCTCGTATTAGTTAGTTCATGATATAATGTTAGTATTAGTTCTTTAGAATGTATCAATATGCTCAAATATCAATAATATTTTTACTTTCCAGTAGAGGTAATCGACTAACCTGAAAAACTAGTCGGTTATCTCATATTTCGCATAAAAACTGCAAAACAATCGATTGTCAATGATCAACAATCGATTGTCTTTAAAACAGTGTGATCTGGAATTTTACAAAAACAGTCAACAATCGATTGTCGATGATTAACAATCGATTGTCTTTAAAACAGTGTGTTCTGGAATTTTTCAAAAACAGTCAACAATCGATTGTCTATGTTTAACAATCGATTGTCTTTAAAACAGTGTAATCTGGAATTTTTCAAAAATCATCCACAATCGATTGTCTATGTCTAACAATCGATTGTCGTTAAGACAGTGTAATTTGGAATTTTTCAAAATAGTCAACAATCGATTGTCTATGCATAACAATCGATTGTCTTAAGACAGTGTGCTATGGAATTTTTCAAAATAGCCAACAATCGATTGTCTATATTTAACAATCGATTGTCTTAAGACAGTGTGATCTGAAATTTTTCAAAATAGCAAATAATCGATTGTGTGTGTTTAACAATCGATTGTCAATGTTCAACAATCGATTGTTTGTGTTTAACAATCGATTGTTTGAAGAAAATGTTTAAACTGAAATTTTCAAACTGCAAAGTAATCAATTATGGATAACATATCTGATTTTGTTAGTCAACTGTTAGCTGCAGATTTTGAAAATATTATGTGACACAAACAAATTGAACTTATTTATTCTTATGTTTGTGTATTTCTTTTATATGTCAAACCATGGGAAGTAAATTGATTGAAGGCTCCGGAAGAACAACTGTAACTCTGCCCAAAGGCATGACGTTTATCTTAGAGAATGCAATATTCTCCTCCAAGTCTAAGAAGAACTTGTTGAGTTTTAATGATATAAATGTTCTCCTCCAAGTTTAAAAGGAACTTGTTGAGTTTTGAGAATCCATTTTAGAGAATGCAATGTTCTCCTCCAAGTCTAAAAGGAACTTGTTGAGTTTTAAAGATATCATTCAAAATGGATATCATATTGAGACAATAGATGAGAATAATCTTGAATTCTTCATGAAAACGAGGCTGCCCATTTCGGTTTGGGTTCACGCCATTTTGCATGCAGCAATACTAATTCATCGGCTGCCCACTTCGGTTTGGGGTCACGCCATTTTGCATGCAGCAATGCTAGTTCGTCTCTGACTGACGAATTGACACAAATATTCCCCGTTGCAATTGGTTTTGGGTCATGGACCCAATATATCCCATTTAAGAATCTTTGGATGCGCAGTATATGTGCCTGTAGCACCGCCATCCCGCACCAAAATGGGTCTGCAAAGAAGGTTAGGAATATATGTCGAGGTTGAATCGCCCTCCATTATTCGCTACCTCGAAACATTGACTGATGAGACACTTTTCCCAAAATTAGGGGGAGAAGTTGGTGAAACCAAACGGGAAATTTTGTGGAAAAATGCATCATTATCTCATCTTGATCCACACACCTCTATTTATGAGAAAGAGGCACAAAAGATTATCCATTTGCAAAGAATAGCAAATCAAATTCCTGACGCATTTATAGATTTGAAAAGGATAACAAAATCACATATCCTCGAAGTGAATGTGACAACATTTGATTCATGAATACATATTCATTATTGGAAGAATATGAACATGAAATTGGTATTAAATATACCACACTCACCCCTAGAAGGAGGTTTGAGATGATATATGGCATGAATGATCGTTGGTCACGTACCTATTGTACGCCAAAGTATTTTGGAAATATGACTATTAAAGGACAACGATAATGCAAGAAACATATCTTGCATATAAGTTTAACATGACCATAATGGTATAACTTTCTCTTTAAGAAAGATATTCACCACATGGATGTTGATGAATCTGTGGCAGTACAAAATTAATTGAGAGCTCTAGAAGAGCCAATTATTACTATGTTGGAGAAACACAATTGAGTATTGTGCTGTAGTAACTCTCAAAAAAACTTATTCAGTTTCCAAAGTACACGCGAAAGCGATTGATTATATTGAGACTATAAATAAAGGAAGGCTTTGATATCTCCTATTACTACAACTTGTAGCGGGGTAATTTGTATATGAAAAGCTACCCGCTTTGTTCTCCAGTTTGTACTACACAAACGAAATAATGCCACAATAAAGTGGATATCTATTGGTATAAAACCCATGTCATAATAAACCTGAAGTTTATTGATAAGTGCACATGTCATGGTTACCAATATTGATAATTTATTCAGTTGGCATTCGTGTTAGCCATCTCATTTTAAGTATGATGTGCAAATTCACATAGGTGAATATTAAAGAACTAGAAAGTTCTTTACGAATTCTCTTGTATCACTTGTTCTCATTAATGAACTGACCAACTAAAGAGTTCGGGTTGAAGCCCATAATTTCTGGAAATATCAAAGGTGAATATGGGCTCATTCACCTGCCATGTATACCACTTATGATGCATCTATGATATGGTTACATGTGCGATTGTTATTAACCTGCAGCCTGGCCGGTGCTTGCGAGGTAAATTGCTCAGTAATCTAACTTCGAGCATAATTTCCAGATTTTCTACTCAAGATAGTTCATCTTGATAAGTTGGTTTATATCAAAGTTGGTTTAGCAAGATAATTATTGAGTGCTTCCACTTAATAGCTAAACTGTTTCTTATGAGAACAAAGTTATATATATCAGTTTGATATACGTTGTATACGAGAGTATATTATATTCTCCCCTCACAAGTGGTTCAGGGTCAGGAACCAAATAATTTCATCTTATTATTAATGTGCTGTGTATATTGACATGATAATGCACAAAGATGATTTCCCAAAGTTGAGGAAACAAGTTAGCTTTTCTAACATGAGGGGGAGACATGATAAACACTTGAGAAAAGGTTACATGGGATGAATTATCATTTGTATATGTAAATCCCCAAATATCATTAACCTGAAGTTCATAAAAGGGATAATTCAATTGCAACACATTGCAAAGCATGCTATACGCATTTGCTGACCCAAAGAAAGTAACTAAATGGAAGAGATACAATTCAAGAAGAATTGATTCCATATGAAAGACATGTAGTTTTGAACCTATAGTTCAAATGCTTGAAAGTATAAAGTCAAAGGTATGTATAATCAGTTTTCGATATCTTATTTGTCTAGCATGACATGGAAAACTTGATATGCATCTAGAGTCTATTATATGGCTTATATGACTTAACTTGAAAGATTTAAGTTACTTGAAGCATATGCAATTCTTGGTCCTGAAGTACCACATCCTTAGTACAATTTGTGTACATATGTATCTTGCTATAATTATAAGCATGATGGCATTGAGAATGCATCTATGGAGATATTGAAAAGTTATTCCACGACATTATATGAAGATGTTCATATCTATCAAGAATGATGATTTCAAGGTGCGGAATATTTACTCAAGTCAATATGGTTGATTTGTCAAACGTCTACCAAAGATCGTTTTGAAGATGATGCACAAGATTGGAATGCAAATGCTCAAGGATATAAATTGATGTACTCATTAGGGGGAGTTAATGCGCGTTGCACTCTTTTTCCCTTACAAGGTTTTGTCCCACTGGGTTTTCCTTGCGAGGTTTTTAACGAGGCAACCAATAGGCGCATATTCAAACATGTGTTCTCTTTTTCCTTTCTTTAATTTTTCCCATTGGGTTTTGGTTTTAAGGTTTTAACGAGGCACATTGTTGAATAGACATTCAAGGGGGAGTGTTATAAATACACTTCTATTTAAGGTGAATGTCTATAATTAGAGAGATTCTAGAGTTCTATTCTTGGTAGCTAAATCATCCTCCTCCCTATAAATAGAGGTGCCCTCTACCATTGTAAAGAACACTCTTAACATTCTCTAAGTATCAATAAGAAGAACTCTCTCTACTCTTCTCTCTATTTGCTCTTGTTCTTGAGTTATTGTTCTTGTCTTTTATATTATTTCATAACAATATATATATATATATATATATATATATATATATATATATATATATATATATATATATATATATATATATATATATATATATATATATATATATATATATATATACACGTATGTACGTAGGTATGTGTGTGTATATATTACTTTATTAGTATAAATTTTTATTGACAAAGTTACTTTACAAGGAATGTAAAGCTTTCTTGGTAGGCATCTAGACATAATAATTATAATTTTTGAAAAGAAAATTAGTATTTAAAGTTAAGTTGAAAATTGGTATTTGAAATTTAAAATTATGTTTAAATATATATTTTACTTGAAAAATATTATAATTTTGTAAGTGGAAAAAAATTTCGAAAATTTTTGAAAAAATGGTCAAAATCACTTTTTGGTTTTTGAAAAATTCATTTTCAAATTTTTTTTCAGAAACTTATAAATTTTATACACACATATTTTTTGAAAAAAAGAAGAAGAAAAAAATTATAGACTAACGGAGCCTTAATATTTTTCAAATGCATTTAGAATAACTGATCCACGTGAGAGTTAAACTGATCAAATGACTCTCAGTTATGACGAGTTATAATAGTATATAGGCAAAATATATATTTTAGCCATCTAACTTACGAACACCTGTTGATCACGGGTTTTATTTTACACATCAAATCTTTCTGAAGTGTATTAATAATATATTACTTTTGACCAACTTCTTTAATATTTAATGTGTTGGTTACACGCACTTTTTTAAATTAAAAAAACGAATGATTGTTTAATTAAAATAGCTAATCCGATCTTTTTCTTAAATCATACCCATGAAAGACCCGACTCGGTTACTTAAAAATGCCTACGCGGTCAAATTAACAAGCAGAAACCCAATTTCAAAATTTTGTTCTTCATCCCTAACCTATGAAGCTAATCTGACGAGCACAAATCTGCTAATTGTTATTTCTTCTTCTGTTTTTCAGTTTAGTATTCGCATTTAAGGTTGTTCAACCCTTCTGATTTAGATGGGTGGGTCAAAATAGTTAGGATTTATTTGGGAAGAATGATAATATATTGCACTTTATTGACCAAATATAACCAGCTTCTAAATATTAGATGTGGAAGGTGAAGACGGAATTGATTTTTTCAGAAAATTATTTGCTACATTTAAAGATGAAGAAGATGGAAATGGTGGCTTTTAATAAGAGGGAGATGAAGAATTGAGTGTTAGGGTTAAGAAAATAGGCCAATTTACAGTAAAGATCCATTTTAATTAGTCAATTCAGACATAAAATAACTATTCACGTGCCCCATTGATCGTGTTTCATACGTCTCAGAGGCTGGTCAAAAGAAGTGTGTAATTGATACACTTTTGAAAGATTTGATATATAAAATGAATCTCGTAGTCAACAAGTGTGTAACAGAAATTTGATCGTGAGTTGGATGGATAAAGCGATTTGGTGTTTCCAGTTCTAACCAGATATAATAGCTACTGAAAAATAAAATTAAAGATTAAAATATTATTAACTTTGTGTTCACGTCCTATCCAACTTAATCCAGTGATGAGTACAAAAACAATTATTGATATTCTCTCCTCTCTCTATTTTTTTTAATTATTTATTTACATTTCATGCTTTGCAATTTTGTTTAAAAATGGTAAGTTTCATTCCCTCTTGAAATCCATTTAAGGAAAAAGAAAGGAAACTTAATCCAAATAGCCTTTAGAAATAACAACGAATCTCCATTACTTTATAAGGCATATGCTATGTAAAATATCGAAAATTAAATCTTATTAGATGGACTGATAAGTTCCTGTGAGAAGTGTTCATTTTGGTGAAAGGAACCTTTGTCACCATTATTCTACTTATTGAATCTATTCATTGATGCTTTAAGGCCAAAGCAGGTTGGTCAAGCTTCACTCTTTATTTGTAATCTCTACTACCACCTATTAAGGGTGTGTTTGGAAAGTAGTAATTGGAATTGGTATAATTACTAGAGTAATAGTTACACAACCTAGTAATTACTATTATTATAATTACGACGACCTATTTGTTTGGCATAATAAAATTATAGTGTAATTACAAGTGTTGTTTGATTGCACAGTTGTAATTACATAATTAGATTAAATTTTAAATATAAAATTAATTATCAAAAATTAAATATTAAGATTTAACAAATATATGCCTTTATAAATAATATTAAATTTGACATTTAAGATAGATATTGTTTCTTGAAAATATATTAATTACTAATCATATATTTATAACTAATATTATAAAAAATAATTGATATATATTTTTCAAATTAATAATATTTTACTAATCAATTCTAAAAACTAAAATTATATATTTTGTAAGAATGTCATAAATTACATGCTTGATAAGATATACTCAAATGTTTTATGAAAGAATAATCCATTAATTTTAACTAAAAAAATAAATGACATATAATCTCAATTATTAAGTGGGTACTACTAAAGCAAATAAGATGGAAGCGAAAATATATATTATATCCAAAATCGAAAAGAAAAAAAATTAAAATAATACTCTTTTATAAAATTATAACATAACATAAACTAAGCTTCAACATGATGTAAATAAATATAATTCAAAAGAAAAAGAAAACATAAATCTATAACCTCATTCAATAATGAGATTTCACTTTAATAATATCACTCACTGTATGCTAAGTATATTAGTGATTTATTATTTGTAATATTTGAAGGAACATTTTCAAAACTAGAATAATAACACAATTATGTTAAATGGAGAAAATAAGAAAATAAAAAAACATGAGCAACTGTATGGAATCACAAAAATTAAAGGTTGGAAATGAGAATATTATTTAAATATTAAAAAGTAATTTATCATTTTAACATAGTTAAGTTTGCATATAACGTTATCCAATAATAAAGTTCAACTTTAATGGCATCATTTATTATAAGTTAAGTTTGTAAATGACTTATCTTTCTAAGATTACGAGGTATAATTTTTTAGAAAAATTAAATATAACACAACTAAGTGTAATAAAGAAAAATAATAAATAAATAAAATATGAGAAATTATGTAGAAACACGTGAAGTAAAGGTTAGGAAAAAATAAGGAAATAAAAATAATATTTGGAAAAAAAAGAATTTTGAAAGTTAAAAAATAAATTAAAAGAAAAAAGATTAGAAATAAAAAGAAAAGAGATACAAAAGATATAACGTGGTAATTTCACTATGTAATTACCGGCAATTATTAGCTCCCTTGAGAATTGCAGAGTTTAATTATACCCCCTCAATTACATCCAATTACACGCTGACTAAGTAATAATTGGTAAGATAAATATGTCAAAACTGTGTAATTACACCAAATAACATCCAATCTAGTTACATGATGACTTTCCAAACGGACTCTAAAAGAAAGAAAATTCAATGAACTTTTGATTGACCTCCGTTTCTTTTTTTACTAATAATCAATCAGGTGAGTTGTAATATTGTATTTGATTGATCTTAATTTCTTTTGTTAATTTTAAAGTTCTTTAAATCATCTTCTATCAGTATCATGACCAAAAACTCAATATGTCGTGATGGCATCTATTATGGTACTAGTCAAGCTGGCCAGTTAGACATTTCCAACACTTTCAAATCTAAGATATGCTAAAACATATTTAAACAAATAAAAGTCTCATCAAACTAATAAAACTGTCGCACCTCAATTCAGAAGTTTCCCAAAACTGGAGTGTCATTGAGTGGATGAGCCTCCAGCGCAACTACCTCGAAAATCTCTGAAAGACCGAACAACTCTGAGAATCAACAACCACCGAGTCCGAAAACATCTGGATCTACACACGAAGTATATGGTGTAGCGAGAGTACAACCAACTCAGTAAGTAACAAGTCTAACTATTGAGCTGAAAGCAGTGGTGAGCTTCACATATACAGTCCAATTGTAGAAATACAG
Source organism: Nicotiana benthamiana (assembly GCA_034376525.1). Lineage (NCBI taxonomy): Eukaryota > Viridiplantae > Streptophyta > Magnoliopsida > Solanales > Solanaceae > Nicotiana > Nicotiana benthamiana. The sequence continues at coordinate 26,315,591 of CM067327.1, read as the reverse complement.
TACAGAATGTAGACATGCTCTCAAGTTAGCATGAGTACAACCAACTCAGTAAGTAACAAGTCTAACTATTAGAGTGAAAGCAGTGGCAAACTTCACATGTACAGTCCAATTGTAGAAATACAGTACAGAATGTAGATATGCTCTTAAGTTTAACAGTTAAAGTCCAAACATGAACGATATGTCAAGTACAACTGAAAACAAGAAATGGTGCATCTTGATATCTACATGTCATATATGTATGCCAAATGAAGTAGAAATAATGATAAAATTATATGCATACTCTCAGAGTATCAATTACTCAGTCCTCCCATTCACTCTATCCTCACAGTCACTCACTCCTTCTAATCGCTCGGCTCTCGCATCAGTAGGTGCATGCACTTACTGTGAGTGTGTAGACTCCGGAGGGAAAAATCCATCCACATCGCTATAATAAGCAAATCTTGTCATGAATCAATAACACATGTTGCGCTGTGCAGCCCGATCTCATAGATATCTTCACAATCAGGCCCTATATCTCACTCAGTTATTAATCTCTCTAGTCTCTCGGGCTCATAATAATTTGATAAACAACTCAAATAAAGATGATATGATGTATCAAAAATGACAATAGAGACTGAGATATGATATGTAAATAATAGTTGTGACTGAGTGCATGATTTCAAATTAAGCAAATAATTCAACATATAATGCGGCTGTGGGTCCTAACAATATCAACATGTAGCCTAAACATATTTCTAACATGACTTGCAACCTAATTTCTCTAACACATGGAGAATATAAGGATAATGACAAGATTTTTCAACTATACAGTTCCATGGAATTGACCAAATCAAACAATTCCTATGATGCACGCTAACATGTGCGTCACCTCAACACATGTCACATAACACGAAATTTAGGGTTTCATACCCTCAGAACCAAGTTTAGAAGTGTTACTTACCTCAAGCCGTGCAAATCCCTACTCCATTAAGCCTTTCCCTCGCGAATCGTCCTTTGAATACCTCGAATCTAGATACAAACAATTCTATACAATCAACACGAGCTAAAGAAATAAATTCCATAAGAAAATACTATTTTCTTAATCAAAAGTCAAAAAATCAACTCAAAAGTCGACTCCTGGGCCCACGTCTTAGAATCCATAAAAGTCACAAAATTCGAAAGTCCATTCAACCACGAGTCCAACCATACAAAATTTATCAAATTCCATACCAAATCACCACTCAGATACCAAAATTAAACTCTCCAAATTCCTAGCCTCAAACTCCCAATTTCCACATCAAAAACACACAAACTAGGTGGGAAATTCAATGAGGAAACAATATTATTGAATAAAAATGATCACAAGTGACTTACCTCAAGAAACCCCTCGAAATTCCTCTGAAAAATTGCCTTAGCCCGAGCTTGAAATGTGCAACAATGATAAAATCACATACCCTCGAATTAATATAATCTACGAGTGCTTTCGCTTCTAAGGATATCTCCTAAGCATCTCCCGCTCGGTCTCCCAAACTACTTTCTCAATAGGCTGACTTCTCCTTTGCATCTTCATTAAAACGATGTCTTGTGACCTCAACTTTTGAACTTGTCAATCCAAAATGGCATTGGCTCCACATCATAAGTCAAATTACCGTCCAACAAAACCGTGTTGAAATCTAAAACATGATATGGATTGGCATTATACTTCCGGAGCATAGAAACATGAAATACTGGATGAACATTCAATATACTAGGAGGCAAGGCAAGCTTGCAAGTCACCTCTCCAATCCTCTGAAATACCTCAAACGGCCCACCATACCGAGGGCTCAACTAGCCCTTCTTCCTGAACCTCATGACACCCTTCAAGGATAAAACCTTGAGTAGTATCTTCTCTCCAACCATGTAAGCAAACATTAGGAACCGTACGATTGGTGTAACTCTTCTATCTATACTGCGTCGTGTGAAGCCAATACTGAATCAATTTAACCTTGTCCAAAGTATCTTGAACCAAGTCGGTACCCAATAGCCTAGCCTTACTCGGCTCAAACCATCCCACCGGAGACTGACACCGCCTCCTATACAAATCCTCATACGGATCCATATAAATGCTCGATTGGTAGCTATTGTTGTAGGCAAAATCTGCAAACGACATAAATTGATCCCAGGAATCCTCAAAATCTATGACACAAGCATGTAACATATTCTCCAATATCTGAATAGTGCACTCAGACTGTCTGTTCTTCTGAGGGTGAAATGTTGTACTCAACTCAACCTGGGTGCCTAACTTTCGATGCACTGCTCTTAAAAAATGCAATGTAAATTGCGTGCCTGGATCTGAAATGACGGACATCGGCACACCGTAATCCCAACTAGAATGAAATGCACGGACTTGGTCAAGCGATCTACAATTACCCAAATAGAATCAATCTTCCTCGAAGTCTTTGGGAGTCCAGCTATAAAATCCATGGTGATACACTCCTATTTCCACTCTGTAATCTCAAGCCTCTGACGTAAACGGCCGGTCTCTGATGCTCGTACTTCACTTACTGATAATTTGGGCACCGAGCTACAAACCCCACAATATCCTTCTTCATTCTCCTCCACCAATAGCGATTCCTCAAATATTGATACATCTTCGCGGCACCCTGTATGAATAAAATACCACTAACTGTGGGTCTCCTCAAGAATCAACTCATGTATCCCATCGTTATTTGGCATACTAATTCGACCATGCATTCTCAACACCCCATCATCCCCCGTAGTAACATTGTTAGCATTACCGTGTTGAATCGTGTCCTTAAGGACCAGCAAATGAGGATCATCATATTGGCATTCTTTGATGTGATCATATAAGGATGACCGAGAAACCACACAAGTTAGAACCCAGTTGGGCTCCGAGACATCTAATCTCACGAACTGGTTGGCCAAAGCCTAAACATCAACTGCTTACCAACAGGAGTGAATGCAAGGCTACCCATACTCACCGCCTTCTACTCAAGGCATTAGCCACCATATTGTACTTCCTGGGATAATACAAAAGGGTGATATCATAGTCCTTTAGCAACTCTAAACATCTTTACTGCCTTAAATTTAGATCCTTTTGTTTGAACAAGTGTTGTAGACTCCGATGATCCGTAAATACCTCACAAGACACATAATAAAGATAATGCCTCCAAATCTTCAAATGCATGAACGATGGCAGCAAACTCCAAATCATGAATAGGGTAAAACCTTCTCATGAGTCTTAAACTGACACGAAGAATAAGCAATCACTCTACTCTCATACATCAAGACACACCCAATACCGATTCAAGAAGCATCACAATACACTGTATAAGATCCAAAAGATAAAGGCACAACTAGAACTGGAGTTGTGGTCAATATACTATTAATCTTCTTAAAGCTCCCCTTACACTCATCCGACCACTTGAATGGAGCACCCTTATGGGTCAATTTGGTCAAAAGTGCTGCAATAGACGATAAACTCTCCACGAAGTGATGATAATAACCGGCCAAGACAGCTATGAATCTCAGTAGCTGAGTATGGTTTAGGCCAACTCTAAACCGCCTCTACCTTTTTTGGATCCACCTTAATCCCTTCACTGGACACCACGTGCCCTAAGAACGACACCTAACTAAGCCAAAACTTATACTTGGAAAACTTGGCATAAAGTTTCTCCTCCCTCGTCTGATATAATATAATCCTCAAATGTTGGGCATGCTCCTCCTGGCTACGTAAATACACCAGGATATCATCAATGAATACTATGAAAAATGAGTCGAGATATGGCTGAAATACACTATTCATCAAATACATGAATGGTGCAGGGAGTTGGTCAGCCCAAAAGACATCACAAGGAACTCATATTGACCATAATGAGTCCTGAATGCAGCCTTTAGAATATTCAAGTCTCGAATCATTAGTTGGTGATAGCTAGACCTCAAATCAATCTTAGAGAATACCCTCGATCCTTGAAGCTAATCAAATAAATCATCAATATGCGAAAAATAATACTTGTTCTTGATTGTAACTTTGTTCAACTACCTATAGTTGATGCGCATCCGCATAGTACCATCATTCTTCTTCACAAACAGAACTGGTGCAGCTCAAGGCGACACACTAGGCCTAATAAACCCCTTATCAAGAAGCTTTGAAGCTTCTCATTAAATTTCTTTAACTCGGTTGGTGCCAAAATATATGGAGAAATGGATACAGGGTGAGTACCCAACACCTAATCAATACCAAAGTCAATGTCCCTATCGGGTGGATGCCGACAGGTCCACAAAAACACATCTATATAGTCTTGCACCACCGGAACAAAATCAATAGTAGGGGTGTTAATACCAACATCCCTCACAAAGGACAAATATGACAGAGACCTTTTTCCAACCATCCGTTAGGCCTTCAATTATGAAATCACCCTACTGGGAACATATTTTAGAGAACCTCTCCACTTGATCCTTAACAAATCTGTGATCGCCAATGGCACAATCTTAGTGTGAAAATCCAGAATAGATTGATATGGAGATAACCAATCTATACCCAAGATCACGTCAAAATCAACCATACCGAGCAATAGGAGATCAACTCTAGTATCCAATCCCCCAATAGCCACTACACACGACTGATATACATGGTCCACAATAATAGTATCACTCACTGGCGTAGAGATATGAACATATAAAACTAGTGACTCACGGGGCATATCTAAATAACAAGTATAATATGAGTATACATAGAAATAAGTAAAACTAGGGTCAAATAATGTGGAAGCATCTCTGTGGCACACTAAGACAATATTTGTGACCACTGCATATGAAGCAAAGATATCTGGTTTGGCATGAATAGCATAAAATCGGGCCTAACCACCACCTGATCGGCCTCCCCCTTTAGGGCGACCTCTAGCTGCCTGGGCCCCACTCCGAGTTGGTTAAGCAATTGGTGAAGTAACTAGTGCTAAAGTTATGGTCTGACTCCTCTGCTGCACCAGACCTTCTAGACGGCGAGGATATTGTCTCCACATATGAACGAACTCCATGCGCTCAAAGCAATACCTCGATAGTGGTAGTGGGGGCTGAATCTAGCCCCGAGTACCATAGTAACTGCTAGAAGGACCTGGTATAGATGAACCCTGAATCGATGGAACACGAGATGAACTTTGAGTTGGGAGAGCACTGAGAAATGATTGATACGGATAGGCGCAGTATGAACCATGGCTGGATGATACACCATGATGAAATGGACGATCCATCTGGGCGGGCCTGTAAGGATGATCCCTGTTATGGTAGAACTGACCCCAGTAAGGAACACAGCTAAAATCACCTGATCCATGAGGCCTCTTGGCCTCCCTCTCCATACGCTCCTAACTACAGACCAACTCTAGCTTGCGATTAATATCAAGTACCTTGTCGAACCTAGCGCCTGATACACTCTCCCGAGTTATAGAAAAATGCAATTGATAGGTCAGGCCATCAATGAACCTCCTAATCCTCTCCCTCTCAGTGGGAACCAACCAAATTTCTTGACGATCCAACTCTAAAAATCCAATCTCATATTGGATCACTGACATGCCCTCCTGATGTAGTTGTTCAAACTGCTTGTGCAACTCCTCCCTATGGGTCTATGGCATAAATTTCTCCAAGAAGAGAACGAAGAACTCATGCCATGAAAGTAGTGCAACACTGATTGGTCTGCTCCTCTCATAAGCCTCCCGCCATTTGAAGGTAGCCCTAGTAAACTGAAAAGTAGTAAACAAGGCCCTGCTTGTCTCCGGAATACCTGTCGTACGAAGAATCTACTGGCACTTATCCAAGAAGTCCTGGGCATCCTTTGACTCAGCCCCTCTGAATGATGAAGGTCAGAGTCTCCCAAATCTTTCAAATATATTTTACTCATCATCACTCCCACTTGGTCCTGAACAACTGCAACCGGATGGGTGGAAGTACCCCCGGTGACTGAAGTCCCTACATCATATACTATGGAGTATGGACAGTGGGAGTATGAGTACCTCTCCCGGCCTGAGAAGTGGCTGGCGTGGTCTGAATAGAAATCGCATGGTGAGGCTCGTACACGCAGTTAATATCTGAGCCAAAGCCTCCTGAAGGTTTGAAATCACAATGTGCACAATTGGTACCTGAGATGGACCCACTGGCTCAAACACATCTGGAACCTGCTCTTGAGCTGGAGCAACTGGTGGATCTGCAGATGCCGCTCTAGCTGGTGTCTGAGCTACATATCTACCCCTAATACGACATAGACCTTCTGTGGCCCAAGTAGGTGGTAGTAGTGGCTGGATGTCTGCTTCGGTAGAACGTGTCCTCACCATTTGTGAGAGAATAGAATAACAATAGTTTAGTTCCCGGAATCAACAAATACGCACGATAAGAATACAAGAATGTGAAGTTTTCCTAAAGGTTCAAGAGCCTCTCAAAGATTAGTACAGACGTCTTTGTACCGATACGCAAGACTATACTAAACCTTCTCATGACTCGTGAGACCTATGTAACCTAGGCTCTAATACAAACTTGTCACGACCTAAAACTCAACTTGTCGTATGGCGCCTATCATGGTACTAGGCAAACCAATTACTCAGATATTTCCAATATTCTTTAATTTAAGATATACTAAATCAAGTTTAAATAAATAAAAGTCTCATCAAACTGATAAAACTGTCGCAAGTCAATATAGAAGTTTCCTAAAATTAGAGTGTCACTAAGTGCATGAGCATCTATACAAATATAGAGTCTGAATCACGGTCTAAGAAACTAAAACTGAATAAGTAAAAACTGAGGGATAGGGGAAGATGGTCAAGGCAGACTCCAGCACAACTACCTTAAAAATCTATGAAAGACTAAACAACTTTGAGAATCAACAACCAACATGTCCAGAAATACCTGGATCTGCACACGAAGTGCAAGGTGTAGCGTAAGTACAACCAACTCAATAAGTAACAAGTCTAACTATTGGGCTAAAAGTAGTGGCGAGCTTCAAAGGAATAGTCCAATCAAAGTAATACAGTACATCAATGTAGACATGCTCTCAAGTTTAACAGTTAAAGCCCAAACATGTAAGATACGTCAAGTACATATGAAAATAAGAAATGGTGCATCTTGCTATCTACATGTTATATATGTATGCCAACTGAAGCACAAAGAGTGATGAAATTATATGCATATTCTCAGAGTACCAATCACTCAGTCCTCCCATTCACTCCATCCTCACAATCATTCAATCCTCCCAATCGCTCGGCACCTGCCCTCGCCCTCGCACTTAGTAGGTACGTGCGCTCAATATGGGTGTGCAGACTTTGGAGGGAAAATCTAGCCCAAACTCTATAATAAGCCAATCATGACATAAATAAATAATATATATTGCGGCGTGCAGCCCGATCCCAGAAATATCCTCACAATCAGGAACTTGACCTCACTCAGCCATCAATCTCTCAAGTCTCTCAGGCTCACCAGAATTTCGATAAACAACTCAAACAAAGATGATATGATATATCAATTAATGGCAACATAGACAGAGATATGGTAGCTTTGACTAAGTGCATTATTTCAAATTAAGCAAATAATTCAACATGTAATGCGACTTCGGCGAGTCCCAACTGTATCAACATGTATCTAGCATGATTTCTAACATGACTTGTAGCTCAATTTCTCTAACATGTGGATAATATACGGATAGCGACAATATTTTCAACTATACGGTTCCATCGAATTGACCAAGTCACAATTCCTATGGTGCATGCCCACACGCCCGTCACCTAGCATATTGGTCTCTTCAACACCTATCATATAACACGAAATTCAGTGTCATACTGTCATAACCATGTTTAGAAGTGTTACTTACCTCAAGACCTTTCTCTACACCAATAAGACCTTTCTTCTCGAATCGCCGTCCAAATTCCTCGAATCTAGCCATAAAACATTCGATACGATCAACACGAGCTAAAGGAATTAATTCCATAAGAAAGTACTAAGTTCTTAATCAAAGGTCAAAAAGTCAACTCAAAAGTTGACCCCCGAGACAACATCTAAGTCACAAAATTCGGAAGCCCATTCAACCACGAGTGCAACCATACCAAATTTACCAAATTTCAATATCAAATCACTACTCAAATACCCAAATTAAACTCTCCAAATCTCTAGCCTCAAACTCCTAATTTCCACCTCAAAAACATATAAACTAGGTGGGAAATGCTATGGGAAAATAATATTATTAAATAAAAATAATCACAAGTGACTTACCTCAAGAAACCCCTCGAAATCCCTCTAAAAAATAGCCCTAACCCGAGCTTGAAATGTCCAAAAAAGATAAAATCACGAACCATCGAATCAATATAATCTGCCAAGTGTTTTCGCTTCTGCAGATCACTTTATCACATTTGCAGTCTCGCTTCTGCGGATATTCCATCGCTTTTGCGATCCAGAACCTCCAGCCCACTTCTACATCTGCGGTCTCTCTTGTGTAGATGCACATCCTCATCTGCAAATATACTTTCGCACCTGCACCCCAGGGTTTCTTTCCCAATCTCGCACCTGTGACACCTCTTCGCATCAGTGACCTAGAAAGTGCAGATAACTCTTCTCAACTGCAATCACTTCCCAACCTCACCTAACCGCTCTGCAACCATTCCCTCGCTTCTGTGATCACGCACCCGCGAACCAAACCCCATAGGTGCTATGACACCAGACACTAGCAGCCCAAATTTCTTCTCATGTCCAAATTTCTACCCGATTTCCATCCGAATTGTTCTGGAGGGCCCCGGGACCTTAACCAAATATACCAAAAATTATTAAAATACGACACAAACTTGGTTGAACACTCAAATCATCTCAAACAACATCAACAACACAAGCTGCACCCCATTAAAGCCTAATAAAAACTAAGAAATTCCAACTTCTATAATCGATGTCGAAGTCTATCAAATCAAGTTTGATTGACCTCAAATTTTGCATATAAGTTATAAATGACACAATGGACCTACTCCAACTCCCGAAACCAAAATCCGAGCTCGGTAACCACAAATTCAGCTCTTGGTCAAACTTTTCAATTTTCCCAAACTTCTAATTTTAAGTCTAAATCAACTACGGACCTTCAAATCACTATCCAGTCTAAAATCACCCAATAAAGCTATTGGACCTCCATTCAGGAGTTATTTACACATAAGTCAATATCCGGTCAACCCTTTCAACTTAAGCTTCCAACCTTGAGGCTAAGTGTCAACTCATTTCAAAATATCTCCGGAACTGAACCAACTATCCCGGTAAGCCACATAGAAACTAGTAAGCTAAAATGAGCAGCAAATAGAGGAATGGTACTCCGACACTCAAAAACAACTTTCCGTATCGTTACAATCAGATAAACTAATGCATTATTCAGTTTGGAGAGTAGTTCTCTAAAATATATTGACAACTCTTTACTTTGCAGGATATGAATGGATCACATTGTTCATTCCAAGTGAGAGCATTCAGGCTAGACTGTTGTGTTGTTTCGACTAATAGTTTTTTTTTTCTTATAAATTGACAAATAAACAAATGGACGCAACCAACTCATTTACTATTTTGAAATTTCAAATGGCTATTAAAAATACATCATAATTTCACTCGCAATATTATATGCTTGAGTTACACTCGCCAATCACATGTCGAATGAGCTAATTATGGAATGATATGTATAAATGGTAATAAAAACTTTAACAAATAAAATATACATTTAAAGAAAGAAAAAAGCTTTTTCTTACCAGACCATCACCCTCCCCCCACCCCCCCCCCCCCACCCATTTTCACTCATGTTCTTGTTCATTCCCTTAAGGGGCTATTCAGAAGAGAAAGAAAAGCTCAAATCATCCACCAATATTCTCATCTCTTTATTTTTTCTTATAATTCCCCTGCCATCCAATATTCTTTTCCGATAACCCCTCCCTTTTGTTCTTCTAAACTCATCTTTCCCACTTGTCACATTTAATAAGAGGTGACAATAAATTTGGAGGCCTGAAGTACAAAATTCAATGAGAGGCATTATATAAAATCTTATTTGAAGTCACTTTTTTAGCTGAGATGCAAAGTTATTAAAAAAATATTGATTTTCTCTAATAATTATTTTCAATTAATAATATGATTAATCTATTAATCTCTCTTGATACACCATTAATCTTATTCAAGGTTTTATTAATTTTAGTTTCGGAAATATTCTTTCTGCTAAAGCAACTTGTAGACAATAAATTTGCGTCGAGAAAATAAAAATCAAGACAAAAAAATATTGCAACAATCGTAGTATTTGATTTTAGATATCTGAGTGTACAATCTATATGATTCCTTTGATTCTTCTTTTCAATAGTAAATAAATTCAAGGCCTTTGAGCTTGATCTTGAATCTATATTTCTTGCCACGAACGATGATCTTGTTCTTGAGCTTGAGCTTGATTGCTTAGACTTGAACTTGATTAGGTCTTCGTTCTTGAGCTTGAACTTGATTTGTTCTTCGTTCTTGAGCTTGAACTTGATTTGTTCTTCGTTCTTGAGCTTGAACTTGATTTCTTGAAATTGAACTTGAAGCTTTAAACTTGTGGAGGAATTTGCGGTGTTTGATTCACGAGCTCTCTTTTGCTTCTTGTTATAACTTCTGGTCCCTTTTCTGAGTAATGAAGACCCATATTTATAATTGTGGAAGGCAAGAGTTGTGATAAGAACAAACTCTTTCCGACCAATCAAAATAAAGTGCGACATGACTGCATTTGATTGGTTAGAACATGTCACTTGTACACGTGGCACGATTTCATTGGCCTTTTAATGTGACCTGACATTCCTTGTCATTTTGGCACGTGGTATGATACTATTGGCTTTTCCGCTTGACATGGCGTGCCACGTCATTTGACATGTGGCACCAAATTGGGCCTCTAGGAAGATAACATCTTGGGCTTAATAAAGTGGGCTCATCACTTTAGCCCAATTAAATGGGCTAGCCTAATGGATTAAGACTTATTTATTTAATCCATATATGTTGAACTTATATAATTAATTTAATTATATTATCTCATAATATTTATTTGGACTAATATATTTAAAATATAATCTAAATTACTTATTGAATTTAAATTCAATAAATTTTTTACTTACATACCTAAAAATACCCCTACTTCAAGATTTGTTGGGATGTAAATATATGGAACTCCAAAAACAAGGCTTGAAGTAACACGTTAAAGCAACCAGACTTAATAATACACTTAAGAATCTTTCATTCTTTGAAAGTTTCACGTGCCTCCTTGACCTGATGAGCTAATAGTGTTAAGTTTCGAGGAACTTTGCCCTTACTGTTAAAAAAATTAAAATCATTACACCATTACAACAAAGATTATTGCCAAGGCCAAAGTTGACTAGTCATGTGCCACGTGAGTCTGGTCACATGGTGCAAAGTCATAATTCTGTTATTTCAACAAAGAAGGCAGGCGTTGCATGGGAAAGAAATAAAGAAGTCCAATTCCCATAATAACTCTATGTCCTCCATTTCAAATCCTATTTGAAATTGGAAAACTTTGACCATCTTACAATAAACACTTTCTATCCCACATCGAGATAACTCCTCCAACCAGTCGTCATCCGATTAGTATATATAGAAGCATCGTCTTCAACCGTTAACATCAAGACGCATTCTTTGCATCAGCTCTCAAGTCCGATTTGAGAAGACCGGAGAGGTAACAAACTCTTTTTCTGCTTTTTTTTGTCCCTTTTTTTGGTTTTTTTGTAGACCAAGTGAGAAAGATCTGTTCTTGTTCAACAAGATGATCCATGCATGAAGGATGGTACTAATCCCTGCCAAAATATCGAAGCGATTACTTTCATGGGCCGATTCTTGGAGAGATTACTCTCAATGTGGCATGATTCTTGGAGAGATTACTGTCAAAATGGCCCGATTCTTGGAGAGATTACTCTCAAAATGGCATGATTCTTGGAGAGATTAATCTCAAAATGACCTAACTAACAAAAGATTACTCTCAATGTTTCCCAATTCATGGAGAGATTACTCCTAATGTGACCCAATTCTTGGAGAGATTACTCTCGATGTGACCCAATTCTTGGAGAGATTACTCTCAAAATAGCCTGATTCTTGGAGAGATTACTCTCAATGTGGCCCAATTTTTGGAGATATTACTCTCAAAATAGCCCGACTACTGGAGAGATTACTCTCAATGTGGCCCAATTCTTGGAGAGGTTACTCTCAAAATGGCCCGACTACCGGAGAGATTACTCTCAATGTTGCCCAATTCTTGGAGAAATTACTCTCGAAATGGACCGACTACCGGAGAGCATTTCATCCATTTAGACCTTTGTACCCATTCTAACATTCTTGATTTGTACTTTGATGACCGCTATTTTCTTTCTCTTTTTTTAGTATGAAAATATGGCAAATTTCAGGGACTATACCTCACCTTTCTCAAAACTTAGATATCTCATCGTCGAAACTGAAGATGGCATAGAACAAACCAAGCTTTTGGCTCACACCTCACAAATCGGCCAACATGCAGCCTCATGGCCTCCTCTAAGGAACTCCCTTCATGTAGAGAACTGGACCTTGGAACACAAATAGATTTCTAATCCACTATCCAAGATGTGGTATCTCCAAGCGCCAATCCATCGCCATTTAAATATTGCTAGCATTCCAAACTTAGGAAGTCGCATAATTCAAAGTGAAGTACATTGGGGAAACACAACAACAATCGAGAGCGAGTATCGTCATATCCCATGATATTTGGAATGGGCTTAAGACGTACTTGGTGGAAGCCAACAAATTCTGAGTACAACAAAGATTTACGATGCTTTCTATGCCTCACCTTTCACTTATGATCGAAACTCAGACATTTTGCAAGCATTTTGTGAGGCTTGGGGCCTCAAGACGAACACACTTCTTACATTAGTTGGGGAGCCATCTATATCTCTTTGGGACTTACATATCCTTGGGGGTTTGCCCATTGCGGGTTCTCCGTACGAAGAAGTGGTACCTGAGACAATAGAACTCATCAATTTCAATGAAAAACAAGTCAGATTTATTCCTCGATTTTGCAAGTATTTATTTGCTGCATTTCATCATCTTAAGGAAGGTACGCGTACTACCAAAAGGTCTCCATTAGCAAGTGGAAAAGTTTTTGGTATAAAAAAACTTTAATATATAGACCTGCCCCGTTGCGAAAGGAAAAGAAATCTGCATGCCTAAAGTCAATACATAATCCGAACGGAGTTATTCCCGAGACGACGAGGTGGTCGAGTGATCAAAAAACTATATTCTCTATGCTTAGGGTGAGGTCAGACAAGAAAGATGAAACATATGTAGTGGCATTCTTATCAACTTGGCTATATGCCTTTGTGTTCCGCAAGGTAGAAAACTCCATTCGTCATGAGACTTTTAAGATGGCAAGCATGATGGCAGACAGGTGAAAGATTAGCCTTGCATTCCCAGTTTTGACGAGTATTTATTACGGTTTGAATAAGATTTCACGTCCTTCCCAACTCGATAAGGTCAAAGTTTCTTTTCCCATTCATTAGCGACTGGCTTGCACATTGCTTCAAAACCCACTATCCACTTGCTAAGGGTCCGCCTGTCCCTTTGATGGTGGCATACTTAGGAGAGGGGGCTACAAGGTACTTTGGCGAGAAGAATGGAAGAAAACGCATCCACAATGGGGAGGATATAGTTTGCGCACCAACAATGTTAAACAATTCTCGTTCTTATTATTACGTGGATAACGATGCCCCTCAAGAGTTGGAATCAAATTACTTCATGAGCTTACGTTTTAATTACCTCCCTTTGAGGTATGGTAACTCATTCATCATCGAGGCATCAATTTGGTCGTCAATTTGGTTTTTACCAGAACGTCCCCGACTTTTTGGAGAAGATATCGGTAACACCTCTCTAGATGAAGGAATCAGATTTTGGAGGATTTGCACACTATATCGATCTATGTCACGTGCGGTTTTTCCCCCAGCGGGAGATCCTATGGAGAAGCCTTTCTCCACTAATTATATGTCTTGGTGGGAGAACGTGCATGGGAAGTTTCTCGAGAATAACTTACAAGCTTTGGTAGACAATGTTGGGCTAAAGTCTAAAACTCCTTTACGAGGTGAAGATCAAGGTGTTGGAAAGATACTGTCAAAAGTTAAAAAAATAACAACTCCAATCCCAAAAGTGGTTACGCAACCTAAAAAGGAAGCTTAAATCCTCAAAGGCAGCTTTGAAAGAAGTGGTGTGCACTTCAACAGCTATAAAGAAACACCTTCTAGTTCTTCCATTTAACACGTGTGCTCCTCAAGACACAAGCCAGAGTACCAATGAAGATCAAAATTGGAAAATGAAACAGCTTAACCCAGTAGAGATCGTAGAGGTTCAAAGTGTTGATAGTCCGTCTTACAGCTTGTAACAAAGAGGTAAAATACAATCACCTTGCTCATTCCCTTTCTTTTTATTAAGAGTAGCTTCAATTATAAAATTACTTACTTTATTTTCCTTTTCTTTTTGCAGTTAAACACCATTGAGCATCCGATGGTATCCCCATGCGACAAGCCGCAAGTGAGTGATGAATCTATTGGAGGTCCTACATGTAAAGGGAAGTCAGCGTCAAAGGTATCATCTCTTCCTCGTGACGAATACCTAAAAAGACAAACTTCAAATGAGATAACTCGCATTTCACCAATGACAAACATGGCGGTATCTATATTTGAAGGAAAAGGCATTATTTTCAATCGCAAGAAGGAATTCATTTTGGGACTTTGGGAGGATATTTGTAATATGTTCTCCAAAACTCGTCCGGAATTGCTCTCATCTTATAGGGAGCAAATCATTAAGATTTTTGAGGATATGAAGAAGACCAATATTCTGGATTTTTCTCCATTAGAAGATTTACTGAATTCTCTTTTTAAACTTGCCACATCATATGACCAAGAGCGATCCAATATGGATGAAAAGACGAGTGAAGATGAGAAGATAGAGTTGATTTCCAACGCTAAAGAGCGTCTCGAATTTTTCAAACTTCAAGCAAGTGAGAAAGTCAAGAAAGTTTCCTCTAGTGAAAAGAAATTGAAGAGAGTCGTGAAGAAGTTACAGACATTACAACAAGAGAGGGAGAGCCTCGAAGGTGTTATAGAAGCGACTCAAAAGGAGGTTGAAGAGATTCAGGAAAAAATTTCAACTGCCGAGACTGGGTTTTCTTCATACGATGACGTAAATTTGTTGACTATTGATGATTCGGCCAATTTGGAGGAGGAGAAGAAGAACCCGGAGACTAGCTGTCAAGAATTCATCAACTACAAATTTTAATTAGATTAGGTTGTTAGCATTATCTCCTCTTTTATATTTATATTAGGTTGACCTAGTGGATATTCATTTCATCTTAGACAAGATTACTTCTCATTTGCTTTACATTACCCGACATTTATCTTAGTTGCATAATTTTCTACTTTACGCTCTTGTAACGAAAGATTCATATCTTGTCGTGGAAGAGTCCAAATCATGAACCATTTGATTTTTTGAAAATTAGATTTCAATATCTAAAATATATCCAAAATTCATAATCAAACACCTTCAGAATCACCCGAGATAATATTTTGGAACCAACTTTAGATTCCACCATGTAGAAAATTTTAGATTTGCGCAGCCTCACCAAAAATTCATATCTTGGCGTAAAAATATCAAAATTGCAACCCGTTTGACTTAAGAAAACTAGACTTCAAGATCTAGAGCATATCCAAAATTCTAAATCAAACAACTTCAGAATCATCCCAATTAATACTTTGAAACCAACTTTATATTGCACCTGGCTATTAATTCCAGATTTGTGCAGTCTCGTTAAAAAAATTATATTTTGGTGTAGGACTGTTGAAATTACAAACCGTTTGATTTCATAATAACTAGACCTCAATTTCTAGAACATACCCAAAGTTCTCAATCAAAATAACTTCTCAATCATTCCAAATAATATTTTGAATTCAACTTTAGGTTCCACCATGTTGAAAATTTTAGATTTGTGCGACTTCACCAAATGTTTTGTATCTTGATGTAGGAACGTCAAAATCATGAACCCTTTGATCTATTGGAAACTTAACTTCCAAATATATAACATGTCCAAAATTCAGGATTTAATTCCTCAAGGATACATTCAGATAATATTTCAAAATCAATACTAAATTCTGATACACGAACAATTTCAAATTTGCGCGACTTCACCAAATATTTTGTATCTTGATATGGAAGCCTCGAGGTCGGAAGACGTCTTAATTGCAATAAATCAAAATTTAAGATCCATATTATCACAAATATCTTAGGGTTCAATTCTCACTTAATTTGAAACGTTGCGCCAAGCAATCATTTCCTTACACTTGTATTTCGTTTTGACGTGTCGCTTCTCTTCCCCCCCCCCCTGTTTAGACAGAGGATGGACTTGGAGACCAACAAACTTGAAGGTTTGGCGAATCTGAAGACATAGAGAATCCCTGGACTTCAATGCAAATACTTGACATCCTTCTATAATCGGCCCATTGAAGGTTTCAATTTACCAAGGAGGGTTGCCCCTTTAAAACAAATGAGATCAAAGTTCCGGATGGAATTTCAGCTTGATTTTGCATTCCTCCATACTTCACTCGGACAACAATTGGGGCAATATGTATCTTTTGAACTTATGCGACTGAACTTAGAATGAAACTCTAAGTTGCCTACGTACCTCGGTGAAGAGGATCAAGTCATACCGTAGTTCAGACTGGGTAGATTTTTTAATTTTTTTCACGTCCTAACTTTTGCCTAGTCTGCCTCTTTCGAGATTTTCAACCTAGCAGACTTTTTTTTTTGGTCGTACAAAGTTTATACTCTTGCGGTCCATGACGGTAGCAACATGCAGTTTAGGCTCGTGCGTCAAGGAGCATCATGACTTGGAAATAAGGCTCGTATGTCGAGGAGCATTACGACTTGAAACTTCATGTATGATACTTCTTCAAAAACTTAGCGTTGATAGGGCCGATCCTCATACAATCTGCATCAACCGGCTTGCAATCCCCACTTGAATAAGCTTCTTGTACGACATATGGCCCATCCCATTTTGAAGTGAACTTCCCTACGGGTTTATGGAAGTAATTGGGTCTTCGTAAGGCAAGGAATTGATACTCTACTTGAAAGGATCTCGGACGAACCCTTTTATTGAAGGCGTGAGACAATCGAGCTTGACAACATTCAAGACTCTGTTGAGCTTCCAATATCTTTTCATCTTGAGCTTCCAATATTTTTTCATCAAGAGCTTCCAACTCTGCTAATCGAAGTCGAGCATTTTCTTCATCAGTGATCCCTTCTTGAATAGCTAGTTGTAATGATGGTATTTGACGCTCAAGTGGCAAGACGACTTTGACTCCATAAATGAGTGATTAAGGAGTTGCCTGTGTTGGCGTGCGGTGAGTCGTCCTATATGCCCATAGAGTTTCTTCCATACGGTCATTCCAATCTCGTTTGGATTGGGAGACGATTTTCTTTAACAAGTTGCATAGAGTCTTGTTGAATGCCTCAGCTAGACCATTGGCGGCATTATTGCACATCGAAGAGTTATGTTGCTTGAAGCCAAAGAGATCACAAATCTTGTCCATCAACCTATTGTCGAATGGGTTTCCATTAACCGTTATTATGTAAGAGAAATGCCAAATGGATAAATAATGTTTACTCGGATGAAACTTGCGACATTTTCCTTCTTTACTTCTTTAAGACCAACAGCTTCAACCCATTTTTAGAAGTAGTTAGTTGCAACCAATATTTATAGGTGTACACCAGAGGACTTTGCCAGTGGTCCAACTATATCCAATCCCCAAGCGTCAAATGACCAGGATGCAATAGTCGCGTGCAACACTTCAGGAGGTTGATGAATAAAATTCGCATGGAATTGACAAGCCTTGCATCTTCGGACGTAGTCCAAGCAATCTTTTACCATCGTTGGCCAATAATATCCCATCCTTTTTATATGGAAGTGGAGCTTTGGTCCAGACTGGTGTGACCCACATACCCCAGAATCTCTTGCAAAGCTTGGAGAGCTTCTTCTTCTCATAGGCATCGCAAGAGTACTCCCTCGAATGACCTTCTGCATAGAGTTTCCTTGTAGTAAAGGAAGCGTGTGTACGAAGACGGATTTTAGTCCTTCTCCTCAGATTTTCTGGAAGTATCCCATAGCATAAGTAGTTGATAATGGGTTGTTGACATTCTTATTTATCAACTTTAGAAACGGTAGCAAGATGCTTGAGTTCGATTTCTTTACCTTCAGCCTCATTTGGCATCGGTACTACCCATTTTTGGCAGACAGTAACTTGCGCTTGGTCAGGCAGGGCTAATGATGAAGCTAGAGCAGCTAAAGCATCAGCCTTCTTATTTTCTTTCCTTGGCACATGCTGAATAGTTACATCGCCGAGCCACCCCGTCAAATTTTTAGCGTAATCATGATATAGGTGTAATTCAGGCTTCTTAACCTCGTAACTACCCAAAATCTGATTGACCACTAACTGGGAGTCACCAAATACTTGCAATTGCAATTGCTTCATATCTACAGCCATTTCGAGCCCAAGTATTAATGCTTGATACTCAGCAACATTGTTGGAACATAGTTGTGTCAAGGTGAAGGAGTAAGGCAAGACTTCACCTTGGGGAGTGACAAATACTACGCGAGCCCCATCTTCCCCACGATGCGCAGCACCATCAAAGTACATCTTCCATGGAGGTTGGACTTCAATGACCATTGCATCCTCATCAGGTAGTTCATCAGTTAGCTCCCAATCATCAGGTATCGGATGATCTGCTAAGAAGTCTGCCAATGCTTGTCCTTTTGAAGCCTTTTAAAGGATGTACAAAATCTCAAATTGTTGAAATTGGAGGTACCATCTTGCTAGTCGATCACTAAGAACATGTTTTGACATCACGAACTTGATGGGATTTGCTTTCGAAACAAGACGGACGACATGAGCTTGAAAGTAGTGTTTAAATTTTTGAATTGAGAAGACTAGCGCCAAACACAAATTTTCAATTAGCAAAAAATTCAACTCGTTGGGTGTCATCATCCTACTCAAGTAGTAAAGAGAGTTTTCTTTCCCCTCACTATTTTCTTGGGCCAACAGAACTCCAACAGACCTTTACTACGCTGCAATGGTAGTATCAATGGCTTTCTTGGTATAGGAGCTGCTAAAACTGGAGGCTTCATCAAATGGGTTTTGATACTTTCGAAGGCATTGCTACAAGCTTGATCCCACTTGAAAGGAACACCTTTCTTCATGAGGTGACTAAATAGTTGGAACCTCCCATCCAAGTTTGATATTAATCTTCTATGTGTGCTAGCTTTCCTTGCAGACTTTTCAATTCATGGATATCTCGAGGTTCAGGCCTTTTCAAATGGCATCACTTTGGCTTGATCAATTTTGATCCCTCGATATCGGACAATGAAACCAAGGAAATTTCTAGAAGTAACTCCAAAGGCACATTTTAACGGATTCTTCTTAAGTTGGTACCTCTAGAGAAATTCAAATACCATCCTCAAGTCTTTTGTGTGGTCACCCTTCTCTCTTGATTTCACCATCAAGTCGTCAACATAACATTTGACATTCTTGTGGAGAAGATCATCGAAAATACTTTGCATAGCCCTTTGGTAAGTAGCACCAGCATTCTTCAAGCTAAAAGTCATTACCTTGTAACAATAAACCATTGGGGGTGCGGAATGTAGTAAGCTCTTCATCCTTTGGTGCCATGCAAATTTGGTTATAGCCCGATGAACCATCCATGAAAGACATTGCCTCGTAACTAGTAGCATCATCGATCATCAACTCTGGAATAGGAAGTGGGAATTCATCTTTTGGACACGCATTATTGAGGTCCCTAAAGTCAACACATACTCGAATCTGGGCATTCTTCTTCCTTGCAGGGACAATACTTGAAACCCATGTTGGGTATTTAACTTCCCGAATAAATCCAGCTTCAATGAGCTTGTTAACTTCAGTTTCAATCAGGGGAACTAAGTCTGGCCTAAAATGCCTTTGAGCTTGTTTAACAGGGTGAGCACCATTTTTGACTGCAAGGTGATAAACTGCTACTTTCGGGTCCAAGCCAGGCATCTCTTTGTAACTCCAAGCAAATACATCCTTGAACTCTTTGAGTAACTCAATATAAGTGCTCTCTTCATCAGCTTCTAGTAAAGCACTTAGGTAGGTGGGTCTTGGTTCTTCATCGGTGCCAAGGTTAACTTCTTTTAAGGCATCAACTGTCGTCTTCACTCTTTCATCAAGTTCAAGTGTAGCATTTTTTGCATCTTCATCTTCTTGATGGTCTACATCATTGGAGGATATGTGATAACATGGCGAAATATCCTCCAATTCCACATTATCTTCCATTGAAGACGAAACACCGTTCTCACCTAGTACACTGACATGATACGAAGAACCTACACTTTCTTCATCTTCGTCATGTTCCTTAGTGTAGACCATAATATATGGCTTTACCTTCAGTACTTCTTCACATGAAACCACCATTTTTGTTTGTCGCCTCATTCTGGAAGGAAAAAAACTTCAGAAACCCTTAGAGATCTCCTGAATTTTGGGTGAAGTGGGTATTCTTGTATTTTGATTATTTCTCTGGAACTTATTACCCTTCTTTAATGGACCCAATCTCTCAAATACAGAAGTGCTCACAGTTGATTTTCCAAGCCGATCAAAGACAGAAGGCTTGTTAGAAGCGGCTGATTCATCTTCTACACTGATATAATTGCTACTCGCCCTTCTTATTGAGATGCACACTGGTGAAGGTTGCTTGTATCCTAGACCTTCACGTGGTTGCCTCGTTGCAGCTTCTGATGGGAGCTTCCCCTAACTTTGACGGCTCATTGCGATTGTATCCAACTTTTTCAAATAGCTTGTAAGCGTTAGGATCGAAACCTTCATCTGTTTGCTTTGTAGGGAGTGCCATATTCTGCAAATGATTTTGGGCTACAAACCTTGCAAGCGGCTTTGAGGACAACTTTATTGCCTCAATTTGTTTTATCGGAAGAGTTAACTCCCTTAGCGTCTTGGTTTGGAGATTATGTGATTCGCCCTCGTCTTTATTCCTTTTAGGGACATTGGAGCGCGAGACTTACTTTCTTTCCATAAGACACAATACCCCCTTTATGATATTTATTCACGTTGGCAAGTACCTTTTCATTAACAATTTTGGCTTTGCCAATAGTTACATAAGCTCTTTTAGTTATGGGTTCGTCACTCTTGATTTTCGTACCATCATCAACTTTAAGCTTCCTCACAATGCGGTTCTTCAAGTAGAACTTTGCATCGGCGAAGTGTGACTCGGCCTTAGTGAATGGCTCATCATCAACAACTACCACCTTCTCGACTTCACCTTCGTAGTATTTTAAACATTGATGGCAGGTAGATGGAACAACTTTATTCTCATCCAAGGCCTCCCAAGCAAAGCATTGTATGAAGTCTTCGCGTCGATCACATGTGGCCATGCACTTGTTTGCATATCTTCAATAGTAATTCCTAGCCTGATCGCGCTAATGGCTCTTTGCCCCCCTTGGATGAATCCTTGGATCATCACACGACTTTCTGAGAATTTCGTTCATGGGAGTACCAAGTTCTTTCACAGTATGGATTGGAATAAAGTTCACTGAGGATCCTCCACCAACAAAAATCCAGTTTATCATTTCATCGCGCATATAGCCAACCAGGTAAATGGGCGGTTATAAAGAGTGGACCTAGAAAAAGATCGTCATTTGTGAATGTGACCATTTCCTCACAAGCATTAACTTGTTGAGGAGTGGACTCGATGGGCTTTTCTGAAGATGGTGCCAATGGTAGGTCATCACTCTTTTCTTCCCCTTTGTCAGCATGGCAACATGAGGCATCAATGCCCTCATGGGAAATCTTCGTGCGGAACCAACTTGGTAAAAACTCCTCCAAGGTCACTAGATTTTGTGGCTTTTGAGGATGGTGCATCTCCACTTTTTATTTCTTCAAATGCCTAACTGGATTCTTTTTTATTGATCTTTTTACCATCATCTTCCTTGTTGGTTGTTCCAGTAATTCTTTTCATGGGCTCCTTTTGTGGCGCCTACGACGAGTCACCAATGTCCAACCTTCATCATCATCAGGTTGGTTGACTTCAGCTTTGTCGCTCTCCAGTAATTCTTCATTTTTACTTTCTTTAAAACCACATGATTTATCCGGACTGAATGGGCCAAAGGTGATAGAGACTTGGTTTGCGCTTGCTTTCTCATCTTCAAGCACGATATTCTTTTTGCGAGCCAAGTCCATGACTTTATCCTTGAAGACAAAGCACTTCTCTAGAGGGTGGCTTACAAGTCAGTGATATTTGCAGTAGTTTGGTCATTTGTTTTCCCATCTTCATTTGGTCGTTTCATCTCCAGAAGCTCGATGAGATTTAACTCGAGGAGTTGTTCGAAAATGGCTGGCACATCAGAATCCAGGAATGGGTACTCTTTCTGCTACATCTCTTTTAGAGTTAACTTTCCACTTAGCTTGTCTTGAAAAGAAGTGCATTTCATACTCTGCTTGTTGCTCACCTTTGTCGCGAACTTCATAGGTGACGTATTGACATTCATAGCTTCTTTGCTTTCAGACTTGGGTACGAACTTGCCCCACTTCCTGACTTATTGCTTGTCATTTGCTTTGTGAGGTTCATAGATGGGTAGCCTTTCATTTCCAGCGGAGGCCATGCTCAATTCCATGTCATGGGCACGAGTTGCAAGTTCTCCAAATGTTCTAGGCTTGATATCTTGCAAGATATAGCGCAATCCCCAATCTATGCCTTGGATGAACATCTTTATGCCTGAAGTTTCACTAAGCCTGTCTTTGCAGTTGAGGCTTGCATTCCTCCAACGGTTGATAAAGTCAATAACTGGTTCCCCCTTTCGTTGACGAGTATTTGTAAGCTCTATCATACTTACTGTGCGCCTTGTGCTATAAAAGCGATTGAAGAATTTTTGCTCTAGTTTATCCCAGCTGTCGATAGATCCAGCCCTCGAGGTTCGTGTACCAGTCAATAGCATTTCCTTTTAGCAAGCAAACAAACTGCTTGATGATGTAATCTCTATAAGTCCCAGCATTGTTGCTCCACGAAGTGCGCAACATGTTGCTTCAGGTTACCTTTACCATCAAACTGTCGAAACTTCGGAGGTTGATAGCCAACAGGCATCTTTAACATATCGACCCTTGCAGTGTACAGATTTGCATATGTAAGGGAGGATTTGGTAGCAACTTCATATTTGTTCTTAATGGTTCATTCGATGAACTCCTATTGATCGATTGGAATCATCCCTTCAGATAACACAGGGATGGCCTTAGTGGATGCTGCTTGTCTTGGGGGAGAGTCACTCTCTAGAACTTTTGGGAGCTTGCCAGGTGCATGGGTAGATTATTCTTCCATCATGATTCCCACCCTATCTCTTAGCTTGTCAATCTAGCCTCTTGATTTTGCATGCATTTGGTCAAGCCAGCGATTGCTTCCGTCAAGTTTGCCACTGCTCCTTCATGGATGAAGTGTTTGTCACCATGGCTTGCATGATTGTTGTGGATGACAGAGAGTAGAATGGATTTTCCCACAGATTGATCCTTGATTGGCTCACGCTATGTGGTGTAAGTGGGGAGGATCCACCACTTGAAGCATCATCATCTTCCTTCACAGCAGAGTGGTTGGAGCCGGAGAGGTCAAGTAGATCAAGAGTTTTCTTGATCTTTTCGGCAACATCGCTTTCTTCATCAGATGCATTTGTGGTAGATCTTGCTCCTTTTGAGGATGAAGATCCGAAAACAAGGGTTGATGCAGACGAAACTTGGGGTGCTTATTGTCCTAAAGAGCTTGCTTTGCTTCTCGAAACTGGTTCGACGCTTCCAAAGGTGACATCGAGAATGCTTTCCATATCAGCATAGAACCTGGAGTTAGCAACCTTAGTGGAAGTTGAAACGGAGTTAATTTTCTTTGAAGCCATTTCAATGCTCTTAAACTTTGGTGATTGAAAAGTTGAGATGAGAGGTAGAGATTGTCCCACTGGGCGTGCCAGAATTTGTAGACAATAAATTTGTGTCGAGAAAATAAAAATTAAGATCGAAAAATATTGCAACAATCGTAGTATTTGATTTTGAATGTTTGAGTGTACAATCTCTATGATTCCTCTGATTTTTCTTTTCAATAGTAAATAAATTCAAGTGCCTTTGAGCTTGATCTTGAATCTATATTTTTTGCCACGAACGATGATCTTGTTCTTGAGCTTGAGCTTGATTGCTTGGACTTGAACTTTATTTGGTCTTCGTTCTTGAGCTTAAACTTGATTTTTTCTTCATTCTTGATATTGAACTTGATTTCTTAAAATTGAATTTGAAGCTTGAAACTTGTGGAGGAATTTGCGGTGTTTGATCCACGAGCTCTCTCTTGCTTCTTGTTATAACTTCTGGTTCCTTTTCTGAGTTATGAAGACTCCTATTTATAGCTGTGGAAAGAAAGAGTTGCGATAAGAACAAACTCTTTTTTACCAATCAAAATGAAGTGTGACATGGCCGCATTTGATTAACTAGAACATGTCACTTGCACACGTGACGCGATTTCATTGGCCTTTTAGTGTGACTTGGTATGCCTTGTCATTTTGACACGTGGCGTGATCCTATTGGCTTTTTCGCTTGACTTGGCGTGCCACGTCATTTGACACGTGGAACCAAACTGGGTCTCTAGGAAAATGACATCTTGGGTTTAATAAAGTGCGCTCGTCACTTTAGCCAAATAGATTAAGACTTATTTATTTAATTCATATATATTGGGCTTATATAATTAATTCAATTATAGTATCTCATAATATTTATTAGGACTAATATATTTAAAATATAATCCAAATTATTTATTGAATTTGAATTCAATAATTTTTTTTTTACATGCCTACACAACTGTTATATGTTCTATTAACATTGTTCTACAACTAATATATATACAATAATTTACCCAGTACTATCTCATATAGTGGGATCTAGGCCAACCAATATATATAGGAATTTGTAAAAAAATAAAGTCTTTTTTTAATGAAAACTGTCCTTTACTCTTTACATTAATATTTTTTAAGAAATATTATCATATAACACTAGTACTATCAGAAAATTTGGGGCCCAATTATGGGGCCTAAAGCAACTTTACACATGAGCCTCCCAACATGTAACAAAATTCACAATCTTTTAGTCTAAAGAACAACTTAAATACATAATTATTTACCTTGATGATAAGTTGAATCATGCCTTCATATAATTATTCTATTGTTCCATTAAGTGCCTAAAAAGAATAATATCAGTGTGCTTTACCAAGTCACCAATGATAGCAAAGCAAGTGAAGCTTTGTTACCGGCGGCTAAAAGAAAACTTAATTGGACATGGAATATTTTATGTTTTTGACCTCAAAAGAGCATTGGAGAAGGCTAATAGTTGGACTAAATTTTTATGGTTGGTCAATGACATTGTTATTGTGTAGTAATTGTTATTATTTTTTTAAAATAATTGAATTAGAGGAGGTAAATTAATACGAATGGTGAAGGAGCTACTGATATTTTCATGTTTAGGTCAAGAAGTTCTTGGTAGATATGAATTATTTTGAGAAAAAAGTAGAATTGAAGTGAAGAAAATCAAAATATATAATGGGATCCACATAAATTATGGGGGTTCACATAGAGCAAGGTTGAATTTAAAATATAAAAAAGAAAGAAACTTAATTTTGAGGGTTTCTTGTGCTCAGATGTGATATAAAGCATACACTTTGTCATGTCAGTAAGGGGTTTACGAGGTTGTACTTCAGTTGAGAAAAAGTGTCTAATTGATAATGAAATTTTGTTGAGGTGTCTATTTGATCATTGTGGACGACTTAAACAAGCCATTTATTTATTTCTCTTTTTGAATTGATGAAATCTACACATGAAATCCTTAGATTGTCAATAAATTTCTTTAAAAACTCTAAGGAGCATTTTCTATATTTAATTTTTTTACTTTTGTTTTTGAATATAGAAGATACCAAAACAAAATACATTCTTATATACGTTGAGAGATGTTTCAAAATTCACCTGTATGGAAATTAAGTTTCTCTTCAATTGAGATGATTGTATGCCTTACTTGAGAAATACTATGAGTTAATATTCTATATGTGAGTTTTTTGGTGTATTAGAATGATACAGTAATAATATTGAATCTCTAATTTGGATGAGAGAAAACACACTAGTGATTATGCGATCACCTTTTAGCGTGGTATTATGGTATTACAATTGTTTGTAAATGATATTGATTAAGCAATATCTTAGCAAGTATTGCGCTAAGAATTAAACCGACAATATTGCGTCGATAAATTGTGATTGCCAAGGCGCAATAGCCATTTTAAGAAAATATATATTTCATTGGAAAGAATAGACATATTCTCTTGGGGCATAATTTGGTAAAGTAATTGCTTAGAGATAATAATTTTTTCATATATATTATATGCAGCCAAGAGTGATTTATCCTATGACTTATAAGTGAAATGAGACTTTTTGCCAATTTGAGATATGTTGACGATGATGGTAATGTAATATATGTGATTGGAGATCTCATGAATAAAGTTCGTATAGGTAATAATAAGTCATTAGCTGATCAAGTATGATTATATCCCTTCCTATGATATATGTTTATAGTGCAATACTGCAAGAAATGTGAAATATCAAAGCATTTGGACAATTAAGGCGACTATTTCAAAATAAATATCTTTAATTGATGTTAATTTTAATGGTATGTTATGCAATAGACTTGAGGAGCTAAAACCAATGCAAGACTAAAAGCAAGTTGTATGGCAACCTCCTTTAAGTGACACCATCAAGGTCAACACAAAATAAAAGAAAATGGAAAAACAGGGATATTGTTATGAAATAATATAAGAACAAGAACAATAATACAAGAACAAGAACAATAGAGAGAAAAGTAGAGAGAGGAGTATTCTTATTGATACTTGGGGATTGTTAGGGATGATTTACAATGGTAGAAGACCCCTTTATTTATAGGGAGGTAGTGACTTAGCTACCAAGAATAAAACTCTAGAATCTCTCTAATTATAGACATTCACCTTAAATAGAAGTCTATTTATAACACTCTCCCTTGAATGTCTATTCAACAATGTGTCTCGTTAAAACCTTAAAACCAAAATCCGATGGGAAAAATTAAAGAGAAGGAAAAAGAGTACACATGTTTGAATATGCGCCTATTGGTTGCCTCGTTAAAAACCTTGCAAGGAAAACCCAGTGGGACAAAACCTTGTAAGGGAAAAAGAGTGCAATGCGCATTAACTCCCCCTAATAAGAACATCAATTTATATCCTTGAGCATTTGCATTCCAATCTTGTGCATCATCTTCAAAACGATCTTTGGTAGATGTTTGATAAATAAATCAACCATATTGACTTGAATAAATATTCCGCACCTTGAAATCATCATTCTTGATAGATATGAACATCTTCATATAATGTCGTGGAATGACTCTTCAATATCTTCATAGATGTATTCTCAATGCCATCATGCTTATAGTTATAGCAAGATACATATGTACACAAATTTTACTTAGGATGTGGTACTTCAGGACCAATAATTGCATATGCTTCAAGCAACTTAAATCTTTCAAGTTAAGTCATGTAAGTCACATAATAGACTTTAGATGCATATCAAGTTTTCACGTCATGCTAAACAAATAAGATATCGAAAACTGATTATACATACCTTTGACTTTTATACTCTCAAGTATTTGAACTACATGTCCAAATCTACATGTCTTTCACATGGAATCAAGTATTTGTCTATACGCTTCAAACGTATCCAAGACTTTGTCCTTCAGGGACTTAATATGAGCATTTGTAGTGAGAATATAGTTACATTCTTTGGGTCAGCAAATGCGTATAGCGTACTTTGTAATATGTTGCAATTGAATTATCCCTTTTATGAACTTCAGGTTCATATCATGATATTCGGGGATTTACATATACAAATGATAATTCATCCCATGTAACCTTTTCTCAAGTGTTTATCATGTCTCCCCCTCATGTTAGAAAAGCTAACCTGTTTCCTCAACTTTGGGAAATCATCTTTGTGCATTATCATGTCAATATACACATCACATTAATAATAAGATGAAATTATTTGGTTCCTGACCCTGAACCACTTGTGAGGGGAGAATATACTCTCGTATACAACGTATATCAAACTGATATATATAACTTTGTTCTCATAAGAAACAGTTTAGCTATTAAGTGGAGGCACTCAATAATTATCTTGCTAAACCAACTTTGATATAAACCAACTTATCAAGATGAACTATCTTGAGTAGAGAATCTGGAAATTATGCTCGAAGTTAGATTACTGAGCAATTTACCTCGCAAGTACCGGCCAGGCTGCGGGTTAATAACAATTGCGCATGTAACCATTTCATAGATGTATCATATGTGGTATACATGGCAGGTGAATGAGCCCATATTCACCTTTGATATTTCCAGAATTTATGGGCTTCAACCCGAACTCTTTAGTTGGTCAGTTCATTAATGAGAACAAGTGATACAAGAGAATTCATAAAGAACTTTCTAGTTCTTTAATATTCACCTATGTGAATTTGCACATCATACTTAAAATGAGATGGCTAACACGAATGCCAACTGAATAAATTATCAATATTGGTAAACTTCAAATTCACAACATGACATGTGCACTTATCAATAAACTTCAGGTTTATTATGACATGGGTTTTTATACCAATAGATATCCACTTTATTGTGGCATTCTTTCGTTTGTGTAGTACAAACTGGAGAATAAAGCGGGTAGCTTTTTATATACAAATTACCCTGCTACAAGTTGTATTAATAGGAGATATCAAATCCTTACTTTATTTATAGTCTCAATATAATCAATCGCTTTCGCATGTACTTTGGAAACTGAATAAGTTTCTTTGAGACTTACTACAGCACAATACTCAATTGTGTTTCTCCAACATAGTAATAATTGGCTCTTCTAGAGCTCTCAATTAATTTTGTACTACTACAGATTCATCAACATCCATATGGTGAATATCTTTCTTAAAGAGAAAGTTATACCATTATGGTCATGTCAAACTTATATGCAAGATATGTTTCTTGCATTATCGTTGTCCTTTTATAGTCATATTTCCAAAATACTTTGGCGTACAATAGGTACGTGACCAACGATCATTCATGCCATATATATAGCCAACAGGCTTGACACCATTAGGTGTTTCAACTATAGGGCCAAAAACTTCACGTTTTGCCAGCGAATTCAATTCTGATTGAATTGCTTCTTGCCACTTTGGCCAATCATGTCTTTTTCGACATTCTTCAACAGATTGAGGTTCGAGATCCTCACATTCTTGCATAATGCTAGATGCGACATTATAATCAAAGACATTATCCACCACTATATCCACTCGATTAATATTTGCCTCAATATTGATTGGATTTATGGATAGTTCCGTATTTTCCAGAGCCTCGGGCTCAATGGATTCTTCATGAATCTCAGAATTTGTTAAATCATGAATTTCCTCATGAGATTCTTTTGTAGTGTCATTTTGATCATTTGCTTTCCTCTTTCTAGGATTTCGATCTTTGGAACCTAATGGTCTGCCACGCCTCAGGCGTGCATTTGACTCATTGGATATGACACTAGATGATTGTCCAACAGGGACATCAATACGGATTGGAACATTTTCCGCGGGGATGTGGGATTTCGTTATCCTTTTCAAGTCCGTAAATGCGTCAGGCATTTGATTTGCTATTCTTTGCAAATGGGTAATCTTTTGTACCTCTCTTTCACAAATAGAGGTATGTGGATCAAGATGAGATAATGATGCATTTTTCCACAAAATTTCCCATTTGGTTTCACCAACTTCTCCTCCTAATTTTGGGAAAAGTGTCTCATCAAATTGACAGTCTGCGAATCGTGCAAATCTCCTGTCAATGTTTCGAGGTAGCGAATAATGGAGGGCGATTCAAACTCAACATATATTCCTAACCTTCTTTGCGGACCCATTTTGGTGCGGGATGGCGGTGCTATAGGCACATATACTGCGCATCCAAAGATTCTTAAATGGGATATATTAGGTTCATGACCCAAAACCAATTGCAACGGGGAATATTTGTGTCAATTTGTCAGTTAGAGACGAACTAGCATTGCTGTATGCAAAATGGCGTGACCCCAAACCGAAGTGGGCAGCCGACGAACTAGCATTGCTGCATGCAAAATGGCGTGACCCCAAACCGAAGTGGGCAGCCTCGTTTTCATGAGTAAATGAGGTATTCAAGATTATACTCATGTATTGTCTCAATCTGATATCCATTTTGAATGATATCTCTAAAACTCAACAAGTTCCTTTTAGACTTGGAGGAGAACATTTTGACTGATATCATTAAAACTCAACAAGTTCCTCTTAGACTTGGAGGAGAACATTGCATTCTCTAAAATATTGTTCATTTAGGCAGAGTTATAGTTGTTTTTCAGGAGCCTTCAATCAATTTAATTCACATGGTTTGCCATACAAAAGAAAATATACGATCATGAGAATAAACAAATTCAATCCGTTTGTTTCACATTTAAACAATATTTTCAAAATCTGCTGAGGTCAGTTGACTAACTAAATCAGATAGTCGATTATAAGTTTTCCATAATCGTTTACTTTGCAGTTTGAAAATTTCAGTTTAAGCATTTTCATAAAACAATCGATTGTTAAACACACACAATCGATTGTTGAGCATTGACAATCGATTGTTAAACATAGACAATCGATTGTTGACTATTTTTGAAAAATTCCAGATCACACTGTTTTAAGACAATCGATTGTTAAACATAGACAATCGATTGATGACAATTATTGAAAAATTCCAGATCACACTGTCTTAAGACAATCGATTGTTAAACATAGACAATCGATTGTTGATAATTTTTGAAAAATCGCAGATCACACTGTTTTAAGACAATCGATTGTTAAACATAGACAATCGATTGTTGACTATTTTTGAAAAATTCCAGATCAGACTGCTTTAAAGACAATCGATTGTTAAACATAGACAATCGATTGTTTTGCAGTTTTAATGCGAAAATATGAGATAACCGACTAGTTTTTCAGGTTAGTCGATTACCTCTACTGGAAAGTAAAAATATTATTGATATTTAAGCATATTGATACTTTCTAAAGAACTAATACTAACATTATATCATGAACTAACTAATACGAGCTAATACTAGTGGCTATTAGTTTATTCATTAACTAATACAAACAAGTAAAATAAAATCAAGCAGCTCCATCTTCTTTCATCACGGATCCATCACCGATTAGGTGGTCTATCTTCCCCTCGGGTTGCTCAAAGAAGTCTGCCACGTCCAAGTGGGTGATGTCAAAGTTGTTGTCAGAGACAAAATTTGTTTCCGAGCCTTTACTCTTTCGAGATGCTTGATAAAGGTCAACCAAATATCTTGGTACACGGCAAGCTTTTGACCGGTGCTCTTTCCCACCGCAACGATAACATATAGTTTCTGAACCTTTTGCCTTAGGATCCTCATAATCCCGTTTCTGCTTTCGGCGGTTATCTCTCTTCGGGGGGTGACGGACATCATGAATATTTCTTCCTTGTCTACGTCCACGGCTATGACCCCGATTACGACCACGACCATGGCCCTTTTCTTGATTGGCATAATGAGAGTGCACCTTATCTGCTTCAGGCAGTGGTGTAGACCCAGTGGGTCGATTTTCGTGATTTCTCATGAGCAGATCATTATTTCGCTCAGCCACAAGTAGAAGAGAAATCAGTTCAGAGTACTTTGTGAAGCCTTTCTCTCTGTACTGTTGTTGCAGTACCATATTGGAGGCATGAAACGTTGTAAAGTTTTCTCAAGCATATCATAATCAGAGATATTATCTCCACATAGCTTCAATTTAGAAGTAATTCTGAACATTGCAGAATTATATTCATAAACGGACTTAAAGTCCTGGAGCCTCAGATGAGCCCAATCATATCGTGCTTGTGGCAGAGTGACCAACTTCAGGTTGTCATTTCTCTCCTTTAAGCCTTTCCACAAGATGAGTGGATCCTTGACGGTGAGATATTCAATCTTCAAACCTTCATCAAGGTGATGGCGCAAGAAAATTAAGGCCTTCGCACAGTCTTGGGTGGATGCTTTATCTCTATCTTTAATGGTGTCTCCAAGACCCATAGCATCTAAGTGGATTTCAGCATCCAACACCCATGTCATATAGTTCTTGCCCGAAATTTCAAGGGCAACGAACTTTCTTTTCGTAATATCAGACATAATCGAAAATCAAATTAGGAAGAGAGAAATACCTTAGTTTTTCTTGAGAACGATTCTTGAGACGGTAGAGTCTCGTGCTGATAACGTGTTATGAAATAATATAAGAACAAGAACAATAATACAAGAACAAGAACAATAGAGAGAAAAGTAGAGAGAGGAGTATTCTTATTGATACTTGGGGATTGTTAGGGATGATTTACAATGGTAGAAGACCCCTTTATTTATAGGGAGGTAGTGACTTAACTACCAAGAATAAAACTCTAGAATCTCTCTAATTATAGACATTCACCTTAAATAGAAGTCTATTTATAACATATATGAAGCATTATGAGAGACAACAAGGGTGTTTAATTATACCCTTATCTGTACTTATTTATTGTGATATCAACAATATGACCGAGACAGTAACAACACAGTTAGTATTTTTTCTAAGGTCAAGTTAGCTCCTCTTATTGTACTTTTTGGAGTACAACACCATTCAAACAATGTCTAGGTAATTTTATTAAAAAATAATTCTGTTTTATGTTTTTGTTCCAAGTTTAATTTTTTCTATATATCATGTGTGATCGATGTAAATAATTCTACCTTATAAATTTGAAATACATTGCTCGAGACTCACCATTCAAATATACACCTATAAAATATCAAGTGAATATTATTTAACTATAATATTTATATATAACCGAGATATTTTTATGTGATAACGTTCTTATACAATTAATTTTTAAGTGGAGAAGGTTCTAAATTTGAACCAGTAGCATCAGAGGATTGTGACATTACCCTCCTATTAAGGCGATTGGCTTTTGTCATTGACTTGTGCCATTTTTAACTCATTTCAATCTTACTTGTTTAGTTCTTCTTTATAAGTCATACATTAGAAGATTTTTTTTTTGGTAATTAAAGAATTTTATTTACCAATGGTAATATACACAACTAAAAAAAAAATATTAAAGTGGCAAGAGTTGGACATGAAGCCCCAATTCTGCATCAAGAGCCAAATCTATCTACTACAAAGAAACTACGACATCCCAGCATTCCTGTAGTGAACTTCTAGAACAACTGCTTCTTTGCTGAAATAATCTCAAGTTTGGTTCATGCCAAATATAATACACGCCAAATGTCAAAGTCATTCAGTATATAATTGCCCTAGTCGATCTACCTTTTCTATTTTTCAGAGCCCAATCAATTTCATCTTTTCACTCCCCAGAGACTCTATTAGTACCTTGCCACTGCAATAACTTATCCCAAATAGCAGCAGAATAATAACAATTTAAGAAGATATGATCTACAGATTCATTCCTATAATTGCATAGAGGACACACCAGGTTATTAATAGAAATTTACTGTGCCATTCTATCCTTTGTAAGCAGCCTTCTATAGATAGCCATGTCATGACCCGCCACATCATCATGCCACGTAGGTGCCACTTCGCTTATATTTTTTTCATATGGAATGATTACATAAGTTAGGGACTAGATCTTGGTGGAATATTCTATAACTATGGAGAATTTCCTTGGAAATGTTCTAGATATTTATGCACTTCTAAGAAGGTTCTAGAGAAATATAGAGATTTCCTTAGGAAGACCCTAAAACTCTATAAAATTGTTAGGAAAGTCCTAAGAAGATTCTAGCTATATAGAATATTCTAAAAAAGGGACTTATTTATAAATATAGAAGGGCTTGTAGAATAATTACTATTTACATACTAGCCCCTAGGTGATTAGTATAAATATGGGGCATTCATTAGTAATTCATCAAACAAGCTAAATTATCAAGTTCTCTATAATACAATAGTTTCCTTTAGCAATTCTCAAGTGTTCTAACATTCCTTACCGATCTTGTGTGTAGTAAGGTTGACTTAGGATAGCAAGAATGTGAGCAGGTTGTGCAAGATCGTGTGCGAGTTATCAAGTGCCGCACGTGCGCTTAGTGTAAGACTAAGGGCGTGACAACATGGTATCAGAGCAAAGGTTATGGCTAAGTAATGTTAGAAAGAATACAAGATATTGATATAAGAAAGTTCTGTAGGGAACCATGGTCAGAATTACCAAGGGCTTGGTACTTGCAGAAGGGATCAACGTGAAGGTCCCCAAGTAAAAGCAGTATCACAGTGCATGGACGCGTGCAAGGTGGCAGACTGGTGGAAGCTAAGAGAGTTCCGACAAAAGCCACAATTCGAGAGTATATGCGTGAGTTCACTGCCTTAATGCTGCAAATCTGGTCATTTTATGAGGAATATTCCCTCTTCTACTTCATGGATGGGTTGTAAAGTTGGGTAAAGCAGAAATTAAGAAGACATCTAGTAGCCATTGTGAACAGGGCCATCAGAGTATCCTAGACGCTTATTGACTTCAAGATGGAGCCTGGAAAGTCCAAAGAGGGCAACGGTAAAAGGGACGAGGGAGATCATCACGAGGACAACAAAAAATCCATAGCCGAGGTATACAAGGGTAATGGCAATGGGCCATCCCATAACAGACAGTGGTTCAAGAGAAATGGCAAGCGGCCGGAAAATAGTAGGGAGTACGTGCCTAAAGGAGGGTGCTACTTCTGCAAAGGGTCATATAGAGCAAGTGAATGCTCAGAGTTGGGGAAGTTTGCTCATGCACATATGGATGACACAGGAGAAATCGCTTGCATTGGAGGGATGCACTTGGAATCTAAGCTGAAAGTAAGGGATTCCAAAGCCTATCTTGGCACCATGCAAATAGAGAAAGGTGGCAGCAAGAGATGTTGGACGGATATAGTTGAAGAGGATGATGAGTTACAAAGTGATGGCATGATATCCGACTTAGAGACTGCACAAAGCAGAGGGTTCATGTTTGCTAGTAAGGCTAGACCACGGAGAACAACCAAATAGGAAGGGGAAGCATGGACCCGGTGCTTAAAAACTGCTAGACTTGGTTGAGTTATGGGAAGATTCAAGCCAAGAGCAAGGAGGAGCATCCGATGGGCAGAGGATCGAGGCCATCATTGCTAGTCGTCCAAAGTACAAATATGGCAAAATAAAGTGAGCAATACCTTGTATCATGGGAAGGTGAACCACTTCATAGGGTATCATGTCTAATGGACAAAGAATTCCGATGATGCCAAGGCGATGTGCGAACATACGTGTCGATACCCTCGGCACAAAATTGGGTGGGAGAGCGTGTCATGACCTGCCATATCATCATGCCACGTAGATGCCACTTGGTATATTTTTTGCCATATGGAATAGTTACATAAGTTAGGACTATAGCTTGGTGGAATATTCTAGAATATGTAAAATTTCCTTGAAAATGTTCTAGATATCAATGCACTTGTAGGAACGTTCTAGAAAAATATAGAGGTTTCCTTAGGAAGACCCTAGAACCCTATAGAATTGTTAGGAAACTCCTTAGAAGATTCTAGCTATGTAGAATATTTTAGAGAAGGACCTTATTTGTAAATACAGAAGGACTTGTAGAATAATTACTATTTACATACTAGCCCCTAGGTGATTAGTATAAATAGGGGACATTCATCTGTAATTCATCAACCAAGCTAAACTATCAAGTTCTCTCTAATACAAAAGTTTCCTTTGGCAATTCTCAAGTGTTCTAACATTCCTTAGCGATCTTGAGTGTAGTACGGTTGACTTGGCATAGCAAGAACGTGAGCAGGTTATGCAAGATCGTGAGCGAGTTATCAAGTACCGCACATGTGCTTGGTTTAAAACTAAGGACGTGAGAGCTAGTTATAAAATAAAAAATCCATCTAGAGGCACCATGATTGTTGCAAATTAGTCTTCTCCATTTAACCTTTGGACAATCTCCCCTGATCTTACAGTATAACTCTTTAACGGAGAAGTTATCCATTTTATAGACATCTTGTTCTAGAATACATTAGAAGATTGCTCGTTTTTCTCATAAATGATACTAACATTTCAAACACTGATATACTATTAAAAGAATTATTTACTATTTTTTATGAGACTGTCAGAAAAATAGAAGGAAAATTCAGTATCAACATTCTGAAAAATAAAGCCAATTACTAAACATAAAACAAAGAAATTCATGATTAGAAGGAGTCTACCCATATGGGAACTTAAAAAATCCTCTCATTTGATTGAAAATTGAAACTGATAGTAAAAAAGGAGCGGTTACTCTCGGCGCACGTTAAGCGCGCGACTGGTGCACAATAGCAGGACGCCATTGTCGCCGGAAATGACTCGTCGCCGGCGAAACGCCCCTCTACCAATACGCAACTAGTCACACCAAAGCATGGTATTACAAAAGAGCTTGAACCATTAACATTTGGAAGCTTTCTACCCTAGAAGTTTCAATCAACCGATGTGATGCATGCAGAAGGAGAAAACTGTGAATTGTCATTGCCGATGACTGAAGTTCCTTCAAACGTTGCTGCAAGACGATTACAGTTTACTGATGCCCTTGGATCGGAGAAATCCATACCGACTGCAGCGGATGTGGTGCGAGGCAATCGCAATTCTCAGATGGGCAAGCAACTTTCATTCATTCCCCCCACTGATCAAGACCTCAATTGGATTACTGGAAGAATGCTTTGATTGGATACATAATTGGTGATACTCCAACTGAGAAAACTATGGATAACTTTGTCATGCATGTGTGGAATTTCGTGGCTAAACCTCAGGTACTGATTCATGCTGAAGGATACTGTATTTTTCGCTTCAATAGTATCGAGGATCGAAATTTAATCATCCAATCAGGGCCCTATACCTATAGGAACAGACCAATGGTTTTGAAACCATGGGAAGTTGATTTCTCTTTTCAAAGTGATGTTCTAAGCACTGTTCCTATTTGGATTCGTTTCCCTGGACTTCCGGTGGGTTATTGGTCTACTGAGGTATTGAGCAAAATGGCAAGTGCTATTGGCAAGCCATTATACACTGACAAATTTACTACACATTATTAAAAAAGTTTCATTTGCCCGTGTATTAGTTGATGTGGATGCTGCTCATCCTTTACCAGATCAATTAGAGATTGATACTCCTTATGGTCCTAAGATCCAGTCAATTGAGTATGATTGGAAACCAAGTTTCTGTAATCATTGCCTCAAATTTGGGCATGATTCATTTGAATGCTGGTACTATGCTGATAATAGTAAAGGGAAGCATAAGGATGAGCAGGAGAAACCAAAAAGGCAGAAAGGTAAATTGAAGCAGCAGGGAAAAAATGATAAAAAAGAGTGGCTTGTTAAGCAGCATGTAGCTGTTGCAGAAGTACAGAATAATCATGACTATGCTGGGAATTCATAAGTTCTGGAGATGCAGGTAGTGCAACTTCCTAATAAGGTGAATGAGAACATTGTAGTTAATGTCCAGCAGCATTCACAAAATGATCATGTTGATCAAGGGAGGCCTGAAAGTGTAGTCACTGCAGTTGCTACAACCAGTGGTAACATTGAGCAAATGAATGATAATGGAAGCAAGGGGAAAGCTACTATGGTTATGGCTGGGAGCAGGGTTCAGCAGATTGATCTGGGACCCTCACACAGTCTAACCCCTAATTTCCTATGATTATTGTTACATGGAACATTAGGGGGCTTAACCAAGCCCATAAACAAAAGGAGTTGAAAAACTTCCTAGCTGTTAATAAGGTGGATGTTATGGGAGTTTTAGAAACTAGAGTTAAGGAACATAAAGCAAACAAAATACTTGCCAAGGTCGTTAAGGACTGGAATGTTCAATGTAATTACTCAAAGGCTGCTAATGGTAGAATATGGTTGCTTTGGAGACCTCACATACTGATTCATATATCCTCTATCACTGATCAACTCATTCACTGTTTGGTAGAAGACACAAGAAGTCAAGCCAGAATCCATTTAAGTGTTATCTATGCCCATAACACTGCACTTCTTAGAAACCAACTATGGAGTGATCTGAGATCAACCTATATTCCCAGTCAAGATGCTTGGCTGATCAGTGGTGATTTCAACTGTGTATTATGCACTGAGAACAGAATTGGATCCCCAGTCACTGATGCTGAAGTTAAAGACTTCAACGACACTATCACTGACATGCAACTCACTGCTCTCAGAGTTAAAGGTTGGCATTTCACCTGGACAAATAAGCAAGATTCTTCCAGCAAGTATATAGTAAAATTGATTGGGCTCTGGGTAACTTTCAATGGCTACAACAGTATGGACATCTGGAAGCTGATTTTATGAATCCTTCAGTCTCTGATCACTCCCCTATCCTGATAAAATTTGGATATCATAAACCTTTGCACCCAAAACCTTTCAGGCTATTCCTTGCAGTCATGGAACAACCTCAGTTTCGTGATGTTTTACAGCAGGTTTGGAGACAGGATTATGAAACAACTCCTATGCAGCAGCTATGGCAAAAACTGAAGGACATGAAGCATCACTTGAAGGTGATAAATGCACACATGGCATCTTACAAGCAGAAAATTATTCAGGCAAGGGAAAAGCTGGGTATTATTCAAGACCAAATGCTGAACAGTCCATTAACTCAATCACTACTTACTGAGGAAAATACAGCAATTGAGGAAATTGAGAAGTGGAGTAATGTGGAGGAAAAAATTCTGAGGCAGAAGTCCAAACATGCTGGATTGAGTGTGGAGATGCTAACACTAAGTACTTCCATGCTCAATGGAAGATCAGAACTGGACAAAACAACATTACATCCATTTATACAGACTCTGGTTTGAAACTCACTGACCCTTTAGCTGTGGAGCAGGAATTTATCAAGGTCTTTAAATCATTAATGGGGGAGTGTGCTACTGAACTGCCTTATATTAATTCTGCAATTATGAAGGATGGACAGTGTTTAAACCTTGCTCAGCAAGGATTCCTCATTAGAGAGGTAACTATGGAAGAGATCACTGAAGTTGTCAAAGATATGCCCAAAGATAAAGCACCTGGAGTTGATGACTTTCCAGTAGAGTTTTTCAATAGGAACTGGGAGATGGTAAAGGATGACATTCTAGCTGATGTGAAGGAATTTTTCTCTACAAGCACAATGCCTCATATGCTTAACACCACTGCCATAGCACTTGTGCCTAAAGTAAAAGCTCCTACTACTGTCAAAGATTACAGACCTATTGCCTGCTACACTACTGT
Organism: Nicotiana benthamiana; assembly: GCA_034376525.1. NCBI lineage: Eukaryota > Viridiplantae > Streptophyta > Magnoliopsida > Solanales > Solanaceae > Nicotiana > Nicotiana benthamiana. The sequence goes on along the minus strand of CM067327.1, from coordinate 26,276,185 downwards.
CTACAAAATCATCTAAAAAATTATCACCAGAAGGATGAAATCTGCCATTGGGCAGTTAGTTGGTCCTTCTCAATCTGCTTTTATTGAAGGAAGAAGTATTGTAGACAACATCTTGCTAAGCCATGAAATTTTTAAGGGGTATACAAGGAAAGGTGTTTCTCCCAGATGTGTACTCAAAGTGGATTTGAGGAAGGCATATGACACTCTGGAATGGAATTTTTTGAAGCAGATTCTTATTGATTTGGGCTTTCCAGCAAAATTTATTCAGTGGATTATGACCTGTGTTACCTCTATCTCTTATTCCTTAGTAATGAATGGTGGCTTAACTAAACCATTCACTGGTAAGAGAGGTATTAGGCATGGGGACCCTATGTCACCTTACCTGTTTGTATTAGCAATGGAATATCTTAACATAATTCTTCAGCAGCTGCATAAGGATGGGAACTTCAACTTCCATCCCAAATGCAGAAAGCTCAATGTTTCTCATGTTTGTTTTGCTGATGACCTTCTTATGTTTTGTAGAGCAGATATTATGTCTATCCAGATCTTACATAAAGCTTTTCTTCAGTTTTCTGAGGCATCTGGTCTTCAGGCAAATATCAGCAAGAGTGCTATCTATCTGGCTGGAGTGCAGCAAAACATCAGAGAAGAAATCATTGACACATTGGGATTCACTGCAGGCCAACTTCCATTAAGATATTTGGGGATTCCACTTGACTCTAAAAAGCTGGCAATCCATCATTATATGCCCCTGATTGAGAAGATCACAGATAAGGTTACTTGCTGGTCAGCAAAACTTCTATCATATGCAGGAAGGAGTCAATTGATCAAAGCTGTGGTGTTTGGCATTCAGACTTATTGGGCACATGTCTTCATTATGCCCAAGAAAGTACTGAAAACTATTGAAGCTATCTGCAGAACTTTTCTTTGGACTGGCTCAGCTAATCTATCCAGAAGGGCTCTGGTGGCTTGGGACAAAGTGTGCAGACCTGTTTCAGCTGGAGGACTTAATATCCTAGACTTGAAGGTGTGGAACAAAGCAGCCATAGCTAAACTGCTTTGGGACTTGGTTAGAAAGAAAGAATGTCTATGGGTTCAATGGGTCCATTCTTATTACATAAAGCAAAGGAGCATTGCCACAATTAACAGTCCTAAAGCAGCATCATGGGTGGTCAGAAAGGTACTGGACAGTAGAACTATGATTCTAGAGAGCCAACAGCTTCAAGGTGATCTAGTTGACAGACTACAAAGTGTATGCAGCCTGGGCAAATTTCAAATCCAGAAACTGTACCTCACTCTACTGCTCAGTTTCAATAAAGTTGAGTGGAAGAATTTGATGCTAATTTCTAATGTCCTACCTAGGCATAAATTCATTGTTTGATTAGCTGCTCAACATAAACTTACTACTATTGAAAGATTGCAGAACATGGGCATACAAGTTCCAACAGATTGTGTGTTCTGCAAACAGAATACAGAGGAATTCAATCATCTATTCTTTGAGTGTCCTATTACGAACAGATTGTGGTCCAGAATGTGTGTTTGGTTGGGGCATATCAGAACGATTGGCTGCTGGGAAACTGAACTTCTCTGGGCATGCAGCAAAGCTAAAAGTAGACTGTGGAAGAATGCCATAACAGCTTCAGCATTTGTCACTACTACTGCTCTTATATGGAAAACAAGGAACCTCATTCGGTTTGAAGGATCTGGTTATGTGGAGGAACTGACTTGTAAAGAGATTGCACTACTCTTGCACACTCGAGGCAGCAAATGCAAACAGTGGCAACCTGGCTTGAGACACCTCAATTACTATCCTTAGTTGTTGTATTGAGTAGGATAGGATACTTGAGTATAGTTAGTCTAGATTGTATAGGAATACTTGTATCAGTGTAGTAGCTAGTCCAAACTACTACCACCTAGCTCTTTGATGTACATATTTTTTTGAGATCAATAAAACTAACAGTTATACCTAAAAAATAAAAAATAAAAAAATTATTTACTATTTTGTAATTTCATTTTCAAATTTTCACTATATTGCGACTCAATCAAATAATGCCTTAACTTAGCTAGCATTTGGCCATAAATTTCATATTTATTTTGAAAAATCTTATTTGGGTGAAGTTTGGTTCGAAGACGAAAATGTATTTGGACGTATGTTTCAAACATATTTCCTAACTTTATTTTGGAAAAACATGTATATAATTTTCAAGTTTTGGGATTTTGGCCCAAAATTATCAATTGGGCTGATGATGAGATTTGAGATTTCGGATTTTGCCAAATGTGAACAAAATTTATGACTAAACATAAATTTTAAAAATAAATTCCAAATTTATTCTGGTAGAAGCCAAACAAGCCTTAAAACTCATACATAAAATCAAATATAAAGGAAAAGTGATATAGCAAACTATGCAGTATCTAGTGCTAAGAGCACAACTCATAATATTGAAATGTATTATTCATCCTATTTTGTACTGTGTTCATTGGCCCTCGGAATTTCAAGGTTATTAAAAAAGATATTTGAAAAAAATAATGGCACAAAAAAAGTAAAAGAAGTATCGAAAAATCAACGGCCGACCGTGCCGACGTGACTAAAGTTGCAAAGACGCTTCCCTCCTAATATTTCTTTTTTCTTTTCTTTTTTACAGCCTCCCCATTTATTAGATCTCAAACATATTTTCATATCTCTCTTTTTCTTTCCTTTCACTCTTCTCCGATCCCGTATGTTAGTGTATATATATATGTATATGTATTTTCTTGTATATATTTCAATTAATTACATTCAAATTTGATTTTTTTCAGGTTGGAGATATTCCCCTTCATCATTTTTTCCTGAGAAAATTCAAATGGCCGTTCCACCCGCTAGAGCTCGAGCCGATTATGATTACCTAATCAAGCTCCTCTTGATCGGCGACAGCGGTAAGTTTTTTATTTTTTTTATTTTAATTTTCTGATTTTTTTAATGTAAATATCGACTATACATTTGATTTATTTGTGTTTTTAGTTTTTTTTTTTTCGTCGATTGATTCCAAAATTTGAACGCGATTGCATATGAGATGTTGGAAGAATTTTCCTGGTTTCGCCTCTTCATGCCACTAGGTTGTTGCTGATTAATCCTAGTGTAGCTGAGGTGGACCGAGAGAGCAGGAAGAATAACAGAAAGCAGAAGACTTGGTTGGAAAATAATCGCGTTGTTTTTTACGTGGCTTAAGGGGTAGGATAGAGTCCTATTCTTATGCAATTAGTTGTAGAAGTTTATTTACTTTGTTTTGTTTTGCTTATAAGTAGGAGGTAGCTGGTTCCTTATTGCTTGTAAGTTTTTCCGTTGAAATTCAATCCAAGTGCTTTCTGAATTCTTTTATTTCTCTGTATTCTCTTTATTTTTTGTCACTTTCAGTTTGTGTTTGAGTGAGTGTTGATCTTGTGAGGGGACAACAATTGGCCTCAGAGCTTGGTTATATGCCCAAATACATTAGTTTGAAAGATATGGCGATTGTTACCAAAGACGCAGCACCGGAAATCAGTAGTGGAGTCTTCCAATATCCACGACTGACATTGACGAACTATACCAGTTGGGTGATTCGAGTAAGGGCTATGATGGAAGACCAAGGAGTTTGGGAAGCTGTCGAGCCGGAAGGAGGTCAAGACGTCGATCCGAGGAAGGATAAGAAAGCAAAGTCTCACCTCTTTCAAGCCTTGCCCGAGGATCTTCTCATGCACGTGGCAGAGAAGAAAACAGCCAAGGAGGTTTGGGACTGTCTCAAAGTCAGGTTCGTAGGTGCAGAGCGAGTGCGGGAGGCACGGATGCAGACATTGAAGAATGATTTTGATGCACTGCGAATGGGGGAGGATGAATCCGTGGATCAATACGCAGGGAAGCTTACAACCATGGCTGCAAAATTCTCCAGTGTAGGAGGGACTCTGAATGATGAAGCACTGGTGAAGAAGTTACTTGGAACTACCCCGGATTGCTTCATTAATGTGATAGCAGGGATCGAACAGTTCTGTAACTTGGCAACCATGCCATTCGAAGAGGCTGTGGGACGTTTGAAGGCCTATGAGGAGCGTATTCGGAGGGGCCAATCATCCGGTGCTGGTGGGCAGCTTCTACTTACTCAAAGTGAGTGGGAAGCCAGATCAAAAAAGAGCAACAAGGATGTGTCTAACAAGTCTCAGTCGAATTCCACATCAGATGGTAGCAATCAAGGTCGGGGAGGACAGGGAAAAGGAAAAGGAAATGGCAAGAATGGTCACGGCAGCCCTTCAAAGAAGGATGGTAGAAATCCGGGAGAAGGTTCACGAGACAAGAGCCATGTCCGTTGCTACAGATGCGGAGAGTATGGGCATTATGCAAACAAATGCAGGGCTTCGAAGAAGAAGGAGAAAGAGGAGGCTCATCTAACAAAAACAGATGAGGTAGAACCTGCTTTACTGCTAACGGAGATAGAAGAGGATGCAAGCAATCAACACAATGAGGTATTGTTGAATGAGGAGTCTGTCTGGCCAGGAAGGACTGTATCCGATCGTGGCAGCAGTTGGTACTTGGACAACGGTGCAAGTAATCACTTGACCGGCGACAAAATCAAGTTCCACGACATTGATGAAAGCGTGACTGGAAAAGTTAAGTTCGGTGATGGCTCAACGGTACAAATCATGGGGAAGGGAACCATTATGTTTGACTGTAAAAATGGAGATCAATGGTTTCTACATGAAGTCTATTATATTCCAAAGCTGCGGAGCAATCTTGTTAGCCTTGGGCAACTCACTGAGGCAGGCTACAAGATAGTAATGGATGGCAATGAATTGGACGTGTTTATGAAAGACCCTTGGCAACTCGTTATGAAGGTGAAGCAAGCTGCAAACAGATTGTACAGAATCGAGTTAAGGGAAACAGTTCCTGTGTGCTTGTTGGCAAACTTGGAGGATCCGACGTGGCTGTGGCATGCAAGACTTGGTCACGTAAACTTTCAATCAATGAAGAGGATGGCCGATAAAGGAGTCGTAGCAGGGATACCGATGATAAAGCATCACAATCAGGTGTGCCAGAACTGTCTTGTTGGTAAACAGACTCGCAGTTCTTTTCCAGATGAGGCAAAGTTTAGAGCAACAAGGAGTCTAGAGCTGGTGCACATCGATCTATGTGGGCCTATTTCTCCTCCAACAATTGCAGGTAATCGATATTTTGCTTTAATTGTCGATGACTACTCTAGATGGATGTGGTTATACTTGATCAAATCAAAGGATCAAGTTGTCTATCTTTACAAAGTTCAAGGCAGAGGCAGAGAACTTGTCTGGAAATCGAATCAGAACTTTAAGGTCTGATCGAGGAGGGGAATTTCTGTCAACAAAGCTGAAGAAGTTGTGTGAAGAAGCTGGAATCGTGCGCCATCTAACTGCACCTTATTCACCCCAACAAAATGGGGTGGTCGAAAGAAGGAATAGAACAGTGATGGGAATGACTCGATCATTCCTGAAAAGTATGAATGTTCCTGATCTATTCTGGGGAGAAGGAGTGAGGCACGCTGTGTATTTGTTGAATCGTTTGTCAACGAAATCAACTGGAGATCTCACACCACACGAGATTTGGAAGGGGAGGAAGCCAAATCTTGGGCACCTGCGGGTTTTCGGATGCGTAGCACACTCCAAAGTGGTGAAACCACATCAAAAGAAGCTTGATGATCGAAGCTTTGAGATGGTGTATCTCGGGGTGGAGGAGAATTGCAAGGCATATCGTCTCTATGATCCACGACTTAACAAGCTTCATATAAGTCGAGATGTGGTGTTTGAAGAGCATAGACCATTCAAATGGGAGAGCAGTCCAATCTCTGGAGAGGTTTCAGACTATGTTATAGACGGAGAAGCAAGAGGATGGTCGACATGGATGGGAGACTCATTCAAGAGTGATTCGGTCAGCTGGTCTATTAGCCCGCCAGTGCAGCAGAGTGTACAACCAGGGAGTGGCTTGTCGTCTAGAGTTGCAGAAGGTGGTGAAGAGTCCAACAGGAATCAGACATCTATTGATACTGATTCCACACCGAGGAAAGAATGGTTGGATCTGATGTTGATACAAGTTCTGAACCGAAAAAGTTCAGAAATCTTGCTGAAATATATAACGAAACGGTGCCAATCGAATCATTCGAGGAAGGTGCTATGTTTACTGAATTTGAGGAGCCAGTAAACTTCAGAGAAGCTATGAGAGACCCAAGTTGGATGGAAGCTATGAAAAAGGAGATAGAGTCCATCGAAAAGAATTCTACTTGGACTCTAACTCGGTTACCAGAAGGGCACAAAGTTGTTGGTCTGAAGTGGGTTTTCAAACTGAAGAAAAATTCAGACGGAGAGTTGCTAAAGCACAAGGCAAGACTGGTGGCAAAAGGCTATGTTCAGCGTTTTGGAATTGATTTCGAGGAGGTTTTTGCACCAGTAGCACGGCTTGATACCGTGAGATTGATCTTAGCAATTGCAGCAAACCGGGGTTGGGAGGTACACCATTTGGATGTCAAGTCTGCGTTCCTTAATGGAGATCTTAAGGAGGAGGTGTACGTGACACAGCCCGAAGGTTTTGAAGTGAAGAACAAAGAGCATTTAGTGTTCAGACTCCATAAAGCACTGTATGGGCTCAAACAAGCTCCAAGGGCTTGGAACCTATGTCTTGACAGAAGGTTAAAACAGATTGGTTTCGAGACATGTGTGCAGGAGCAGGCTGTTTACAAACGGATGAAGAATGGTGTTGTGTTGCTAGTTGGAGTGTATGTCGACGATCTGATTGTAACAGGCAAAATTCGATCAGACATAGACACATTCAAAGAGGAGATGACAGCTGAATTCGAAATGAGCAATCTTGGCTTATTGAACTACTATCTGGGAATTGAAGTAGATCAGAAAGACAATGGAATCTCTGTCAAGCAATCTGGCTATGCGAAAAAAGTGCTAAGTCAATTTGGAATGGAGGATTGTAATTCCACAAGGATTCCAATGCAGCCGAGGAGTAATCTCCATAAAGATCAAGATGGAGAACCTGTTGACGCAACTGAATACAGAAGATTAGTTGGAAGCCTAAGGTATTTACTTCATACTCGGCCTGATTTATCCTACTCGGTTGGTGTTCTGAGTAGATTCATGGAGAGGCCGACCTTAATGCACCAGAACGCAAGCAAGCAGGTGCTAAGGTACTTGAAGGGAACGATACATCTTGGATTGTTCTATCCGAGAGGTGGAGGTGAAGAAGTTCTAACCGGTTATTCAGACAGTGACTTAGCAGGGGATCAAGATGATCGTAAGAGCACAGGTGGCATGGTGTTTTATCTAAATGAAGCTGTTATTTCATGGAGTACTCAAAAGCAGAAGACAGTTGCACTGTCATCTTGTGAAGCAGAATTCATGGCAGCCACTGCAGCAGCTTGCCAAGGCATTTGGCTGAGGAATCTCCTAGCTGAGTTATTGAACAAGGAACTAGAGGTTGTTAAATTGTTCATTGATAACAAGTCGGCAATAGCGTTGATGAAGAATTCAGTTTTTCATGGGAGAAGTAAGCATATAGACACCAGGTTTCACTTCATCCGTGGCTGTATCGAAGAGGGACAGATTGCAGTTGAGTTCATTCGAACTGAAGAGCAAAGGGCAGACCCTTTGACAAAGGCCTTGCCAGCAGGGAGTCTGATCACGTCGCGTTACTTGCTTGGGGTCAGAAACCTGGAACCACACCAGGATTAAGGGGGAGTATGTTGCTGATTAATCCTAGTGTTGCTGAGGTGGACCGAGAGAGCAGGAAGAATAACAGAAAGCAGAAGACTTGGTTGGAAAATAATCACGTTGTTTTTTACGTGGCTTAAGGGGTAGGGTAGAGTCCTATTCTTATGCAATTAGTTGTAGAAGTTTGTTTACTTTGTTTTGCTTATAAGTAGGAGGTAGCTGGTTCCTTATTGCTTGTAAGTTTTCCCGTTGAAATTCAATCCAAGTGCTTTCTGAATTCTTTTATTTCTCTGTATTCTCTTTATTTTTTGTCACTTTCAGTTTGTGTTTGAGTGAGTGTTGATCTTGTGAGGGGACAACATAGGTCAAGGCTGGTAGGTTGCCTGAATTAAAAGAATAAAAATCAGTGGTTTCGTAGCCCTCCGATCTCGGCGTAGAACTGTGATGTTAGCTTATTTCGTAGTTCCCTTTCTTTTTTTAATTTCAATAAATGGCTTATTCCTCAGTTATAAGTCGTAGTTTTATAGGTAATAACAAAACAATGCGAAATGATGCTCGAGAACTTGGGACAACTGACCATAGAGGAAGGATCGAATGGAAGCATCTCCACCTCCTACCTTAAGGTTAGGGGATCGAGTCGCTAGGGGACATAATTATGTCAAAAATTTCTTTAAAAAAAGAAAGGGAACTACGATGATAATGGTGGCTCTTTTAGTTTGTTTCTTTTACGATGATAATGAGAAAAACTACAGACAAATACTAGTAGAAAACATAACATCTACCAAATTAATGATCTTTGAGTTGTAAGTTGATGCCCTTGTACAAGAACAAAGGGGACATCCAGTGCTGCAACAACTATAGGGGTATCAAATTAATAAGTCACACCATGAAGGTCTGGGAGCGGGTGATCGAGGCGAGGGCGAGTGAGATGACATCTATATCTGCGAACCAGTTCGGTTTCATGCCGGGCCGATCCACTACAGAAGCTATCCACCTTGTCAGGAGGCTGGTGGAGCAGTTCAGGGATAAGAAGAAGGACCTGCACATGGTGCTTATCGACTTGGAGAAGGCGTATGACAAGGTCCCAAGAGAGGTGCTATGGAGGTGCTTGGAGGCGAAGAGCGTGCCGGAAGCCTACATCAGAGTAATCAAGGACATGTACGATGGAGTTAAGACTAGGGTTAGGACGGTGGCTGGCGACTCAGACCATTTTCCAGTGGTTATGGGGCTCCATCAAGGATCGGCGCTTAGCCCTCTCTTGTTTGCCTTGGTGATGGATGCTCTAACCAGACATATTCAAGGGAATGTGCCTTGGTGTATGCTATTTGCCGATGATATAGTCTTGATAGACGAGACGAGGGTCGGTGTTATTGAGAGGTTAGAGGTATGGAGACAGACTCTCGAGTCTAAGGGTTTCAAAATAAGCAGATCTAAGACAGAATACATGGGTGCAAGTTTAGCGCCGAGCCGAGCGAAGTAGGCAGGGACGTGATGATTGGTTCTCAGGTCATCGCCAAGAGGGACAGTGTCAGATATCTTGGGTCGGTGATTCAGTGGGATGGAGAGATTGACGGGGATGTCACTCATCGTATAGGAGCGGGGTGGTCAAAGTGGATGCTTGCATCAGGAGTCCTGTGTGACAAGAAAGTTCCACAGAAACTCAAGGGGAAATTTTATAAAGCTGTGGTTAGACCTGCAATGTTGTATGAGGCGGAATGCTGGGCAGTGAAGAACTCTCATGTTCAAAGAATGAAGGTTGCGGAGATGAGGATGCTCAGGTGGATGTGCGGGCTCACCAGGTTAGATAAGATTAAGAATGAAGTTATTCAAGAGAAGGTGGGGGTGGCCCCGGTGGATGAGAAGATGCGAGAAGCGAGGCTGAGGTGGTTCGGGCATGTGCCGAGGAGAAGTTCTGATGCCCCGGTGAGTAGTTGTGAACGGCTGGCGATGGTCGGCGTTCGGCGAGGCAGAGTGAGGCCTAAGAGGTATTGGGGAGAGGTGATTAGGCATGACATGGCTAGAATGCGGGTTTCCGAGGACATGGCCCTTGATAGGAAAGTCTGGAGGTCTAGTATCAGGGATGTAGGATAGGGGCCCCTAGAGGCTTTCGTACTACTCACCCGGGGTTGGGTGAGGCTTGGCGGGGCTATCCATAGATGATTTGTGTGTTGGATTGTGTCTCCCTTATTATAGTTATTTATGGTAGTTACTGTATGATATTATTGCATGCTATTTTATTTATGGTTCTTATGTTTAGATAATTATTTATGCTAATTCTGCTATACTTACTAATGCTCTTTTGTTTTTGTTTTTCCCTTTCCTTCACTGAGCCGAGGGTCGATTGGAAGCAACCTCTCTGCCCTTTCGGGTAGGGGTAAGGCTCGTCTACATATTACCCTCCCCAGACCCCACTTTGTGGAACTATACTGGGTAGTTGTTGTTGTTGTTTGAGTTGTAAGTTGATGCTTGAATGATATTCAGATCATACACTGCCAGTGAAGATAGATCCTTGGCTGACTAAGAACTCCTGTTAGGAAAATTTACTCTCAATTTTTTAGGCGTAACTTGATTGGCCGAATGACTCAATTTGGCCAAATGTACCCTATGTATCTTTTGGTTAATTTAGAAACAGAAGAATAGGAGACCTTTCGAAGGAGTGGCGACAAAATAAACACATTAAATATGCTATTTTATTTCATTTATTTCTATGGTGTAAAGAGGAAATGGCGCTTTGCATTGAAAGATGGACAAACTTCTGCTGAGGGTCAAATCTACAGTTGTAAAACACTTATGTATATAAAACACCTTGCTGGTGTACAACACTAGCACTTATTTGAATCATTCAAGGGGAAATAAAACAAAAAAAGATCTAGCTGTGGTTGTTGGAATTTTCATCATTCTTTAGTCAAGTAGCTTGTAGTTCAAATTATTAGCTAAAAAAATTGCACTATCTTACCTCATCTAAGTAGAAATGTATTTTCAACTTTGTAGTCCAATTTTGGTCCATTTGAGCTCTTCAAAAAAAAAAAAAAAACTATGGTACATGTTACCAGCTTATACAAGCATCCCCTGGATCTGCTTACATGAACTCATTTATATAACTCAGCCCATACCTGTCAGAAACCATACTGATTTGTAGCTGCTTGATTGATAAGCACCATTTTAATAATGCACTTCTTAGGAGATCAATCTATTTACTGCTTGACCAAACTGATAATTAACTTCTAAAGTACAGCGAAAGCTTCGGAAACTTGTAATCAGGTTAACCTGCAAGGTGGCCACTGCCTCTGACTTGCTCATGTCCCTGGGAGAGGGGGGTAAGGGACGAGGAGAATGGAAAACTCATGCATGGTTACTATTCTGAAATATGCTGACAATAAAATACCTTCAGGTTTAGTTACAGACTGGATATGAATCTTTGAAATTTTGGACTAGTAGCATCTACAAATTCGCTTGTAGACTGTAGTAAAATTACTGAAAACAGAATGTTCTTGTCAATCATTCTGCTGGCATGCCTAGCAGTTTGAAGATGGACACATCTACAAAGTTGGGATTCCACAAGAAATCTTTTGTACTATTCGTTAAGTTGGAGGTGTGGTTCCAAATTATTAGTAAATGCTGGAGATTATTAGGGCGCCTAGTTCCTTAAAAGGTTTCATTCTCTCTCTTTTGGTGCTTTTTGCGGGGATCGTTCTGCTTCACTTTTCTAATATTCCCGCAGCTCATGATCGATCAAGAGCATTGCTATGCCATCCCTTATATCAGTTATAGTAACAACAACAACATATCTAATATATTCCCATACTTGGGGTTTGAGGAGGGTAGTGTGTACACAGATCTTACCCCTATCTAGTGAAGGGAGAGAGGTTGTTTCCAATAGACCCTCGGCTCAGAAAAGGAGAAGAGGAAGACGAAGAATGAGAAAAAAGAAGCAGAGGGAGAGAACGAAGAAGAAAAGAAAGAATAGAGGGGAGAGAGGGGGGGGGGGGGGGAGAGGGGGGGGGGAGGGAGGGGGACAGAGTATGTAGCACTAAACTAGTATTATTTACAGGAGAATACGATAACTGAAACAAGCTAAACCACATGATGTAATATAAATTTGAGAGATAGGAAAGTACATGCGTGCTACTACTACTACCAGTAAGGGAGGGGAAAACTCTCAACTACCTTCCACCCTAATCCCGATCTCCACGCTCTCCTTTCAAGGGTCATGTCCCTTCATTCCTTATCTTATCTTATCCCTCCTGGTATACCCACACATTAGCTCAACATTCTTATTTCTGCTACTTTCATCTTCTACACATGGGAACTCTTGACTGGCCAACACTCCGCCCCATATAGTAGGGTAGGTCGAACATATCAGTTATAGTATATCTCTATCAATGTTGAATTGTTGACTACCAAGTGATGCTGAAGTTCAATAGCTGCTTATAATTCTTTTTCTTCTTCTTTCCTTTTTGTTATTTGATTAATGCTGAACTTTGTTAGTTCTTATGAATATGGATATAATAACTTCTGTTTGAATTTTCAGGTGTGGGTAAGAGTTGCCTTCTTTTACGTTTCTCAGATGGCTCCTTCACGACCAGTTTTATTACAACTATTGGGTAATCGTCTCCTAACTCTTAAGGACACTGTAATTCTTGTCGTCGTCGCCGTTATATTATATCATCATCTTCTTCTTCTTCTTCCTTCTTTTTGTTTTTCTTTAAGCACTCAACTCAAAGGTAATCAAGCCTCATGAACACAAGGAACTTGATAAGAAAATGAAGTTCTATCGAAAAGTAGCACGCAACCTTTTAACTTGAACGTACAACAACAACAACAACAACCCACTATAATCCCACTTAGTGGGGTCTGGGGAGGGTAGTATGTACGCGACCTTACCCCTACCCTGGGGTAGAGAGGCTGTTTCCAAATAGATCCCCGGCATCCTTCCCTCCAAGTACTTCCCACCTTGCTCTTGGGGAGACTCGAACTCACAACCTCTCGGTTGGAAGTGGGGGTTGCTTACCTTTAACTTGAACGTACATTATGAAAATATGAATAAAATACTACTGCTACTACTACCACACCACCACCACCACTATTATTATTGTTGCTGTTATGCTCTTTTGGTTTTTCTGTTAGCACTTGTAACTCAAAGGTGATCAAGTTATACAATCTTAAATTGATTGAAATGGAGAAAAGGTGGTGAATACTTGAGAAGAAGGCAAGGTTTCTCATTTTATCAAATGAGCAGGCATGGTTTCTTATACTTACCAACTAAATGAAAAAAAAGTTTATTTATGGTGGAATTACATAACCTCTTATGTAGAAAATGTCAATATGAAATTTACATAACTTCTTGAGTATAAATGTGGATTTTGGAAGTTGAATATGTGGTATTTGTTTACGATTTAGTGAATATATGGATGAACTCTTACAAGAACAAATGATTAGTTATTTACCTACATATTTATTTTTAGGCGGACTTAATCTGATGCAAAGTTTTCTTACACAGCATTGACTTCAAGATAAGGACCATAGAGCTTGATAGCAAACGAATCAAACTACAAATCTGGGATACTGCTGGTCAGGAGCGGTTCCGAACAATTACAACTGGTAAGCTTGCGGGTGAAATGAGCTGTGTATAATTTTGTCTTGTTATCTTGTCATTTATTTTTCTTTTGGGGCAAACACATATACCAAGTCAAAACTCTGTTCTGGTGCATTAATATATCAACTTCACGTTTTAGTTATTCTCCTGTCCTTGCAGCTTACTACCGTGGAGCCATGGGTATATTGCTGGTGTATGACGTGACTGATGAGTCATCTTTTAACAGTAAGTTTCCAAAATACATTGCAGTAAACGAATCTCTAAATTTTTTGTTATATCAATTTAGAAGGGGTTGCTGTAACTTTATAGATGACTGTTCTTCTCCTTAAAGACACTAAGGGGTTGGCATACTGGTAAGGGTCTAGCTGCCATGTTGGAGATCTTGACAGGGAATTTCTTTCCTCCAATCCCTTCCATTCAGGGATTTGCCAGAAAAACTATATTTGTTCCCCGTGGCTTGTACTCTCTCCATGATATTCTCCCTCCCTTATCATGGAGCAATTGAATAAAGCAGAGCCTTTAAGATGGTTGATACAACAACAACATTTTTTTATTTGTCAGAATTTTGCTAAATTAGAATGATGTAAACTTCTTTTTGGTCAGCGCTAAAACTAACTTTGTGCACATGTTTAGACATCAGGAACTGGATAAGAAACATTGAGCAGCATGCTTCCGACAATGTCAACAAAATTCTGGTCGGCAACAAGGCTGACATGGACGAAAGCAAAAGGGTTCTCTCTCTCTCTCTCTCTCTCTCTCTCTGATCTATGTATGTTGTTGTATATATGCTATTTATTGCTGCTATGTGACTGAGTTCATGTAAACCTTTTCTGCAGGCTGTTCCTACATCAAAAGGTCAAGCACTAGCCGACGAATATGGCATTAAATTCTTTGAGACAGTAAGTAGAACTTCAAGCCAGCATAGGAATCATTTGCAACAGCAATTCTCCTAATATTGTAGTAATGTTTTGTGCAGAGTGCCAAGACAAATATGAATGTGGAAGAGGTTTTCTTTTCCATAGCTCGGGATATAAAACAAAGACTTGCTGAATCTGATTCAAAGGCTGAGGTATTATCTACTAAGTTCATTAGAAGTGGTGCATATTGTGTGCTGGCTGACAAGTTTGACTGCTAAAAATCTAAAGAGAAGGATAGACCATTGATATTTCTATGATTAACCTTGGACAAGACAGAGCTTGAGGGTGAAATGTGGGGGTCGTTGAAATGACAAGAGGGGATTTTTCTTACTAAAAAACTACCCAAAATTTAGAAGTTTTTTAATAAGAAATGACTTCCCTTTCAGTTTCCTATATATGCTTGCATGATTCAGTCTTCATGTTGCATTCCTTTTGCACTTCAAATCTTTGATTTAGTTGTCAGATCCTGGAAAAAAGCTTTTCAGGTATGCACTTTTCAGGTCGAGTTTCCTCATTTTCCCTTCCAAGATATCCCTTCTAATCCCTATTTCTAAAGGAAGAAGAAAGGTCGAAAACTCTCTTTCGAGAGCCTCATTTGTTGAGCTCTGGTCCAGGGTTCAAACTAGGAATTGCTATTTTATCTGATGCAACTAGCTGTATTCCCTGAGCTGAGGGCGGAACCGTCTTATCTTAGGGTAGGAAAGGGTAGGGTAGGCTCAAGCTGTGAGCCGTTAATAATCGTTAAGTAGCGTGTGGCCATCCCGTACTCTTCATTAGACTTGAAATTGCGATTTTTAAAAGCAAACTTAGCTCTAATACTCCGTCACATGTGAAACCTCAGCACAATGATCTCTTCCATTTCCCAGACATGGAATATTGACCATACTGACTCCTGCATTCCTGAATTTTTGCAGCCACAGACTATCAGGATAAATCAACCAGACCAGGCAGCAGGAGCTGCTCAAAGCGCTCAAAAATCAGCTTGCTGTGGCTCTTGAAATATTGACAGCAACGACGACAGGATGATGGGGAATACATCCTTCAAGTTACCATTTTAGTAGGAAGGGTGGAACTAATCTTTGTTATAACATTCTGACCATCGATTGTATTTTTCTCTTTACAGTTATTTCTTCAATATCTATTTGTATTGGGTGGCAGCTCTTAGTATTGCAAAAATCAGTATATGCTCACTACTTTTTGGCTTAATATAAATGAAGGGACACTCTGCCTTCTCATGTTTCTTGTTCAACCTTTGGGGCTTTGGTTGGGAATTTGCATCCTTTTTATTCTTCATTCATTTCATCTTAAAAATATTGTTTGAAAACAAAAGACGCAGGAATAGGGCTGCATTTGATGTGCCCTATCCAGATACAACAAGTTACCAGATGAGTAATTGCTACTACTTGATACGATATGACGATGTCATCAAATTTAGTGTTTCTTCTGTATGTGATTCCCAAGCTGTCCCTATGGTTGATTTCTTGTTTTAGTCCTTGGTTAAGTGATACTAACCATTTCTGATTCTTTAATAGAAGTCGGTGTACTAAGCTTTCGCTATGCGCGGGGTCTAGGGAAGGGTCGGATCAATATCGTACACAGTTTTATCCTGTATTTTTGCAAGAGGTTATTTTTACGGCTTAAACCGGTAACCCTTTGGTAGCATGGTAGTAATTTTACCAGTTAAACCCAAGGCTTCCCTTCCATTTCTGATTCTTTAATGACCTTCAAATTTGGTTACAAGCTTTAATTTTTTAATCCTGAGTAGTCAAAGCTACATTTCCTTTCCTGAAATAGCAATTCTAAATCGAAATACAGAAATACGTGGGTTTATGGGGATCTTGGAATTGTGCTCGAGGTTGCCATTGGGCTTCTGATAATTTGAATGAGCTTTTGCTTTTTACATGCTGGAAATGGATTTTTCCAACGGGGGCAGGAAATTGTGTAATTTAATCAAATGGATTCCAAGTCTAATGGACAACTAAAGCACCTGAGGCTTTACGCCATTATTACGGTTGCTAGCACAGAGTTAGCTGATGCTTATTCTCCAAATATTTTCATTGCTTCTTCTCGGGGAAAAGAAGGTCACGACCCCTACCTCGTTCCATTATTACTCTGTCAGGCTTTCGACCACAGAGGCGGACCTAGATCATTAGGAGTGAGTTCAATTGAATACGTCACTTTTTAAACAGAAATCAAAGATTTATATATATGAAGAACTCTTATAAGTAATATAAATGTTAAGTTGCTAGCTATTTGAAAGAACTTAAAACCTTGAATTTTGATTTAAATTTTAAATTCATCTTTGTGAATCCTTATCGAGGAAACTGTAAATTTCTGCCTTTGACGAACTGTTCAGATGTTGCAAACTTCATAGTGTGTGTTGCAATCTAAAGTAATTACTGCTGACGTACTTTGGTAGTTATATCCACTCTTATTTATTTTATACTTAAGAAATAAGATTACTTCCATTTTGACTAAATGAAAATCATGATGTTGTACTTACAAGATATGGCAACATATAGAGTATCCAATGGAACTTCTTTTTATCCTTTAAAATGAGACTCGCATTGGAATCCGATTATATTCGAATTCGCGCTTCAAATATTCATATTAGAGCATAATTATATTCGTATTTATGCCGCGTAGGACTTCATTCAGGGAAAAACGCTTCATACCGAAGATTTTTTTATATCTGAGGCTCGAATATGAAACATCTGGTTAGGGGAAGATCAACCCGTATCGTGCATCACATACTTTGTTGTAAAATGAGATATACTTATTCTCTCTTCACATGATAAGAATCGTGTTGTAATCCAAAAAAATTCACTTTTAATTATGTGAATCCTTTTTGTGCGATTCTAGTCAGCAATTAAAATACTTTCATTATGCCAAAATTTGACTTGTCATGCTCCCAAGGGATAAACATCTTTAAGATTGGATAATTGATGTCATTATATTCTTTTTTCATCTGATAAATGGAAATTGCAAGTGTAATTAATATTGTTCTTAGATGCTATCGTCTAGATTAAAGTTGAAATAAAGATATCATCACCTTATTTAAATAAGTCAACTTAAAAGTTATTCTTAACATGACATGATAATAATAATTTAAATTTGAATTCGCAAGGTTTTTAAAAAAAATTCTTTTGCTTTTCGAAAAGCAAGTTAAGTTGATGATGCCATAAACGTACCGATAGGGTTAGAATCTAATTATGGGATAATTTGGAATGTAATTAACTTTTAAGATTTGAATCTTGTTCCATACCCAATAAATCTTTAAAATATTATCTGAAAATTTAATTAAGTAAACTATAGGCCATTTTGTCCATTTCGTTTAACTGAGTTATTATTTGGGAAATCGCTTTCATTCCTTTTCGAGTGCAAATATCTTATTCGACTTTATTTATATCATTTTTAATTTTAAGTGTTTATTATTGTTTTAAATTCTAACCATAGGGGAAAAAGAGAATAATTGAGATTTCCCCTTTATATCTCCCTTACAAATTTTCAACAAACCATTGAGAATTAATTGAAAGTGACAATATTGAAACGTAAAGACTCAAAGGTCTCTAGAAATCTTCTATATGACATCTATTATACACAAAAGTGAACCCAAGATTTGAAGATAGCGGGACACATAAGCGAACTGTTCAATCAGTAGACTTTAAATCTTAAAAGTTTCAAACAAAATATATATGATTGTTTTAACATATATATACTAATATATTTGAAATTTTTGTGAAGTTAATGGGATCCAGCGACTCTTCCTCTCCAAGCTTAGGTTCGCCTCTAATTATTGTTCTCTGACGACTTTGCTGAAATCAAATAAAAAGAAAAAGATATTAAGGAAACAAAAGAAGAGTTTCTATAGGCTCTTCTTGCTTTCTTTCTTTTTTCTCTTTATTTCTTTTCAATTCAAAATTAAGAATATTGGCTATCAACTAGCTAGAAAAAAGTGTCGTTCAAATATTAACTTTCTTGCTTAGTGTTTATGTAAACAATTATGGGGGTAGAAGATAAGATGATAAAACATATTGTTTGCTCAACTTTATATTAATTTTGGGTTGAAGGAAGATTACAATATTGACAATCATTATAACCTCGAAAATTATGTAAACAAGTCTCAAGAGAGTTACCATAATGGAATTAGTACGTAAGTTACGCGTTTACGTGAACATTATAATTTTCGTCCAAATTTAATATAAAATATCTATAAATATTGGATTGAGTACTTAATCATATAGAAATAAAGATCATCCAACATTGTGATCCAGCACTGTCCCTAAATTAACCAACAATTATTGTATATTAACTTATAACCGTTAAAAAAGCTCATAAATTTTAAATTTTGAATTTAAAGCGTAATTTAACATGTTTTTTGTTTTCAGAAAAGACGTTAGAAAGAAAGAAGATTGAGAAAAAAAAAATGGTATTTGGCTATAGAGAGAAAAATGTGTAACAAACGTACGTGTAATACTTGCTTTTGGCAATATTATGAGTTATCAAATTCACTTAAGACTAAGGTTTAGTGATCAATGAAGTAAGTTAAAAATTACGAGATTTTAGATTCAAGTTTTAGCAAAGGCAAAAAGTATTATAATTACGTAATTTAACATGTTTTTTGCTTAAATATTATATTTATACAAGGAACCATTAAATGTATCTAATAATTTAATTACGAATCCAGTAACTAAGAAAATCTACGAGTTCTCTGATAATTCAGAATTCATAAATTTCAAATTATGGCTTCGTCTCCGATTTATTTCCATTTATTCAAGCTTTTGTTAAGGGGTATCAATGGTTCTGTTCGGTCGGTTTTTCTATAAAATTTGTATATTTTATTATATATAACTAAAATCAGACTTTTCGAAACGGTCGCAATCATGCCGGCTTCTCTTTGGTATCGGTACATTTCGGTTAATTTTTGGTATTTTTTTAAATATCATGTAAAATTCACCAATAGAAGTAGAATGCAATAACATATATTCTTTCATAGGACTCAGCAAAACTCTCTAGACATTTAACTGTTTAAAGAGTGATGAATTAAAAATAAAAGATGGCTAGAGTATAGATCCAGCAATTATTCTACAACAACGTAAACGAAATCAAACAAATGCAAAGAAAACATCAATCACACGAGTTGAAAGATATTAACCAAGCTAAGACTCAATAATGAAGTCTATAAAAGATTAAATATTCAAAAGATAAATCTAAATTATATGAAATGAAACATATTCAATACATGTAGTTTGCTACTCATAATTGCTAGAATATTTTGTGTCTTGCTAATAAAGATACTTGAAATAACTTAGCTTAAGTAGAAGTAGCATAACAGGTTTTAGGAATTAGTATTTTGAGTTTAATTACTTGTTGGCTTGTAATAATTTTTATAATTCCAAGGCCCAAAGAAAAATTTAATATATTATTATATTTAAACTTACTAGATAAATATATTTTTTATATGTAAAATTTATTGGGTATTGTTCGGTATTTTTTTCGATTTATTTTTATAAAATAAAAAACCTACCGTAATTATTGGTGCGGTTATAGATTATATATAAACCTAGGGTTTCTTAAAAAGAAACCTAAATATTAGTTCGATGCGGTAGGATTGGGTCGGTTTAGTTGATTTTTAAATATTCATTGACACCCCAACTTTTGGTGAACAAAATTAACTAATTTCTCTGCTGATATGAAATAACAGATATGTAATCGTAAAATTAGTCGAGGTTCGCAGAAAATAGAATATATATATATATATAGAGTTAGGCAAAACGTGTTTCTAGTGTGCTATATCCTCCAATATAGCTAGGTATTTCTGACACATTAGATAACTTGCCTTAGTCACTATGCCCACAATCCAAAAGGAGTAAAAGTTGGAAACACTTTCCTTTCCTACCATCTTTTATTTATCTTAAAAAGAAGTAGGATATATCAGAAGAAGAAATGAATCTCAATTTAGTAGTAGCATTACTAAATTTGGCTTAGGAATTAGGAAGTTGCTACACTCAAAGTGGTTATACTTTCTTGTGCAGCAGGAAGAAAAAAGAAGGTGCATTTAATTATTTCTTTCTTGGTTTATATATATGCGCTTACTACTTTTGAGTCTTGGCTTATGAATGTAATATAAATTAAGTGCAACATAAAAATAAAGCAATTTTCATAATATAAGAACAAATTTGAACATTATTCCTTTTTTAAAAATATAGTGTTTTGCATGAGGAGACAAAAACACCGCCAATCTCCGAACTTCACGTGCTGCAAATTTGCTCCCATGCAGTAGAAAAAGTATAAAAGGACTTCCACTTGCAGTACTAAAATCAAAAGCCAAGCTAAAAATTTTTAATTTATGAGTTTTAAATGCTAAGACATATAATGCGTTCGAGGTAAATTATTTATATATATTAAATAAAACGACAAATAAAATTAAGTGATTTCCGTAATAGCAGGATAAATTTGGTTTTTTTGTATATTTATAAATTTACGTGCTGCAAAACTCGGTCACATGAAATAAAAAGAAAAGGATTTCTACTTGCAGTAAGAAACATGGATTGAGGTAAAGTATGAACTATGAAAAATGGATTCGAGCAAAATAATTTTTGCTTATACTTTATATTTGGATTAGAAATCAATTAAAAAAGTAAAACAACTCCACAACGTGGTTAGACCACCACCACAAGCCAATCAACCAATAAATAGATACGTTTCACAGAAAGAAGAGATAGAATCCAGCTTTTGTTTGTTATTAGGAGTGCAAATTCCCAACATCGCTTCGGTTGGAATTAGAGAAACTAAGTTTGTTTATGTATAAGAAAATAGTCCCAATTCTAAATAACGATATTTAATTACGAACTTACTAAAAAACAACGAGCTAGTAATTTATAATAAATTCAAAATTTATGAACTTCAAATTATGATATTGCAGCAAATAAAAAATTGCCAGACCCAAATGTGAATATTCTTAGATTTAAGGTGGGTGTCATGCTTTTAAATTTCTGAGTCATTGTAACTATTTCAACGAAATAGCTTCAAATTTGATTAAATTGTACGTACGTCATCTGTTAAGAGAATATATTATCCTTTTATTTTATTGTAAAGTCAGAAACACACCTCAGCACGTGTCGGACTGATATATATATTTTTTAATAAACCAAATGGCTAAATATATTTTGTTGTTGAAAGTTGGATTCAAGAGCTTTTCATTAAATTATGTAAAGCTTCTCATATAAAAAGCAAACCATTAGTACAAACGAATATTTCATATTATTTATAAATCAACAACATTATTATATTAAGCGCAGAAAACATGTAGAAAATGGATAAAATTTTCTAGAACAATGAATATGCAGGAAAATAAGTAGTTAAAATGTGAAACTATGAGCTATTGAACACTCGAGGATCTAGCCTAACGGTTTAGGCCAATGAAGCCGGCAAAAATTATGAACGGTCAAAAGTTCAAATAGAATTATCTCCAACACTTATACTAGTAAGAGATAGTAAACATCTAGTAAAATAATGAGATTTGCTCACAAAATGGGTTATACAACTATTGTATTAAAAGATACCAATAGTGGATCGAGAGCATTACACATGGTTCACATAAATTTACTAGCTTTTACTCAAATTTTGTATGTATCAAAATTCAGTAAATAACAAATACTAAACTATAAAGATCAATTATTACTGTATATTAACTTGAGATTCGTTTAAACTTTGGATTCGTTTCTCAATAACATTAATGTATTGGTCGAGTTAGTGGCATAGTAGAAATGACGTCGTAGACCATAAAATATTGTAAAATATTAGTTGGAGCCAAGGCAATAATTGTAACCCTATCTTTTACTTCATATCTTCTTCCCTTTGTGGAAGACACCACGACCATATTGGCAACAATTGTAGTCAGACGCTACTTCCACTCCCTTGTTTCCTTTTTTCTCTCTTCTTTGACCTAAGCTTTTATCCGAAAACCACGTCTTATTTTGTCCTTTAAACAATTGCTTTATTTAATTCAAAGTGTCAATAATACCTTGCAGTTTTACAATAATTCAATCTTTGGATATGTGGAGATTGGAGATTCACCAAAAGAACCATCCTTTCTTTCAAGTTTGACCATCTTTTCATCATAACAGTAGTACTACTTTATAAACTTTCAAAGGTCTTGATTAGCCAATAGCTCGCCTTCTGATTAATAATTCTGCTACTCCAATTCATGTCAATCAGTATAAAGTTCAAAAACCGATTCAAGTGGTTAATCTTAATGAACATATCTCAGTCAGTCGATGTATTGTTAGGAACTCACATTTTTCAAATTGGACGTAAGAGAGCACTTTGGTGCATATTCTTTTCATAAAGAAGATTCTCCTAGGTACCCCCTACAATCTTTTCATCCCTTCTAATCATTCTACACACACAATTTTACAATTCTATACACCCACTTCCCCCCCCCCCCCCCCCCCCACCCCCAAAAAAAAAAACAAACGGAGAGGTTACCAACACAACATGCAATATGGAAAAGGTTGGCAATTTGGCACGTAAAGACTCAGCGTTCTTTGCTTTTTGATGCATAAGAGTTTTTAATGCAAAAGATGTTGCCAATGTGATTGATCATATCATATTGATATTTATTTATGATGTAAAATAATTGGTTAGATCAAGCAGAATACTAAATTAAAAAGACTGATGACCTGTGAAAATTCAGTTGAACCACTGGTAGCTTTAAGTACACAATATGTTGATATTTTTGTACATCATCAATACGATCAAGATTTAACCACAATGCTAATTTAAAAAGACTAATAACATGTGAACATTTAATGGAATCAATTGCAACTTTATGTACACAGTGTTATGAAATCAATACAGTCTGATCAATCACATCCCTAATTTAAAAAGACTAATGGTCTGTGAACATCTAATGGAACCATAAGTAACTTCAAGTACACAATATGTTAATATTTTTTAAAATAAAATCAACACTGTCAAGATCAATCACATTACTATTTTGGAAAGACAAATGACTAGTGAATATCTTGATGGAATCAATTGCAACTTCAAGTACACAATGTGTTGATAGTTTTTATAAGAAATCATCAATACGCACATTATTAATCTAGAAAGCTAGTGACATGGGAACATTTAATGGAATAATTGTAGGTTTAACAATTATGGGGAAGCGGACGCCATGTGGATAGTGACGGCGAACTTGGTTAGGGGGGCTGCACGAGACGTGCTCGGGGTAACTAAGGGATATTCAGGCAGACATCAGGGTGAGTGGTGGTGGAACGGGGTAGTCAAAGGAAAAGTGGAGGTGAAGAAGGCGGCGTTCGCTAGGTTGGCAGGGAGCACGAGCGAGGAGGAGCGGAGAGCGAACAGGTTGGTTTACAGGGAGGCGAGAAGAGAAGCTAAGATGGCAGTCACGGAAGCTAAAAACGCGGCGTTCGGTCGCATGTATGAGGAACTAGGGGAGAGGGGTGGGGATAAGAAGTTATTCCGGTTGGCTAAAGCAAGGGAGAGGAAGGCCCGTGATCTAGACCAAGTCAGGTGTATCAAGGCCGAGGATGGTAGAGTTCTGACGGGGGAATCGCAAATCAAACAGAGGTGGCAGGCGTACTTTCGGGATCTTCTTAACGAGGAGGGGGATAGGAGCATAGAGCTAGGGGAGTTGGGGGCATTCAGAGCGTCATAGAGACCTTGGGTACTGCAGGCGCATTAGGGTGGAGGAGGTCTTAAGGGCGTTGCGTAGGATGAGTAGGGGTCGAGCGACTGGGCCTGACGAGATCCCGGTGGAGTTCTGGAAGTGCATGGGTAGAGCTGGAGGGGAATGGCTCTCTAGGCTGTTCAATGCGATCTTCAGGACTAAAAGGATGCTGGATGAGTGGAGGTGGAGTACAGTGGTGCCCTTGTACAAGAACAAAGGGGATATCCAGTGCTGCAACAACTATAGGGGCATCAAATTGATAAGTCACACGATGAAGGTTTGGGAGAGGGTGATTGAGGCGCGGGTGAGGGAGGCGACAACTATATCTGAGAACCAGTTCGGTTTCATGCCGGGTCGCTCTACCACAGAGGCGATTCACCTAGTCAAGCGGATGGCGGAATAAGAAGAAGGACCTTCATATGGTGCTTATCGACTTGGAGAAGGCGTACGACAAGGTCCCGAGGGAGGTGCTATGGAGGTGCTTGGAGGCGAAGAGTGTTCCAGAAGCCTATATCAGAGTAATCAAGGACATGTACAATGGAGCTAAGACTAGGGTTAGGACGGTGGGGGGCGAATCAGACCATTTCCCTGTGGTAATGGGGCTCCATCAAGGATCGGCGCTGAGCCCCCTATTGTTCGCCTTAGTGATGGATGCTCTAACCCGACATATCCAAGGGGATGTGCCTTGGTGTATGCTCTTTGCTGATGATGTAATATTGATAGACGAGACGAGGGCCGGTGTTAGTGAAAGGTTGGAGATATGGAGACAGACCCTCGAGTCTAAGGGTTTCAAAATAAGTAGATCTAAGACAGAATATCTGGAGTGCAAGTTTGGCGACGGGCCGAGTGGGGTAGGCGGGGAAGTGATGCTTGGTTATCAGGCTATCGCCAAGAGGGACAGTGTTAGATACCTTGGGTCTGTGATTCAGGGGGACGGTGAGATTGACCGGGACGTCACCCATCGGATTGGAGCGGGGTGGTCAAAGTGGAGACTCGCTTCAGGGGTCCTGTGTGACAAGAAAATTCCACACAAACTCAAAGGGAAATTCTACAGAGCCGTGGTTAGGCCTGCGATGTTATATGGGGCGGAGTGCTGGCCCGTGAAGAACTCGCATGTTCAGAGAATGAAGGTTGCGGAGATGAGGATGCTTAGGTGGATGTGTGGGCACACCAGGCTGGATAAGATCAAGAATGAAGTTATTCGACAAAAGGTAGGGGTGGCCCTGGTGGACAAGAAGATGCGAGAAGCGCGACTGAGGTGGTTCGGGCATGTTCGGAGGAGGGCCCTCGATGCCCCGGTAAGGAGCTGCGAGCGGCTGGAGATTGTTGGTGGTCGACGAGGGAGAGGGAGGCCTAAGAAGCATTGGGGAGAGGTGATTAGGCAGGACATGACCAGATTGCAGGTTACCGAGGACATGCCCCTTGATAGGGGCGTTTGGAGGTCTAGAATCAGGATTGTAGGCTAGGGGCTCCTAGAGTCCTTCGCTCGCATTTCTCGGGGTTGGGAGTGAGATAGTAGGGTTACCCATAGGTGATTAGTGTTTTAGCTTATGTCTCCATATGGTTGTTAATATGGTAGTTACTGTTTGTTATTATTGCATTATTGCATGCGACTGTATTTATGTTGCTTATGTTTTCATAAGTACTTACATTATTATTGCAGGAGTACTTATGCTTTATTATTTTGTTTTGTTTTGCTTGTGTTTCTAATTTTACCTTTGTTTTCGTAATGCAACTTTCCCTCTTTTTATCCTACACGCCGAGGGTAGTTTGGAAACAGCCTCTCTGCCTTTACGGGCAGGGGTAAGGCTCGTCTATATATTACCCTCCCCATACCCCACCTGGTGGGATAACTGGGTAGTTGTTGTTGTAATTGTAGGTTTAACAACACAAGGATGAGGTACCTCATAATATTCGTGTGCCTAAACTAGGCACTACAAATTTTTTTGCCCTGAGCTAGCTATCAACCTTTAAAGTGCTAAAAATCCACAAGTAGAGGAATTTTCAATTCAGTAGTGACAAGTTTGGTGCACTACCAATGGAAGAGCACCTAAAGAACAGAACAGCAGAAAAATGTAAAAAAGAAATGTAGGATAACCACCATTGCATTGCCGATGGTCAGGCGCAAAACTACGACACCTACATACATCACTCAGTTGGGGAAATTTCTAAAACGTAGATTCTCATTGAATCAACCAGCGCTCAAAAACTTATGTACTTCTAATTTACATACATCTGTTAACAAAATGTAGAACCAAACGAAAGATATAATATACAGCCATCATTTCTCTGACAAGAACTATTATCATGGATCACGGCCATAAGAGAGTCATCAATTATGAGAGATGAATAGCAAAAGGAGAAATACAGTCTCTTTGAGCCGGCCTGTTCACTTTGGTTGTCAATCTGTCATATGCATAAACATAGATGTTTTTGCAAGGAATTAGTATCCATGACTATGAGCATAGATTGGGGAATAAGTATTATCTTGAAGAACAACTATATATTTTTTGAATACTCCAAAATATTAAGATATGTCAGAACATATTAAACCAATTCAAGAACATTTGAGCTCATCAAAGCAGACAACTAACAGAAAGTAGCAACAAATAAAAGGGGACTCTGTCCCAATTTACTTTTCCTAGAAGCAAGTGATGAGTAGGTCCAGGTGACTAGGCCACTTCATCTAAAAAGTGGAAGGCTTTACGAGTAATTAATTAACAAATTCTGTACACAGATGAAATCCAACAGATTTTGTCCCCATCTGCTGATCAGAAAATGGGTACACAATGAAAATTGTGTGAAAGGATTTGTCTATATATACAGAAAAGCAGCAGTTACAAGTGCACACTTGTGACCTTACAATAGAAGTGCTCTCAAAGAGGTTGAGTTTGTGCAAATAAACAATGAAGGCAGTAAGTGAACTATTCATTAGATCAAAACCCTTTATTGCAGCCATTTTTCTCCAATTTGGGCTAGCAGGCATGGATATCCTCACCAAAATGGCATTGAATGAAGGGATGAGCAACTATGTATTTGTTGTGTACCGCCATGCAGTAGCCACTCTCGCTATTTCTCCTTTTGCAATAATTCTAGACAAGTATATATCTCTCTCTCTTCCTCCCCTCCCTATGTTCAATTGACGTGTTTGCAACCTCAATTCTAGTCTAGTTACCAGTAGGACAAAGACAAAAAGTGTCTTCTTCTTATTCCCATAATTCTAGCGAGAATGAATGACAAGCTAAATGTTTCTTAACAGGAAAATAAGACCAAAGATGACTCTCTCAATATTCACTAAGTTGGTACTTCTTAGCATACTGGAGTAAGTCTCCAACACTCAATTTTTTTTTTTCATGGAGTCAGTATCTAACATAAACATGTCTTTCTTGACCAATAGGCCAGTCATTGACCAGAATCTCTACTCTATTGGCCTGAAATACACAACAGCAACTTTTGCAGCTGCAATGTGCAACATACTTCCCGCCATTACTTTTATAATGGCCTGGATATTCAGGTAAGTTATATGCTTTTTTCATTCCACAGATATAATCACACATATGTACACCAGCAAAGATAAACTAACAAGGAAAACCCAACATGGATTCTCCAAAACAACCAAATGACGATATTGAATGTGTTTGCACATAATTTCTTTATCCTAGGCTTGAGAGGGTGAAGCTTACAAGCATTCGCAGCCAAGCCAAAATAATTGGGACTGTCGCCACAGTTGCAGGAGCCATGATCATGACGCTGGTACGAGGTCCAGTCATTGAACTATTTTGGACAAACGGAAATTCCAGTCATGAATCTCAAAGTGGTGGGTTAAATCTAAGCCATGCTATCAAAGGTTCCCTCATGATAACAATTGGGTGCTTCAGTTGGGCAGCATTCATGATTTTGCAGGTAACGATAGAACTTAGTTAGAGATAAGTTATTAGGAAATAAGCGACATATCTGACTCTAGTACGATATGCATAGGCAATCACACTGCGGACCTACCCTGCAGAGCTCTCACTCACTGCTTGGATATGCTTGTTGGGAACAGCTGAGGGAGCTATAGTAGCGACGGTAATGGAAAGAGGAAAAGCTGCAGTGTGGGCCATAAAATGGGACACTAAGTTTCTTGCAGCTGTATACAGTGTAAGTCAAACTTATGAGCAAGACTGAGTCGATTAAGTTTTCTTAGAACACAAGCATACAAGAAAAATTAAAAGTATAATTCTTTAAATGTTTATCCATCCTGTACCATATTGTCCAATTCTGTACCATATTGTTTATCCATTGTATGCACCATATTGCTCAGTTCTGTGCTACTCTATGTGACAAAACTTGTTAACTAGATGCTCTACAGCTTATGCACATCAATGTTCCTAACTACTGTAGCATGAAACTTTACTTCTGCAACATGAGAGAAATGAGAAAACAAATGTAGACGCATAGCTTTTCCAATCACTCATGAAATTAAGCCCGCCAAAAGCTTCTCACTTTCCATGTCATAATACAGGGAATATTCTGTTCAGGACTCGCCTATTACATCCAAGGAGTCATAATGAAAGATAGGGGCCCTGTTTTCGTCACAGCTTTCAATCCATTAAGCATGGTTATTGTAGCTATACTGAGTTCATTCATTCTACGTGAACAAATGAACCTGGGAAGGTAATTCTTAATTTCTTATAACACCTAAAGCTCTTATAAGTTATGACCAACACAAAACTAATGTAACACTTCCTACAGGGTACTTGGTGCTGTTGTGATCGTTTTAGGCCTTTACATTGTCCTATGGGGTAAAAGCAAGGATCAAAAATCTCCATCAGCTAATGAACAAGCAATACCAACACAGGAAACGACACATGAAAACAAAATTGACAAGGAAAATTTAAGCCAGACAATTATCCACATCAGTCCATCAAGAGGAACAACTGTTACCAAAGATGAAAGAATATAATGATCTTCTCGTCGGGGCTATATCTTCCAAATTCAAAGGAAGTCGGGCTACAGAGCAACCTCTTTATCTAAGAAATGAGCTCCTCTTCACCTTCATCTAAGAATTAATAGTTATTAGTTAAAGATGGTTTATGTATGAAGAGGAGTTTCTTTCTGCTTTAAGGCAAGGAAAAAGAATCTCAAGTCATGTGCCCAAAATTTGGGGCAGTTCACAACCATTTTTTGCAAACTTCTGTCAGTACTATAGAATGACCAAACTATGTTAAGCCAATAGGCTTTTTCTTATGGTTTGTTAAACAGATATTAAGCATGTATAATAACAGCAATAATCATGCCCAGATATGAAAATAAGGCGGATCCTGAACTTAAGATCTAAAATACCGAAGGTCTATCTGAAAATATTTCCTCTGGTAAAGATCAGTGTCCAAGGCCTCATTTGTTTGCACTTAATAGAAGTTTGAATCTTAATCATTCAGATCTCAGACATTAAGTGCGTTTGTTTTAAAAGTTTGAATCTTAATTATTCAGCTCTTAATCATCAAGTGTATTTTTTTTTTACTTCACAACCACTTAATGTGTGTGAATAGGTCTGTATAATCAAAGAAGCCGTACCATATATGCCCCTAGAAAGATCAGAATTAGTCAAAGCTGTAATTGTGCGGACCAGTAAAGAACTCAAACGTGACAACGGAATGATAATACGATATAATGACAATGCTGCAGTTGTTATTGATCAAGAAGGAAATCCAAAAGGAACTCGAATTTCTGGAGACTTAATTTCATTAAGATGCTATCACATATTCATTATTAACTGCTGCCATCGCCTACCATTATCAACTACCACCATGCCGCCGCCACCACCATACTCAACCACCACCACCACCTCCACCACAACCACGCCACCATTATCCTCAATCATAGCCGCCACTGTTATCGACCATCACCACCCACTATCCCCACCATTCTGGCCACCATCATTTTCACCTACAATCAACGCTCATCGACCTCAACTACCATATCTAACTGCCCTATCACCATCAACTACCAAAGCCGGCACTGCCAATCATTATAACCTACCACCACCCATCCACCACCTTCCTCAGTCACAACAAATACCACCACCCACCATTATTAACTATTACCACTCACCACCACCATCCTCAATCATAATCGCCACCACTACCAATTAATACTAGCTACTAGCATGAACCACCACCAACCACCGCCTCTAGTCGGCATTCACCTGTTAGTCGTCACTACCAACATCATATTTTTAAAAACTATATATTTTATTGATAGAATATTAAATTAGTTAGTATTTCATTTGAATTTTATGTTTATTAATTTTCAAATAAAGATAAATGTTATACATTCAAATGTTAAATATCAAACAGTCTTAATTATTTAGTATTCATTAATATATTCAGATGTGTATTCAGATTCAGATGTCTTAATCTTACTTGGACCAGTCAGTCTTAGCAGTTATTCCATTGTATGAATGGGTCAGACCAATTTGGACAAATTGACATTACCTACATTTCAAATACTACTCAATAACCAATCACACACCTAATATTGATGGGCATAGATGTCTTCGCCTCAAAAGAGAGAAAACGAAGGACGCTAAAGGCCTTTGGAGGGATATATTCGTGCATCAAAATCGGAAGCATATAATTAATAGCACCATTGCTTGATAATCAGGACTTGTTACAAACTAAATGCTGACTGTGTAATTGAAACGGGTCCGGGGGGGGGGGGGGTATGAATGTAGGGCAACCAACTAAAGATGTGGGACAATGGCATCTGAAACTTGCTCAATTTAGGGTCCTCACCAATTTTTGACTAGCCTTCGACCTTCCAACGATATTACAAAACAAGTCATGAACCTAAAACTAATTATCTCACATGTTTCAGGACAAAACTATCTCATCCCTTCCGGACGGACATCACAATTTATTACGGGAATGAAGAGCATGCGGAGATGATGAATTACTTAAAAATCATAACCATATCAAGCATACTCAAAGGCATACTATTGACGCTTGCTTGAAACAAATATTGCAATTAGAAGATTGAAACTTGCACCATTAAGCACTTTGAGCCATAAAATTTTCAAGTACTAAAGTCTCGGTTTTATCAATATAAAAGGTATCTATTGCTCATAAATGTATGCGACAAGCATCCATGTTTGGACGTCTCAGAAGATTGACACGTTTCTAATAAGAACTAAAACATTCTTCCACCGATGTTCACCAAAAAAAGATTCAAATTAATGAACTAATGTACTCTAATCTTTAATGTCATATTTCTTCCTATAAACTAACTTTTCGACTTGTACCAAAACAAGTACTTTGCATCAATCCAAACTAATTGGGATCAGCTATATGATCCTCAATACTCATTTCGCTTCATTTGAAAACTTTTCAACTACTATTTTAATATTTTCTTTAATTACTTCCAATATAGTCTAATATACACATCAAACTAACATTTTAAATTCCACGTCAAGGAGACCATGTCAAATAAATGGGACGAGTGAGTATCATTTGTATCTGTGAAGTGAAAAGGTGTTTGATCTTTGCCTTCAATGTGTAGAGGCACTCATCTAAATTCTTATGTTCCACATTTATGCTTATCCTAATTCTCTCACCATCTTATCTTTTTTCCTTGGTCCTAGATTATTTGATTCTTTCAGCCAAGTTCAAGAAGTATTGCCATCTCTAAGAGATCTTATTACAATAGTTGACGGTTTTACATTGTCTTAGCCTAAACATGACATTCATTTGGCGGCGTACTACAGTTTTAACAATTGAGTACTTCCTCTGTCCCGTTTTATGTGGTACCCTTTCTTTTTTAGTTTATTCCAAAAGGAATGTCAATTCAATATTTAAAAATAATTTAACTTTAAACTTTCCATTTATCAATTATAGCTACACAAATGTTTATGGCTTGTTTTAGAGCAGAAGTTTCAAAAAACTTTTTTTAAAAACTTTGCTAGTCAGATACTGGCACATAAATTGGGAAGGAAAGAGTATTATTATCTTATAAGGACAGTTTTAAAAATTATTTTAAACATTTCTAAAATAGTTGTAATTTTAAACATGTATCTACCAGTAAGAGCACATTCAAAATTTTACTTTCTTTGTTTGTTTCTCTCTCTCTGGATAGAGTTTTTTATTTTGATGGAAAGGTAGAAAGAGGAACATCCTTCCATACAAGAGATCCAATAGTGAGTCAAAAATAAAATCAGATTACAGAAGCCTTCCTACACCATAGAAAGAGATTTTTTCAAACACCTAGATTCGAATTTCTTTCATTTCTAAGTGCCCGTTTGGACATAAAAGAAAAAACTCCTTTTTTCCAAAAAAAATTCACTTTTATTCGAAATCAGCATTTGTTCATAAAAATTTCATTTTTTCACTTTAAGATGCATTTTGAAAATTTTCAAAAATCTGAAAAACTCCAAAAACCTGTTTTTCAAATTTTCAATCACAAAACTTCAAAATAACCCAAAATTATATTCATGTCCAAACACAACTCAAAATTTCAAACGCGATTTTCGCTTGAAAAATTGGTTCATCCTTTTTTTGGAATTTTACAGTTCTTATGTCCAAACGACCATTTAAGACAAGTATTATTTTCTTATTTTCCTTGCTTTTCAAATACGACTAGGGTGATGGGAAAAGAAATGTTGAGGCATATGGAAAAACATAAATGCAAAACATAGGCAGAGATCACGGTTCACTGAATAGTGGCAAATTTGTCCATTTTTCAATTAAGAAACTAAAATCATAAGAACTATCTCATCCATTATCAATGTCTTTAATCACTTTCACCACATACTCGAATTTGTATTTTAAAAGTTGCATTTTTAAGGGTCACCACATAGTTGAATTTGTCTCTAATCACTTTCACCAACATATTGTATATCTCTTTTCAACATGTTGTATATCTCTAATGACTTCACCACTTTTTATACCAAAATCTTGTACCAGTATGTTTCCTTTGCAGTCACCACCTTGGAACCACTCCCAACTTTGCCCATGTAAATTTAAAGCTTCTGCGGACATGACAAATTAATTTGACTTAATAAACAAACTTGGTGAATATTCACTTTAAGATCCTTAAATTGGCTAGGCGGGGAGTGCTAGTGGATCAGCCATACCATCCTACATCCAAGTAAAAAAGAAACAACAACAACAACAACTACCCAGTATACTCCCACCAGGTGGGGTCTGGGGAAGGTAATATGTAGACAGCCTTACCCCTACCCAAAAGGGCAGAGAGGCTGCTTCCAAGCGACCCAAGTAAAAAAGAAACAGATCTAGATTTTGTAGGTTAAATGGTTGGCACGCTATTCCTATTTCTAATAAAATAAGAGAACTCCTACTCACTTCTAAATATATATCCATATCATGAACATTGGTATCTTCCTATATGAGTTAACAGGATAATTACAGTCTATGGACAGAAGATGACAATTGACAATTAAATCAACAATTGGCTGAATATATTTTAAGGAAGTTATACATCGTCAGGCAAACTTAATGTAGAAAACAAAATCATAAGTTATGCATATGCACGTTGTGACGGACGTATCATGAATTCGTTCAGTATTTTTCCCAGAGTACCAAAAAACAGCTCTAGATCAACCATGGTTTATAGGGACACGAAGTATTATATGATATTGTAGGCAGAGATGCAGGCAGATCTTTTGCATAATACCTTGCAGATGGATTCCTCTTTATGACAGTCGCCTGACCTCATCCTTCCCATATATACGCTGAAGTTCACGTGTCGCAGCTAGAAAAGATTCTGAAAACAGGAAAAAGGCATTAAAATTGTATAACCAATGCTAACTTAATTAATAAATAAACATTCTAGAATATGAAACAGCTCAGTTCATTGATTTAAGGCACCTTTCCAGATGCGAAATGATTTTTGGTTAATAGACGATCCAGTAATTGTCTGAATAACTTCAAATAATAAATCCTGAGGTGTGTTCCTGAGCTCCTGAACAATCCCATAGATTGTCTTCCCATTTTCAAAGTATATATGATTATTAGGATGTTTTGTCTTACAACCGGCATGGCGCTCAAACTCATAAGCATTAATTGCCTACACATAGAAGTTACACCAAATTTAATCAGTAAATTGTACAGCAAGTTGGTCCTGCAATAACAAAAATTGGCACCAAATGTACCTTGGAAAAGTTACATGACTGACAGCTACAGAGGTAACCAGAACCTTTTATAATACCACGGAGCTCCTTCTACCATGCAAAGGAAGAATAATGTCATATACTGAGCATCACAGTTTCAAAGCTAAGACTCATAAAAAGTAAATTTTACCTCTCTAGACCAAGCTATATACTTGACAGATACACCATCTAACATACCAGTTGAGAGCAAGCTTCTCACATTTGAAGGGAAGCTGTTAGAAGGAGGCTTTTTAGCTGCTTTCTGCTCCTCCTTTTTAGAAATAACTTCCTTATTGCCAGCCATTTGAGTAGCACTTGTAACTGTATCGGCATTTGACTCAACCAATCGCTTTCCAGTCATAATATCCGATTGTTGACCAGAAGACTGACTCATTAATAAGTCATAACTGCAAATCAGCCTTCCAGAAGAATTTATATCATCATCATCATTGAATCCACCAAAAGATATGATATTGCTTTCTCCCCTACCAAAAGATTGGCTCATTGACAAATTATTGTTTTCAACTTTGCTAAAGGTCTGACTCACTGATATTGTATTGTCATCAACTCTGCTGTAGCAGTGGCTCATGGGTGGATTGGTGTCAGTGACCTTACTAAGAGTTTGGCAAATTGAAGTAATATTGCTATCATCATTACTGAATGACTGACCCATTGATATAGCAGTATTATTGTCCTTGAATGAGTGACTCGCTGATATAGTGCTATCATCCTCTCGGCTAAAACTTTGACTCAGCATAGTAATATTGCTTTCATCTTTACAGAAAGGGTGACTCACTGATAGTGAATTGCTCTCCACTTTGTTAAAAGGTTGACCCATAGATATGAAGTTGTTATCCTCCCTATTAAAGGTGTCACCTAATGACATCATATGATCACCACCTCCGTTAAAAGAGAGCCCCATAGCTATGCAACTATCCTCAGCCTTAGTAAAAGCATGGTCTGTTGACATTGCATTGCTGATCACCCTAGTGTAGGTATCACCCATTGACACAGGCATGAAATTCTCAGCCTCCTTCACCTGGTTGACTTTGACCTTTCTGATACCACCATAGTTAAGACCTGATCTAGGATCCTCCATTGAAGGGGATATGGATAAACCAAATGAGGAATCACTTCCAAATGAATCTTCCATCACCTTTCTAGCCACATTAATGTTGCCAATGCCAACGGATGGAACACTTCTGTCATCAAAGTTGACCGATCTTGCACTTTCATCATCAAAGTGCCTTTCTGCATATTGGCCTGGAACTGAGTGGAAACCAGAAGTGTTCATCCACGGAGCAATACTGGAACTTAAAAGTCCAGCGAACGAACTATGATTAGGTACTTGAGTGGCTTGCTTCTTGTTGGGAAGCAATTCAGGCTCGACACCATCCATGAACCATTGATGGGAACGTTTAGGCTCGAGCGAAGAGGAGTTATCATAAGCCATTTCATATGAAATCGCTTTGCCACTCAGAACTGCAAGATCTGCAAGGAGTACAACAAAAAGATCTGAGGAAAGCATTCTTATTGAAACTTGTACAACAAAAAGATCTGAGGAAAGCATTCTTATTGAAACTATAATTTAGTTACCGAAGGGGAAATGCAAGGTTAATCAATAATGAATTATATCCCTTCCCAACTTTCCTTTTCCGACTCAGCTTCTATTTGAGATCAAGGATATAATACGGAACATTTAGCAAAAACGCATGAATTAACTTGAATATTAAAAACATTAAGGAACCTCAACTTAATTCAGAGATGTGTTGAATCAATAATAAATCTTAAAAACAGTCCAATACTACTAGGCTACTAGCTTATCAAGTATCTACCTCTCCAAGCTTGAGACGAGTTGTAAACCATAATACTAGCTTATGGATCAACTTTTCCAAGTTCAAGACAATTGTAAACTGTAGTACTAGCTTGTAGGGTATCAACAATACAATGACAGTGTCAACAACTGCTTGAGACAAGTTGTAAACTGTAATAATGGCTTAGTATCTACTCTCCAAGTTTGATACTTTGAATCAATCTCCTTCTCCCTAAAATGATACTCTGTTCATCAATTGCACGAGATTACAATTCCAAGAATTTGGTATAATGCTTTGGAAATCTTAACATAGTGATTAAAATTCAAGCCTGCCCCCTAAAAGATCTTAGTTGTAGTTCATGAAAGCATAATGACCAACCTAAGCTTATCTAAGAGGAATGAACTACGAACATTAAGAATTTTTTGATAAAGAAATAATATGATTCGAAATGGGAGTACCACATCTACAGTTGATCTAATCTGATGATACTTCCTGAGACATTGATTAACATTTTCATAGTCAAGCAAGTACGTGGAGAAGGGATAATGACCTAAGTTGCTCCACAAAGACTAGATCTCCCCCCCCCCCCCCCCTCTTCCTTTTTGTGCTATTGCCTGATATTCATTTTGACCTAAATTGAAATCAAATTCCAATTATGAATTGTAGTTGATTTGGAAGGGAGGATGAAAGGCAAATTGGATAAATAAAAAATTGTTTATTCACCTTCACATTACAGAAACTTATTATTGACAAGCAAACGCAGTATCGGTATCCCTAAAATGCACAGTTGTGTCGAAGAATACAACAACAACAACAACAACTACCCAGTATAGTCCCACAAAGTGCGGTCTGAGGAGAGTAATATGTAGACAGGCCTTACCCCTACCCAAAAGGGCAGAGAGGCTGTTTCCAATCAACCCTCGCCTCAGTGAAGGAAAGGAACAACAAAAACAAAAACAACAGCAAAAGAGCATTAGTAGCTTCAACAGAAATAGCGTAAATAATTATCTCAACATAACAACCATAAATAAAATAGCATGCAATAATATCATATAGTAACTACCATAAATAACTACCATAAGGGAGATACAATCCAAGCCTCACCCAACCCCTCACTCAACCCCGGGTGAGGAGTACAAAAACTCTAGGGGCCCCTATCCTACAACCCTGATACTAGACCTCCAGACTTTCCTATCAAGGGCCATGTCCTCAGAAACCCGCATTCTAGCCATGTCATGCCTAATCACCTCTCCCCAATACCTCTTAGGCCTCCCTCTGCCTCGCCGTACGCCGACCATCGCTAGCTGGTCACAACTCCTCACCGGGGCATCAGGGCTTCTCCTCCGTACATGCCCGAACCACCTCAGCTCGCTTCTCGCATCTTCTCATCCACCGGGGCCACCCCCACCTTCTCTCGAATAACTTCATTCTTAATCTTATCTAACCTGGTGAGCCCGCACATCCACCTGAGCATCCTCATCTCTGCAACCTTCATCCTTTGAACATGAGAGTTCTTCACTGGCCAGCACTCCGCCCCATACAACATGGCAGGTCTAACCACAGCTCTATAAAATTTCCCCTTGAGTTTCTGTGGAACTTTCTTGTCACAGAGGACTCCTGATGCAAGCCTCCATTTTGACCACCCCGCTCCTATACGATGAGTGACGTCCCCGTCAATCTCTCCGTCCCCCTGAATCACCGACCCAAGATATCTGACACTGTCCCTCTTGGCGATGACCTGAGATCCAATCATCACGTCCCTGCCTACTTCGCTCGGCTCGGCGCTAAACTTGCACTTCAGGTATTCTGTCTTAGATCTACTTATTTTGAAACCCTTAGACTCGAGAGCCTGTCTCCATACCTCCAACCTCTCATTAACACCGACTCTCGTCTCGTCTATCAAGACTATGTCATCAGCAAATAGCATACACCAAGGCACATTCCCTTGAATATGTCGGGTAAGAGCATCCATCACCAAGGCAAACAAGAGGGGGCTAAGCGTCGATCCTTGATGAAGCCCCATAACCACTGGAAAATGATCTGAGTCGCCACCCACCGTCCTAACCCTAGCCTTAGCTCCATCGTACATGTCCTTAATTACTCTGATGTAGGCTTCAGGCACGCTCTTCGCCTCCAAGCACCTCCATAGCAACTCCCTTAGGACCTTGTCATACGCCTTCTCCAAGTCGATAAGCACCATGTTGCAGGTCCTTCTTCTTATAATGTGTCCTATAATTTAAATAACTAAAAATCTTAGTGTTCCATAAAATAGACGAACTAACATCATAAACTAGAGAGGAAAACAAAGCAGACCGCGATTGACCTATGAGACCACTTCACTGTGGGTTCATTTCATAGCAATTTGATTCCTCCTAGTTCCTCCTAATAGCAAAATACCTTGCGCATTGATTCTCATATAACATGCAACACAAATAGAAATTCACAATGAATGAAATTTACTTTTATGACCGAGAAATCAGTCATAGGACCAACCGCAACCTTCTAAACTCGACGATAATGGGCCGCCCCTCCACTCTTCTCCACTTAAATACCAGGCTTAGTTTGCATGGCGCAGGGCTCAGATATGTGACCTAAGTCACGAGTTCCTCAACCTTTGGCAACTGAACTAAGACCCTAGGACCAAACATAATGAATTTTATCATTGGCAAAACCAATTTATGCACTCTCCTCTCTGCACGAGCTTCTCAAAGTGACAAATAAGCACCTTTCACATAGTCAAACCACTCATTGCAACAGCAACAACGTTAAAAGCACCAAAAATTACAGTCATTCACTTAGCTAAAATTTATTAAACTCTAATTTGTAACAAATGCTCATACAATTTTGCATCAATTTCTCTGGAACCAAACAAAACTCTTAACATTTTCAATTCAATGCACTTCAGTTCATCAAACGTTCACATAAATGGAACCCTAACCCTAGCACTCCGGCATGCAGTGGCGAAATATACAGATATAAGCATTACATACATAGGTATACTGTCGGAGTATTTTCAGTGTACCGGCTCCAACGAAGACTTATCGGAAAATTTGAACGGGATTTCACCGGCGAGTATACGGAAAAAGGTAACCGGCGAGATCTATAAAAGGTGAAGGGAGTAGAAATATATACGATGGTGGGATGCACGATTGAGGATGACAGGTAAGAGATCTCGACCGTCTACGTTTGACTTTGGTTGAATCAGCGGTTTATATTTGAGAGATTGAGAAGAAGGAGTGTTGTATTGAGGAGATGAGCAACAAGGAATAATTGCCCCTGAACTGCACCTGGGGCATACGTGGCACTCGAAAGGGTGGGCCTGATAATGAAATAACGGACCCACAATATGATTTGTCTTTTAAGAAGACTTCAACTTAAAGAGAAAAAAGTTCGAGTTTTTGACCCAAACAAGTATTGGGGTAATCTAATTCTATTCTTATTTTGTTATTTTGGGCATATATAATTCTTAAGTTTATAAAAAGTACGCATTTTTAGTCCAATTAATGAATGTTTAAATCGAAGTATATTTAACATACCAACTCCGATCAAAAAATTAAAATAAATTTTAATCATCGAGGATACGAGAGAAGCTAATCGGTAAGGTCTATAAAAAGTAAAAGGAGAAAAAACATATATACTGACGGATACATGATTAAGGATAATTGTTGAAAAACTAAACTGTTAATATCGAGTTTATCCAAATATATAATGTACATTTGAGAGACTGAAAAAAGGAAGAATATTGTATTATAATTAAAACAAAATAGACAAATAATCACTTTATAGGCTATTATATACGATCTATAGTATACCTGTTAATCGGGTCGGGCTAATTCGTTTACAGCTCGGATCAGCGTAGTTTATCCCGACACTGTAATATATAGGGCAGGCTGGGACGGGTTGGATGAGGAGCGGGTTTTAGACGAACACGTCTTGGATACCGGTGCACCGAAACCCGCTAAGTCGTTAACGAGTTGTTAACGGGCCTGCAGCCCGTTCAACCCATTAACAGGTTAAAATTTTATTTTATTGTTATTATTATTTTTAGTTTGTGTACTGTTGCTAACAAAATTTAAAATTAAAAATATTAGCACAGCTCGTCCGAGCCCGTTAAGCCTGAACTCGGACGGACCCACAAAAACCTATAAATTTCTAACTCGCTATCAGCTTGTTAACTAACCCGGTTCGTTAATGAACGAATTAACTTTTTTATTTAATCTGTTATCGCGTGTCCGTTAAACACCTCTAATCTATAGTGATAGCAAAAAGATTTCAATGACATTAGAGAGTAAGGGGAAAAAGATCTAAGACGCGATCTTTTTTCTAAAATTATCCTTTTCTTCAACGTTTAGTGATATATAGTAAAGTTATGAACTCAAGCTAGCAAAAAAACAAAGACTAAGGTCCCGAGAGATTTGATACTTATCCCATTTGCGGCGCTAATTAAATTTTGCTAATGTTCCAAACTATTTAACATTTAAGGTGCGTTTGGTATGATGGAAAATAATTTTCATAAAAAATATTTTTCTAAAAAATATTTTCATGAAAAATAGTTGATTTATGACTTTTTCTTTGTTTGGTTGGTGAGTAAATAAAAGAATATTTAGAAGTAAATACAAGATACCCAATAATCATTTCAGAACCCGCTGTCACAAATGCATAAGCATTTACTAGGAATGAAATAAAATACAATAACTGTCCGGAAATCAAAGTGGATAGAAATGAAAATACAGTATAATACTTTAAAGGGGACATTGATGGCTGCGGATCGTCTCGACAAATGCAGCTCACCTAAGTCTCTGTGTCAACCATGCCGCTATGCCACTAAGCCACTAGCCACATATGAACCTGTGCAACAAAAATACATATCAAGTGTAGTATGAGTACGAAAATAACATGTACCCAGTGAACATTTCGTCTAATCTCGAAAAAATAGAGACTAAAGGTCGACTTTGACACTTACTAGTGGTCCAATAGTAATATATTATTAATACGAATAATCATGGATTTATTAAAAACGGCAGTAAATTCAAATAAGTCACGAAACATGTAAATGTTCCTTTTATATTAAAAGGTCTCCGAATTCATAATCTATTAATTATCAATTTATCTCAAGTCAGTGAGAGCAAATATCAATATCTATAAATCTCAAGGCAAGTAATACAAGCATGCACAAACACATGCTGAGGTTGTACGGCCAGATCCAACATGTATTTAAATTGCGCACTGCCAGAGGATCGAATGATGGGAACCATAGATGCATCTATTCAATCTACCCAGGCGTTCGACCTGTTCAAAAATTAAACATACACAGATAGTCAATCAAGAAGTCATCAGGGAATAATTATCTAAAGAAAAGCCCATTCTCTTTTAATAATTCAAGAAAATGAAGTTTAATATTTGTGGATTTTCATTTATTAATTCAATATGATTTAAGAAATTCAATCTGTCAATAAGATTATAAATATTTCAAGTATAGCATATTTTTTGGTCCTACACTACCCGGACTTAAGCACAATAGTAGCTATGCACGGACTCTCGTCACCTCGTGCGTACTTAGCCCCACAAATAGGAGCACATAACTAATTTTTTCACATATGGGGACAATTCTCTCTTACAAGGTTAGAAAGGAGACTCACCTCGCTCCGAAGTCTATATTCTAATGCAAGAATGCGCTCAAACCTCCAATTCGGAGCTGAACGATCCAAAATTATTCAAATGCGATAAAAACTAGTCAATACATGCTCAAAAGTTCATATTTTAATTATTAAACCACTTTTCCGACCCTAAAAGCAAGGATTCCTAAAATTCATCCCCGGACCCACGTGGCCGAATTCCGAAAATATTTGAAGAAAGTTATTACTCATAACCTAATGATTAAAAATATATGATTTCTACTAAACTCTAAAATAAAAGTTGTAGTTAGATCTCATTTTTGTCAAAATCCTGGTTCTCACTTGAACTCTTGATTTTTTCCTAATTTTCACATGTTAATCTATTCATAATCTATGTATTTGACTCATGTTGTGCAGAAATTACTTACCTCCTTGATGATGATGGAACCGTTCCTCAAATGATCTCAAAAATCGCCTAAGACCAAGTGGGAAATGGGCTAAGTCTTAGAATAAAAAGCCATTGCACCAGA
Organism: Nicotiana benthamiana; assembly: GCA_034376525.1. Classification (NCBI taxonomy): domain Eukaryota; kingdom Viridiplantae; phylum Streptophyta; class Magnoliopsida; order Solanales; family Solanaceae; genus Nicotiana; species Nicotiana benthamiana. The sequence goes on along the minus strand of CM067327.1, from coordinate 26,234,186 downwards.
TGCAGAGTCGCATTTGTGACCTCCAACTCGCAATTAATGGTTGCATTTGCGACAAAGGCATCGCAAATGCGAAGCCCACCTCCCCCCCGCCATGGTCACATTTGCGACAAAATCCTCGCAAATGCGAAAAGGACAGCATCGCAAAAGCAATGACCCCCTCACAAATGCGATCTCCCCTCAGAAGCCCCAAGTTCACAAATGCGAGCTCCCTCTCGCATATGCGACGGTCACATTTGCGACCAAAACACTGCAAATGCGGTCATACCCGTACTAGTAGTCCTATTTCTTAGCAAATCACTCAGAAACTATCATGACTCTCGCCCGAGCCCCCGGGGCTCCAAACCAAACACACAAACAAGTTTAAAAACATAACACGGACTTGCTCGAAGCCTCAAATCACATCTCATTTGATGTTTAAACTCATCAAATCACGTGCGATTGCCTCAAATCACATTATTGCAACGTGCAACCCGATCCAAATAACACACCAGTGGTGGCGTGCCAGCCTATCCACAATAAAATTCACATAAGGAAATACACACCGAGCTAAATTTCTCATTACTACAAAATACTAAATATCATTCACAAGCACTCTAAGTGCCTAATACCATCCCTGGGGAGACAGACAGAGCCATACGCTACAAAACTCAAGCACAACTGAGGTGCGATATCTTGTATGTAACTCAAGAGCCATCCTGCTCACATAACACAATAGCTACATGGAACTTCAACACACAATATATGTGTCAAGCCATTTAACAACTCACATGACACAATATAGCATTGGTTGAAATAACTTATGATGAAATAACACCCAACGTCTGAATACTCCTCCATAAGAAACGTTATACTGAAATAAACACGGCTTGATATAGAGCCCATATTCACATTCAAATCCATCCACAGACCTCAAGCTGATTCTAATCATATCGCACTAGGCTAATAACCCTTCATGGGTTCCATAATAACCCCATTTTTCTTATAGCACACAAGAACAACCATCATATCCGAAGCAAACCTCCAAAGTGCAAAACGCAATAAACTGAGTGCCCTCCAGGCGTAAATTCTCAAATTAGTGATATTACTACAATCATCACATTCGGTTTAGATCATCAATCAATCAATTGATTACATGTCACACTTATACAATCTCCTCGTGATGTGCGCTCCTACAACCTTATGCACTAGATAACAAGTCTGCACATCCTCACCACTGGCCGTACAATGCTATAAAACCAATCTAAGAATCCGCAAATACATACCGAAGCCTCTCGCACAAGGAGTTGATCTCAGGTGATGCTGAAGACAATACCAACTTACTTTGGACTTCCAAACTCCATTTCTGCTCATCCGAGCTTGCGACATCCTTGTCAACGCCTAATTTCAACCTTAATCCTCTCTTTCAAATTTCATCCCGCTCACTACACCTAACATGCCAATATGCAATAGCACAAGAATTTAATCATAACTCACATACCACTAATATGCTAAACACTTCATCACGTGGAATCTTTTTACTTAACTCATTCTAAGAGAACCATAGCAAACATGCGAGTGAATCCTCATAACTGTAGAACATGCAAATCTTCAATTAGTGGTCTCAACCACCATAACTCTTTTAGGATCTGCCTATACATAACATGCCATAATACTTGAATACTTCCAAAATAAAATCAATTACGGCGTCCGTCAAGCCTCACACGTATCATCACAAATCACATACATAACTCAATCACACTGAAGGAACTGATCATTGTCACCAATATGCCAATTCAACCATGGCCAACCAACCTCACGGTCTTCTAATTTATCCTTAATGGCCTCAAAAATAATATTAAATCCATTCAACACATAATGAACTCAACGCGCACTTCTCCCGTGTGGCTTTGTATCACAAGATCTTGTTGTCTTAAATCCCACAAACTATCTCATACTCTCCTTGTGCGCATAGTCATATCTTCATCTGATATTACCTACCTAAAAATCCCTTTACGAATCCGAAGTCATTCTCTCTCATTCCTCCAAAAGTTGTACTATAAGTTGAAGATATCATAAAGAATTCCAAGCTCATTTCATAATTTGCTTTAAAAGCTCGATTCTTAACCATACTTATGAGCTCAAAATCATTAGGCACCACAAATAATTTTTGAATCTATTAGGACCGTTGTAAAGAGCCACCCACTCTGACTTGGTCTCGAATATAATCAACTCCACAAATATTCTAGCACATGAACACCCTCTCGACGAATCACCCGATCGAATTTCCTTGAAACCCGCATCTATTCAAGGCATTAAATCCTGAATACTTCCCCAAGTCTGAACATAAGTCAATAAGGCCAACCATAACACACCTTTAACAATTCCTTTGCTCAAATTATCTCTACTGCTCTTTTACCTTAGCTGAAATAACCCATCCATATGCTAATAACCTAAAATCTCACCAATAGATGACTATGCAATCCAACTGTAAGCAGTAGGACTCTCCCACTTAGCTTGAAGCCACTATTACACAACTCCAAAACCCACCAAGATTCTTTACCTCTTATTGACATGGCTTTGCACAATAAAACCTCCAGATTCCTTGAAATCCCTCTGTTAGCACTTCATGAACACTCTGAATCTCCATTAATATTCATATATTCGACCTCTTACCGGATGATCAATAAAATCCTTCGCAGGAGCTTTGCCAACCACTCGATCGCTATCTTGCTCATAGGGAATAACCAACTTGTGGAAATTACATGTCGAAATCTTCCAACATCGCTGCACGGGGTACCATCACTACGACATCAATAACCCCTCCTGAGCCCGTGCTTCTTCACCAGCTGCACAAGTCCATTCACTCCCCATGGATATCAATTAAATGTGCGACCATATCCTTCCATCCCAAGTCATGTTCTATCCTTCTTCATATCAAGTAACTACCTTCCGTCATATTTAATCTCCTTCCGCATAATAGCCAATACTTTAAATTAAATCCATAGACCTAATCATTGATCACTAAAATTCTCAAATCATTCCAAACCTTCCTTAAGGTGTGAAGTTATTCTTCCACTAAATCCACGTGCTACTCTGTCACTCTCCCCTTTTGGCCAAACCCTTTTCCTTAAGAAACTATTAGACTTTCGCTTCTTACTCCTACCTTCCTTAGAAATTCGCCACCGTATGACACTTCCCGCATGTCCTTCCTCATCCTTTGCTCTTGGTTGTTGCCCTAATTTAATCTCTATCTCCAAATCATTTGAACCAACAGATTGTCACTAACTTTAAGTTTTTGACATCTTTCTTGAGCTGTTAGTATTAGAAGTACCAATTCAATCCTGCACCACCGCACCCTGCGATCTCTGACAGTCGCTTCTCTAATACCATTTCACAATACCCTGCCCCAAAGGCCAATTGAAGAGAACCATACATCGGCGAACACGACGACACCATGTCGCAGAATAATTTCCACCATACTTGAAAACACTAAGACTCGTAACTCCATCACTCCAAATTTGAACATCCATCGTCCATCCAAATCTATGAATCATGCACTGAGTAGACCTTCATTCAGGTCATTTGCTACCCCAACACATAGGCAAGAACCTTACTAACACATCTATATTGTATGATAACCGATCATGAGCGATCATAGCAATCTGCACATAGACTCAAAGCTCTTAGGAATATTGCTACTAAGGTGAAATGGCAAGATATCCCTCCGTAAGGCAACGACAATAGCCCAATCAACTATGCAGGGAGAAACATCCCGCACCACATAGCTAGTACCATTAAAATTCCTCAAAATTATCAATTTATAATAAGCTTTTAGTGTCACATAATATTGAATAAGAAGGAAATAAAGGCATAAGCCTCAAGGAATCAAATTGCAGATGAGGAATCAAGGAGGGAAGTACTCCTAACAGCTTTGTAGCCTCTCAAATATAAGTATAGACGTCTCTGCACTGATCCGCAAGACTCTACTAGACTCGCTCATGACTCGTGAGACCTAAGGGAACCTAGTGCTCTAATACCATTTTGTTACGACCAAAATTCCACTAAGGGTCATGATGGCACCGGACACTGCTGTCAGGCAAGCCAACCAAAATACTTAATTAAAAGTCTCGTTTTAATAATTTTGAAAACTATGATTTTCCTTCAATCGTACTGGTAAAAGATAATCTTTACAATATAAATAAAAGAATATTTAGAAGTAAATACAAGATACCCAATAATCACCCAAGAAACCGTTTTCACAAGTGCATGAGCATTTACTATGAATGAAATAAAATACAGTAACTGTCCGAAATACAAAGTAGACAGAAATGAAAATACTGTACAATATTTTCAAGGGGACTTCGTTTGATGTGGGTCGTCTCGACAAATATGGCTCACCTAAGTCCCCGGGTCAATCATGCTGCTAAGCCACTAGCCACACATGAACCCGTGCAACAAAAATACACAACAAGTGTAGTATGAGTACGAAAGTAACGTGTACCTAGTGAGTATCCCGTCTAATCTCGAAGAAGTAAAAATGAGAGGTCGACTTCGACACTTACTAGTGTTCCAATAACAATATATTATTAATACAAATAATCATGGATTTATTAAAAACACAGTAAATTCAAATAAGTCACGAAACAGGTAAACGTTCCTTTTTATATTATAAAGTTTCTGAATTCATAATCTATTAATTATCAGTTTATCTCAAGTCATGGAGAGCAAATATCAATGTCTATAAATCTCAAGGCAAGCAATACAAGCTTGTGCAAAACATGCCGAGGTCGTACGGCCCGATCTAACATGTATTTAAACTGTGCACTGCCAAAGGGTTGAATGACACAAATCATAAATACATCTATTTAATCTACCGAGGCGTTCGGCCCATTCCAAAATTAAACACACATAGACAGTCAGTCAAGAAGTAATCGGGGAACAATTATCCAAAGAAAAGCCAACTCTCTTTTAATAATTCAAGAAAATGAAGTTTAATCTTTTGGGAAGTTTATTTATTAATTCGATATGATTTAAGCAATTCAAACTATCAACACGATTACAAATATTCCAAGTATAACATTCTTTTGGGTCCTAGACTATCCGGACTTAAGCACAATAGTAGCTACGCACGGACTCTAGTCACCTCGTGTGTATGTAGCCCCTAAATAGGAGCACATAACTAATTATTTCATCTATGGGGATAATTTTCTCTTATAAGGTTAGAAAGGAGACTCACCTCGCTCCGAAGTTTATATTCCGATTCAAGAACGCGCTTAAACCTCCAATTCGGATCTGAACAATCCAAAACTGTTCAAAAGGGGTAAGAACTAGTCAATACATGCTAAAAAGTTCATATTTTAATTATTAAACCAATTTTCAACCCTAAAATCAAGAATTCCTAAAATTCATCCCCGAGCCCATGTTCCCGAATTGAGTAGGGCAAACAGATGTAGATTCAAGGCCCGATACTATTCAGGAACCAGAAGAAAATGAAAATATCAAAACAATGATTGAGGAACTAGAAGTTGTGGTGTTGTTTGAACATTGGCCAGACAGAAAAGTCTATATTGGAACAAATTTCAGCTTGGAAATGAAACGTAAGATAATTGAATTTTTAAAAGCTAACGCATATTGTTTTGCTTGGTCCCATTCAGGCATGACATGTATACCGCCGAAGGTAATGATTCACAAATTAAATGAAGACCCATCATACCCACTTGTCAAGCACAAGAAAAGGAAGCAAAGCTCATTAAAAAACCAGGTGATTCAAGATGAGGTGCAGAAACTTTTAAAAATTGGGTATGTCTTCGAGGTAATGTATCCAGATTGGTTAGCTAATATTTTTGTAGTACTAAAAATAATGGTAAGTGGCGAGTTTGTGTAGATTATGCTGACATGAATAAAGCTTACCCTAAATATTCTTTTCCATTACCGCATATAGATTAATTAATTGATGCTACTGCGGGGCATGAACTATTAAGTTTTTTTGATAACTATTCAGGTTATAATTAGATTAAAATGGATCCTCTAGATGAAGAAAAAACTTCTTTCATCACAGACAGGGGGGCTTACTATTACAAGTCATGCCGTTGAAAAATGCTGGGGCCTTATACCAAAGGCTAGTGACAAAAAATATTCCAGGAACATTTAGGCAAAACCATGGAGGTTTATATAGATGATATGTTGGTCAAATCACAATGAACATGAGACCATATTCAACACTTGATTGATGCGTTTCAGATTCTTCGCAAATTCAACATGAAGTTAATTCATGAGAAGTATGCATTTGGCATCTCATCAGGTAAGTTTTTGAGATTTCTTGTTTCTAATCGTGGCATTGAAGTAAATCCTGTGCAGATTAAAGTCATCGAAGAAATCTCGGACATACTCATGAGAAAAAGAAGAAGTTCAAAGGCTGACATGAAGAATAGCAGCCTTGGGCAGGTTTATTTCGAAATCACTAGAGAAATGCTTCAAATTCTTTTAAGCTTTAAAAAAGCATAACCAATTTGAATGGTTTGAAAGAATGCCAACATGCACTTAAGAATTTAAAGTCATACCTGTCAAATCCACCATTGTTAGCCAAACAAAAGATGGGGAGAAATTGCTCGTCTACCTAACAGTTTCAGAAGTGGCGGTAAGTGTAATATTAGTTCGAGAAGATCAAGGTAAACAACCACCAATTTATTATGTTAGCAAATCTTTGCTAGATGCTGAGACTCAGTATCCTCATTTAGAGAAACTTATGTTAGCCTTGATTATGACATCTAGGAAATTAAGACCTAATTTCCAATGTCACCCTATTTATGTGGTAACCGCCTACCTCTTACGTAATATATTACATAAACATGAGTTATTTCGTAGATTAGCCAAGTGGGCTATAGAACTAAGTGAAGATGACATTACATGTCAACCTAGAACTGCAATAAAATCACAAGTATTAGCAAATTTGTGGCAGATTTTAGCCAAGGGATATGGTTAGAAGCATAAAAAAGAATTGCAGGTATTTAACGGATCTAATCCAGGAACATGGACCTTATTTACTGATGGTTCGACAAATATAAAATGGGCAGGTCTGGGCATTTTGGTACCACCTACGGGTGAAACCATAAGACAAACAATAAAGTGCCATCCAATTACTAATAATGAGGCAGAATGTGAAGTTGTAATTGTAGGTTTAGAGTTGGTACGAGAGCTCTAAATAGAGCAGGTAATAATCAAAAGCGATTCGCAGCTTGTTGTTAACCAAATGCATGGGACTTATACAACCATAGAGGCGAGGATGCAACAATTACCTGGAAAGGGCACGAGATTTGTTTAGGAAATTTCAAGCTTAGAAAGTCATGCAAATACCGAGGGAAGAAAATGCCGAGGCAGACGCCCTAGCTAATTTCGCATCTGATGCGGAAGTAACAAACGAAGAGAATGCTTCTGTAATTCATTTATTTCATTCAGTACTCGATCAAGACAACAATGAGGTAAATTACAATAATCTAACTTGGTATTGGAGGAACAAAATTGTCATTTTTTTCCAGCATGGGATTTTACCTGAGGATAAGAAAAAACCTCAATCACTTTGCAAAAATGCTACCCACTACTATTTAAAGCAAAGAAATCTCTATCGAAAAATATCTGGTGGTCCTCTAGCAAGATGCCTCGAGCCTTCTCATATATAGTACGTGATGAGAGAAATACACGAAGGACATTGTGAAAATCATGCTGGAGGAAGATCCATGGTAAAAACCATAATTAGGCAGATACTATTGGCCAAAAGTGGAAGAAGACGCGGAAAATTTTGTAGCAAAGTGCGACAAGTGTCAAAGATATGGAAACAACATGCATTGACCAACTGAAGAAGAGACTTCATACGGAGGAATATCATATGCCGATTTGGGGTACCAAAAAAAATTGTGTGTGATAATGACCCACAATTTATAGGTGCACACATCACAGAATTTTTCTAAAGTTGACAAATTAAAATGATTACTTCAACTCCTTACCATCTGGTGGGTAATTGACAAGATGAATCAAAAAATAGTGTTATTATCAATAACTTGAAGAAGAGACTGGAAGAATCTAAAGGTAATTGGCTGGAAGTTCTATCTGGAGAATTATGGGCTTACCGAACAACAACAAAAATAAGTACGGGGGAAATACCGTTTTCACTTGTGTTTGGAGCTGAAGCTTTAATTCCAGTCGAGATAGGGGAACAAAGTACGAGACATACTCAAGCTACTAAAGAATCGAATGAAGAAGAGATGGGGAACCTGGATTTACTTGAAGAAAGAAGGGAAATGCATTAATAAGGATGGCAGCACAAAAATAAGTCATGGAGCGGTATTACAATCGTAAAGCTCGCCTCAGATACTTCAAGATTCGGGATTACATACTCAATAAAATTTTCCAATCTACAAGGGCTGCCAATGGAGGTAAGTTAAGTCCAACTTGGGAAGGTCCTTATAAGGTTGATGGTATCGCAAGAAAAGCAGCATACAAGCTCGAAACGTTGGATGACAAGATTTTACCTTCAAACTGAAATGTTGTTCACTTGAAGAAATATTACTTTTATGAAAAAGAAATACCCACCGGAAGGTATCCTCATTAATATCTTTTAGTTTTGAATTATTAAAATTTTACTAATGATTTTAGATGATAGGAAAAAAGCTAGCATGCGCTAAATGATGAATTACGACCCGGAAGACACGTGCAAAGAACATAATTCCCGGTCTAGAGTTACAACTATTATGATAGAAATTTAAATGGGTTAGGAAGTATTCATCTAAAATCATACCTTCGAGTCCCCTATGTTTTCCCTTTTTTGAAAAAGGACCACATGAAAGGAATAATCAAGTGCTCGAGATTTCATACTTCAAAGCTCAAACACTTGGGGGATTATTTAATATACATATGATACATGTATAAAGAAGGCAAAGACGACTGAAAACAATTAAAAATTTTAAGTCAAGCCTAATAGTCTACTCATCAAATATACCAAGTTCAAAGCAAAATCACGAGCCAATAACACAAGCCAACAAATAAACCTTCATATAGATTTCAAAATCTTATGATGTCAGTTAATGGCAGTAGTTAGCCATGGGTCATAAAAACCCTTGGATTTTCTTTCTCTTTTGCAAATCAGTTGTAAAGAAAACAGTTACAAAAAAATAATAGAAGATATTTAAATACATGTAACATGTTATTTAAACTTGACAAAGTTCAATGAAAACTTTATCAAAGTTATTTCAAGAAACATGTTTGTCCCTATTTCTTTTTTTTTTTTTTTGTATATTTACACCATATGAAGTTGAGACGTCTTCTTCATTAAATGCCGATAAAAGAGCCCCTATTTTATAATTTCATGTTTGATTCAAAGATCCATGAAGTTAACAAAGCATTTTATTAAAAGAAATACTAAAAAGGTAAGACAAAAACCCACGAATTAAAAAACTGCACCTTGAATTTATATATAAAAAAATAAAACAAGGCAAAAAAAGATTAAAACAAAAGCTCAAGACAGTTAAGTTGAAGCGAAACCTTTATAATATTAAGTTTAGACCAAGTATGAACTTAACTGATTGTCATTTTTTATAAAATGCCCCAAAAAGGCCTGGGGACTTGTCATTACCAAAAACTTAACCCCCAAATGGGACCAGGGATAAAATCATAAATTCCACCAAGAAAAAAAAGAGGAGTCAAACTTCATAAACTTTCACATGGAGCAGAAGAAGAGTCTAAAGCATCATCATCAACAATATAGGGGCCGGTTTGATCTGAAAGAGCCGGGACATCCACCGCGCCTATAACAACATACTCAGGAGTATCAACCATGGGAGAAAGAAAACTTTGGCCTTGCTGAGTTTTCTCAATGGTTACCTTTATCTTAGCTAACTCAACATCCAAATTAACACCCTCTTGGGTAGCTTCCACTAGGGTATCATGGCGTATGTTAAAAATAGCCCAACTCTCTTCAATGGCAGTTTTGTCCTCAAAAACCTCATAATCTCTTTCTCATTGGTCAATCTCATTCTTGAGCTCTTCTTTCTCGGCCAAAGCAGCATCATAAGAAGATTGTAAAAGGGCAAGTGAACTCTCCAAAAATCTGACCTTATCAGAAGACACACGAAGTTCTTCTTGGGTCTGGGTGAGTGTCTGAACAAGTTCACCTGTATAAACTTCTTTTTCATTAATCAAGGCCTTCAATCCTCTAATATCTTTGTTGGATTTGGATAGTTGCTCAGAAAATGGTGTCTCAAGGAGATTTTTATCCTTGCCAGCCTGATTGGAATAAGATCTCACAAGTGCTAGCTCCGATGCCATGACTCTTAGTTGTTGCTCTAAGGTACACTTGCCTTCTTCCAAAACTTCCATCTCAAGCTGAAGACTTTAATATTGCTCTTTCCATTTATCTTCTTCAATTTGATAATCATGCATTAACTGCTCCGTATGAGAAAACCTCTTCATCATCTCTGTGCTGATGAGATTGATCTAAAAAGAAAGAAAAGGGCTAAGAACCTTGGTAAAAGGAGAATGGAATAAAGCGTAAAAAGAAGCAAATACCTTCAGTGACGATTGCACTATATCATTCATCCAAGTAAAAGAACTATGACTTTCTAGCTTGGACTTTTTGACTGTACCAATCAAGGGCTTCAACCATACGTCAGCCCGACCTGACTTTTTTAAAAGGTTACCATCGGCAGGGACCTCAATGTTAATCTGCTACATCCCTCGACTTCCACTTGAAGAACCAATCTCAGTACAAGGAATGGTAGCAATGTGGACTGTATGGGAAGTCATAATAGCTTGGGGCGGAGCAGAAACAGTAGTAGTAACAACTGACAAAGAACGCACCACGTGGATAGACATGGTAAATGAGTCAAGGGGTACTTCATCAGAAACTAAATCTAACTTTTCACTATCAAATCCACGAGAAAAAAGCTATTCATCAGACTCACGAGCTGCCGCAGGAGTGTCGTCGTCCGAACTGACCAAGGTGGCTTCAACATGCTCGGTCATGGGAACAGAACGGGAAGAAGTTGCTTCATCATCTGAAAAGACGCGTCTTCTGGCCCGTGGCCTTTTAACTAAGGAACTTCCATCTTGTCCCTCTTTCTCATCAGAATCCTGGGTCGCATCAGCCTTCATTTTCGATGAAGAACTCAAGATATCACTTGAGCTCTTTCCGAAGAAACTCTGGAAGCCACAATTACATCAACACTTACACCACATGTAGAAACCCTGATAAAAAGACACGTGTATGGGAAACCCTGATAAAAAGAAGGGTCAAATAAATTCTAAGGGAAAGATGAATGAAAATATATAAAGAAAGGGGGTAAAGCATTTATCACGAGTTTTAACTTCCAACAAAACCTGTGTGAATGATTTTTCCAAGATCTACCTTCCATCAGAGTAACAGACAATAATTTCTCTATCCAACCACGAAAATTGAGAATCTCGTCAACAGTTTCCATGGTTGCTGAAAAAAGAAAAATGTTAAACATCAGCGGGAAAAATAAACCACTTCAAAACGGAAAAGGAAAAAAGAGAGAAAATTGCAAAAGTAAAACTTACGTGCGAAATTCCACTTTTTAGGGAAAGATACATTTTCTTCACCTATTAAACCTAAGTAGGGGCAGTAACAACGCTAACATACCAGCCATAGTCCTTGTCATCTTCAGGGCTAACTAGCACTCTTACGTTTCGCCACTAAAGTAAAGGTTCCACGTTGGAAAATCTTAAGGGAGTAGAGGTGGATCAAATGAAAAAAAGTAAAAGGAAAATTAGTCAACCTTGCTAAGTGCCTTAGACAAGCAACAACTTTCCATACAATGGGGCCAATTTGTCCTAGACAAACGTTAAAAAAATGACAATTCAATGATAACATGATCAATTGGGGGTTTAAAATTCAGTGTAAAGGGATATGTATACACAAAAGAAAATCCGGTCATGTAAGATGTAATTCTTTAATTTGCATTAGGATTTTTGATAGGGAAGTCATGCTTCCAATGGCAATCCCTACGGACGATAGAGATTAAACCTTCAGTAATCTGAGAAGGGTAAACATCAACACGATCCAAAGAAGACATAGAAGAAACTTGATTCCTAACCTATTCTCTATCAGCGTAAAAAGAGAGTTCAAAGGGGACAATTTCATCTACTAAAGGTTCACGAACTGCTTAATTAGAGTCTTTATTTCTCGAAGAAGATCTATGAGAACGAGAACCCCTAGCCCTAGAAAGAGGGGTAGAACTTGATGGAGGTAAAGAAACACCTCGTATAGATGAAGACCCTAAACTACGCAACCTTCCCCCTCTTCTACTTCTAATAGGAGCAAGGGGAAGTTCATCAATGATAGGGACTCTTCAGAGATTAGGGTTTGAAGAAGACATGGATGTACGAGGAAGAAAACAAGAATGAATATTCTAAGATTGGTAATTTTTTATGAGAAAGATAAAGACAAAAGCCATATTTATACTCAGAAGCAATCGTCAAAAGAAAAATGGCGTAATGATGAAAACGTCATGATGGATATTGTCACTTCGTAATTGATGTAGCAGCAATAAATCCCTAAAAGACACTAAAGAGTTGCAGATCCAATCAGAAATGCCACGTGCCACGGGCATTAAATAGAAGTAACATATGAAGCGTCAGTTCTAGAGAAGGTATAATGGCACCAAAAAATCCCGCTTTAATGAATATCCACTTCCTAAATATTCTATTGTTGAATAAATGGCAAGTGGGGGGGGGGGGGGGCTTTTTATATTGGAAAAAATCAAGTTAATATATTAAATTATTATATGATGATATGTCATGACACGTGGATCAGTAAAAGGATGACGGTTGGCGAAGAATAGTTAAAGAGGCACGAGCTTTAACAGACGCGGACAAAGATCCAAGAAAACCAGAAGGAATGGGTGCTCGAACCCCTTGATAATTTGAACAAGCATCGGAAGAATGAACCTATATAGCAAAAAAGTATAAATACGCATTATCGGTAGTTAATGAGCATTAATTACAATAAACGTTATAGAATCTATACTGAACAGTTACGATTGGCAATTGTAACGTTACATTAAATGTCATTAATTGTCCATAATAACTCCGTTATAGAAGGAAAGAAGCGTATTACTTAGAAATAACTATAAAAGATGATGAATGAACATTTGTAAGAACACAAAATACTATTTGAATACACTGATTTACTTTTCCTTTTTATCCAGCTATTGTTTACATCAATTATTCTTATTTCTATTTGATTATCAGTAACCAGAGTTCTTCTAATAACAAATTTTGATCGAAATTCCTATTTTTTGGTTAAACAGGCTGAAGTCAATGTAAAACAAGTGGGAATATCAATTAATGAAATTTTAGTTGTCGATTATTCAATTTATCGTTTTATGAATGCAAATATGGCCAATATATCAATGGCCTTATATTAAACTTTCAAAAATTAAATATTCCTATTTTCAATGGGACACCAAAAATCTTCTTGAAGTGGTACATGAATATGGAAACCATACCTTAAGAGGTAATGCTGGGTGATTGTAGAAACGTTATTTGATCTTCGTATTCTATTCCCGCTTTTGTTATTTCTCTTTTTGTGAGACCGAGTAAGTACTTCGTTGCTCAAGCTAATCTCATAGAGTAGTTTCTTTTAAATAAAATTCTTTTGTTACTAAAAAAGATGGCATTGGAAGCTTTTGTTAACTCTTCAATCCAGTGTTTTTCACATCAGTGCCAATCACATTAAAAAAACATACAAAAATGAGACAAAGGAATCCACAAAATTGATATGTAAATGATAGAGAATGACAATTTTTAAGAACAGAATAGTATTACCATCATTTTACTTTTTCTCGCCTGTAAAACGAAGGGTCTCTTATTGCTTCTTCTTCTAAGCAAAACATGCTGATGTTTGGTTTTTCCAAGGAAAAATAAAATAAGAGTGAAATTGTTAAGCTAGCGTTTAGATATAGATTTTGTTGAAGTTTTTGAAATTTGTATCAAAAAATATTTTTTGAAAGTGAAGTTGTATTTGGACATGCATCTTATTTTAAAAGAGCTGAAGTTTTGTGAGTGAAACTAAGCGTTTTGCCATTATTTTGAAACATCTGATTTGGGTGAAGTTTGGTTTGAAAATGAAAATGTATTTGGACATATGTTTTCAAAACATATTTTTCAACTTTATTTTGGAAAAACAAGTATATAATTCTCAAGTTTTAGGATTTTTGCCCAAAATCAGCAATTGGGGTAATTTTGAGATTTAAAATTTGTCAAAATACAACAAAATTTATAGCTAAACATGAGTTTTAAAAATAAATCTTAAATTTATTTTGGTAAAATTCATAACCAAACGACGCCTTATTGTTCTTGTTTGTAATAAAATGTTAGTACATTTTTATTTACCTAATGTGCTATGTTTCCTTTGGATAAGATTACAAGCTATTTTACTAATTAATGTAAATACGATAACTTTTGTCTAATATAAAATTACTCCTAAAAAACTTCAAAAGTGGCTTTTAATTAATTTGAAGAATTTTTAGGAATTTTGCATTATTTTACATGATTTGTTTTGTGCGTATTTATAGTTGATGCATTTTCTAATAGAATTTTAAATTCTAAGAAAAATATAAAAAATATATTTTTTAATCTTTACATTTTTCTTTTAGATTTTAATTTCATAATTAATTTCATTCGTAAAAATACTACAAAATACCCAAAGTCCACATATATTAGTCACTTTGCATGCATTGTTTGATTAAATTTGCAATTGTAGACTAAAATAGTTAAGTAGGTTTAATTTTGCAAATTAAGCTTTAGAATTAAGAGTTAATTAAGTGGTCAATTTTAAAATTCCATATAAAGAGAAAAGAGAAAACATGGATGTTGGTTTTTACATTTGAATTGGGCTCCCTTTTTCATGCCCAAATACCTGCTCAACTTCGCCCCTATACCCCAACCCACTTCCATTACCCGGTCCATCCCTTTGTTAAGACCAAACAGCGTTGTTTTTGTCACCCCGAATTTGGCCATCGATTTTCCATTATCCAACAGCTCTGAATTAACCCTTCCTTATAGTTGTCCTAATAGACCCCAGCCCTAGAACCTCATTCATTTCCCCATCTCTCACATCTATTATCCCCATCACTTTAGCCGCTACCAGAAGCCATAGCCACCGGCGGTCAACCCCCAAATCACCCTAAAGCTTCATCCTACACTCCCCATCATCTCCTTAACCCAAATTTACCCTCAATTTCCCCATAAATCTTCCCAAAAACGTAGAATAATAGATTTAAATTCCAGAAAACCTAACTTTTTTCCTTTTTTGATTTCTTTGACGATTTCAACTTGTTTTGACCTAGAACCTACATGGATCGATTGTTCTTAATAAGAACAATTGGATGCTAGTTTTTGGTTCTTCAAAAAAAAAAAAAGATGTGACAGCTCTACGTAGACATGTAATTTTTGACCCGTCTCTATTATTCAAGCTACTCCGGTATTTTATACATATCTATTTGATTTCATATTAATTTTCTAGGATTTTGATATATATATTGTATTTTATTTTGTTGTTTTAGCATCTTAAAAATTAAAAACATAAAAAATAGTTTCACTTTTGATAGTTGATTTTATTTTAGTAGTTTACTGTCACGACCCAAACCTGGATCCGATCATGATGGTGCCTCTTGTAAAGACAAGGTCAGCCGACACTTTCTATTTTCCAATTATTAATAGTTAAATAAATCTGAAATGACTATGATAACATAAAAATACGAAAGAACATCCATACATATCCCTAACTGGGGTATCACTAGTCATGAACATCTATATGTCATAATACAAATTCGCTAAGTCAATAAACTAGTGCAACTCTCTGAGAAGAGATAGAAGTGATAACAGAGTAGAGACATGGAGCTGTGGACGCCAACAGCTACCTTGTGAACTCCGAATGCCCGCCTAAAGCTGGAGGGATCAACACTCGGGAGCGGAACCAGCTACGCCTGAATCTGCACACATAGTGCAAGGAGTAAAGTGAGTACTCCAATTTAGTGAATAACAAATGTAAATAACGACTGAAAGTAAGAAAATACGCAAGAGACAAGGCATTCGATAATGAAGTAGTAAAATCATCTAAAAGCCTTAAATCAGTGAAAAGTCAAGTAAGAATCCTTTTCAACAAGTAGCTAGGTAATTGACAGGAAATTAAGGTAAAGTAAACAAATAGAAGTTCTCCCCTTGGGCACAGTATCAATAAATTCGCCCCTTGGGCAACGTCTCAAAATAGTACTAGCCCCTCGGGCTCAAATCACAGATCACATTACCAGCCCCTCGGGCTCAATCACACATCACAATGGGTATCCACACTTACTGGTGGTGTGTTGACTTCCAGAGGGCCTCCTTATAGCCCAAGCGCAATAATAAGCCATCTTGTGGCATCAAAACTAGGCCATCGGCCTCATAGCAATCAAGTCACCTCGTGGCGTACATATCTCAGGCCCTCGGCCTTAAATCAGTATCAGTATTTCCTCACAACATAGGCCTGTTGATATTCAATTTTTTTTTTAATATTTTTAATATGTAAAATACTTTCAAGATAGCATATATATGCATGTATAAGTATGTCCAAATATTTTATCATTTTTTCCCTTAATTTTTAAAGATTTTAAAACCAATTTATTCCCCTATTTCATTCATAAAACCCAATAATATTGTCAAAATTATCATTTTTGGTGATTACTTTATTGGATTCTCATATTTATATTAAAATATAGATAAGATTATTTTTGCATATTTTTATAAATTGATTTAGTATTTTTAAAGCTAAATTGCATATAATCACAATATCAGACTCTTTTAGAATTTAATTACAGTTATATCTATAAACATTAAGTCCCGTATTTTTATTCGATAATTATTTACTATAAATTATTTTAGCACATTTAATTTATTTACAAAAATTATTTTATTATTTTTTATAAATTGAATTGGAAAAATTGGCTATTTAAATATTAGCCCCATTATAGCCTAAATTGGACACCCAATTTGAATCCCAATTACCCTGACCCAATTGCAATGTGAACCGACCCAAGCCCTATTTCATTAAAACGCCCACTTACCCGTTCAATCCAGGCCGTTGATCAAAACGATCAACGACCACCAGACCCCCTTACCTTAATTAATCCCAAACTACCCCCCAAACCTTATCATTCCTCATAACACGTCGCTTCTGAAACCCCTCCTCTATCAAATCCTCTTTATAACACCCTCAAACCATGGCCGCCGTCACCCTAATCTGCCCTAATCCATGGCTTTCCATGGTCATTGGATACTTGTATCAGCCTCACATGGCTTCTACGTGTTGATTTTTGTGGTCTCATGGTCAGATCCTGAAGGGGCTTGGTCCTGTCTTTGCTCTATGATTGTTCTCCGGTCGTCTCTAACCTTTCTCCGGCCAGCCATGGCTATTCGAGTCAGACCTTTGACTCTCTTGTTTAGATCTATAGCTTTCAAGGCCTTTCTTGTCGCTTGGGGTTCTTCTGAAACCCTAATCTGTAAGGTTCTTTCGATTTCTTTCAGATCTGCTTCAAATCTATGTTTGCTTTGAACTTCTAAGCATCTTTCTCGAAGTTTCTTTTAAAACTCTGCTTTGGAAACTCTTTATCTTTTCTGATTAGGGTTTCTTGTTAAGTTATTTCAAAACTTTTCTCTGATTTTTGACATGTTTTGCTATGTTGGCTCGTACTGTCCTTCTATTTGAGTTTGCAAGATAAAAAACTTGATTTCTTTTGTGGTTTCTGAGTCTATTTATTAGTATTTGCTTGATCTATTTGTTTACTATCTCTAGACTCAATTGGTGTTGAAAATCCTATTTTCTTTAGGTTCATTCGAGTTTCTAAGACTGTTTGTTTGTTTGATTTACTTGTTTATCTTCTATAGACTCGATTGGTGTTGAAAACCCTAATTTCTTTTGGGTTTATTCGAGTCTTTGAAGCGGTCTGCTAAGTATTTGTGTAACCTATTTTTTTATCATCTTTAAACTCGATTGGTTTCGAAAACCCTAATTTCTTTGGGGTCTATTCGAGTTTTTGAAACTGCTTGTGCAATTCATCTATTTGAAATTCCTTAACTTGATTTGGAATTCCTTTGTTTCAGCATTTCTTTTCTTTATGTGATTCCTTTGATTCTGGATTCTTACTATCTTTGAAACTCGACTATGCTTTCAGATGGGTTTTTCACTTGGCCCTTTGCATGCTTCTGATACCCTATCTTTTTCTCCTCTACTAAGTCACTGAAGCTTGACCTACCTGATTATCATGTTTCGAATGTTTGTTGTCTACTAATTTTGTGCTATTATTGCATGCTATTTCCTTTTGCTAATTGTGTGGCCTCGCATGTCTAATGTTTTGTGCACTCTATTTACATGATGAGTTTCCCTCTTTTATTGGTCTTCAATTTTGTGACTGATTTCAAACTTTTCCTTTGTGAAAATCTATTTTCACTCGCATATTAAGGTTAATTGATTTCTCTCCTTGTTTTGCCTTACTGAATCATTTCCCAAACAAGTATATTCCTATACTTAGACTTAATCACTTACTCAATTGTTTTACTACTCTTTTATGGCAATAATCAGCCTTCCTATAAATTGATTTCTTTCCTTATTTTAAACCTATCACAGCCCGTTAAGTAAGTGATCCCTTAATTTAAAGGCAATCACTTGTGTAATTGATTCTGATAAGTGATTGTTTCCATGTTTGTGGCTTAGTACTTCTCTTTCACTCGTTTTCAAAAAGCTATAAATACCCTGCACTTCTCTTCTTTCAAAGACACGAACACAAGGCATAAAACGCTTGAGTTCAGACACACACTTCACTAAAATTTCTCTCTTTTCTCTGTTGCTACTTGTATTGCTTCCTTAACTAGCCGGCTGAAAGCCAAGGCTAATATGGGAAAACTTGATTTTTTTCTCTGCATTTGCATTTTTACTGGTATGTTCTAATTAAGCTTCTACACCAACAACAACATGCTTCTTTACTGTCTCTTTCATCCTTATTTGTCTCCTGTTTGTATTTAATCCAGTACCATTATTAAATATGCTTTAATATGCTCCTTACTGATTTTGAGTTAATGTTTTGCCATCACTTATCATGACTTGTGAATCCTAAATCCCCACCCAAATGTGTTTAATACTTGTGGTTGGCTTGGAGCATGACACAATCGGACATTGTTGTGCATGACCCAAACCTGATCCCCCTGGGATCATAACCTCCATGCTTTCTCTAGATGTTGTGTATTCTGATTGGTTTATAAGCATGTCAGCACCTTCTATTGTTGTGCATGCCCAAGACTGATCCATGTCTAAGTGCATGAGGTCCTTGGAATGAATTCCCAACCCTTGACCCCCATTTGTATGAAGTTATTAACCTTATATGTTAATTATTGTCTCTCTATCAACCTTTCCCCTCTCCTTTATCCTAGTTTTAAACTATGTTCCTGCACTTTCACTATCTTCTTATAACTTAAGTTCTGCCCCATCGTGTGAGCCTTGCCTTGGGACCCACGAGCTTCCTTTGAACTTAGTCACATAAGGGCCGACGCTTCCACACTGTACTCATCTATATTCTGGTTATTGTAATAATTTGCAATAAACACTTGGGGCTGGCTAGTGAAAAGGGTTGGGTAATCATGTATGTTCAAGAGTAGAAAACATGCATATAGGATTGTTTTTAAACTCTGCATGTTCAGTTATGCATTTTAGACACCATTTCTATAGGGTTTATCGTAATTTCTTCATGATCAATTTTATACCTAGATAACATGCATATAGGACTTATTTAAAATTCTGCATGCCACTTAGATACCATGCTTTATGTTCTAAACAGCTATAAGTAAGTATCGTGTTCATAATGTAGAAATCAATATAATATATAGAAATCATGCCTATAAGGATTCCCAAGTAAAATCCTATTCGTTTCCGTTAACATTTAATATTAGATATCATGTCCGTAGGGTTTTAAAATCAGCAATAGTAGATACTATCGCCCACAAAATTTGAAACTAGTCTACTTTACAATCAGTCTATTTTGAAGCGGTTTTAAGTAACCTAATTTCCTTATTTAGCGAGGTTTAGCAAGCATGCCTATAGGATCTCAAACCATTTGTTTTAAGTTATTACTATTTCGCACATTCTGAATCAATTAGATATCATGTCTATAAGACCTCATCCCAAAACACTCAGGCAAGCCTTAGGATAATAACAATAAAAATTTGAATTCACTTTTATTAATTGCTACAACCAGCAGGCAGGCCTGATTCGAACTTCTTATCTGAGTCATCTAATAAATTGATCTGCCTTAATAATTAAACTCCCCTCGTCTTTAGTATTTTATTCAGACCTAAAAAGTATGTGCAAGTCATGCTATTTAACTGATTTGTTTGAGGAGGTGTACATGGGCCATTATCTGTTTATATGCTTCCCCAAACATGCAGTATTATGTGTTTTGTATGCCGCCTTAGATTTTTACCTTTTGAAAGCAAAGCTAGCCTAATATCCCTCCCTTTTAGGAATAGTAATCATAAGCTCCTCCGGGACTGATAGGAATGGGACGGGAAATAACATGCAATAGTGACCGAGACCAAGCGCTTAACGGGGCGGAAATGGTAGATATGGATATGATGACCGGTGCGCTAATACCACATGTATCCTCTCTTTTGAGGAGTGTCATACCAGTTATCACATTGATGTGATCCATATTAAACATAAACCTAAGACCCCATTTCCCTTTATTCGCAAGCTTCTTTTCAAAAACTCTTCTTTTAATTGTTTTTTCTCTTATGTGTTTAAATTTGAATCCCCTCTTATTTAAGCCATATTTGATTACTTGCTAATTGCACAAATTCACAACCAATTGTCTGGCAGGGAACCACACTAGTGGATCTTGAGGGGTGCCTAACACCTTCTCCTTAGGATAATTTCAAGCCCTTACCCTATCTCTTGTTATTCAAGCGAACTTCGAATTGAACCCTCTTGGTGTCCTAATGCAGCTTAAATCATTAGGTGGCGACTCTTCAAATGCAAAACCCAGTTCCCAAAAGGAACGGGTTGTCCTATACCAAATGTCATAAATCCGATTTCACGAGAAAAAGGGGGCGTGACAGCCTGGCGACTCTGCCGGGGATATTTAGGCTTTTACCATTTCAGACTTATTGTGAATTTGTACCCTCCCTTATGTGCAATTACTTATTTAAATTCCTTTAAGTGTTCTAAATTTCTTTTCAAAAGCAAAGTTGACTTGTCTTCTTTGTTTCTTCCCTTTACTACTGCTTTAAATTATGAAACTATTATATTTACTGCTTTCTTAGAACATGCAAATACGTTCCAACATGCTTTTAATTGTTGCATAACCATGTTCAATATCATACTCCACTAGTGCCAAACAAATACCATAGCAACACTTATAATGAGTGGTTGCGTTTTTCCTATATTATTATCCTCTTAAATTTGGAAAGGCTTATTTGCGGTAGAACCAGTCAATTAATGGTGTAGTCGACGGTTCTGTGCCTTCCTCCTTGAGTTGTCCGGTCAAGGGTACCGGTCTAAAACCCCATAGAAACCTTACTCTATTTAAACCGTGTATGCATCATGGTCAAACTTAGCAGAGTCAGTTATGTTGTCCGTATAATGACTCCTTAAGATAGCCTTGTCCAAAGTCCACCGGGTGTTCCTATAACCCAAACGGACACCATCATGTTTTGTGCATTTATTTGGAGAACTAAATGCTTTATGCTAATTGTTGGTATTAAATAGTCGAGTCTGGTGGGGGTAAGAGCCTAACCTTGTTTGTTTTAAAGAAAATAACACGAAGTCCCTAGATTCGGCATGGTCACCAATATCCAGCCAAGACTGCTAAGTTTGTGGAAGGATCTCCACTCTAGTGATCAAACCATCGTTAGAAAGTATCTGGGAAACCTACCCTCTCTCCTGGAGATCCAACCCAACAACAAGATCATAGAAGCTACTACTTTGTTCTGGGATTGTGACAAAGATGTATTCCACTTCGGAGACGTTGAAATGGCACATTTGCTAGAGAAGATAGGAGGATTGGCCGGTATAGTATGGAAAACTCAAGGTTTGTTGATGCCTGAGAAGCGCCAGGGCAGGGGCTTCCTCAAAATGATGGTTCTGAAGAAGAATCCAGAACTGACATGTTTGAAAGAATCCTATATCCCTTTTGACTATTTATATGAAAGATACGGTCACATCAAATTCTATCGTACCTATCCTGACGAGTTTGCCATCACATCATTGGGGCATATTCACTGAAGGGTCTAATGAAGATAGCAAGAATCCACACCAGGCTGGATATGGTAACTAAGACTCTAATGGAAAGAATTGGTGGGTAACCCTTTAGCATTGTGCCCATTATCATTGCGAAAATATATCGAGCCTTGGAGAAGTGTCAACGAGGAGCCAACACTTCGAAGACTGCAATTTGCTACTTCAGCTCTAGCTCATAGAGCATGTCCAAAGGGGTGAATACCGACAAGAGATTTAGCGAAGGGACTGGGATGATCATATAAATTTCCATCATCCAAAGTGAATGAATTACATGCCCAATATATTCGCTCAGCCAGAAGATGTCAAAGGATGGGTAGAACTGTTTGATAACCTAACCGAAGAATAGGTTCAATGGATGTTCGAGTGGTTTCCGACCGAGAGATACATCGGCTTATCTAGAGATGCACCTTTTTTGATATTGATCGATTTGAGGGGAACATATCCTTACGTCCCTCTCTGAGTTATGAGACAAGCGGGTAGGAAGCAAGTAATACCTAGGGTCGACAAGATGAGAAATTACCGGACTGACTTCCAGAACGATGCTAGTCCATACAAGTGCCAAGCTCAGCATATGTGGCACTGCAAGATCATAATGGGTAGAGATACCATCGAGCAAGACAGGTATCATGCTGGCTGTGTTCCTTTCTACTCAGGTTGGTTAAAAGACAATCATTATGGTCTGGGCCAACCAGGGTTTGCTCGAGGTCACATGATTATAGATGAAAAGGCCAAGGCACATGTCAAATACAACCAGCTGCACAAGAGGATCTGGGAGTGCGAAAGCGAGCACCGTGAAATACAAGAAGCCAACCATAAGCTAATTGAGGAATGGAATGACATGGTTGTCAGTGCCAATAAACGACTAGGATGCTTGGAGCGTGGCATAGCAGAATTGGAAAGAAAGTTTCTCAAGAGGGTCAAAGACTGCCAAAATGCTGAAGGAAGCGAAGCCGGACATCTAGCCAAAGCCTACCTATTGCTGGGACCTCGCGAGTTGGGAAAGTTCTTCAATGGAGCCAAGGATGCCGAATCTGGGGAAGGTCCTTCTGGGACAAAATAGATAGGAGTTT
The DNA here is from genome assembly GCA_034376525.1 of Nicotiana benthamiana. NCBI lineage: Eukaryota > Viridiplantae > Streptophyta > Magnoliopsida > Solanales > Solanaceae > Nicotiana > Nicotiana benthamiana. The sequence continues at coordinate 26,210,804 of CM067327.1, read as the reverse complement.
TTATTTTTGCTTTATATAGTGTAATAAGATCAATGGCCATTAGTGACTTTTTACTTCCTGTTTATTTAGTGTCGATTTGGGATTCGTCTTATTTTCTATCAGTAAGATGAGGCATTTATCATTCTAAGTTCTCCAAATTAATTTGTCGCTAAACCTACCCCGGGCACACAGAGGTTCCCAAATTAGGACACGTTTTACATTCTGCACTATGTGTTCAAAAATCGCAACGCTTTTTATGATCCTCACTAACTTGGTTACCTTTTTAGTTTTACTTTTCTTTTATTATTCCCCTCCCTAAAGGTTAGTTCGTGCACTCTTTCAACATCATCCTATTCTACGAGATCCAAGGGCCCTCCACCCCCTCCTCCTCTTAGTCCTGTAAAAAACAAGAACAAAGAGAACATGGAAGATTTGAACAATGTCAGAAAGGAGAATTCAACTGAATGGGTAAAGGCCACTAATGGTCATGGACTTAGGTTCCTAAGGAGAATGTATCCCAACTTGAACAAAAGCTGCTAAAATTCCAAGAAGAGCTCGATTAGGTTCAAAATATGGCAAATCTATCATTTTCCCTCACCATTCCAGATATCAATTTCCCAAATGCTCAGAACCCTACACCTCCATAGAATATCCCAAAAAAACAGAACACCCCGCTCCTCACCATCAGTACAACACCTTCCATACCTCAAACAACACCCCGTTACTCATCCCGGAACTTCAAAGCTCCACAAATGACCACTTCCACACCCACCATGACACCCCTATCTACGTGGACACTATGCCACACTCCACCCAACCTATCTCAAGAACACCTGAGTCTGATGATAAAGACTTGCTCATCAGGAACCTGGCTGAAGAACTTAAAAAGCCGACAAGCCGGATTCAAGGTGTTGAAGGAAGTAAGGGAATTGCTGGGTTGTACTATGAAGATCTTTGAAAATAGATTGATGTCAAAACTGCCCGAGGGTTATAAACCTTTATAGTTTGAAATGTTTGACGGTACACGGGATTCAAGAATCCATTTGAGAACGTACTGTGACAGGCTGGTTGGAGTAGGAAAAGACGAGAGAACCCGCATGAAGCTTTTCACGAGGAGCTTGAAAGGAGATGCTTTATCTTGGTACATTAGCCACGATCCAACGAAATGGTCAAACTGGGAAATCATGGCGTCCGACTTTATGGATAGGTTTAGGTTTAACATGAAGAATGCACTGGATGTGTTATATATTCAAAATCTAAAGAAGAATCCCACAAATACATTTCATGAGTATGTTACTCGTTGGAGGTCCAAAGCTACTAAGGTCAGACCTGCCTTATAAGGGGAACAAATGAACAAATTCTTTGTCCGGGCTCAGGACCCGCAGTATTATGAATGACTAATGATGATCGAGAGCCACACATTTTCTGACATTATCAAGCTGTGAGAAAGGATTGAAGAAGGCATCAAAAGCAGTATGATTACAAACTTTGAGACCTTGCAAGCTACAAATAAGGCCTTACAGTCCGGTGGTGTGTCCAAAAAAATGGATGTATGAGCCGTAATGGTTGCACAGAGAACCAAATCTCCCATCAAATACTAAACCTACCCAATGCCTCCACTCATATATCAGCCTACCCTGAACTACCAAGCACCTTCACCCTCCTACCAAACTCGACCGCCAACTTATCAATCACCTCCACCTCCCACATATCAACCTACTTCACCCAGATATTCCCAACCCACACATGTTTACCAAACCTACAATGCTCAACTATCCCACTATCAATTACCTCCTGTATGCCAAAACTTCCCTAGACCTCGACGAATTTCTGACCGTAGACCTCCAAAATAATATACAGCCATTGCTGAACCTATTGACCAGTTGTACGAGAGACTCAAAGCTGTTGGTTATGTTGTCCCCATCCCTGCTGCAACTCTTGAGAACCCTTCTCAGTGGGTTAACCCAAACAAATCCCGTGCATACCATTCCGGCATGAAGGGATACACCATCGACAAATATTGTTCACTAAAAGACAACATCCAGAATTTAATTGATAATAAGATTATTATGGAAAAGGAACCTGCTCCAAACGTTCGCAATAACCCTCTACCAGACTATAAAGGTGGAGGTATCCACATGATTAAAATAGAGGATGATTGGGATCTCGAGGGATCAATTAATTGATTGTAGAAGGTGACGATCCAAGGAAGCCAATAGTTACTCTTAATCCAATCATAGTCCAAATTCAGCCATCTGGGGACGCTGAGGTAAATATGTCTGTACCACTTGAGTTTGAAGCAACATCATCTGTAAAGACACCAGCACCAATTGAGGTCGAATTCGTGTCTCCAACAAATGCACCCACACCGTCTGAAGTTGCAGTCTTACCACCCAAGGCACATACTCCGTTCGGAGTGAGGATAGCCACACCAATCCCAGTGGTAATGTCGACCATGACCCTATTCCATACAAATGTTGTGCCCTGGGACAATGCAACCGAGGCGAGAAGGAAAGGCAAGGTCAGGTTCGAAGAGACTATTGTAGCATAGGGTATGACAAGAACTGGTGGAGTTTATACGCCCGAACATTTAGCTGAGTCAAGCAAGAAGGCCTCTAACCTGCCACCCATCTGAGACAGGTCCAGACGATCTTTGGAGAAGGATACATGCCAAGAAATACTCGATCATCGACCAGTTGAACAAAATGCCGGCACAGATCTCTATCCTTGCTTTGGCATAGAATTCTGAGGTACACAAGAATACTCTATTAAGGGTGCTGAGTAAAGGGTACGTGCCAAGCAACATCACTTGCGGGGAAATGGCTAACATGTTAGGACATGTATTGGAAAGTCATAAGATTACTTTTCATGAGGATGAGCTGCCACCTAAAGGGTTGTGACACAACAAGGCACAACACATCACCGTACAATACGGGGACTATTTTATCACCAGAATCCTGATCGATGGAGGTTCCAGTTTCAGCATATGTTCACTGGTAACATTCTAGAAGTTACGTAAAGGACTGCACGAGATAAAGGACAGAGCTATCAACGTGAAAGCCTTCGACGGTTCGCAAAGGTCCACCATTGGGGAGATTAGTTTGTGTTTGCAAATGGGGCCAACTTGGTTTGATGTTGATTTCCAAGTGATAGACGTGCCGGCATCTTACAATCTATTGTTAGGATGTCCATGGATTCATGTTGCAGGGGTTGTAGCATCAACACTACATTAAGCAGTAAAGTTCGAATAGAATCACCAGCGGGTGATCATTCATTGCAATGGTAGCAACCCTATATACAGTCGCCAAACTATTCCGTCAATCAAGGGAAAAAGGAAGCTGGGTGGAGAGACTTATCATCATATTGAACATATAAATGATGTTGACAAAGACAAACGATGGAATAACAAGATCGATAGTATACTAAATTGGAGTGGGTACGAACCTGGAAAAGGGCTTGGCAAGAACCTCCAAGGAATCGCTAAGCCAATAAAACTCAAAAAATATGGCACCACTTTCGTTCTAGGATAAGAGTACACCTGGGATGAATTCAACAACTAGTCGCCACCATGGCGCGGTCCTTATTATCCGCTAGAGCATCCAATACCACATTTGGAGCAGACTTTCCAACCTGCCGATATTATTTATGGGTCAGATGAAGAGGAAGCACTAGGAGTAGTGAAGAACTTGTTCCTAGATGACGATGATATGGACTGTTGTGTTGTTCTCGAGGAGGAGGGGGAGGAAGGCCCTTTCATACAGGTTGTAAGAGGAGGAGCACGACTCAATAACTAGACCATCAGGAAAACCAGAGCACGACGAGCCTCGGGGTAGCAAGGCTAAAACAACCATCATGCACTAGTTTTACTTACTAAATGATTTTCTTTTCACATTTAAATTCCCGCAATAAGATCTCCAATGTTCCCAAAACAGCTATGCAATTTATCAAAGCATTTTGACTTTTCCTACGAATCAACACTCATTATTACGTTTCTCTCATTACTTTACTTATATAACATTACTATTACTTATCTTGATGAACCAATGACTATGACATGTAATAAGACAACACAACAAACAGACATAAATTCAGAAGAAGATGACATACCGGAAGAGATTGTTAAAGAAGTTGAGAATTTTGAGAACAAACCTAAGTCCAACCTGGAGGAGACTGAAATTGCCAACCTGAGAGATACATAAAATGTCAAAGAAAGATGAATCAACATTCACTTATCGCCATAAAGAAGGAATACACATATCTTCTAAGGGAATATGAAGACATATTTGCCGGGTCATATGATGACATAACTGATTTAAGCACGTCTATTGTGGCTCACAAACTGCCAACCGATCCGACATGTCCGCTGGTAAAGCAAAAACTCAGAAAGTTCAAGCCTGATATGAGCCTGAAAATCAAGGAAGAAGTCAATAAGCATGTCAAAACTAAGGTTCTCAAGGTAGTAGAATACCCGACATGGTTAGCCAACATTGTACCTGTGCCAATGAATGTTGGAAAGGTTAGAGTCTGTGTCGATTATCGGGATCTCAACTGGGCTAGTCCCAAAGACGAATTCCCTTTGCCAAATATACACATCCTGATCGACAATCGTGCCAAGCACGAATTACAATCATTCGTAGATTTCTTCACTAGTTATCATCAGATCTGAATGGATAAAGAAGATGCTGAGAAAACGACTTTCATTATGCCATGGGGAATGTACTGTTACAAGATGATGCCGTTCGTTCTGAAGAATGCATGGTCCACCTACATGAGGGCCATGACTACTATTTTTCATGATATGATACACAAGGAGATAGAGGTGTACGCAGATGATGTTATAATCAAGTCCAAGAAGGCCACTGATCACATGGAAGAGTTGAGGAAGTTCTTCCACAGATTGCAAAGGTACAACCTAAAACTGAGTCCAACAAAGCGTGCAGTAGGGTTCATGTTGGAAAGTTGCTTGGGCTTATAATGAGTCGCCGAGGAATAGAAATGGATCCGTCAAAAGTCAAAGCTATTCAAGAATTTCCACCACCAAAGAATAAGAAGGATGTGATGAGTTTCTTGGGGCGACTGAAGTACATCAACTGGTTAGCATAGTCTACTGTTATCTGTGAGCCAATCTTTAAGATGTTGAAGAAGGAAGCTGCTACAAAATGGACTGATGACTGCCAAAAAGCTTTCGACAAAATCAAGAAATAACTGTCAACACCACTAGTCTTGGTCTCGCCTGAGCCGAGTAGACCTCCATTACTCTACCTTGCAGTATCGGATAGAGCTTTTGGTTGCGTCCTGGGCTAGCATGATGAAACCGGGAGGAAAAAGCAGGCCATCTATTATCTCAACAAAAATTTCACCCCTTACGATGCCCGATATTCATTATTAGAGCGCACCTGTTGTGCTTTGACTTGGGTAGCCCAGAAGGTGAGGCACTACTTCTGTGCCTATACTACATATCTCATATCAAGGATGGATTCTTTGAAGTACATCTTCCAAAAACCTATGCCCACTGGCAAGCTGGCCAAGTGGCAAATCCTGTTGAGTGAATTTGACATTGTTTACATAACTCAGAAGGCAATCAAGGGATAGGCACTAGTAGATCACCTTGCTGAAAATCCTGTAGATGGAGAATACAAACCTCTGAAAACGTATTTTCTTGACAAAGAGCTAACTTTCATAAGAGAAGACATTGCAGATTCCTATGATGGTTAGAGAATATTTTTCGATGGAGCAGCAAATTTCAACGAAGTTGGCATAGGAGCAGTCCTAGTATTAGAAATCGGTCAGCATTATCCGGTGTCTGCCAAACTCAAGTTCCCTTTTACCAACAACATGCTGAATATGAATCTTGCATCTTAGGGCTTAAAATGGTCATTGACATGAACATTCAAGAGTTTTAAGTGATCGGAGATTCGAACCTGCTCATACATCAGATTCGAAAAAATGGGCGACCAAGAACTCCAAGATACTCCTGTATTTTCATCATGTACAGTAATTGAGGAAAAGGTTCACAAAGACGGAGTTCCAACATGTTCCTAAAATCCAGAGTGAGTTCACTGATACATTGTCCACCTTATCATCTATGATACAACATCCAGACAAAAACTTCATTGATCTCATTCCAGTAAAAATCCATGATAAACCGGCTTACTGTGCCCACGTCAAAGAGAAAGCAGATAGAAAGCCTTGGTTTCACTATATCAAGGAGTATTTGGCAAAAGGCGAGTACCTAAAACTTGCAAATCCTACTAAAAACGCACATTTTAGAGGTTGTCCAATAATTTCTTTCACAGCGGAGGAATCCTATATAGAAGGACTCATAATTTGGGATCACTAAGGTGTGTCGACACAAAAGAAGCATCTCAGCTACCAGAGGAAATTCACGCTGGGACCTGCAGTCCACATATGAACGGCTTTGTGTTAGCAAAGAAGATACCCCGAGCCGGTTACTTTTGGATGACTATGGAAACAGACTGCATCCAGTATGTCCGAAAATGCCACCGCTGTTAGATATATGGAGATATGATAAAGGTACCCCCAAATGAGCTTAATACAACAAGCTCACAGTGGCCGTTTGTCACTTGGGGAATGGATGTTATTAGACCAATCGAGCCTGTAGCTTCAAACAGGCACATGTTTATCCTAGTAGCAATCGACTATTTCACCAAATGGGTCGGAGCAGCATCTTACAAAGTAGTAACTAAGAAAGTCATGGTAGACTTTATCCGCGACCGAATCGTTTCTCGATTCGGGATTCCAGAGTCAATCATTACTGATAATGGTTCCAACCTCAACAGTGACTTGATGAAAGTCATGTGTGAAACTTTCAAGATTAGACACAAGAATTCTACAGCCTACAGGCCTCAGATGAACGGAGCTGTAGAGGCTGCCAACAAGAATATCAAAAAGATATTGAGGAAAATGATACAAAAGCATAAGCAGTGGCACGATAAGCTATCATTTTCCTTATTGAGATATCACACCCTATATGCTGGTTTATAGTACAAACACAGTCATTCTCGCTGAGGTAGAAATTCCGTCCTTAAGGATCATATAGGAAGCTGAGATCGACGATACAGAATGTGTGAAGAGTTGTTACGAGCAATTAGCTCTTATAGATGGGAAAAGAATGAACGCGGTATGTCATGGTCAACTTTATTAGAACAGAATGTCCAGAGCCTTCAACAAGAGAGTCAAGCCTAGACAGTTCACACCGGGGTAGCTGGTGTTGAAGAAAAATTTTCCGCATCAAGATGAAGCAAAAGGAAACTTCTCTCCCAATTGGAAGGGTCCATACATCGTTCACCGGGTTCTGACATGAGGAGCCCTTATACTTGCAGAAATGGACGGAGAAGTCTGGCAAAAGACGATTAATTCAGACACAGTCAAGCGTTACTATGTGTAATGTTTATGCTTTCCTGTACTGAGCTAGTTCCCGTTTAAGAGGGGATACATAGGCAGCCCTATGGGTTCGGTCACAATTCAATAAAATTTCAATTCCCCCCCCCCCCACAATTGAAAACTAGGGCAAAATTTTGAGGAGGACCCTCGAAATTCTGAACCAATTTCAGTCGAATCATTGCAAGCAACAATCACAAACATTAACCCATTAAACTGGGGCAGAATTTTGAGGAGGACCCTCAAAATTCCGTAGCAAAAGAGGTTGCAATGTCCCAAACCACATCACGGTCACCGGTTCATCTCAAAATTATTTATACGTTCATGTCGTACTTTTTACAAATTCATGCATGTTTATTATCGAAATTGCCTTGTTTAGCAATGCTACCTTAATGATACATATAGTATCACCAGATCAAAGCCGAGCAGACCAAGCAAAGCCAGCGGGGATACTAACTAACTTTTCCCCTTTACAAAACTCACGATTTTTCTTTGGACACAAGCACTTGGATTATGAAAGCATCAGACATACTATACACTCACGAGACAAATGTCATTCAGGAATACAACTCTCGGAACTGTTGCCACCTACAAACATTTTCTATCCATACACACCATCAACATTTTGTGTGTCACAATATCCCCAGCACACACAATATCGCAATATGCTATCATCTAAGAAAGCTTTGTTGTCGTTTGCTATTTTGTTTCTTGCATATAGCTACCATTCTGCCTTCTGAGACTAAACGACATCTCTAACTGCATTTTTGCATTGCATAAGGCTACCATTCTACCTTCCGACTAAATGTTGTCTCCATTTATATTTCTGCATTGCATAAGTCTACCATTCTGCCTTCCGAGACTAAGCATTGTCTCCATCTGCATTATTGCATTGCATGACCGAAAAATCGCCACCTTATTTACATTTGCATGACTGAAAGATCGCCACCTTATCTAGATTGTCATGGCTAAAAGATCATCACCTACTGTATTGTATGGCTGAAAGATCGCCATCTTATCTACATTTGCATGGCTGAAATATTGCCACATACTGCATTGCATGGCTGAAAGATCGCCACCTTATCTATGTTTGCATGGCTGAAAGATTGTCACATTATCTACATTTGCATGGCTGAAAGATCGCCACCTACAACATTCCTTGGGTTGAAAGATAGCCAAATACTAAATCTCATGGACTGAAAGATCGCCAAATTATCCGAAGGCGTCATCATTTGGAGGAACCATTTTTATAGACCGATAACACCATGCCATGGCCCGAGGACCCCTATTAATTTTCACGTATACCATTATTCAAAGGCATCATGGCTCAGAGGCACCATCCTCATAGCCCGAGAGCATCATTTCATGGCCTGCAAATCACTTATTGCACGCTTCATAGCCCAGGACATCATGGTTTAAGGGGATCATTCTAATCATCTGAAGATGACATTCATGGTTCTACGGGAATTTGCATCATATTTATGCACGATATATGCTTGTATTGCTTATTTGTAGGTATACCGGCGAGCAACGACCATCTCGGTAGGAGCGATCCCGTTTCAGTTTCCTCATCCCTATCAATCCTTTGCCATTCCCCCTGTCCTGGATATTGCGTCTGTTCTCAAAAGTATCTACAGCCTAAACCTCTTCGAACCATTTCGCTCGGTCAAAATTAGCCATCATATCTTTATCGGACAATTCTTCCATCCTTCCCAGGTAAAGAGAGATAGCTGTTGATACCCAATTTTTCCCTATATATTTTTAATATACAAAATACTTTTAAATTAACATATATGTGCATGTATAAGTATGTCCAAATATTTTATCAATTTTTTCCTTAATTTTTTAAAGATTTTTAAACCAATTTATTCCCCTATTTCATTCATTAAAACCCAATAATATTGCCTAAATTATCATTTGATGACTCATTTATTGAATTATCATATTTATACTAAAATAGACAAGATTGTTTTTGCATATTTTTATAAAATGATTTAGTATTTTAAAGCTAAATTATATATAATTGCAATATTAGCCTCTTTTACATTTAATTACGTTTATATTTATAAAAATTAAGTCCAATATTTTAAATTCGATAATTATATACTATAACTCATTTTAGCACCTTTAATTTATTTACAAAAATTATTTTATTATTTTTATAAATTGAATAGAAAAAATTGGCTATTTAAATGTTAACCCCATTTTATATCGATTATAGCCTAAATTGGACCCCCAATTTTAATTCCCACTACCCTGACCCAATTGCAATCTGAATCGACCCAAGCCCCGTTCCATTAAACTGCCCCACTTACCTATTCAATCCAGGTCGTTGATCAAAATGATCAACAACCACCAGACCCCCTTACCTTAACTAATCCCAAACGACCCCCTAAACCATATCATTTCTCATAACACGCCGCCTCTGAAACCCCTCCTCTCTCAAATCCTCTTTACAACACCCTCAAACCCTGGCCATCGTCACCCTAATCCACCCTAATCCATGGCTTTCCATGGTCATCAGATACTTGTATCAGCATCACATGGATTCTACGTGTTCATTTTTATGGTCTCATGGTAAGATTCTGAAGGGGCTTGGTCCGGTCTTTGCTCGATGATTGTTCTCCGGTCGTCTCAAACCTTTCTCCGGCAAGCCATGGCTATTCGAGTCAGACCTTTGACTCTCTTGCTTAGATCTATAGCTTTCAAGGCCTTTCTTGTCGCTTGGGGTTCTTCTGTAACCCTAATATCTAAGGTTCTTTCGATTTCTTTCAGATATGCTGCAGGTCTTATCTTTGCTTTGAACTTCTAAGAATCTTTCTTGAAGTTTCTTTTAAAACTCTGCTTTCGAAACTCTTTATCTTTTTCGATTAGGGTTTTCTTGTTAAGTTATTTCAAAAGTTTTCTATGATTTTTTACATGTTTTGCTATGTTGGCTCGAACTGTCCTTCTATCTGAGTTTGCATGATAAAAATCTTGATTTCTTTTGGGGTTTCTGAGTCTATTTGTTAGTATTTGTTTGATCTACTTGTTTATCATCTCCAGACTCAATTAGTATTGAAAACCCTATTTTCTTTGGGTTCATTCGAGTTTCTAAAACTATTTGTTTGATCGATTTACTTGTTTATAATCTCTAGACGATTGGTGTGGAAAACCTTAATTTCTTTCGGGTTCATTCGAGTCTCTAAAGTAGTATGCTAGTGTAGTCTGTTTGTTCATCATTTTGAAACTCGATTGGCTTCGAAAACCCTAATTTCTTACGGGTCTATTCGAGTTTCGAAAACTGCTTGTGTAATTCATCATTTTGAAATTGCTCGACTTGATTTGAAGTTCCTTTGTTTCAGCATCTTTTTTCTTTATGTGATTCCTTTGACTTTGGGTTCTTACTATCTTTAAAACTCGACTATGCTTTCAGAAGGGTTTTTCACTTGACCCTTTGCATGCTTCTAATACTCTATCTTTTTCTCCACTACCACGTCACTGAAGCTTGACCTACGTGACAATCATGTTTCGAATGTTTGTTGTCTACTAACTTTATGCTATTATTGCATGTTATTTCCTTTTGCCAATAGTTTGGCTTCGCGTGTCTAGTGTTTTGTGCACTCTATTTATATGTTGAGTTTCCCTCTTTTATTGATCTTCAATTTTGTGACTTTCAAACTTTTCCTTTGTGAAAATCTCATTCACTCGCATGTTAAGGTTAATTGATTTCTTTCGTTGTTTTGCTTATTGAATCCTTTCCAAAACAAGTATATTCTTGTACTTAGACTTAATCACTTACTCAATTGTTTTAGTACTTCTTTTATGGCAATAATCATTTTGCTTATAAATTGATTTCTTTCCTTATTTTAAACCTATCACTGCGCGTTAAGTAAGTGATCCTTTAATTAAAGGCAATCACTTGTGTAATTGATCATGAATAGTGACTGTTTCCATATTTGTGGCTTATTACTTCTCTTTCACTCGTTTTCAAAAAGCTATATATACCCTGTACTTCTCTTCTTTCAAAGACACGAACACAAGGCATAAAATACTTGAGTTCAGACAGACACTCCACTAAAATCTCTCTCTTTTCTCTGCTGCTACTTGTATTGCTGCCTACCTAGCCGGTTGAAATCCAAGGCTAGGCTGTGGGAAACTTGCTTATTTTTCTATGCATTTGCATTTTTACTGGTATGTTCTAATTAAGCTGCTACACAAATAACAACATGCTTCTTTACTGTCTCTTTCATCCTTGTTTGTCTCCTGTTTGTATTTAACCTAGTACCATTATTAAACAAGCTTTAATATGCTCTTTCCTGATTCTGAAACAATGTTTTGCCATAACTTATCATGACTTGTGAATCCTAAATCCCCACCCTAATGTGTTTAATACTTGTGGTTGGTTTCGAGCATGACAACATTGGACATTGTTGTGCATGACCTAAACCCGATCCCCACATGATCATAACCTCCATGCTTCCTCTAGATGTTGTGTATTCTGATTGGTTTATAAGCATGTCATCACCTTCTATTATTGTGCATTCCTAAGACTGATCCATGCCTAAGTGCATGGACTCCTTGCAATGAATTCCCAATCCCTGACTCCCATTTGTATGGCGTTATTAACCATTTGTGTTAATTATAGTCTCCCTATCACCCTTTCTCCGCTCCTCTATCCCTAGTTTTAAACTTTGTTCCTGCACTTTCACTATCTTCTTAGAACTTAAGTTCTGTCCCCCCCCACCCCTCCTTGTGTGATCCTTGGCTTGGGACCCACGAGCTCCCTCTGAACTTGGACACATAAGGGATGACACTTCCATACTGTACTCAGCTCTATTCTGGTTATATAACTTGGGTGTGAGCACTGCCCGGGGTCCTATTGAGACCCTTAGGGAACTTTGACACACTCAAGTCTGAGAAAGTCTTTGGATCAATGGAATTTGAAGTGCTTTATTCCATAACTCAGAAAGGAAGTCAAGAATGAGGCTTCCTCTAGTTGTAACTTTTATTTGTACTTTTCTAGTTTATTTCATTATTGCTGGTTTGTAATAATTTGCAATAAACACTTGGCGCTGGCTAGTGAAAAGGGTTGGGTAATCATGTATGTTCAGGGGTAGAAAACATGCCTATATGATTGTTTTTAAACTCTGCGTGTTCAATTCTGCATTTTAAACACCATGTCTATAGGATTTATCTTAATTTCTTCATGATCAATCATACCTAGATAACCTACATATATGACTTATTTAAATTCTGCATTCCACTTAGATATCATGTTTTAGATTCTAAAGGGCTATAAGTAAGTGTTGTGTTCATAATGTGGAAATTAGTATAATATATAGAAATCATGCCTATATGGATTCCCAAGCAAAATCTTGTTTGTTTCCATTCACATTCAATATTAGATATCATGTCTGTAGGGTTTTAAAATCAGCAATAATAGATACCATCGTCCGTAGATTTGAAACTAGTCTACTTCACAATCAGTCTATTTTGAACCGGTTTTAAGTAATCTAATTTCCTTATTTAACGAGGTTTAGAAAGAATGCCTATAGGATCTCAAACCATTCGTTTTACGTTGTTATTGTTTCGCCACATTATGAATCAATTATATATCATGTCTATAGGACCTCATCCCAAAACACTTAGGCAATCTTTAGGATAATAACAATAAAAATTTGAATCCGCTTCTATTAATTGCTACAACCAGCAAGCAGGCATGATAAGACATTTTATAGGAGTTATGTAATACACTGATCTGCCTTAATAATTAAACTCTCCTGGTCTTTAGTATTTTAATCAGACCTAAAAAAGTATGCGTAAGTCATGTTATTTATATGTTTTGTTTGAGGAGGTGTACACGGGCCTTTATCTGTTTACATGCTTCCACTAACATGCAGTATTATGTGTTTTGTATGTCGCATTAGATTTTTACCTTTTGA